>JAZDVW010000939.1:0-1200000 GCA_037367395.1 Lithobates pipiens
AAGAGATTTACCCCATCCTCCAGATAATTTGTTCATAAACTAAGAGCATTGGTCCCATCACAGTACCCTGTGGGATCCCACTTTCCACCCCTGACCATTACGACTACTTCCCATTTACCACTGCCCTCTGCACTCACCCTTGTAGCCAGTTTTCAATACATGTACTTACCCTAAAGGTCCATGCCAACTGACCTTATTTTGTACAGTATTCATAAATGGGGAATTGTGTCATACGCTTTTGAAAAATACAGATATTCCCTAGTCTACAGGCCTTCCTTTATCTAGATGGCAGCTCACCTCCTCATAGAAGGTTATTAGACTGGTTTGGCAAGAAATATTTTTCTTGAATCCATGCCGATTACTGCTGATGATACCATTTTCATGACAGTACCTCATCATCCCCTCCAAGAGCTTGCATACCATTGAGGTTAGGCTAACTGGTCTGCAATTCCCAGGGATGCACTTTTTTTATATATTGGTGCTACATTGGCTTTTCTCCAATCAGCAGGTACCATTCCAGTCAGTAGAAATTTGGGACAATGGTATGGCAATCACTTGACTGAGTTCCCCAAGGAGTCTCGGGTGCAAGCCATCTGGTCCTGGCAACTTATTAAGGTTACATTTTCCAAATCAAATTCTCTGTCAGGTCACCTGAGGCCAGGTGACAGATTCACACCGCTGTGGTAGTGGACCCTATGGCTGACTGCTGCGGATGGAACTCTGGGTGGTTCAGAAATGCAGGTCCACTGGAGCATAAGATTCCCCAGGGCGCGGAGTCTAAGAGCCAGCATGTGTTAACCAGAGCCTCTAGTGGTGAGGATGGACTTCGCTGCAACTGGCTCCAGGTCACAGCCCCCAGGGTCTCCCAGCTCACGGTAGGCCATTATGATGACACTACCCATGCTGCTAATCCAAATTGTGATAGAAAGTCCATCCCCCTCCTCCCTCAGGATAGAGGGCCGATCGAATACTGCTAGTATTATTTCCCCTTTGCAAATCTACCCGTAAGTATTCCACCTGGTCCCTAGCTTAGTGATGTCATCTCACATCAACGTTATTCTTGATATACAGGCCTACCCCTCCCCCTTTTTAATAAGACCTGTAAGGGTAATCTCCAAAAACAATATATCACCACATTTTTCCTAATATAGAGTAGGATTGGCTATGACCCGTCAGTTTATATATTTCCATGTCAGTGAGAATGTTATAGTTATGTTTGCTTCATTCACTTTCCTAGCCGCTGCAACCATTTTTTTTTTGGCATGAACATTAAGAAGGGTCCTCCAATGAAGCCATATATATTTCATCATTAATGATTTGACTGGGGATATTATTAATGTCTGACATACAACTTTTTCCCCCTCCATTTCATTCTTAACTTTAGGTTTAAGCTACCAAATATAAACAGCCAAACAATCCGGCGAATATGTGAAACGTGGACGATGCAAGAGTATTCTGACGTTGTATGCTTGCCAAATATCTCTCCCACACAAATTTGACTGCAGATAGATGCTATAGAGAGAAGACAATAGGTGGGATCTGTCATGTATCTGTACTGGTTACCCAAGCAGGTGTGAGGAGGCCAACCAGCAGCCAAGGAGAAACTTCAAGGTAACGAGTCATAAATTGGCTTAAGCTCAGGTTCACATTGATGTCTGTAGCACAGGCTTAGTATTGCCTCTGTAATATATGAAAAATATTGCTCTCTGAAACATTGCATTGCATTTTCTGGCTAAGCTGATTGGGTCCTGCTGTAGCTAAGAAAGAAGCCCACCCCTAACAACAAAAACGATGAAAGACAGGATTGGATAGCTACTCAGGAGAGCTGTGATTGGGGAGAAGGACACAGGAGGAGAGACAGACTGGCATGGTGGCAGGCAGACAGAAGAAAGTATCCCATGTATTTATCTCTTGAACACTTGCAGAGCCTGTGACTCTCCTAAAGGAAGGTGCACAGTTGAGAGGGGAGTTTGCAGTGTGTTATTCTGCCTGATTACTGAAGATGTGATAACAGTGCAGAGAAATCTACAGACCAATTTCAGTGCTGCAGCAATCATCATCATCATCATCATCCTGTTTGGAGGTTTCTGTGCCATGTGTTGCTCACATCACCATCCAGTCAACTGAGGCAGCGATCAATCTACCAATTGCTGGAAGGAAGATATATCAAGTGCATCTAATGGTGAGAGATCTTCTGCCATCCTTGTGTATGTGGATCTAGCTGCTCGGTCCTATTTACTGTTAATGCAGCTTTATCTGAAGGTGGATCTCCACATCTGTTAATCTTTGTCACACTTTGTGAAGATCCCCCTTTCCATTCTGTGGATTACAAATATTACTTCACAAAAGTCTGAGTACTCAAACACAGGATTTAAAGGGCCCCAACGCTGGCAGACTCTGTGTGTGTGAATAGAATTCCCACTGGCCAGTGGTTAGCTAGAACCTACAAGACCTAGGTAGGATCTTATAGTCAGTAATATCACTTTTGGGAAATTATTGAACGTTATTCTTTGTATTGTGTTGTACAGTTTGTTCACCACTCGTTCAGTGCATTTCAGGCCAGGCCTCCCACTGGCGGTTAAAGTGAATGAACACAAATCCTGTTTTCCTTTACTGAGAAGTTGTAGTGTATTATTGCACTTAATATTTGTATTCTGTTAATCAGTTTCTCTTTTCAGGGCTTTTTGCTAGTTCTAATAAAGCCCAGCTAAAAGTTTAAACAGTGTTTTCGTGTTACTGAGATCCTGGGGAGGGCGAGCCATCACTGGTGTGGGACAGAAGACCCGTATATTACAGTGGCCCTTGCGGGGGTGGCGCTACATGTCATTTCTCAAATAGCATGCACATATGTCTGAAATAGCCCCGATGTCGGCCTGACATGCGGTTATGAAATTGTGCGAGTTTGGCTGAACTGGCAAAATTTCAACCCTGCAGCAGTGTGAACTGGGATAAAGGGTACGTAAGCTCAACAACAAAAATAGAATATATTTTGTGGCTTAACAGTTTTCAGATGTGGTTGCTGCAATCTTTTTCTTCTGGCTTTAACTTTATTTCCTGCTAGAGATGCAACCTGTAGCTCATATCTACCCTAGGTTGGGAACACACACACACACACACACACACACACACACACCCTTACTGTATTAGGCAGCAAAATGCCATCCTAGCACAGGCAATGTTTTAAGACTTTAAAAAGTTTACCTTCCCCTGGTCTGAAATCGGTGGTGATCTACCAGAACAACATGGGAGAAGTCATAAGATCACCGGGCACAGTGTCACCTCCTCAGACCCAATTTAAACCTCTCATTGCCACACTACAGCGTTGCAATTGGGTGATTTACACAGCTATCATGGGTTTAAAACAAAATGGTGAGGTTGTAACATATTGCCACCTTATCTCCTGTCAAACACACTGGGAATCGCTTTTCAGAGGAGCAGCAATGCCTGCTGCACTTGAGCCCTTATTTGCACCCATAGAGCTTGTGCACACATAAAGCTGGGGGTAGGAGAAACCAATGTGGTTGTGACACAATGTTACTGCCCACAATCCCTACTCTTTACCTGCTGAGGAAGCAGCCCAAAAAAGGTGTACACATGCTGCAGCAGGAATTAAACCCACTCTTTTTTTTGCTGGGTGCTACAGCCTGCCAATTGATACCCATTCAAGTAAATGGACCCACTGCAAGGGGCACCACACCTGCATGATTCAGCAGGGTCCAAGTTGTTAAAGCAGCAAAAACAAATGCTGCCTGCCTTAACCCCTGGTTTGCTGTACTGCACCAGCTTGCCGGACATTTGCAGAGCTGTGACATTCACTTGAATGGGTCATCCTTGGTAGGTGTTACACTCGCCAAATCATGAACGGGCATACAAGTCCTTTTGTGGCTGCAACATGTGTACACCCAACGACACTGCAACTAAAAAAAGGTGTCTTAGTGAAGGGGGTGATAAAAATGCAGCTTAAAAGGTTTTACCAACCCCCAAACTGCAAATTTAAATTTAACCCATCTAGTTAAGATTTGCCATTCTTAGGGAATGTTCCTGCAGTGTCCTGCTAAAATATCTAAGACAGAACAAGCGTTCAACTGGTACAGAAAGTGATGATAACTATTCCCAACATCCAGTGACGTAACTAGAACCTTCAGGGCCCCGATGCAAGAAACCATGAAGGGCCCCCTGAACCCCAGCCAGGGCCCTTCTCTCCGAGTCCGGCGGTGGAACTCCAGGGCGTGGTCACAGGTATGACCTTTGTGAGCCCTGTAGTTCCACCACTGGTATCAGTTTTTTTTTTTTTTACATTTTTAAGTGCCCCATTGGGGGACTGTCCCTAGGCAGGACGGGGTCCCTGTCCCCAGAAGAGATGAGGTCCTTTTCTCCAGGGCAGATGAAATTACTGCCCCCAGGTGAGAAGGGGTCCCTGTCCCCACGTGAAAAGGAGTCTCTGGGTGGGGAGAACAGACATCGGACTGAGCAGCAATGCATGGAGCAGGACAGGGGTACTCTGAGGAGTCGGCCGAGGACACAAGTCATGCGGGGAATGTACAACCAAAGAGCAGCCAGTGCGATAGTCGAGCATGGAGCTCTGCTAGTCATCCTCCACCTCCAGCCACCCGTGTGCATGGTGCACTGGTACCCCTAGCTGCCTATGCTGCTGCCGGCCATATGTACAGGGGGCTGCATGGGCCCCCTGCATCACAGGGCCCAGTTGCGGTCGCGACTGCTGCACCCCCTATAGTTACGCCCCTGCCAACATCAAAGAGTAAAAATTGAGTAAATTATATATGCATATACACACATACACACACACACACACAGTGAAGATTAAAAACACACTTTTTTCACCCCCCTACAGAAATGAAGAAGCTGAAAATGTCTCAATGGAACCTCAAAGTAAAAACTGATGTTCCAATAGGCTCCAGCGTAAGTAAAGTGTATGGGGGAGTCATGATCTGATATGCAAACAGGTGACTGGGAGGCAGTTCTGTCAACTTATAATGAGCTTTCTTCAGCAAAGTATAAAATAATGGCAGGCGCCGTCTTCATGGGCAGTTCAAAAACACCACAAGCAACTCTTCTCATCAGCACCGCACCGCGTTTCGTGCCACCTTTCAGTGTTCTAGCAACAGTAGATGCGATAACTAAAGTCTCTTTTTCAGGCCAGCTCACCCAACAGGGTAAAGTGAAAATAAGGAGGAGGCTTCCAGCCAGGATCCAGGTAGGTGATCAATGATAGCAAAACAACCATCAACCAGCTGCTTTATTTTCACTTTTTTAAGCATAGTCTCTATAAACCACCCATCCAACATCTTCACTCCATAGGAACTTGCTGAGGCATTAGGCAGTTGCCACTTTGTAGATGGTCACAAATTGCCGTGTCCCTTACAGGTTAGGCTGGCAGCAATATTCAGAGAAGTACGTGTTTGTTTAGGTCTAGGACTGGTGTATACAATTTAAACAGAATACCAATCTGCTTGCTGTAATGGCTTAAAGGAAAGGCCATGTTAAAAACCAGCCTGAAGCGTTTTAGCAGAAAATTCATAGCAAAATAAATTGTAGGTTCCTAGTGCCCTAAATAGAGCTATCAGGACAGGAGGTTCTCCAGTGAGCCTCTTAAATAATTCAAAGCCATTCTGATTTTTCTCCCGGCGTCATAACGGAATTTCCAATCCCTGTGATTAGAATCTCTAGGACAGAGTGGAGTAAAGCTTCACTGCCGTGCTGACCCCAAACACAGGGGGTCACACACACACACACTATAGCTTCCTACTGTGTTCTTCACCTATAGCAGCCCCATTTTTCCATAAGGCAAGCAGGCCTACCAGTACTCATTTACCCCCCAAGTCTTAGAAACAATGCTATAGTGCCTGGCCATCATGCCATGGCAAGTGCAAACTGAGCAAAGCAAAAAGGTACTTGCAGTTGTGAGACAAGTAGAGCGGTTCTATGACAGTCCAAATAAAAGGCAGGCAGTGTTCCGATAATAGTCCGATATCTGCTCCAAGTTCATACACAGGGAAATCTAAACCGGCAGACAGACAGACGGGCGTTTTAGCAGGAATTCCAACCGTTATCACAGTCATGCAGCTGAAAATGCATGTGGCTTGTAACAGGCTTGGTTTCAGCCCAGAGACCGGACATATTAACCACCTTGCTGGTGGACTGAAAAACAAGCAGAAGGCAATTGCCAAAACCAGGACGCTGGAATGGAGTGCCGGAGCACCTGATGTTTCTCAACTCAACTTCATTCCAACAGGTCATGTTTTCAGGTTGTCCATTGTTTTGTACAGGTGATTTCATCACTTTCACTGCCTTGTTAACCACAGCCATTTCATCTGAGGGAAATCCTGAAAACCTGACCTGTTGGGCCACCTTGAGGACTGGAGTTGAGAAACACGGCAACCTGTCTGCATGCAGTTTCATTCAATGTTTGTGCCCTACATTGTTGCAAAAGTATTTCACTTTTTTTCTCATCTCACAGGATTATTGAAAAAAATCAACACCTTTCCCAAGATCTACAGATGTCTAAAGAAAAACTGAATCAAAGCACCAGTTTTGTCATCCAGATTTTTATCCACCAAGATTGCAAAAGACGAATCCCTTGGCTTTTTTTTTTTTTCTCTCTGAACATTTGAAGGCCGTAGTCATCACCCCGTCCTCAGGGCCCCCCAACAGGCCAGGATTTATATATTATCTTGGGGGAGATGCAGACTAGAATACGGCAATCACTGAGCAGCAAATTAGATCACCTGGGATGTAGTTCAGTTCTCTCTCAAACCTCACCTGTTACTGGGCCTGGATGGCAACTGGTTTAAGGTATTTTTCCACCTCTCTCTAGCTTGTTTGGAAAAATCATTTTTTATTGTTGAATTGTTTTGTGCCATTGTTGTAGCTTCTCATATCTCCAGGGAATTGCACAGGAGTCCTGTGTGTCTTCTGCTCTGCTTTCAGGTTTGAATTTAGCCCAAAATGATGCTGAAAATCAAACCTGAAATGGTGAACAGGGGATGCACCGGACCCCCGCAGGGAGCCGATCCATACTGCAGGGAGCCGATCCATACTGCAGGGAGCCGATCCATACTGCAGGGAGCCGATCCATACTGCAGGGAGCCGATCCATACTGCAGGGAGCCGATCCATACTGCAGGGAGCCGATCCATACTGCAGGGAGCCGATCCATACTGCAGGGAGCCGATCCATACTGCAGGGAGCCGATCCATACTGCAGGGAGCCGATCCATACTGCAGGGAGCCGATCCATACTGCAGGGAACCGATCCATACTGCAGGGAGCCGATCCATACTGCAGGGAGCCGATCCATACTGCAGGGAGCCGATCCATACTGCAGGGAGCCGATCCATACTGCAGGGAGCCGATCCATACTGCAGGGAGCCGATCCATACTGCAGGGAGCCGATCCATACTGCAGGGAGCCGATCCATACTGCAGGGAGCCGATCCATACTGCAGGGAGCCGATCCATACTGCAGGGAGCCGATCCATACTGCAGTGTGAACCCAGCAGCAAGTTTCCAATTACTGGACCATTTTAGGAATGTTGTTGTGTTGTTTTCTTACAGCACTTTTCATCTAATTGATCTGATTACAGAGGACTGTATATATAAAATATTATCTTCTAATATATATATATATATATATATATATATATATTTTTTTTTGTACATAAGTTTTGCCTATAGATTTAAAGAAATGCTTCTTCAACAATGCTAGTTTTATGGCTGTGCTTTCAATACTTTTAAGATAAAATAACTATTGGAACTTTTCTGTGGGTAGTTCTTAACCACTTCAATACCAGGGGGCACTTAAACACCTTCCTGCCCAGACCAATTTTGAGCTTTCAGCGCTGTCGCACTTTGAATGACAATTGCGCGGTCATGCTACACTGTACCCAAATGAAATTTTTATCATTTTTTTTCCCACAAATGGAGCTTTCTTTTGGTGGTATTTGATCACCTCTACGGTTTTTATTACAAATAAAAAAATACCGAAAATGTTGAAAAAAAAAAGTTTTTTTTTTTTGTTTCAGTTTCAAAACTTTGTAAATAAGTACGTTTTCTCCTTCACTGATGGGCACTGATGGGGCTACACTGATGGTCACTGATAAGGTGGCACTGATGGGCACCAATGAAGTAGCATTGATGGACACTGATAGGTGGCACGGATGGGCAACATGGATGGACACTGATAGGTGGCACAAATTGGCACTGATAGCTGGCATGGATTGGCATGGATAGGCGGCACAGATGGGCATGGATAGGCGGCACAGATGGGCATGGGTGGGCACTCATAGGCGGCACAGGTGGGCACTCATAGGCGGCATTGGTGTTATACTGTACTAATGGATGCCAATCAGTGCCAAACAATAATGCATGCCAATCAGTGATGCCCATTGTGGGCACTGATTGGCATCCATTATGGGCACTGATTGGCATCCATTGTGCTGACTGGCATCCCTGGTGGTCTAGGGAGGATTACCTTTTCCCTGGTGGTCTGGTGGCGTCCCTGGTGATCCAGTGTGGGCATCCTCGGGGGGCTGTGCTGATAATCGATCAGCACAGACCCCCCCCTGTCAGAGGAGCAGCCGATCAGCTCTCCTCTACTCACGTCTGACAGACGCGAGTGAGGAAAAGCCGATCACCGGCTCTTCCCATTTACACTGTGATCAGCTGTGATTGGACACGGCTGATCACGTGGTAAAGAGTCTCCGTCAGAGAATCTTTACCGAGATCGTAGTTGCCGGGTGTCAGACTGACACCCCGCAACAACGATCGCCGCGATGCGCGCCCCCGGAGTCGCGCAGCGGCTCATAATCCTGAGGACGTCATATGACGTCCTCAGGATTATGAAACCACTTTGCCGCCGTCAATTTGTAATAGGGCGGGCGGCAAGTGGTTAAATACGCACACCCAACTCAGGCAAGCATTTGCACCAGTGTTGGTAACATTATTAACGTGTGGCCATTTCACATAGTTCTTAGTCCCGCCACTTTAAGAATCTGCTATGACAGCAAGCATTTATTTAACATTTTCTGCCATTTCTCAGATTAGTAGATTGGTAATTGAGAACAACTCTGAGCTGGCATAGACGGGTATGTGAGTACTCGGAGCGGGCAGAGCCTTTTTTTGGGAAGCTAACTGTAAGTACACAATATAGTGCTGTCGGCTGGGAGACTTTTTTTGTCTGACAGCTAAATTTGAAATGGGACAAATGGTGTCAAAGCCCAAAAAGGACAACTGCCCACGTTTGGGAAATCATTTGTCATTAAATGGGCGGAGTGTGATGGAGAACTGACACTCGTTTCCCATCATGTCTGCAGAGAGCAAGTTTGGAAGTAGACATTGGGCTGCATATTGGCTATACATCCCCTTATTTGTTTTATTAATTTTTTCTGTGTCTAGCCAATCAAAAGCAACATGGAGCTGGAGGTCCCCATTAGGCTCCACACATCCCAGTACCACAATCATTTGCATCAAGCATGCCAAGAGACTTGGAGTTTCTCCAAACTACACATTAATCTATGAGGGATAAAAGTGAAGATGACATTTTATACATAAAACAAAAAACTTCCACACAGACTCCACTAGGACATTACTGTGAATACACAATGCCTTTTTTTTTTTTTAATGGCTCATATTCTAAATACAATGGAAATCTCATGTAGCATTTCTCTGTAATAACATTGTACAAACGTTTTATTCATCCTAATGGAGTCCTGCATCATGCTCCTATCATTTTGAGTTTGCTACTTTTCACGATTATTTCTTTATTCTGCAGACAGTGAGGGCTTCTGTCTGCATTGGTTTGCAACTACAAAATTAAACTGTATGCATAGTAATAGCAATTTGAAAGCATTCTGGGGCAAGTTTATATGAGTTGGTTTGCCTAAAAGAGCTCATCCTGCAGACAATGGGGGCCTCTTGTGGCCTTTCTGAGTAAGCACAAGCTCTTCTAAACTGTATACAATGATGATAATCATTCTACATGGCATACTTAGATGCATTCATGAGTTTTGGAAGAGCTCATTTATCTGCAGACAATGCATCTTTTTGGCATTGTTTTGCAACTACAAAATCAAAGAAACTGTTGTGTATTCATGGTAATGCTCCCATGAGTTCTCGTGAGTTTGTTTGCTTTTAATAGTTACCCCTGCAGACAAATGGTGACATCTTGTGGCATTTCTAAGCCACAACAACCGTATGTCAACTACATTCACAGTAATGGTAATCTAGAGAGCATGCTCTGAAGCATGCATATGAGTCCGTAAGAGCTCATTAAATCTGCAGACAATGTGGGCTTCGTTTGTGAAATGTTTTGACACTAGAATATCACTTAAAAAGCTGTATTCATAGTAATGACAAGCTGGAGCATGCTCAGGGGAGTCCACATGAGATGGTTTGCTTACAAGAGCGATCCTGTAGACTATGGGGACATCTTGTGGCCTGTCTAAGCAACAACACTCTCTCTTGTTAACTATATTCACAGTAATGGTAATCTAGAGAGCATGCTCAGAAGCATTCGTATGAATTAGTAAGTAGTCTGTAGACAATGTGGGTTTCCTTCCTCATTGTTTGGACACTACAAAATAACATACAATGTCCATTTATAGCAATGGAAAAATAGAGCATGATCTGATTAGTTCACATGAATTTGTTAGCTTACACAAGATCATCCTGCAGACAACGGGGACATCTTGTGGCCTTTATAAGCAACAGCAATCAATCTCACGTCAACTATATTCACACTAATATTAATCTATAGAGCATGCTGAGGAGCATTCATATGAATTGTAATAGTTACTAAGAGCCCAGTATTCTGCGGACTGTGTGTGTGTGTGTGTGTGTGTTTTTTTTTTTTTTTTATATTTTTGAACACTACACAATCAAATAAACTGTGTATTTGTAGCAATAGCAAAATAGAGCATGCTCAGATGAGTTCATACAAGTTTGTTAGCTTACACAAGCTCATCCTGCAGACAATGTGGACATCTTGTGTCCTTTCTAAGCAACACTCTAGTTGTATGGACTACATTTACTCATATAAACTACATTCACAGTAATGGTAATCTAGAGAGCGTGCTCACAACCATGCATATGAGTCTGCAAGAGCTCATTCATCTGCACACAAAGTGGGCTTCATTTGTCATTGTTTTGACATAGAATAAATGAAATACAAGTTGTAGGCATAGTAATGACAAGCTGGAGCATTTTATATGAATGAGTTTGTAAGCTCATTCTTCAGACAATGAGGGATATTTCACTACAAGTGCAAACTACATTTGACATTGCACTGAAAGTGCATTTGGTTTAGGTGCTGTCACTGTAGGTCCGAGGGGAACAAGCAAGGGGGGGAAAAAAAAACACATTTTAGCTTGCATGATGATTGGATAATAAAATCAGCACCGCTTCCCCTCATTATACATCTACCCCTCAGATTTACAGTGACATCACTTCCATTTACAATTTCAAGTGCACTTTTCACTTGTATTTTGCACTTGTAATGAAAAGTGGATTTGCCTTTCGTAAATAACCCATTTTTTTTTTTTTTTTGTATTGGTTTGCAACCAGAAGATCAAATAAACGATGTAATCAGAGTAGTGGCAAATTACTATGGGCAGACAAGTTCATATGAGTTTGTTAGCTCATTCTTTATAAGCAAAGGCATACTCGTATAAACGTTCACAGTAATAGCAATCTAAAGCCGTGTTTCTCAAATCCAGTCCTCCCAACAGTTTGTTTTAACTGCAATAAAATGGCTATGGTAATTACTAAGCCAGTTAAACTGATCACATCACCTATGAAAATAATGGGAAAAACATGCATTTATAGGAGTCTGCAAAGACCTTATTAATCTCCAGACAGAGTGGGCTTCATTTTGTCATAATTCTTACACTAAAACATCAAATAAAATGTGTAGTCACAGTAATGACAAGCTGGAGCATTCTAAGGCCCCTTTCACACATGCGGATGGTATGTCCGTATTTCATCCATCCGTTTGCGGATGAAATACGGACATACATTCATCCCTATGGGATAGCGGGTGTCTGCGGATGAAATATGGACATACATTCATCCCTATGGGATAGCGGGTGTCTGCGGATGAAATATGGACATACATTCATCCCTATGGGATAGCGGGTGTCTGCGGATGAAATACGGACATACATTCATCCCTATGGGATAGCGGGTATCGGGGGATGAACATCCGCAGACACCCGATTTCGTCCGCCTCCGCAACAGTCCGATTCTGCAGACGGAGGAAAATCCTATTTTTCTATCCGTCTGCAGAGCGGATCGGATGAACGCGGACAGACGGTCCGTGCTCATCCGATCCCCATAGAGGAGAGCGGAGAGCTGACAGGGCAGTCCCCGCACAGTGTGCGGAGACCGCCCTGTCCACCGCCAGCTCAGTGGGGACAACGGAGCGATCCCCACTGAGCGAGCGGATCTTCACGGGGCGAATCATTACTGATCCGCCCCGTGTGAAAGAGGCCTTAGAGTTCATATGAATTTGTTAGCTTACAAGAGCTCATCCTGCAGACAACGGGGACATCTTGTGGCCTTTCTAAGTAACAGCAAGTTCATATAAACTCCATTCACAGTAATGTTAAGCTAGAGAGCATGTTCCAATGCATTTGTATGACTTTGTAAGAGCTCATTATTCCACAAACTGATTTGTTGCTTCAGTTTATTTCATTTTGTATTTGCAAACTGATGCAACAAATCAGTTTGTGGAATAATGAGCTCTTACAAAGTCATACAAATGCATTGGAACATGCTCTCTAGCTTAACATTACTGTGAATGGAGTTTATATGAACTTGCTGTTACTTAGAAAGGCCACAAGATGTCCCCGTTGTCTGCAGGATGAGCTCTTGTAAGCTAACAAATTCATATGGACTCTAAAGCCCGTACACATGAGCGGACTTTTCAACATCCAAAGTCCGACGGACTGAGTCCGTCAGACTATTCGATCGTGTGTGGGCTGCAACGGACTTTTGACTCGCCAAAGTCCGAAGGACTTTAGAATATGGAACATGCTTCAAATTTTTCCGAAGGAACTCCGCCGGACCCGGTCCCTTCGAAAAATTCGCTCGTGTGTATGCTATTCCGACGGACTAAAACCGACGCTAGGGCAGCTATTGGCTACTGGCTATGAACTTCCTTATTCGAGTCCGGTCGTACGTCATCACGTTCGAATCCGTCGGAGTTTAGTGTGATTGTGTGTGGCCAAGTCCACTCACCGAAAAGTCCGTCAGAACTCCGTCGGAACTCCTTCGGAAGTCTGTCGGACATAAGTCCTCTCATGTGTACGGGGCTTAAGAATGCTCCAGCTTGTCATTACTGTGACTACACTTTTTTTATTTGATGTTTTAGTGTAAGAATTATGACAAAATGAAGCATAATAATATCAACCTAAGACAATGGGCAGACAAGTTAATACAATTTTTTTTTTTCAACTCACAAGAGCTCATCCTGCAGACAATGGCAACATCTTTTGCCCTTTTTTTTAAGCAACGGCATTCTCATATACACTACAGTATATTCTCAGTAATGGTGATCTTCTAGAACATTGCTTCTCAAACTTTTTTTAGTCAAGGCACCCTCTAAAAGTCTCTGGGCACCCCATTTTAAAACATCATTCTGATTGTTTTATATAAATGTCATCCAGACACTTAAGACGCTCACTGTTCGGTGTGATTTTATTTTTTCAAATCCAATACACTTTTGCACACAGATACTGACTAATATGCCCAAGTTTCTCTTCCTCAGTTTATTTCCATCACTAAGCTAATGTAACCCCCAGCTCTTACAGAGAGGGATAAGCGGAGGATTATTGGTTGTTAGGACACCGGTGGCTGAAAGGTCGTAATGGTGCACAATGAAAACCTGTGCTTTTATTTAACTAAAAGGCAGGCTTGCTCTACCTGCTGGCTTGTATACCTTTGTGGTAAATATTTAGGAATTTTGCATGGGTACTCTGGTGGAAAACGGCTGATCTCGAGCGCATGCTCATAAACATTCATATGAGTTTGTAAGAGCTTATGATCCTGCAGACAACTGTGGGATTGTTTGGCTTGCAACTAAAAAATGAAATGTGGTCCAGATAATGCATGGTTCCTAGATCCAGGTGGGCCCCCCAGAGAAGCACTGCCAAGGCACCCCAGACAGAAGAAGTCTTCAGAAGCAGGTGCTTGGCAAGTATTATTGGGGAGCACTGAACCCAGGCTCTGAGCGTTCGGTTGGCCTTATTGCAAACTGTAATAAATAGTGTTTGAGCAGCACACCAGCACTTGTTCGAAGTAACCAGTGGCGGAACTACCGCCATAGCAACACATGCCGGCGCTATGGGGCCCGCAGTCAAGTGGGGCCCGGTGAGGACAGGCGCCGCGGGAGATAGCGGGCGGCTCCACGGGTGAGAGAGGGAGGTCCGCAGGCGGCTCCGCGGGTGAGAGCGGGAGGTCCGCGGGCGGCTCCGCGGGTGAGAGCGGGAGGTCCGCGGGTAGTCCGCGGGTGAGAGCGGGCGGTCCACGGGTGGCTCCGGGGGTGAGAGCGGGTGGTCCGCGGGTAGTCTGCGGCTCCGCAGGTGGTCCGCGGGCGGCTCTGCGGGTGAGAGCGGGCGGTCAGAGGCTCCACGGGTGATAGTGGGAGGCGGATGAGAGTGGCCGGTCCGCTGGTGAGAGAGTGGGCTGGCCAATCAGGGAGCTGACGGGCGGGGGAGCATAGAGATGACATCATCTCTCGCCGCCCTGCATCCCTGCAGTGCAGTTCCCCCCTCACTGTGCAGGCAGCCAGGAAGCAGAGAGATGACATTATCTCTCTGCTGCCTGACTGATAATCTGCTGCCTGACTCTGTGACACAGCAGGAAAGTGGCAGAGCAAGTGACAATCCATAATGTGTGGCAAGTGACAATCCATAACATGTGGCAGGTGACATGGCAAGTGACAACCTGGATGTGGCAAGTGACAATCCATAACATGTGGCAGGTGACGTGGCAAGTGAAAATCCGTGACGTGACAAGTGACAATCCGTAATGTGTGGCAGGTGACGTGGCAAGTGACAATCCATAACGTGTGGCAGGTGACATGGCAAGTGACAACCTGGATGTGGCAAGTGACAATCCATAACATGTGGCAGGTGACGTGGCAAGTGAAAATCCGTGACGTGACAAGTGACAATCCGTAATGTGTGGCAGGTGACAATCCATAACGTGTGGCAGGTGACATGGCAAGTGACAACCTGGATGTGGCAAGTGACAATCCATAACATGTGGCAGGTGACGTGGCAAGTGAAAATCCGTGACGTGACAAGTGACAATCCGTAATGTGTGGCAGGTGACGTGGCAAGTGACAACCCGGGACGTGCAAGTGACGATCCATAATGTGTGGCAAGTGACAATCTAGGATGTGGCAAGTGACAATCTGTAATGACGTGGCAAGTGACAATCCGTAATGTGTGGCAGGTGACGTGGCAAGTGACAACCTGGAAGTGGCAAGTGACAATCCGTAACATGTGGCAGGGGATGTGGGAAGTGAAAATCCGTGACGTGGCAAGTGACATTCCGTAATGTGTGGCAGGTGATGTGGCAAGTGACAACCCGGGACGTGGCAAGTGACAATCTAGGACGTGGCAAGTGACAATCCGTAATGTTTGGCAGGTAAAGTGGCAAGTGACAATCCGGGACGTGGCAAGTGGACAATCCGCAACATGTGGCAGGTGACATTCTGCAACGTGTGACAAGTGACAATCTGCATCTGGTGGCAGGCGACGTGGAAAGTGGACAATCCGCAACGTGTAGCAGGTGATGTGACAATCCTTAATGTGTGGCAAGTGACGTGGCAAGTGACAATCCATAATGTGTGGCAAGTGACAATCCAGGACGTGGCAAGTGACAATCCATAATGTGTGGCAGGTGACTTGGCAAGTGACAATCTGGGATGTGGCAAGTGGACAATCCGCAACATGTGGTAGGTGACATTCCACAACGTGTGACAAGTTACAATCTGCATCTGGTGGCAGGTGATGATGGCAAGTGACACGCTCAGGGATCCCACTGATTTTGCATTATGGTGAGTTGAACTATTTCATTTTATATAACAGAACAGAAATTGGTTAGAAGGCATGGAGGTCAGCAATGTGTTCCCTTCTGGGGCTGCATACAGTATACTGCATACTTTGTTGTTCAAAATTAATATAAGCTGTTGCCTGGGTACTGTGCCACATGGGTGTGGTTGTCTGTTGTTCAATGGCATTAGTTCATTTTTTTTTTTTTTTTGGTGGGGGGGGGGGGGGGGGGGGGCATACAACATTTTGCTATGGGGCCCTGTGATTTCTAGTTACGCCCCTGGAAGTAACAAAAAATAAATAAAACAAGTGCATAAAACCAATATGGAATAGATAATCATGCAAGTAACAAAGTAATAACAAAGGAAAAGCCAGGCTGACCATCTAACACATACATAAAAGAGAAAATTAAATATAAACATATGATATGAAATCAAATATAGAAGATAATACAGATCTTTCTCCATTGCACACAGTCCAAGACACCGTCTTCTTGACTGTCTGCTTTGGACTAGAGGGAGGGGAGCTTAAGACCTACCCCCTGTCATATGGGGGTGTCCTGCCAGATAGAAATCATGGGGACCCGGGCACCCTAACAGCTGCCCTGGCCAAGCGTATCCGGCTGGCTGGATGCACAATATCACCAAAATGGAATAGCTACCCAACAGAGGGGTTGCCTTTATAAGTTTGAAAGGGTATGTTCATTGTGGCACCACCATTAAGCAGTGTAAAGTTTGGGGGTTATAGCCCCACACCACCATGTGCAAAGCCATTTAACTGTAAACCAAAAGTGGTTTACCTTTTCTTAAGGCAAGCACAAAGAAATGCAACACACAAAAAGTCTGCTTGTCAACAAAAGCACAAACAAAATATAAGGAAACACAGTTCATAGATGGGACTTTACCCCGGGCTTAGCACAGCCTCAGTCTGGCTATCTGGCAGCTTCTAGCAAATGCCCATTACTCCAAAAGGCTGTCTCCACCCAACTCCTACTTCTGTCACCGTGCCTAATACTACTTCCCGTTTTTAAGGCTCTTAAACCTTTGTAGACTGGAATCACTGTAGCCAGGAGTGGAGGCCATTTTGTGAGAATAGCTCAAATATAGGGCACACTGGCCTAGTGCATTATCAAACCAATTTATTAAAATCTATGAATACAATCGTGAAGATGTCTGCATGTATAGAGGCCGGGGGTTCCAGTATGTTTGTGAGCATTCAGCCCCTACCCTGCCAGCCTTTTACGAGATCCCTGAAAACTCATTTATTCATGGAAGCCTATCCCACACCCACCTAACAACTGTACCTGATCCCCCCCATCAAATCATCTTCTGCAGCTATTACTTTTACATTAATTACTATTAGAATGTAAGCTGCACAAGCAAGCAGGGCCCTCCTGTCCCTTCTGTATTGAACTGCATTGTAATTGAGCTCTACATTGTAAAGCACTGCACAAACATTTGTCGCTATATACATAGTGTATAATAAGTTAAAGACATGCTCATCAGGCCACGTGCGCGGCTATCTCTCATCTGTTGCTATAACCACCAAATCTGGGAGTGGGGGTCCTGAATGAGAGCCCTTGGCCTAACATGTTTTGAAGGACTGTCCTTCAGAGCCTACCGTAGTCAGCGGTGTATGTCCATTTCCTGCCAAAATTTCCCTTTTAGGGGCTGAAAAATCTCTTGTTTCAAATACCATCAGAGAGCACCAAGCTGGGGGAGGATGTGATGTGGGAAGGCTGGGGGAGGAGCCCGAGGCGGTGTCTGTGAGGACGGAAGGGGAGGCAGGAGATCCATGGCGGCAAGCCCGATGCAGTTGCTGGTGAAGTGGGATAGAACACCGTGTTAGAGGACCGCACATGGTGACCCCCGCAGATGCCTATTCCCCACGATATTGGATCAGGAGAACAAGGAGGAGCGACTGATAGATCGGGGTTGGCAGCAGTAAAGGATGCAGGAAACTGAACAGGGGTAAGTGAGAGATATCCCTGGTTCAATCAAAAAAATGGCTGCAAGAGAAAACACCTGATCCTGAGACCCCACGAGTGATTGTTGGTGCTGGCCTCCCCTCTGTCTCCTCCATACGCCCCCCCTCTTATCTCTGCCTTTGTGTGCCCTGTATATTATGCTCTGTATACTACCCTCCAGAGCCCCTAGGTTATCCAGCGCTGTTGCATCGTGAACTGTGTTTGAACTGTGTTTGCTGTGGAAGCTAAAGAGATTTGATGACTAACTGAGGGAGAGATGCAGCAGCTGGGGCTGGCTAAAATTTAAATGACTGGAGACATAAGAGAGCCCTTGATGGAGCAATGATTCTTTTTGAAACCTATGGATCTATGAGAGCTACGGAATTCAAATGTTTGTATGAACTGTACCAATGAGAGGATCTGTTTAAATGTCAATGACTGCCTAATAACCCTAGGAGTGGCTCAATTGATTAAATGCTGGAAGTACTGGAACTACTAAACTGTTAGTTGAAACTAGTACTGAGTTTTAAGCTCACTTAAGGACTAAGTATTGATACAGCTTAGTATTGACTGAAAAGGTTATGAACTATGTTACGAACTAAGCTGCAAATTAAGTGATGAACTCTGCGATTTAACTATGCGATAAGCTCGGAGCGATATCTACTGGAGAGTAACTTTCCTTCCTGTGGTGGATAGCAGCTGATTAGATAATTGGGTTAAGCTAATATAGAGCTGCAAAAGTATAAGGACATTCCTTTTTTTTCTTCCCCCCCCCCCCCCCCTCTGCGATTTTCTTTTTTTTTTCCGTATCCTCTCGCCTCTCTTACGCTATACAGAGACCGGGAAAGAGGGATGAATGGTACGTTTTTCATAGGTTCTCTATAGGATTTTCATAGGTGCCCCAGCAAAATAAAATACAAAAAAAATCAAAAAGAAATCCACCAAGTCGCAGAATTTTCAATTCCATCTAAACTAGGGGGCCTGAGAGGGTTAAGTGACTGGAGACATAAGAGAGGTCTTGATGGAGCAATGATTTTGTCTGAAAACTATGAACCCATGAGATCTATGGAATTTAACGGTTTGCATGAACTGTACTAACGAGAGGACCTATTTAAATGTCAATGACTGCCTAATAACCCTAGGAGCGGCTCAATTGATTAAATGCTGGAATTACTAAACTGACAGCTGAAACTAGTATTGAGTTTTTAGTTCACTTAAGGACTATGTATTGATACAGCTTAGTACTGATTTTAAAGGTTATGAACTATGTTACGAATTAAGCTGTGAATTAAGTGATGAACTCTGCGATTTAACTATGCGATAAGCTCGGAGCGATATCTACTGGAGAGCAACTTTCCATTATGTGGTGGATAGCAGCTGATTAGACAATTGGGTCAAGCTGAAATAGAGCTGCAAAAGTATAAGGACATTCCCCTTTTTTTTTTCCCCATGCGTTTTTTTTTTCCTCTCTCTCTGCGTGTCCTCCCGCCCCTCTTACGCTATATAGAGATAGGAAAAAAGGGACGAGGGGTAAGTTTTTTTAATAGGTCCTTTACAGGATCTTTACAGGTGCCCTAATAAAATAAGTAAAAAAATAAAATAAAACAAAATCCACCAAGTCGCAGAATTTTCAATTCTTAAAGCAAAAGTGAAGAGAAGTATTCCATCTAAACTAGGGAGCCTGAGAGGTGAAACGGCAGGATATTCTTCTCTCCCCTTACCCCTCCTTTCAAATCAATAAAAGCAAAGATTGGAACCGAGAGGTACTCCCCTCTATACAGGACAAGTAATTTGTCAAACAAGATAAATGAACAAGAGACATGATGAGGGGAAGATCACATAAAACAACAGAACCTAAAACCCAGAGGGAGAGTTTAAATACTAGTGTAACTGCTAGTTTAATACAAAAAACTTGACAACTAAAGAGGGTAACCAAAAAAGCCCAGATGTAGAAAAAAAAACATCCTTGCCAACCAAAAACGTAAAAAAGGAAATGGCTAAGTTAAAAGGAGCCCAAGGAGATAAAACAAGAGAAGAAACACAAACAGAGAGAGAGAGATGGAAACTTACGAGGGGGAAGGGGAAGAACAGCGAAGTATAGCTCAAATGCCCACAAAGATCGAGATGCTGGCAATGTTTGAAAGGATGGAAAGTTTAATTAAGAGTGAGATTACAAATGTCCGGATGGATCTGGGCCATTTGCTGCGGAGAGTAGAAGAGGCTGAGGAGAGAACTGAGAAACAAACACAAGAAATCGCAGAATTAAAATCGCAAGTGAAAGCACTGCAAATAAACCAAAGAAATACCTTTTATAAAATGGAAGCACAGGAAAATCAAAATAGACGCCAAAATCTAAGGATAAGAGCCCTCCCAGAGCAAAATGGAGAGAAACTGGAAGAAAAAATAAGGAAAATATTTAACCCCCTACTAGGACGAGAAGAGGACGAGGAGTTAAAGATCGATAGAGTACATAGAATCAGAAAGCCTCTAGGAATGAAGGAGGAAACCCCACGAGATGTCATTGTTAAATTCCATCGGTATACAGACAAGGAGAAAATATGGAGGAACCTCAGAGAGAGACACCCGTTGCAATACGAGCAAACAACTTTGCAAGTATTTGCGGACTTGTCAAGTGAAACATTATCCAGAAGAAGACAATTAAAACCATTACTAGAACATTTAAGACAAGCTAATATTAAATATAGTTGGGGGTTCCCTGCAGCATTGATAGTACATAGGGACGGAAAGACGGTTAGATTGAAATTTCCGGAAGAAGTACGGGACTTTTGTACAGAGTTACAGATTCCAACCATTAGTATACCTAAGTGATCGGAAAGAGAAGAAAGACTAATTGAAGAGGGAATAGGGCAGAGAGCTTAATGTAGGGGGGGGGGGGTAGGGGGAGAGGGGGGAGGGGGGGCTGGTGTAATTTATTACAAAAGAAACGAGATGGGAGAGGTAAAGTTAATAAAAGTTAATGTGGGTATGGGTGGAAACGGGAAGAGCCTCCCTGGACTATCTGCTCCCTCCTCTCCCCCCTATGTCTACCGGGCCTTCATGGCCGGGGGGGAGTGGAGGGACACAGAATGCCGGGCTTGGAGCTTCACCCCAAGGGGTGAGGTACATATTCCAGGATGGGGATATATTCTGGATATAGGTACAAGGACCAAAGAGGGGTCTGGGAGGGTTGGGAGGGTTGGGAGGAGGTTGGGAGGGTGGGAGGGGTGGGGGGAGAAAGAAGACCCGACAGCAGAGAACCTTGTTAAGTGAGAAAAGAGAAAAAAACAGCCTGACTAAAATCTATGTCTATAGTTAATTGTTTGTCATATAACGTTAGGAGGCTAAATGAATCAGCAAAGCGGTTTAAAATTTTGAAAGAAATAGAACAATATGAAGCGGGTATAGTGTTCTTACAGGAAACCCATCTATCATACGAAAGCAAGATTAGAATATATTCCCCTAGGTTCCCGGTGTGGTTTTATGGAGATTCTTACTCAAGGAACTCAAAAGGGGTAGCTATCGGTATAGGACGGGAGGTATACTATAAAATAGAAGAAAGATTAGTCGACCCGGAGGGTAGATTCTTCTTTCTGAAGGGGAAACTATGGGGAGTAGACTATACCCTCGCTAACATATACTGCCCAAATAGAAGTCCAACGGTTTTTCTGAAAGGAATATTGGAGAAATTATGGGATTTTAAAAGAGGAAGAGTAATTATAGCTGGAGATATGAACTTTTGTATGAATCCGCAAATGGATAGTTCGTCCCGTGTGCAGGGGATTGGGAAGGAGCAGAGGAGAATATTAAAACATAGGCTATATCAGTATCAGCTTATGGATGCGTGGAGAACTATGCATCCAAGGATACGAGACTACTCGTTCTATTCCCCTGTACACGGGACGTACACAAGGATCGACTACTGGTTAGTGGAACATAGGGTTCTGGACGAGGTGATATCCACAGATATAGGAATTAGAACATTGTCTGATCATTCTCCAATATGCCTGAAGATCAAAATCCCAGGATTTCAGAAATCTCCTTTTTCCTGGAAATTGAATAGGGAACTGTTGGACGAGAAGGGAGAGGAAATAATTAGAAAGGAATTGGAGTTTTTTTTTTACCACTGATTTAAATGAAGAGAATATGGAAAATATTATTTGGGAGACACATAAAGCTTATATAAGAGGGATATATATTTCATTAGGTACAAATAGGAAGAGAGAAGGTATTAAAAAGAGTAGGGAGTTGAGGGAGGAAATCCACGGATTAGAGCAAGAACATAAAAAGGCAAATGGCAGGGAAAGTGGACAGGTAGTGGAAATATTACATAAACTGGCTATGAAAAGAGAGGAACTTGGGGAATTAATGGAACAGGAAATGAGGACGATTTATAATAGGATTACTAAAGAGAGATATTATAGCGGCATTAAAAATAGTAAGATCTTAGCAAAGATATTGAGGAAAAAAAGATCGAAGAATTATATAGAGAAAATATTAAATAAAGAGGGAGAGTCGGTCTATAAAACTAAGGAAATAGCAGAAGTTTTTAGAGAATATTATGGGCAGTTATATTCCCTGAGAAAAAAAGAGACAGAAAAACAAGAGATGAAGAGAAGGGGAAAAATTAAAGATGATATATTTCAAGCAAATATCCCTAAAATACCGGCGGAATTGGCGCAGGAATTGGAGAATCCAATCTCAGTCCAAGAAATAATACAGGCAATAAAAGAGACTAAAGGAGAAAAGAGTCCAGGGCCTGATGGCTATATAATAGAATATCTAAAAAAGTTTGGAGACATACTAGCTCCAATTCTATGTGCATATTATAATGGACTAGGTACAAAATATGGACTGAGCGAGGAGGCCTCCACTGCGACAATCTCCACGATATTGAAAGAGGGAAAAGAGAATACAATATGCTCAAACTATAGACCCATCTCATTACTCAATACGGACGTTAAATTGTTCGCAAAAATATTGGCCGCTAGAATAAAGAAGTTAATGCCTAGCTTAGTCCATGCAGATCAGGTGGGATTCATTGAGGGGCGAGAAGGAAAAGATAATGGAGTAAGGTCAATATTACTGCTCCAGAGGATGAAGGAGAGTAGAATCCCCAGTCTACTCCTATCAATAGATGTTGAGAAAGCTTTTGATCGAGTAGACTGGGGATTCATGATGGGTACCCTAAGGGGAATGGGGTTTGGACCCAAAATTTTGAAGTGGATAAAGGCACTATATAACAGCCCCAAGGCAGTGGTAAGAGTTAATGGGGTACTATCAACAGCCTTCAGAATGAACAATGGGACTAGACAGGGGTGCCCGCTGTCCCCCCTATTGTTCGTTCTGGCATTGGAGCCACTCCTGGAGACGGTAAGGAGAAACCCCGATATAAAGGGGGTTGAGATAGAGGGGGAAATACATAAGACAGCCGCATTCGCGGATGATATTCTGTTTTATGTATCTAGCCCATGAATTTCCATGCCAAACTTGTTAAAGGCCTTACAGGAGTACGGGGAATGATCTAACTTTAAAATTAACCCAAGCAAGTCAGAAATCTTAAATGTAAATATAAATTTGAGAGAAGAATTAGACATTAAGAGAGAATTCCCATTTCTATGGCAAAAAGAAATTAAATATTTAGGGATTAAACTGACCGCATCAATAGAAAAAATATATCAAATAAACTATATCCCCCTTCTAGAAGAATTGAGAGAAGAAATAAGGAGAATGAGAACAAAGCCCCTGTCATGGTTAGGAAGAATTAATGCCTTAAAAATGATTACCGTATATACTCGAGTATAAGCCGAGATTTTCAGCCTCTTTTTTGAGGCTGAAAGTGCCCCCCTCGGCTTATACTCGAGTCACCGCTGTCTGACTGCTCGATCAGCGTGTCGAGCAGACAGACAGCGGCCATTCTACCTTTCAAAAGCCGCGCCTCCGGCTCCGCCTCCGCCTGTGATAGGCGGAACACTCAATTTCCCAGCAGTCAGTGTTCCGCCTATCACGGACATCGGCTCATGCTCGTACTACGGACGAGGATGAGACGATGTCTGTGATAGGCGGAACACAGACTGCTGGGAAATTGAGTGTTCCGCCTATCACAGGCGGAGGCGGGAGGCGCGGCTTTTGAACAGGGGAATGGCCGCCAGGGCGCCGACTAAGAGCGGCGATCCTGGCATGGGACGACACGGAGGCTCGGGACGGGACGACACGGAGGCTCGGGACGGGACGACACGGAGGCTTGGGACGGGACGACACAGAGGCTCGGGACGGGACAACACGGAGGCTCGGGACGGGACGACACGGAGGCTCGGGACGGGACCGGACGGAGGCTTGGGACACAGGTAGGCTGGACACACAAGGCTGCACGGACACACACACACACACACACACACACACACACACACACACACACACACACACACACACACACACAGGGAGGGATGGATGGATGGACACACACACACACACACACACACAGGGATGGATGGATGGATGGACACACACACACACAGGGATGGATGGATGGATGGACACACACACACACACACAGGGATGGATGGATGGATGGACGCACACACACACACACAGGGATGGATGGATGGACACACACACAGGGATGGACGGACACACAGGGATGGACGGACACACAGGGATGGACGGACACACACAGGGATGGACAGGCATATCTCACCCTCGGCTTATACACGAGTCAATAGGTTTCCCAGTTTTTTGGGGGTAAATTGGGGGCCTCGGCTTATACTCGGGTCGGCCTATACTCGAGTATATACGGTATTCAACCTAAAATCCTTTATAAATTTCAGCTATTACCAATATATATCCCCCCCCTTATATTTTAAAATGATAAATTCTTTAATTTCTAAATTTATCTGGAACAACAAGAAACCTAGAACCCCACTGAAGACTTTGCAAAAGGGAAAAGATGAGGGGGGTCTGAATGTCCCAGACTTTAGAAAATATTACGAAGCAGCAGTGTTAACACGGGTGGTGGAATGGGCAAAATTAGAAAGTAAAAAAAGATGGGGAAAAATAGAACACAGTCTATCAGGCACAAATTTAGGTAGAGAAATCTGGACTCCTTTAAAATATAGATCACTAGGGAAAACAACACCTTTGGTCACAAAAAATGTGTTTAGAGTATGGGAGGGAATACACAAACATAACAAGTGGAAATATAATTCCCCTTTAATTTATTTAAAAGATAATGATTTTTTTTCACCTGGTAAAAGTACATATAGCGATACCCTCACTTAAGAGGGCCGCAAGTTTGGTTTGGGCCCTGAGCACAGCTCCGCCAACCCCCCCGGCAATCTGCTCTACCCACTCTGGCACAGTTAGTATCTAGCAATACACATTAAATTGCTTATACTCTAAATATGTGTGTGTGCGTGGGTGGATAACTCAAGCTCATAGACAATCTTTGAAAGTATATAACTGACTTTACTTGTTGTTTTTATAAAAGGAATAACATGAATCGAACATTTGGATTGCAACACATAAGCAGACCTTATGCAGTAACCAGTAATAAAGATAAACAGAGTAATCAGCATAATAAAGTATTGCTATGCAACTCTAGCGCTGCCCTTTTTCAGCTACTTCCCCGCATGGGTAAACTAACACCCAGCACTATCTACCTATGCAGTCAGGCCTGACTGATCTAGATGGAAGTCCAGTGAAACAATATTCGCTAGCAATCTTTCGGTGGTGCACTTGAAGAACAACTTTGTAATCCAAACGAATAATAAAGATAAAGTATCTGTCTTTAAACAGCTCTCACCACCCGGACAAGTCCAAGTCCGTTTCCTCCGCCTATTCGTCTAGGAACAGGAATCCACCGACCTCCGAGTCTTCAATCCTTCTGGTGTACTGCAGCAAGGATGAGAAAATGTCTCTCAGGTGCAGCTAGGCTGGCAGAGGGCTCTTTGGAAAAGAGCACAAGGCCCAGGCTTCAGGCCTTGTGCCTCCAGCAGTTCAGCACAGACCTCCTCTTGCTAGGAGAGGGGGGGGGGTGTCCAAAGAGAGCGAACTAGGCCTCTCCCCCTCCTTATATGTCCTCCCCCATGAGTCTCTGGGGCATAACTCCAAACATCCTGGGAACCAACGGGGTTCTGGGAACAGTAGTTTTATAGTCCTTAAAGAGACCCCGCTACACACTCCCCCCACTTAAACTCTTTGGTCCCCAAAGATAAACTTTTAACACATATCCTGTACCAATTTTGAAAGTGCTGGGTATGATGTTGGTACAGGGAATTTCCACCAGAACTCAGAGGTGGGATTCCCTGTCCCACAGGTCACACTGGCATGAGTGGCCTGCCTAACTGTGCCAGAGAGTGAGCTGGGGTTGCCCTCCACCAAATGGTCAGTGGAGGGATTAGAGCGTTCAGCACTTCTTCTAGCAGTCACAACAGAGTCCTCAGAGCTCTCTCCCATTTGAGAGTAGGTTAGCTTCTTGGGGGGTCTCACAACTCGGCAAGCTCTCTGTTCTCTTGGGACTTCAGGCTCTACTTCAGGAACACACTCTGACAGCATCACTGGTTCTGGAACATCGGTCCTTTCCTCTTCTGAGTAAATGCTAGGGATATCTTCCCAGCCTTCAGGCACACCACTAGATGGAATGAACTCTGTAGCTTCTGGGTTCAGTGTCCCATCCTGTGTATCCTCAGTAGGTGGGAGATCTATGGCAGAATTTCCTGGAGTTGATGAAGGCCACAGCCACTCAAGCTCTCCTCTTCCACCTTCACCTCGTTGGGGATCTTGTCCATCTCTAACCCGGGAGGTCTGAGACCGAGTGCTAGGTCCCGGGGTATCCAGAATGGAAACAGATTCAGGTGGATTTCTCACTGGAGGTATTCTGACTGCTTCAGTAAGTGGGAGCAAATGATTCCTGTGCCAAGTCTTCAAGGGCCCCACTTTCCCCTCTGGTTTTAACTTATACACAGGCAATCCAGGTAGCTTTCTGCAAATGACATAGGGCCCTGATCTCCATCTATCAGCAAGCTTGTGCTTCCCAGGGATCCCCAGATTGCGTAGCAGTACACGGTCCCCAGGCTGCAGGTCTTGCACTCGAACCTTCAGATCGAAGTTCCTCTTGTTGCGGGCTCCCCTTTGGTCCGAGGCCGCCTGAGCTCGTTCATGGGCCACTTTCAAATTGTGTCTAAGTCGGTCCACATATCCCTTGTGGGAGGTAGCAGACGCATGGTCTAGGGAAACGCCAAAGGCCAGATCCACCGGCAATCTTGCTTCTCTCCCAAACATGAGCCGGTAGGGGGAGTAACCCGTCACATCACTTGTGGTGCAGTTGTAAGCATGCACCAAAGCTGATATGTGTTGGCTCCAGTGTTGCTTCTTCTCTGTCTATAGAGTTCCAAGCATGTTTAGTAAGGTCTGATTAAACCTCTCAGGTTGGGCATCTCCTTGTGGATGATAAGGTGTAGTCCTGGTCTTCTCTACTCCCAATGAGTCCAGTAGGTTCCGGATCAGATGACTCTCAAAGTCCCTTCCTAGGTCTGAGTGGATTCTCTGTGGTAATCCATAGTGGACAAAGTATTTTTCCATGAGCACCTTGGCCACAGTGGAGGCCTTTTGGTCTTTGGTGGGGAAAGCCTGGGCATAACGGGTGAAATGATCGGTTACCACCAGAACATTTCCCAATCCACTCAAATCGGGTTCGAGGCAGAGAAAGTCAATGCACACCAGATCCATTGGACCCTGACTCTGTAGGTGGCCCATTGGGGCAGCTTGATGGGGTAGAGTCTTCCTCTGGATGCATCGTGCACAAGAATGGCAATATTCCTCCACTTCTGCCCTCATACAGGGCCAATAGAACCGGCTTCTGACAAGCTGGAAAGTTCTCTCCGCCCCTAGATGGCCATGCTGGTCATGTAAGGCAATTAGTACCGTCTCTCGGTGCTTCTCTGGGAGAAACAACTGCCACTTATCTTCTGAGTTATCAGAGGGGCCCCTTCGGTAGACCACTCCCTGATGTACTTGTAGCTTATCCAACTCTTTACTCAGCAGGCGAGCCTCCTTGGAAGGGTGATGTCGAAGTCCCTCTGGATTCTCGTTCTCCAAAGCTTCAAGGACCAATCTCCCCATGGGGTCTTCCAATTGGTCATAGCTCAGCTCCTTTCTAGACAGCTTTGGCAGGAGTTCCTCTGCTAGTTGAGTTACCCCACAGTAGGGTTGAGGGACTCCCACTGCGGTGACTCCTATCTCCTCTGCTCTGGAGCCCCCTCTTGCTTGAAACTCAGCACCCTGACAGAGTGCTCGCACTCCTTCCGGTGCTACCTGGGTCCAGTCTTCCCAGTCATTGACCATGACATGAGATCTTCGGGACAGGGCATCTGCATCCCTATTTCCAGCCCCTGGTCTGTACTTTAGACTGAAGTTGAATCCGGATAATGCAGCCAACCATCTGTGTCCGGTTGCATCTAACTTTGCAGTAGTGAAGAGGTAGGTCAGAGGATTGTTATCTGTCTTTACGGTAAACTCCGCCCCATAGAGGTAGTCCTTCAGTTTGTCTACTACTGCCCATTTGAGGGCCAAGAACTCCAATTTATGAGTGGGGTAGTTCTTCTCCGAGGGAGTCAGGCTCCGGCTCACATAGGCCACTGGTCGCAGCTGCTCTTCATACTCTTGATAGAGCACTCCGCCTAGGCCCTCATGACTGGCATCGACATGTAGCTCATATGGTCTGGTGGGGTCGGCATAGGCCAGGACTGGGGCCGTGGTAAGGCTCCTCTTCAAGGTTCGGAAAGCCTCTTCACACCTTGGGTTCCACTGATCTTGAACCGACTCACCGGCCCTCCTAGGTCCCAAGCCATCCTCTTCTCCTTCAGTCTTGAGCAATTCGTTTAGTGGCTTGGCAATCCGGGCAAACCCATCCACAAATCTTCTATAATAGGAGCAGAACCCCAGGAAAGATCTGAGCTCTGTGACTGTTGTCGGTCTTGGCCAAGAGGTAACTGCCTCCAACTTCTCAGGGTCTGTAGCCACTCCCTTTTCAGACACCATGTGTCCCAGATAGTTCACAGAGGATTGGTAAAACCGGCACTTCTCGGGAGAAAGCTTGAGTCCCTCTTCGCTGAGTCTTCTCAACACCTTCTCCAACCTGGCCTCATGTTCTTCCAAAGTCTTCCCGAAGACAAAGACATCGTCCAAGTACACAAGGACTTCTACGAGGTTCATGTCTCCAACGGTCTTCTCCATGAGGCGTGAAAGGTAGCAGGGGCTCCAGACAGGCCCTGAGGCATTCTGTTGAATTCAAAGAATCCCACTGGGGTTATGAAAGCTGTCTTCTCTCGGTCCTCCTGGTGCATGGGGATTTGGTAGTACCCACTCTTGAGGTCCATTACACTGAACCACTTGGCACCAGACAAACTCTGTAGGGCATCCTCTATTCTCGGTGTGGTATACTGGTCAGGGATGGTCCTCCTGCCTGTTGAGAGTCCTGTAGTCGATACAAAGCCTCAACGACCCATTCTTTTTCCTGACCACCACTATGGGGGAGGCATAGGGACTTCTAGACTCCCGAATCACACCAGTCTTCTTCAACTCCGCAAGCTGCTCCCTCAGATCCTCCAGATCAGCTAGAGGGACCCGCCTAACCCTTTCCCTGAATGGTTTGTCTTCTTGGAGGCGGATTCGGTGGGTGGCACTCCTGGCACATCCCACATCAAACTCATCCTTTGAGAAAATCCTCTCCCATCTAGTCAGCTGGGCCTTGGCTCTCTCCTTCCAGGCTCCAGGTAGGTCCGGGTTCTCCATGGAAAGTTTTTCCCAAACATTTCCTCCTTCACCCGTTCCTTTTACTTCTGACCAGCTGACTGGGGCCGCAGGACTCACCTGCCCCAACAGCATCCTGGCAGGGATCTCTATGGGTTTCTCACACTCACTGGGACTCTTCCTCAAGCCTTCTTCAGGGCCTTGATTGGAATCACTTCCGGTATCATTTCCAGGCCTGAGTGGTCCTCCCTTGGATCGGATTCCAGCATGACAAAGGGGCCAGGCTGCTCCCAGTTAAGCTTCACCGTGGCCCTGAGGCAGGCTACCTCTCCGGGCTGCAGCACCACTCCTTCTCTCCCAAGTCTCCACACCTTCCCTATCCCCTCTCCTGGGGTCTTCTGCTCTAGGACCAACCGTTGGTAGGCTGTCTTCAGCATGGGATGGATATTGGGATCTTGATGGTTTCTCGTCTTCACTAGAGGGGTCAGAAGTCTTCGCACCAGATCCGTATTGGTCCCTATGATGAGGGACATCTTGCTGGCCCCGGGCGGTCTAGGACACACAACTGCCAGGGTGTCAAACACCTCTGTTTTACCCGCCACAGATGGATCGAAGGTCAGCTTTATGGGCAGGTAACCATCGTAGGGGAAACTCTGAGCTCCCAGGCCCCATATCTCCAGCTCTTCTATCTTCTGTATAGGCAAATGGCTCAAGTGCCTATCACAGAAGTCTCTGTACAACAAAGTCACTTGAGCTCCAGTGTCCAGGAGGGCCTTCGTGTAGACTCCTTCCACCTGGATGGAGACAGTGGGGGACGGGCCGACCAATTCTTCTGGGTAGGGCCGGGTTGAGGCCACCCTCTTCTGGGGGCCCGTCTTCATCCAGTTGGTTTTTGACTTTATTCTTTTTCGAGCCTGGTATGCTTTGACCCTCCCCACAGTAATGGGAGTACAAACCCGCTGAGGGATGTTATTGTTTCTTATTTGTAGACATTCCTTCTGAGGGGTCTGGTTTTCTCTCTTTCTCTTCCTTCTATTCAGTTTGGAGTTCACTAAAAGGCATGGGCACCCGGTTGACTCCCTCACCGAGGCCCTCTGGAGTTTCCCGCCGGCTGGCGGTTATCTATCTTCTTCTTCTTGGGACTGGAACATCTACTGGCGAAGTGGCCACTGCCCCCGCATTTGTAGCATAGCATCTCTTCTCGGTCTCGAGTGGGGCTTGGTGTTGGTGTATCTGGAAACAACTCCTTCCTAGGACTTGGTTTCTCGGCTCCCCCTTGACCTTTCGCCATCATAGCAGTCAACATCTCCATCACCTGGGACATCTGTAACTTCAAAGTGTCCACCTCCTTATCTCTAGCGGGAGTCATGGCCGGTGTAACTATTGCTACCGGTTGTTTGACGGGCTCGGTGAGATGTTCTTCCCTTTTCTCTTCCAGTAGGGCCTCTTCCTCTCTGATCATTCGGATGAGGTCAGTGTACTCCAGATTCTTCCCATCCTGTCGGGCACGCAGTGTCCATGCAATAGGATCCATGGGTTGAGCTCCCCTCAGTACCTGTTGAGCACGGGCCTCATCTACTTTCCCTGGGCTGATCCCCTTCCTTAGGATCATCCTATGCAGGATTTTTTCTAAACGTCCCATGTAGTCTGATAGTTTTTCACCTTTCTTCTGGTAGCAATGCTCTAACTGATAAGCAAGCTCAGAGATTTTCTCTGTCCCACCAAACACATTCTGTAATACATCTAGTTACTCCTGCGCATTACAGTCTGTCCTGCTCATCTTCAGGTTGCGTACGGCCTCTAGAGCAGGCCCCTTTAGACTTTCCACAATCCTCTGCTTCTTTCTGCGCTCTGGAACTTCCCATTCCTCTAGTGCCTGAGTTGCGCTATCTAACCACTCTTCAAATCCCTCTTCTTCCGAAGGTACAGGTTTCCTCCCTGAAAACATCCGGAGTTTTCTTTTCCCCCGACATCGGGTAATCTGTGGGATCCTTCTTGCACTGGGCCACAATCTCCCCCAGGACAGCACACAGTTCTGCGCTAAGGGTGGCCGGTGCTGATCTGAGACTCTCGGGTGAGGTACGGGCCGCAGCCTGCGGTGATCCCATTGGCGATGGCTCCTCCTTTGTTGCATGCGCCAACCTATAGGATCTGTTGTCTTGTGTCCGTACACAGTTGCGCTTGCAAGCCTCCGGCATCCCATCCCAGTATTCCACTAGCGCGTACTGATATGAGATGTCTGGGTCTGATTTTATCTCCATCACCCATGGTTCATGGTCTGGGGACACTGACTTCATTAACTCCTCTACGGTCGCAGTCGACCATTTCTCCCCTGGGAGGCTAATGACCACTGACTGACTTGGGTCGGCCTTAGCTGCTTCACACCACGCTCTGACTCCCTGTGGGTCCATGCCGGTACCTCTGGCGTGTTCACCGCTGTCTCAGAAATCCCGGATTTACGAGCCCCCACGTATAGCGATACCCTCACTTAAGAGGGCCGCAAGTTTGGTTTGGGCCCTGAACACAGCTCCGCCAACCCCCCCGGCAATCTGCTCTACCCACTCTGGCACAGTTAGTATCTAGCAATACACATTAAATTGCTTATACTCTAAATATGTGTGTGTGCGTGGGTGGATAACTCAAGCTCATAGACAATCTTTGAAAGTATATAACTGACTTTACTTGTTGTTTTTATAAAAGGAATAACATGAATCGAACATTTGGATTGCAACACATAAGCAGGTCCCTGCAGTAACCAGTAATAAAGATAAACAGAGTAATCAGCATAATAAAGTATTGCTATGCAACTCTAGCGCTGCCCTTTTTCAGCTACTTCCCCGCATGGGTAAACTAACACCCAGCACTATCTACCTATGCAGTCAGGCCTGACTGATCTAGATGGAAGTCCAGTGAAACAATATTCGCTAGCAATCTTTCGGTGGTGCACTTGAAGAACAACTTTGTAATCCAAACGAATAATAAAGATAAAGTATCTGTCTTTAAACAGCTCTCACCACCCGGACAAGTCCAAGTCCGTTTCCTCCGCCTATTCGTCTAGGAACAGGAATCCACCGACCTCCGAGTCTTCAATCCTTCTGGTGTACTGCAGCAAGGATGAGAAAATGTCTCTCAGGTGCAGCTAGGCTGGCAGAGGGCTCTTTGGAAAAGAGCACAAGGCCCAGGCTTCAGGCCTTGTGCATCCAGCAGTTCAGCACAGACCTCCTCTTGCTAGGAGAGGGGGGGGGTGTCCAAAAGAGAGCGAACTAGGCCTCTCCCCCTCCTTATATGTCCTCCCCCATGAGTCTCTGGGGCATAACTCCAAACATCCTGGGAACCAGCGGGGTTCTGGGAACAGTAGTTTTATAGTCCTTAAAGAGACCCCACTACATACAATAGGAGGGAAATGGATAAAACAAGATAATATGCAATTACGACACATAATTAAAGAGGGGAAATTGAAAACACTAGCAATATTACAGAAAGAAAATGATTGGATGGATTTGAATGAGTGGCGATACCTGCAGCTTAGACATTTTGTCTCAAGACTACCACAACCGCTTAGAGATGGAGAAAATCTGACTGCTTTGGAGCGGATATGCGAGGGGAAATCCCCAAGGGCAGGCATAGCCCAGTTTTATAAGGTCTTGAGACGGGAATGTGAAGCGGAGGTACCAACTTTCATTAAAAAATGGGAAGAAGAGTTAGGAGCACGAGGTGAAAACCAAAATATAGAAAAAATATTGAAGATGGTTCACAGATCTACGGAAAATAGTAAGATGATAGAAATAAATTATAAAATTTTAGTAAGATGGTATAGGACCCCAGATATAATGGCAAAGTACCAGGAGGGACAATCTGGGAAATGTTGGAGGAATTGTGGACAAACGGGAAGTTTGGCCCATATATGGTGGGACTGTCCCAAGATTAAAGAATTTTGGAGAGAAATAATAAGATATATATATAGAAGTAATAGCTAAAATACAGTTACCTGAGAACCCATGGTTATGCCTATTCCATGCAGTAGACACCCCAATTAAGGAGTATAGGAATTCCCTTACAAGCTCATTAATAAACGCGGCAAAAAGTCTGATTCCGAAAAAATGGAAAGAAATAGAAGCACCCAAAGTAAAGGAATGGTTAGGAAAAGTAGAGGAAATATATAGTATCGAAGGGCTGGGAATGGAGGAAGAAAGAGAAAGAAAGAGATTCCATGTGAAATGGAAATATTGGAAAATCTTTAGACAATCTATGATCTTTAGCGAGGTAATGGGTCGGTAGGGGCGGGGAGAGGGGGGGGAGGCAGATATTTTAGAAGAACTTGAGAAGTAAAGAAAGAAAACTAGGATAATGTGAAAAATTGAAGGGCATGAATGTATTTTGGTCCTATGGTTTTTCTTTTAATACTTGATTATGTTTTGTATGCAACATAAATGAAAAATTTAAATAAAGAATAAAAAAAAAAAGAGGAGTGTGGTTGCCCGTAGCAATGCCTGTGATTGCAAGTCTGTGGACTGGGGGAGAAAGACTGACTATGTGACTGTGCACATGTTACCGGCCTCAAAATGTGAATTAAGAGAGCCGATGATTGTAGACGCGATGAGATAAGGTGATCAGCTTGGCGTGGACTGCAAAGAATCACACAAACAGCATGAGATATGACCACTGACTTTATGGCTGGAAGTAGTTTAATTTTACATAACAATACATCTTTTACATTTTTATAGTCACATGTTTATAAACATTAACAATATATATAATACCGATTTTAACTAAAGTATTTTAAAACGTAGTTATAACAATGAACATTACTAAATTTAATAACATATATATCCCTGTTATTTAGTGTTATAGATAATTATCTTTATCTCTCTGGTACACTTTAAGTGTGCAATAATCATACTAGCAATACATTGCTTTAATACAAATATTTTCATGGTAGTACTCTCTTTTAACCACTAGATGGTGCACATTACATATCTGTATGATGCAATACATAAGCTTTACATACAATAGGTTTTTTTCTATATTAAATAACAGAAAACATGTGCTTCTATAAATCTATGCCATTTTCCAATAAATCAGGTTTAAATATACCTATTTAGAAAGGTTTAGTGCTTATCATAGACATTTGTTCTGACTAATGCAGTATTTTCATGTTCTTTTGCCCTTTTCCCTTGTTTCTGACACATGCTGTTCTAAACTTCTAATTACAGCAAAACAATAGCATAAAATCTGCTGAGACTTTTTCTGCATCTGCTCAAGATGTTTAGGAATCTTTCTATCACAGGTTAATACAGATTAAGAACAATTTAGAGTACATACCTGCAAAGAATCACACAAACAGACTGAGATATGACCACTGACTTTATGGCTGGAAGTAGTTTAATTTCCAGTCACATGGTGTGTGGCCTTATATAGACTCTGTTTGTGTACCTTCTCTGCCATCTACTGGTTATTAATAGAATAGAAGGGAGATGTTTAGAAATATAAAAAAAAATGAATATGTACTTTGCTTTGGGGTGTCTGTTTTGTGACCATATAAACCCCAGTCCGTCACACACACAGGAGTGGAAGTGACCCCAATTGGGAGATCCCCTGTTTGTGCTAAAAAGGACTTGATGTCTGGAATAAAAGTCCATTTGCTCATACTTATGAGGGTGGGGTACAGCAACATGGTGTGGTTGAAAATGTGCTGCCACAATGTGGGGTAAAACAAAGTGATGTGTTTAATGTTGAGCAGTGTAATACTGACCAGAGCAGGGTTTCAGATGCTGTTGAGCCTCTTGGTCTGTCCAGGTCTCATTGGGACAATGTAGTCCAACAGAGCAATACCTACTAGGATGATTGGGCCAAGAGACTAATAGCCATGCTGGAAGAAGCTTTTGCAGCTAAAGGGGTAGTGGATGCTAGGGCTGCTGTGCCAGGAGAGGTGTCTGCAGAACAGCCTATAGGCCAAGATGCATGGCTTGTTGCAGAGACTAATCATCTCATGATTGAAGGTCCCAGCAAGTGCCCCTTTAGGAAGATGGGTTTTGTATTTCTCCCTCTGGGGCAAAACGGGGGGGGGGGGTATGTGGAGATGTGACCCCGTGTCACAGGTGCATGTGAGCAACGTATGCCTGATTTTGGCAGGAATACTGACACCCGTGGGCTGGGTTTATATTCCCCTCAGGAAGACCGCTCAGGGCTCACACTTGGGAACACCTCCACCCTACAGGCAGGTGGTCTGGTTTTGGAGTCGGGAGGATTTTCAGGTGGAGACGGGTCCACGAGAGAGAGAGAGAGAGAGAGAGAGAGAGAGAGAGACAGAGACAGAGAGAGAGAGAGAGACAGAGACAGAGAGAGAGAGAGACAGGAGGTCTGTGGATGTCTGCAGGAGGCAGATATGACCCACCACCAAGCAGCACCAAGCTGAACAAGTAACCTCCAGGAGGGAGTTTGACTCACAGTGAGTGAGCCGGGAGGCTAAAGTTTATGTTATACAATAATGGTGGAAACCCCTGTGAGGGAAGATTTCTGTGACTTCTTTTTTAAATAAAATTGGGCTTCTACACCCTAAAAAATACAGTCTGGACTGACTGGTGTTACTTAAAACTCATACACCACTAGAGCTTAATCCCCCCACATTGTCACTCCCCCCCCCTCCCCCATACACCCAGCCTGAGGAAGGTTTAGACTTGTTCTGATCTCTGTATAGAAAGAGGAAGTTGGAACCTTTGAGCAATGAGTTGTGTAAGAAGACTCCGATAGAGGAAGTAGAAGAAACCCCCCTCCCCCGCATCCTCTTCCTGCATTAGGAAGTCATTGTACGTAACATTCAGATCAACTTCTTATTCACACACATTCCATCTTCATACCGTAGAAGAAGTTGGACTCTCTTGGTGCCGTGGTTCCGGGTTTTATCTTCCAGAATCTTCTGTGATTGGACTCACCTTTCTAGAACTATCTTCAGGTCTCTTCAATGTGGGGAAGTACAGACAATCTGATTGGAGGATGTATGGGCAGATCTAACATGGTGAGACCCCACCGATCATTCTTCTGACTGTTCTAAACAAAGTCTATATCCATATAGATAATGTATAAATGGATGATGTATACTATATATAAAGAGGAGAGTCTGTATCATTCTATATATCTCTGTGTATAACATCTCCCCACTGATACCATAGATCAGAAGTCTGTATATTGTGTAGTCTCCATATAGATAATGTATAAATGGATGATGTATACTGTATATAGAGAGGAGGAGAGTGCTGTTACCTGTGCCCAAGCTGTATGTCTGCATGTGGTTGGATGGAGGGGTTCCCGGATTGAACTTCTTGGCAGGTGGGAGAAAGGAGTCCTGAGACGTAGTCCTATACTCAATGACAGGCTCTCTTTAATTAGTGCAGCAGTTCATGTATCCCCAGGAAAGGTAAACACAACTCAGGAAACCGTTCTCAACCGCAGCTCTGTCACCTGTGCTTCCTGTTCCAGCATGACCACTAGGGGGAGCAGGAGAGAGTGCAGGTCACTGCAGCGGGGGTGGCTGTAGTCTATGATGTGTACAGTGTGTAGCACCCTTGCCTTAAACAGGGGCTACTGGTAAATTTAGCTGTGCTAGGTGGTAACTCACCTGGCTGATTTATGGTCTTTATGATCATTTGGGTTTTCTCCTAAGCCTGGTTTTAGCTGTGGTTCCTTCCTTCTGTCAATAGATGGCACTGTTGCCTTTGGCATTAGTATGATGAGCTGCAGGGGGTTATTTACTAAAGGCAAATCCACTTTGCACTACAAGTGCATTTGAAAGTGCAGATCTTAAATGAGTGGAAGCTCTACTGATTTTATCATCCAATCATGTGCAAGCTAAAATGCTGTTTTTTATTTTCCTTGCAAGTCCCCCCTCGGATCTACAGGGACTGTGCTTCCAAGTAGTGCAAAGTGAATTTGCCTTTAGTAAATAACCCCCTAAGTTATGAATATGCATATCTCTTTCAGCCAATCAGTAGGTGTCTTGGGCCACTGAGGATACTGGGAGAGAGTATATATTTGGAGGGAGAAAGTCAGGTAATCAGGGCCCTCCCACCTAGACCTTGGTCTGGTGTAGATGTGTGAGGAAAGGCTGCATTGGGTGAGGCCTGGAGTCTGAGGCCTGGCCATGCGCTCGAGGTCTGCTGCCTGGGGCCATGGGAGAGGTTCTGCCATAGATAGAGCTTCTTGTTGGCTGGGAGCATGGGAGAGGTTCTGTTAGAGGTAGAGCTTATTGTGGCCTGGGAGCATGGGAGAGGTTCTGTCAGAGATAGAGTTTCCTGTTGCCTGGGGCCATGGGAGAGGTTCTGCCATAGATAGAGCTTCTTGTTGCCTGGGAGCATGGGAGAGGTTCTGTCAGAGATAGAGCTTCTTGTTGCCTGGGAGCATGGGAGAGGTTCTGCCAGAGATGCAGCTTCTTGTTGCCTGGGGGCATGGGAGAGGTCCTGTTAGAGGTAGAGCTTATTGTGGCCTGGGAGCATGGGAGAGGTTCTGTCAGAGATAGAGCTTCTTGTTGCCTGGGGCCATGGGGGGAGGTTCTGCCAGAGATAGAGCTTCTTGTTGCCTGGAGGCATGGAAGAGGTTCTGCCAGAGAGAGCTTCTTGTTTGCTGGGGGCATGAGAGAGGTTCTGCCAGAGAGAGCTTCTTGTTTCCTGGGGGCATGGGAGAGGTTCTGCCAGAGAGAGCTTCTTGTTTCATGGGAGCATGTGGAGAATAGGGATGGGCCAAACGGACCTCTGTTCGGTTCACACCAGAACTTCCGAACACTGTGAAAGCTGGGACCCAAATAACAAACACCATTAAAGTCAATGGGACCCGAACATCAAAAATCAAATGTGACCATTGAAGGCTTAAATGCAAGTAACTGGGCATACAATGGTTATATGGGTCCGGGTCCTGATAATGTAAGAACCAGCCGAGACTAGCTCAGTTAGCCCTTGTACACACGGTCGGACATTCTGACAACAAAATCCGTCGGATAAATTCCGACTGATTTAGTCCGGAAGTGGTCCGGAAGTGGTGTTTCATACACAGGGTCGGACAAAGTTGTCGGAATTTCCGGTTGCCAAGAACACGGTGACGAAAACCACGTATGACCAGATTAGAAAAGGAAAGTTCAGCACCACGTCCGGCGCCCTTTGCGCTCCTTCTGCTGATCTCGTGTTTATCGCGTGTTAGTAGAAGTTTGGTAAGAGACGTTTCGTGCTTTTCAGATTTGTGCTTTAGATCGTTACTGCTCTACAGTTTGTGCTTGTCGGTGCGTATCTGATTATCAGTGCGTGAAGTCAGTTCGCATTTGTTGGTCATTGTGGACTATATCTTGGCATAGTACACTTTGATTTCCAGTGCTTATTGTCTGCTTGTTTCTGGTTTTCAGGTCGTTCTTTCAGGCCTTGCTGTTTATCGGTGCCTTCTGTTGTCTGTTCTGACCAGCCGACCATTTTAAACTATGTTTCATGTACGTACTCATCGTAGAGTTCATGCTGTGCAGGGGCTTGGTGTTGGGCTTTTAGCTTTGACACAAGCCCGGTCCATGAACAGGGCGAGGAGGAGTTTGTGGACCAAGAATTGGTTGCTCCAGCATGACCAGTTCTCGCACATGCTTTTGCTTTGTGAGATCCGGGAGAATAATCCTGATGATTTCAGGAATTATCTCTGGATGACGGACCCTGTTTTTCACCGTATGCTGGCTTTGCTGTCCCCTTATATTAGCAGGCAGGATACCTGCATGCGGCAAGCCATCACTCCGGAGCAGAGGCTCATTGCCACCTTGCGCTACTTGGCGGCAGGGAGAAGTCTTCAGGACCTGAAGTTCTCGATAGGCATCTCCCCCCAGGCTCTGGGAATCAATATTCCAGAGACCTGTTCTGCCATCATACAGATTCTGCAGAAGGACTATATGAAGGTAAGTTTTCTCTGTTAACATCACAGTCTATGTATTTAATGTTTGCTAATGTATTGTATTTCTTTCCTCATTCCCTAATTACCATGATTGCAATATGCTCTAACTGATATGCTGTGCCCCTTTGTCCTCCTGCATGCTGGAAGCTTTTCAAGTTCTTTTTTGTCCTTCATGCATATTTGCCTTCACTAACTTCCCCAACATGCTTTTCTGGGCCCATAAACCTATAGCCTAGTCACTTAGCAATGTATTTTGTCAGCTCCATAGTATTGCTTTCCCCTAAACACCCCCTAAAATGAGTACAAATGTTATGTGTGTGCTTAAATTCATGCAGAGTGACAGATTTTTTTTTTTTTTTTTGGTGGGCCAAACTCATTAGGAACCCCCCCTCCCCCCAACTGCTCAGCTGATAGCAATCCTCTATCTGCTGACTTTGCCAAATCCAATACACACTATACCTACCTTTTTTTCTGGTCAGATTTATGGATGAATTCTCCAAAGCATGTAGTGCAAGGGTCTGCCTCAGTAGTTTCAAATGCTACTGTTTAAAGTTTTTTCTTCTCCTATTATTATCTTGATATGTAATAGCAGAATTTTAAAATGTGCTTCCTATTTTTTGTATTATGACACTTCTTACCTGAATATTGGGCTGCCAATAGTGTAAGTAAGGAGGGGCTGGCCAAAGTATCACACATTATTTCTGCATTCAGCTCTCAATGAAGTGGAGAGGGTTACCTTTCCAAAACACCCCCCCCCCTAATTTTTTGCAATGGGCCATCAGATGGGGGGGGGGGGGGAGTGAGGAATCTGATAAGGGGACCTTATACTTTAGGCTTTAAATACTCATTTCCAAAAATGTTATACTGATCTTGGCCAAAAATGTTTGTGTCCAATCTACTTGCAATGTTGATGTGCAAAATGACAATTTTTTTTCTTGTTTGACTCCACAGTTTCCTTCAACGCCACAGGAATGGCAGACTGTGGCCTCCCACTTTGCCAGCCGTTGGGACTTTCCCAATTGTGGAGGTGCAATTGATGGGAAACACGTTCGCATCGTCCCACCCCTCAACTCGGGGTCCTACTATTATAATTACAAGGGGTATAATAGTATCGTGATGTTGGGGGTGGTGTCAGCGACGTATGACTTCCTGTATGTGGACGTGGGGAAAAAGGGCCGTATGTCGGATGGTTGCCACCTCCAGAGGAGAATGTAGAAGGACTCCCCTTCGTTTTCGTTGTGGATGAGGCTTTGCTCTGGCAAATCATCTGATGCAGACTTTCCCGATGAGGACCCTCACCCCGGATCAGAGGAACTTTAATGTGTGGCTGGCCAGAGCCAGAAGAGTAGCGGAGAACACTTTCGGGATAATGGCCAGCCGGTTCTGCCTTTTTTTGACTCCAATCCACATGGCAGAATATAAACTAAATCATATTGTGCTTTCATGCTGTGTTCTGCACAATTTTTTTAAAAAACATTCAGTAAACTATGTGGCCTCAGTTGGGCCTGATGTAGGCATTGCCGGAAAATGTCAACCTCACGGTCCTTGAAGCTGCTCGTCCTGGCTTGCCCTCCCCCAAAGCGCCGTGTACTCAGATCCAGATTTGTGGAGTACTTTGTGGGTAGGGGGGCCATTGATATGCCAGACAATGTCTGAGAGCCATTTTTTTTATAAAGTTTTAAATTACTTTTTTTCCTTTAGAAATGTAATTTTGCTGTGGTATTGCTCTAAACAAGGGGAAACTGTGGCACTTTACAGGCATACTATAGACACCCCCCAGGCACAATATTTATAGGAATATTTCATTTTTATTGTTTTACTTTAAGCATTATTAAAATCACTTCTCCTGAAAAAACTGTCATTTTATAAAACTTTTTTTTGCATTGATACAGGTCCCCTGGGGCAGGACCCAGGTCCCCAAACACTTTTTATGGCAATAAGTTGCATATAAGCCTATAAAAAGAGCACTTTTGATTTTTCACGTTCGTGTCCCATAGACTTTAACAGTTAAAACAAACTTTTTGCCTGTTTGCATGTCCTGCTGCGAACCGAACCGGGGGTGTTTCGGCTCATCCCTAATAATCACTGTCTGCCATTCCATCACCCTCATCACTGTCTTCCATTCTGTACCCATCATCCCTGTCTGCTATTCTGTCCCCCTCATCACTGTCCGCCATTTGTACCCCCACCATCCCTCTCCATAATCCGTGTCCCCAATATGTCTGTCCACCATCCGAGCCCCCACCATGTCTGCCCACCATCCATACTCCCACCATGTCAGTTCACCATCCATCTCCCCACTATATCTCTACACCATTCGTCTCCCCACCATACCTGTCCACCATTCGTGTCCCCACCATATCTGTCCACCATCCGTGTCCACACCATGTCTGTCCACCATCCGTGTCCCCACCATGTCTGTCCACCATCCGTGTCCCCACCATGTCTGTCCACCATCCCTGTCCCCACCATGTCTGTCCACCATCCGTGTCCCCACCATGTCTGTCCACCATCCGTGCCCCCACCATGTCTGTTCACCATCCGTGTCCCCACCATGTCTGTCCACCATCCGTATCCCCACCATATCTATCCACCATCCGTGTTCCCAGTATGTCTGTCCACCATCTGTGTACCCACCATATGTGTCCACCATCCGTGTACCCACCATATCCGTTCACCATCCCTGTCCCCACCATGTCTGTCCACCATCCGTGTCCCCACCATGTCTGTCCACCATCCGTGTCCCCACCATGTCTGTCCAAAAATCCATGTCCCCAGCATATCTGTCCACCATCCGTGTCCCCAGAATATCTGTCAACCATCCGTGTCCCCAGTATGTCTGTCCATGATCCGTGTCCCCACCATGTCCGTCTACCATCCGTGCCCCCACCAAGTCTGTCCACCATCTGTGTACCCACCATATCTGTCCAACATATCTGTTCACCATCCCTGTCCCCACCATATCTGTTCACCATCCCTGTCCCCACCATATCTGTCCACCATCCATGTCCCCACCATGTCTGTCCACCATCCGTGTCCCCAGCATATCTGTCCACCATCCGTGTCCCCAGTATGTCTGTCCACCATCCAAACTATTGTTGTTTTGTGCTCTTGCAGAATACATGCAGAACAACTTATGTCTCCATGGTGTGAATGAGGCCTAATACAGTGATCAGTGATAATACTATACACTGTCACTGTACTAATGACACTAGATGGGATGGGGTTAAAATCTAGGGCGATCAAAATGTTAACTGTGTTCCTAACAATGTGTACTGTGTGTATTATATTCTGCTTTTACTAATATGTAATTAGGCTGATATGTGCCTTGCAGAGAATAAAAAACACAGCCATGTTGCTGCTTTGTGTACAGAGCTCTGTGTTGTTATTAAACACAGAGCTCTGTTCTGTGATTCACTAAGCCGATCAGAAAGTCCTGGACATAAATCATTGGCCTGGACCTGCTGATCAACTTATGCCCTACCTGGAAATGTAAATAGCATACATGATTTAGCACAAATTGGCCACTCCATTGCTACATGGGGGGGTCTGCAAGTGGTGACTTCATCCCTTATGACACATGTGGGATGGTCAGATGTAACAAGACAAGATAAGGAGTCCTTGATGGCTCTAATTGTCCCTAATATTAATTCCTGATGGTGCCTGCCAAGGTTCCAACAGGACTGTCCAGTCCACTTTAACCAGTAAAGACAAAAAACCCATCCAGGCATGTCCCTACTAATATATCTATATATGTATACAGAACATCAGACCAGGTTATATATGTATACAGAACATCAGACCAGGTTATATATGTATACAGAACATCAGACCAGGTTATATATGTATACAGAACATCAGACCAGGTTATATATGTATACAGAACATCAGACCAGGTTATATATGTATACAGAACATCAGATCAGGTTATATATGTATACAGAACATCAGACCAGGTTATATATGTATACAGAACACCAGACCAGGTTATATATGTATACAGAACATCAGATCAGGTTATATATGTATACAGAACACCAGATCAGGTTATATATGTATACAGAACATCAGACCAGGTTATATATGTATACAGAACACCAGATCAGGTTATATATGTATACAGAACATCAGACCAGGTTATATATGTATACAGAACACCAGACCAGGTTATATATGTATACAGAACATCAGATCAGGTTATATATGTATACAGAACACCAGATCAGGTTATATATGTATACAGAACATCAGACCAGGTTATATATGTATACAGAACATCAGACCAGGTTATATATGTATACAGAACATCAGACCAGGTTATATATGTATACAGAACATCAGACCAGGTTATATATGTATACAGAACACCAGATCAGGTTATATATGTATACAGAACATCAGACCAGGTTATATATGTATACAGAACACCAGATCAGGTTATATATGTATACAGAACATCAGACCAGGTTATATATGTATACAGAACACCAGATCAGGTTATATATGTATACAGAACATCATACCAGGTTATATATGTATACAGAACATCAGACCATGTTATATATGTATACAGAACACCAGACCAGGTTATATATGTATACAGAACATCAGACCAGGTTATATATGTATACAGAACACCAGACCAGGTTATATATGTATACAGAACATCAGACTAGGTTATCTATTCCTTCACATCATTGGTTCTTACCAATCAGCTGATCAGAGGCTAAACAGTACATTTTCCTCTATCTGTCTACAGAGAAACCCGCATATGACCTCATCAATGAGGATGGAGGAGGACCGGAGTCACATGACTGAGAAGATACTAAACCTCACCCTGGAGATCATCTACCTGCTGACCGGAGAGGTGAGGAGGATTCTGGGAGGTCACATGACATCACTCTTATCTCTATTAATAAAACACAGACCTGACCGGAGAGGTGAGGAGGATTCCGGGAGGTCACATGACATCACTCTTATCTCTATTAATAAAACACAGACCTGACCGGAGAGGTGAGGAGGATTCCGGGAGGTCACATGACATCACTCTTATCTCTATTAATAAAACACAGACCTGACCGGAGAGGTGAGGAGGATTCTGGGAGGTCACATGACATCACTCTTATCTCTATTAATAAAACACAGACCTGACCGGAGAGGTGAGGAGGATTCTGGGAGGTCACATGACATCACTCTTACCTCTATTAATAAAACACAGACCTGACCGGAGAGGTGAGGAGGATTCCGGGAGGTCACATGACATCACTCTTATCTCTATTAATAAAACACAGACCTGACCGGAGAGGTGAGGAGGATTCTGGGAGGAGGTCACATGACATCACTCTTATCTCTATTAATAAAACACAGACCTGACCGGAGAAGTGAGGAGGATTCTGGGAGGTCACATGACATCACTCTTATCTCTATTAATAAAACACAGACCTGACCGGAGAGGTGAGGAGGATTCTGGGATTCTAACATGATATTCCTATTGGTTCCCCAATACAGAGATTTCCTCTTGTGAAGTCAGGTGATCATATGACCATCACAGTGCCTCCATGTGACTGCCTAAAACCTGAGAGACACAACATGGAGAAGATTCTAGAAGTCACCAAGAAGATGATGGAGCTGCTGACAGGAGAGGTGAGGAGGATTGTGGGACATTATCCAGTAACAGACAAGGGATGTGTCTGGATGGTGACTGTATCATTGTGTGTGTCAGGTTCCTATAAGGTGTCAGGATGTCACTGTCTATTTCTCCATGGAGGAGTGGGAGTATTTAGAAGGACACAAGGATCTCTACAAGGACGTCATGATGGACAATCAGCAGTATTTGAGTTTTGTGAAGAATGTAAGGAAGGAATTTCCCCGGAATGAGACGATATTGAACCTCATCCTGGAGATCCTCAGCCTGCTGACTGGAGAGGTGAGTGTAATGAAGGGGTTAAATCTGACTCCGCTGTACACTGGGATGTATTCAGAGTCACTTTAAGTCCTCTGATGTTCTGATAATCAATAATGGCATCCACACAAGTACTATGAATACATGAAGTGTAGGTACTCTATGATATTTGGTTATAGTACAAGATGGCGGCATTGGTTATAAAAGAGAACAATTCCAGGTTTAGTCCAATCAGTGAGACCCATGATTACCAGCATGCCACGCCCACTGACCACTAAATCCATGGGTAATATTTCCTGGTGGGTCAGTGATCCTTACTAGTAAAACATTAGTGACTCTATTATATGACTTCTAGAAGGATCTATAAATCTGACCACATTGTAATCATATCATTGGATGGAGATGTCTGTCTTTTGCTGAATCGGGAACATTGTGGCCAATCCCTGGAGAATAAATATAGAGCTGACCATAGAGATGAGGGATTATGGGATAGCAGAGCCATCTTAAAGAGGAAGTAAACCCTTCCAAACAACTTGGACCTATAGGTAAGCCTAGATTAAGGCTTACCTGTAGGTCCAAGCAATATCTCCTAAACCTATATGGTTTAGGAGATATTTGCCCGAAAATGGGCACCGCTGTCTACGGCGCATGCGCCGTAGACAGCGGCGCGCAGGCGCACTAAATGCGGCAAATCCAAGAATGGATTTGCCAAATTTGTCGACTCCCGTGCGCATGCGCGGGAGTGACGTCATCGCGGCTTCGCCGTATGACAGCGGCGGAGCTGCGAGGCGCGACTCCCGTGCGCATGCGCGGGAGTGACGTCATCGCGGTTGCGCCGCTGTGATTCGTCGGAGCTGCGAGACGCCACAAGCAACATGGATGCGGCGGACTACAGGGGACAGCGGCGACTTCGCTGGCTCCTGTGTCAGGTAAGTGACACATAATGAGCTACTATGCGATGCATAGTAGTCCATTATGCTTTACCTTTGCAGGGAAAAAAAGAGGAAGTAAACCCATCAGGGTTTACTTCCTCTTTAAAGAGGATCTTCAAGCTTCTTCAGACAAAAATAAGTCAGCAGGTACAAATACTGTACAAATACTGTAGCTGCTGACATTTAATATCAGGACACTTACCTCTCCACGAACCCAGCGGTGTCTTCACCCCAGCCAATTTTTCAATCAGCTGTTTAATTCTATCAATTATTTATTTTTTAATTTTAGTAAATTTGGCAGGCTGGTAGGGGCCCCAGTACATTACTTTACCCAGAGGAGGCCCATGATGATATTAAGATATCCCTGTGGGAGAGTGATATTTATCTTTGTATAACACAGAACTGTACAGTAATAATGAAGAAATCTACAAGAAGGAGATCTCATTATATGACCACAAGATCCTCGAGAATCCAGAATCCCATCACCATCCCCCCACCTCCATCCCCGATCCCTACAAGACACAACATGGAGAAGATTCTAGAAGTCACCAAGAAGATGATGGAGCTGCTGACAGGAGAGGTGAGGAGGATTCTGGGAATTCTGGGACATTATCCAGTAACAGACAAGGGATGTGTCTGGATGGTGACTGTATCATTGTGTGTGTCAGGTTCCTATAAGGTGTCAGGATGTCACTGTCTATTTCTCCATGGAGGAGTGGGAGTATGTAGAAGGACACAAGGATCTCTACAAGGACGTCATGATGGACAATCAGCCGCCCCTCACATCACCGGGTAAGAGGAGACTTTATTGTAAAGGAGAGAGCAGTACGGAGGCTCCACCTAGATCCCCCATCATCTGATAAACACATAGAAACAATGTATTCAGTCTCAGGAGATGGGAGGCAGCGGTGTGGGACCCCTGAAACTTGTCTCATGTCAACATTTCGGATACCACTGATTACTGAATATAAGGCTGGGAGAACGGTTCGGCTTGAGCATGAGTTTCGGAAGTTCTCTGAACAACCCAATTATAGGGTAATTTGGGCGGTTGTTCAGCCCGCTGAATTACCACAGTGCACTGCGCCACCGCACAGTTCATCTGAAACAATGAAATATTCACCCAATCAGGTGCACAGAGCACTGTCAGAGCCATGATTGGACACTGTCATGATGACTGTATCCATTCATGGCTCATTGCTCTTAATCCCACCCCACATTATAAAAGTATTCTTTCCATAGTGGCCATTTATAGTGTGATAATGGGATGGAGAGAGATAGAACAGGGCTCTGTTCAGTGCCATTAGACAGTTAGTGTCTATTCTGATTCTATTGTCAGTGTAGTTTAGTGTGCATCTAGGGATAGATCAAGGTGAGTGTAGTGCGACCATTCATCTTTACATCAGTGTCAATGTAGGGATAGTTCAGTCAGTTTGAGTGTAGTGACTATTTAACACAGTATATTCTATTGCGTTGCTGCAAGTTTAGCACCATATAGTTCTGTGCGTTACTGCAAGTTTAAGGCTGTATATTTCATTGCATTACTGCAAGTTTGATGCCATATATTTCATTGCGTTACTGCAAGTTTAACGGCATATAGTTATGTGCGTTACTGTAAGTTTAACACCGTATATAACATTGCATTATTGCAAGTTTAACACCATATATTTAATTACGTTATTGCAAGTTTAATGCCATATATTTCATGGCGTTACTGCAAGTTTAATGCCGTATATTTAATTGTGTTACTGCAAGTTTAATGCCATATATTTCATTGCGTTTTTGCAAGCAAGTTTAACGCTTTATATTTCATTGCGTTACTGCAAGTTTAACGCCATATAGTTCTGTGCGTTACTGCAAGTTTAATGCCGCATATTTAATTGTGTTACTGCAAGTTTAACACCATATATTTAATTGCGTTATTGCGAGTTTAATACCATATATTTCATGGCATTACTGCAAGTTTAATGCCGCATATTTAATTGTGTTACTGCAAGTTTAATGCCTTTTGCCCTTTTCCCTGGTGAAAAATACTAATTTTCCTTTAGGAAAATTAGAGGTGAATTTTAAGTCCATTTATTTTGTGCGTGAATCCTATCCCATATTTTTAGTGAAGTGCGTGTTATTTTGTGTGTATTTGGTCCCAATAACCTGTGCTGAGGAGGATTCCAAATTAGATGGTCATGTTGTGTGCTACTCATTATCTTTTCTATGCTAACCCATCTCTTAACATTTACCTTTCGCCCATTCCACCACCTGTGTAAGTGCCACCACATTGTGATACTTTTTGAAGCCTGGAACAGCAAGGCCCCCCTGTTTTTCTCTCTACTCAATACCGTGAATGCGATTCTCGTTTTTTTTTGTTGTACCATATGTAGAGGCGGGCTCCTGAGGAGCACGCCATGAGTTTTTCAAAGTTAAACTCTACCTAAACTGCAGTTTGGTTTGGGTTGATTTGTCTAAATTTGACTTCTGTATCAGTCTGACTGGACTGTGAGGCCGCATACACACGCGGGGACTGTTCACTCAACTTTGTTCGTCAAACAGTTTCAGCGGACAGTCCGCTCAAAATTAGCATGGACGGACTTGGCCACACACGACGAACGAACAGTCCGCTGAAACTTGCGCGATGACGTGAACGGCACGTACGACGGGACGAAAAATACGACGTCCTATACACTGCAATACAACCTTCGGCGTGTAAATCCTTTCTGAGCATGCGCGGAACTTAGTTTGACGAACAAGCCTACACACGAGCGGACTGTCCACTCAAACAAAGTTTCAGCGAACGGTTTTACGGAAATTCCGAAAAACTTTGTTCCGCAAACTGTCCGCTGAAACTGTCCGCTGAAGCCCACACACGAGCGGACTGTCCGCTGAAACACTGTTCAGCGGACAAAGTTGAGCGAACAGTCCCCGCGTGTGTACGCGGCCTGAGATGTTCAGCCTGGCCAAAGGGGGCATTGTCTCTGGTGGCAGGCATGGAACTATAGTCTGGTCAGGCACTTGAATTACTCTCTCTCTGAGCCAGGTCAGTGGGAGTGGCCCTCTGGGAGAAGGTATTTAAGATGCGGACGTCACATGGTTCGGGGTTTCCGGTCCAGTATGATGTGTTGATTACATGGTCCTATTCCACCTGACCAGCCCCCAGGAAGGCTATGGCCTTGGGTGAGGATCCACCCGACTTTGGTGCCTTGGGGCTGGCTAGCCCAAGGCAAGGGAACTAAAGGAGGATTCTGAGGTGGATGGGTGCTGTCTCCAGTCGGGAGAGACCCAGTGTACTTCAAGCATTCCAGGGGAGGACTATTTATAAGAACACTACATACAGGTTGGTTTTCTTAACAAGAGCCTGGAAGGGCTGAAGTAACAGAGAGAATCCAGTCTTGTGGATATCGCCAAGCAGGCTGAAAGATCCAGGTATCCTACAAGTGTTCTACAGCTTAGTTTCCCTACGTGTTCTGCAACAACGTCGGTGACAAAGACTTTGTTCCTGAGTAAACACCTGGTTGGCTGCTAGTCCTTGTGAGAGAGGGACTGTCCAACCTGCGTGATCATCCAGCTGCGAATGGCTATTCTCTGTATGCAATCAAAGTAAGCAAGTTCTTTAACGTTTTTGGACTTTGACATTGAGAGTACCTGAACTTCCATTTCCAACCCTCTGATCCCAAGTTGAAAGAGTGGATCTATTGTCAATCTCAAGTTACTGGACCATCTACCACAGGACATCCCCTAGATGTCAAACAAGGAGAACGGAAGGTAACAGTAAGCCCAAAAATAACCAGCAGCTCCTTCAGGGGTTAGTGCTACATGTGGGGGCTCGTAGTCCGGAATTTTACCGTTACCTCGCAAAGGAACTGTACACGTGGTAAAGCAAGGACAGAGGGTTGTGTTTTGTAACTGCGCCATCGGCGCCATCTTTGCTCAGACTTTCACTGAGGCGCGTAAGCATGGGAGGAGCCCTTGCCGAAAAGCCCATGAAGTTGCGCAACACAAGCATCCCGGTGGGAGGAGTCTGAGTTGTTCTTTCCTGCACGAGGCACTGTGTGAGAGTGTGCTGCGGAAGGAAGAAAGAGAGGTTGAGTATTGGAAAAAAAAGTATTATGGAAGATGTATCGTGCTCCGGGTGTGCAACCTGTGTCAGGACCCAGGATGCCTCTTGGAAGGGGTCCCGCAGGAATACATCTGCCTGGTACTGTACTCACGGACACGGGCTTTCGCCTGCTCCCAAAGGGGTGGTTCATACTGTATACCAGTGGAGACATTGAGGGCCTGGGTATGCTGTGCGGAAAGTGCGACAGCCTGGTCGCTAACCCTCGGCCATTCTCCAGGTGCAAGAAGTGTGGGGAGTACACATTTAAATTGGAGCAGTCAGTCAAACCACCAAGGGCCTACCGCGTGGACTAGGCCATGGGCGTCACAGCCGAGGAGTCGGCCATCTTTGGTAAAGCCTTCCACAGCGGTGACACCCGTCGTTGCTGACATCCCTGAGAGAGATGCCGCTACGTCTGCTACAGAGACTGCTGAGGAAACTACTTTGGAACAGATGGACACTGCTTCTACCACTGCTACGGAAATCACTATGCCCCCTTTGGAGAAAGTGGGGCGCACAAAGTCTTCCTGGAGTCGACATGGAGGTCCGCCATCGAGTCCGGCTGGATCCAATCAGCGGAAGAAGGTTGCTTTGGAAAAGAGTCTGACTGTGAGTACACCTAACTATTTACCGGCAGAGGAATATAGAGATTCAGAGTTAGAGTCTCTGTCGGATATTGAAGATGAGGACATTTTGGGGGCACTGTCTCAGGAGTTGTTGTGGCCTGGAGGGGATGATGTAGCAGCCACTTGTACAGATGTTTCGGACTGGCTAGCCCTAACCTCAGGGGATGAAACGACGAGTGCGGAAAACCCCATCACAGTAAATGTGACTCTCCCTAAACCCATGAATTTGCCTACACTAAAAAGGGACTCTGCCACGTTGGTACAACGGTCCCCAAACTCCTGCATACTGCCCGGGGAAGGAAGTGCCAGTGCATTACCGAGACTTGCAAGGTCACAGCGACTCCTTCATAAGAGAGTAGCTAATGAGTATGATTTGGAATTCCCCTATGTTCCAAGGGACATTATGACTGTATGCAATCAAAGTAAGCAAGTTCTTTAAAGTTTTTGGACTTTGACATTGAGAGTACCCTTTCCAACCCTCTGATCCCAAGTTGAAAGACTGTTCAATTTTTTGAGTTTTTGCAAATAAAATCCATTCAAGTGGATTTATTGTCAGTCTCAAGTTACTGGGCCATCTACCATGGGACATCCCCTAGATGTGAAACAAGGAGAACGGAAGGTAACGGTAAGCCCAAAAATAACAAGCAGCTCCTTCGGGGGTTAGTGCTACACATATATACTTTGAAATTAACCCATTTAGTATTTTAAAATATATTTGAGGGAGTGATAGGGGCAGCATCTGGAACTTGTATAGGATCTTTGGGGCCAGCACCATCTTAACCGCATTAATCCGTCCTATCCAAGAGAGGGGACATGTTGAGATTTTTTTTATTTCCCTCTTGATCTCATCTAATAGGGGGATATAATTTATTGCGTATATTTTCCTTATAGTACCTGATAGTCTGACTCTCAAATATTTTATCTCCTTTCGCCATGGGAAATTTAATTCTTTTAAAAGTTTTGCTTCTTCCTGTTTACTGATATTGATGTTTACGATTTCGAACTTGCTGGGGTTCATTTTTAAAATTGAGATTTCTCTGTATTTTTCCAAAATCCTCAGCATGTTTGGAATCGTAATCCTTGGATTAGAAATATAAAACAGCACATCATCTGCATACACTGCGAGTTTGTGCTCTTCTTCCCCCACCCTAATCCTGTTGATATCTGAATTGTTTCGGATAGATGGCAAAAAAGGTTCGAGGGACTATTTGAACAAGAGAGGCGACAGCGGGCACCCCTGTCTGGTTCCGTTTTCCATTACAAACTGTGAGGATGACACTCCGTTCACCTTTACCGATGCCTGAGGGTGGTTATACAATACTTCGATCCATTGGATCATATGTGGGCCAATATCCATAACCTCAAGCGTTTTTAACATGAGTCTCCAGTCTACCCCGTCAAAAGCTTTCTCAGCATCCATGGACAGGAATAGACCTGGGGACACTTTCATTTTTAGAGCCTGAAGGAGGAGCAACGACCGCACTCCGTTGTCTCTCCCTTCTCTTCCTGGTATGAATCCGACCTGATCCGGATGGACCAGGTCGGTCATCCTTTCCTTCAACCTAGATGCTAGAACCTTGGCAGATAGTTTAGTATCTGCGTTCAGTAAGGCTATGAGCCTGTAATTGGAACAAAGCGTGCTGTCCTTACCCTCCTTCAAAAACACCGTTATTGAAGCTAGCAAAGCCTCTCCTCCCATTTCAAACTTTGTACCTAAACCGTTCATGTACTGGCAAAGCTTCAGAATTAAGATCTCCTTGTATTTTTTAAGATAGAAGGTCGTAAACCCGTCTGGTCCAGGGCTTTTACCCGGGGCTGAGACTTTCAGTGCTTTGTAAATTTTCTCTTCTGTAATAGGTCTATCCAAATTGAGCCTATAGCTCTCTGATAGAAGAGGTAACTTAGCATTATTCAGAAATTCTTAGATTTTCTCCTTTTTCCCTGTATCTTGTTGACCTTTCTGTCCTACAGAATAGAGGGCTTCATAATAGTTCCTGAACACCTCCGCTATCTCCTTAGTTGTGTGTACCATCCCCCCATTCTTATTTAGAATTTTTTCAATAAAATTAATCTCTCTCTTCTTTTTTAACTTTCTTGCTAGATGTTTACTTGCTTTATTTCCCCATTGATATCTCTCTCTTGCTCTTCTATTAAATGTCCTACTTGATTCCTGTTCCGTCATATCTTTAAGTTCGTCTCTCTTATTTACCAGTAAATGAAAGAATTTCTGATGTTGGCCCTTTTGTTTTTTATGTTCTTTTTTTTTTTTTCCCATAAAATGTTTATTCATTTTTCAAAGAAAAAAATATGATGACAAGCTGGACTTGATGTACTAAAGAGGCAAAGTACAGATCATTATCACAGACAGTTACAATGAAAACATTAATACAAGTAAACAGTCAAACAGAACCTTGAGTCAGAATTGGGACCTGAGGTGAACTTGTCCCTGCATCTCTGGTTCGAACTCAAAACAGTGCAGTGCAATTCCCCCTACGTCTCTTCCCCTTTTCTTTTCCTCCCCAAGATTGCCATTTTAGTAAGTGTTAAGGGGTGTCTTTTCAGGGGTAAGTCTTGTGTCTCAGGAATATTCAGTCGCCTATAGAAGTCGGTCTACTTCCCAGAGACCCAATGTAAGGTTGAGGTGAGCGGGGGGTAATACATCAGCTCGAAGCGAGGCGTAGGGGACCAGAAAGGGGTTCACCTTGTCAGTAGGTAGCCGTCAACCGTTCGTGGGGATGGACGTCTGCGTCAAAGGTCGACCCCCTGTGAGGGGGGATAGTGGGGGTGTAAGGAAAAGAGAAGGGGGGTGAAAGAGAGGACAGTGGAGGAGGGGATAGGGGGTGGGTGGTGGAGGCATAGGTTCGGAAGGGGATCTTCTCTCCGGACTCCCCCAGTCGCCTATGTGCAGAATGAAGAGGGGAAACGATAAATCAGTCTGGCCTATATAACCTGGGACCGAGCGAGCGGTTTAAGTCAAGGCAGGGTCACTCTTCAGATCAGACGGGTGTTTGCCCAGAAGGTGAAGGGCTAAACGGGTTGACCCCGGAGTTTAAGGAGCCGTAGCTTCGAAAACGTGTCCATTTATCCTATATCTGTGCGAATTTGTGCGGGGAGTCTCTAGCAATGTAAATGAGTTCCTCCATCTCTGCTATCTTTGCTACCCTATTTAACCAGTCATTCGTGGAGGGGACGATGGGAGACCCCCAATGGATTGGGATACAGAGTTTGGCGGCATTGAGTAAGTGCATGCCCAGAGAGTTCATGTATGTGCGGTTTGGGATTGAAGTGTGGTGGAGGAGCATGCGGGCTGGTGTGAAATCAATAGGGCTGTCGGTAATGGTGCTGGATATTCTGTTCACCTGGATCCAGAAGTGTTGGATGCTGGGGCATGACAACCATATGTGTAGGAGGGATTCATCATCACCTAGGCATCTCCAGCATTTGTTAGGTATCTCCGGGTTAAACTTACTAACTAGATCAGGTGATCAATACCATCTGGAAATAAGTTTGAAGTTATTCTCCTGGGTATTCACGTTCAAGGAACCTTTATGCGTGATGAGAAAGATTTTTTCCCACTCTTCCTCCGAGATCTCAATTTGCAGATCCCTTTCCCAAGCTAAGCATGCTTTCCAGTTTTTCGGTGATTTGGACTGGGGGAAGAGTGAGTGGGTCGTCGAGATTAGGTGATGCTGGGGTGTGGCATGTGAACAGAGAGTCTCGAAAGGTGTCAGCTGTCTGGAGAGTTCAGTTTCTCATGTACCCCTTTGAGAAAATGGCGTATTTGAAAATATGACCATTTGGGAAAGGGGGGGGGCTGTCTTCGTCTATCGGAAGCGCAGTATAATCCAGGATTTCCCGTTTTTGTAAAACTGATGTGCAAGCAGTTCCTTATGTGGCCAATTACCTTTATGAAAGTTTATGGACATGCCAGGGGGAAACGCGGGGTTAAGCCGGATAGGCATGAGGGGTCCCGGGTTGGAGATGTTGAATTTCCTGCATGCTTCTTTAAAGTTAGTTAGGGTGGCATTCACAAGGGGGTGTTCTTTTAGGGCCTTAGGTACAGAAGAGGCAGGGATCCAGGGCGTGTGTTTGATGGGTAAGGTCGAGAATGCGTTGACCCAGTCTTTATCGGGCCCATGGGCTGACCAGTCAATGATTCTGACCATTTGGCAGGCTAAGGAATATAATTTAAGATCCGTAAAACCTATACCCCCTACGGTTTTGGGGCTCGTAAGTTGGTTATAGCTAATTCTTGGGCGCTTATGTTTCCATAAAAATTGTGTGGACGCACGTTTGAGGTGTATGAAAAAAGAAGCAGGGAGCTGAATGGGGATCGTCTGTAGTAGGTACAAAACTCTGGGGAGCACATTCATCTTAAGAATGGCTGCCTGGCCAAACCACGAGAAGTGGGGCTTGTCCCATCTACGTAAATCATCGGTAATGGAGCGCGACAGTGGGAGGAAGTTGGAATAGGTTGGGTAAGTGCTTGGGGAGTTGAATTCCTAAGTATGTTATAGCTTCTTGCTTCCAGGAGAAGGGAAACGCGTTTTGGCATTGGGAGACTAATTCATTAGGCAGAGTAATGTTTAGAGCATTAGATTTCGAAAAGTTAATTTTCAAATTGGACAGTCTGCCAAAGGTTTCAAAATCTTAAGGTAGGTTCGGGATTGATGTTAACGGTTCGCTGAGAAACAGAAGGATGTCATCCGAAAATGCCGCTAACTTATGAGTATGTCCTGCTACCTGAATCCCCCTAATATCTTCATTAGATTGGAGGCGTCTAAGGAGGGGTTCAAGCGTCAAAATAAATAAAATAGGGGACAGAGGGCATCCCTGCCTCGTTCCATTTCGGATGGTGAAGGCATTTTACAGGTGGCCGTTAACCCTTATGCACGCAGTGGGGGTTGTGTAAAGGGACAGGATCAGAGTCAACAATCTGCTGGGTAGCCCCAAATGTCAGAGTACCGCTCCCAGGTAGTCCCAGGCCAGCCTGTCAAATGCCTTCTCCGCATCTAGAGACAGGAAAAATCCCTTTTCATTGTGGGACGTAAGCCAATGGTGTAAGTTAATGGCCTTGGTAGTATTGTCCCTGGCTTCTCTGCCAGGAACGAAGCCCACCTGATATTTGCCAATAAGAGAGGGGAGGAGCGGAAGTAGGCGATTAGCTAGTATTTTGGCAAAGAGCTTGATGTCCGAATTGAGTAGGGAGATGGGCCTATAACTAGTGACCGAGGATGCGTCCTTCCCCGGTTTGGGGATGACCGTGGTGTGGGCTTCTAAAAGCCGATGGAACAGTGTATCTTATTTGCTAAGAGAGTTAAAAGCCCGAAGAAAGGGCGTTGTAAGGATCTCTGTAAAAGCCTTGTAATAAGGGGCGGACAGGCCATCAGGCCCCGGGCTTTTGCCTGTTTTTAATTGCTTGATGGCCTGCCTCAGTTCCAATTCAGAGATGGGATTATCTAGTTCAGAGGCCATTTCACTAGATATTTCCCCAGGGCTATATTTCTCTAAGAAGTCTGTAAGGAGTGTTTCCCTGTGTCGCTGGGCGGAGGGTAGAGTTGATGGGCAGGGTAGATTATAAAGGCCCTTGTAATATGTTTCGAATTGGGTTGCTATATCTTCCAACGATGTGTGTGACGTGTCCCCTGGGTCTGTTATGGCGTGAACATTAGTGGAAGCACGCTTGGTGCGGATGGCCTGGGCTAGGAGTCTACCGTTTTTATTGCCTTGTTCATAGAACAATTTCTGATTAAGAATGAATTTACGATGAGTTTTACGGTTTAGCGTCTCCTGTAAGAGCTGTCTCGTAGCGGTCAGGTCTTGAAGTGTGGCCTGAGCTAACGATTGCTTATGGGCTCGTTCAAGTTGTTGGATTTTGTGAACCAATTCGGAGATGTGTGTTTGGTTTTCTTTTTTCCGCAATAGGGCGAGTTCTATAAACTTGCCCCTTATGGTGCACTTATGGGCCTCCCAGATCGTTATTGGGGAGATTATGGGGTCGTTATTTTCTTGGAAATAGTGATTTAGGCTAGATGTAATAGAATTGAGGTCTGCTTCAGAGGAAAGCAGAGAGGCGTCCAATCGCCAGATTTTTGTGGCCCTCCTTTGAACCGGAAGGGTAAGGAGCATGGAGATCGGGTGGTGGTCTGCCAAGAGAAGCGGTTCTATCAAGGCCGACCTGAGCAGGGGGAGGTCTCTTTGGGAAATGAATAGGTAATCTAATCTAGAGTATCTGTTATGTGGGGTGGAAAAAAAGGTGTAATCACTGGTGTTGGGATGTAAAGTGCGCCAGGCATCGTGTAGGGTGAGAGCTTGTAGTAGGGTTCTGATCTGTCGCAAGGATCTGTATGGAAGGGAAGATGTACCTGATGAGGAGTCGAGGAGGGGTTGGAGTACAGCATTAAAGTCGCCACCAAGGACGGTCATTCCCGATTGAAAGTTCATTAGAAGATCTGTGACAGTTCGAAAAAAACTCACCTGTGCTGTGTTAGGGCTGTAAATGTTTGCCAAAGTAACTGGTGGATTATAGAAAAGTCCCTTCAAGAAGACGTATCTTCCGTCTGGGTCAATCATGGAGTCTTCTAGCTGCCATGGGATGTTTCTGGCGATGAGGATTGAGACTCCCTTAGTTTTTGCAGAAGGGTTTGTAGAGTGATAGACTGTATGGTGTTTTCGACTTAGAAGGTTAGGGACCTGTCTAGTACGGAAGTGTGTTTCTTGTAAGAAGGCTACGTCCACCTTCTGTTTGGACAAAAGGTTCAGGATCTGGCTGCGTTTTTCGGGGATGTTAAGGCCTTTCACATTTTGAGACCAAATTTTTAGAGTGGAAGGATCCGAAGTAGGAATTGAGTTAGGCATATTGGTTTCAACTAAGGCGGTTATGGTAGCGTGGAGTAATTTGGCCCAGCTCTGTGATCAGTAGCGTGCGTTCTCCACCATCAGGCGGAGTGGACTATGAGCCGTGAGGTGAGGGTCTGGTGATTGTGGGGGAAGCCTCCCTTTATGGGGTAATGCGAGGTTTGGGGGAGGCCCGGAGAGAACAAGGGTGGGGGGGAGAGAGCAAAAGATATGTAGGAAAGGTACTGGGAGAGTGGATGGGGGACAGAATTAGAGATAGGGAAGGGGGGAGAGAGAAAAAAGAGAACGAGGAAAAGAGAAAACCGGAGGGTTGTGTAGCACAGCTACCTTACCCTGACCTGGTGCGGTTAGTCCGGTGTGGGTCAACAGTCAGGAAGTCCGTTGTGTGAGTGCGTGGAAGGTAGTCTGGGTCGTGTCCCTATAGGGGTCAGTCCGGCGGGAATTTTTAATGTCTGTGGCTACATCACGGAGGTCTGCCACAGTGAGTGTCTGCAGGCATGGTGGGCTTAGCGGTCTGTCCGTTCTCGGCGAGAGCTCCGCAGATGGTGAGCTCCTGGGTGGAGATGGGGCCTCCGGGTAGGCCTGAGATGAAGCCTCGGCCTTGCGTGAGCAGGGACGGAACAGCTCCGGTATGCCGCGTCCCGTCGGAGCATCGGAGCTCCTCGAGGAGCGAGAGCGTGATTGCGAGCGTTGTCCCCGTGATTTCCCCATCTGATAGCTGAGGTGGCTCCCGAAGATAATGGTGAGAAGGACTCCCGCGGACGGAGCTTCTCTATCGAACGGCCATCTCGTCCCGGCTCCAAGCCACGCCCCTGTTTTTTATGTTCTTGTTCTAATCTATGGACCTCTTCAGTTAAGATGTTCATTTTTTTTATTCTTTCTTTTTTTTCCACTGCGCCAATGGAGATAAGGACTCCCCTAATATATGCTTTGAGTGTCTCCCATAGGGTGGCACCCGAAATTCCGCCCTTATCATTAATCCAGAAATAGAATTCTATTTCTTTCTGTATTACCTCTGCAACTTTCTCATCTTGTAAGAGATTCTCGTTTAATCGCCAAGTGAATGGTTGTCTTTGTATCCCCGGTATCCTCATCCTCATTGACACAGGGGAATGGTCCGACAGTGTAGATATTCCTATCTTAGTTTCCCTCACTAGGTCCATCAGTCTATGATCAACCATTATATAGTCCAGTCTTGAGTATGTCCCGTGCACAGGGGAGAAAAAGGTATAGTCATGTATTTTATCATGTTGCAACCTCCACACATCCATCATTTGACATTGTCTCATCCTGAGTTTAATCATTTTCAATAAAGCCTTACTTGTCCCCCGTGCCCGGGACGTACTATCCAAAGACTGATCCATACAGAAATTGAAATCCCCAGCTAATATAACCTCACCTGTCTTAAAGTCTGCCAACCTTGCCAAGACCTGTTTCAGATATCTTATGGGGTTTTTATTTGGGCAGTATACATTTGCCAGGGTAAGGGTCCTGTCACCTAATCTTCCCTTCAAAAACAAATATCGGCCCTCTGGGTAGGTCATCCTGTCAGCCAACATAAACCTTGTCTGTATCTCAAACCGCCACTCCCTTAGCCCTCCTAGTAGGTGAATCCCCATAAAACCAAGTCGGGAAGTCTTCAGAGTATAGCTTAATATTTGTATCCTGAGATAGATGAGTCTCCTGAAGAAACACCACTTCTGCTCTATACTGCTGCAGTTCCTTTAATATTTTATACCTCTTAGCTGGAGAATTTAGGCCTTTGACATTATATGTCATAAAATTTACTTCTGTCATCTATAACTTTCCAGTGGGGTACAAAGCGTCAAACCTAGGTCCTGCCTATTATTAATGTTTTTTTATTTGATTCTGCAAGGTACATATTCTCCCTCCCCTCCTCCTGTGAACTTTGCCTTCTAGGGTGCGACTCCAACTGCGGCCTCCCATGTCTAAGCCCCCCCCTCCTCCCACTCACCTGGGGTGATGTGGGGGGCAGGAGCGGGCACAGAGTGATGACCCGGGGCCCCTTGTGAACCTTCAGCCTCCCCACCGCCACAAAATCTGCATTCCTAATCCTCCCCCACCCTCCCATCCCCTCATCACCGCATTATTTTTAGATATTTTTTAAAAGTCCGTTATAATCTCCATCAATGTCCTCCTTCAACTATCAATCCTCTTTTCGTGGTCATCTAAGGATGTTTGGGACTGGAATATCTAACTTGTTACAAAAGTCCTCCAGGTCGTCTAGGAACTTTAGTCTGATTGTTCTTCCGTCTTTCTGTACTAATAGGGATGCAGGAAAACCCCAGCTATATTTAATGTTAGCCAATCTCATTTGTTCCAGCAGAGGTTTTAATTGTCTTCTCCAGGCCAGGGTTCCGATGATAAGTCTGTAAAGACTTGTAAAGCTGATCCCTCGTATTGTAAAGGGGGTAGTCCTCTGAGTTTGCTCCAGATCTTAGCTTTTTCCTCAAAGAGGTGAAATTTAATGATCACGTCTCGGGGTATCTCTTCCCTCAGACCTGGTGGTTTTCTCACCCTATGCACCCAATCGATCTTTAGGTTGTCTTCTTCCCCTCTTTCTAGTATTGGATTAAATTTTTTTTTTTTCATTTTTACCATCAAGTCCTCCCCCTGCTGTTCTGGTAATGCTCTGATCCTCAGATTTTGGCATCTACTTTGATTTTCCTGTTCTTCCAACTTATATAAAATATCCCTATGATCCGTTTGCATTTTCTTACTTAAGTTTTTAAATCAAATATTTCCTGGGCCTGTTTTCCTGTTAGTTCCTCTGTATCTTCAATTCACCTCAGCAAATGGCCCATATCCATCCTTCCATTTGTGATCTCTATTTTAATTGAATTTTCTAATTTCGCAAAACGTTTTTTCCTCCCCAGGGTGATCTCCCTTTTTTCTTTTCTTCTTCAACTTTGGCTGGAACTCTCTTTCTTATGTATACAAACTTCTCTCTGGGTCTTAAGTATACTCAGGGGGTAAACTTCTCTAAATCCAGGAAACCTGTATATATATATATATATATATATATATATATATATATATATATATATATATATATATATATATATATATATATATATAATTATATATATATATTTTTTTTTCCTTCCTTTCCCTTTCTGTCTTCACCCTTTCCTTTCCTCCCCTCTCCTCTGGGACACCAAGGAGGGGCACCAAGAAGGAGTCTCTACCTTCGCCTCAGTGACTGTTGATCCTTAGACAGGAACTCGGGTTGATATATACTCTCTGTGCTTCCTGCCCGCCTGGGGTATGCTGAGGTATGCTAATTCATTTAAAGAACCCAGTCCCAACCACTATATACGAACTCTAAAAGTTCCTCCGCACCCCCTGCTGGGAAGTCTCCCGTAGCTCAAAAGGAAAAAAAAAAGGAAGAGGGGTCTGGGGGGGTGGGGGGAATACCCATCCTTATGGATACAGTTCTTTGCAATGAAATACAGTCCTTTCCTTTTCCTGTCTCCGTTTATTTTAATCATTCTTTATCATTAGCCGTCTCTTTTCCTTTTCCTTCCCAGTTTCTTTTCTCTTTCCCCTTCAGTCTTTACGACCTTGGGAAAAATGATCTGATGGCACAAACTGGAAAGAGGCTATACTTGATTTGCTTTATACTTAATCCTTATGCTTTATACACTCTTCAGGGCACAGCACTCTCAGTTCATTTCATCATGTCATCATGTCATCAGCTTTTCAAACAGATTAACACTTCACAGCTCATCAGCTACAGTATTCCGTACTTTCTCTGATATGATTGTATATCCTTAAAGCATTGGGTCCCCCTGATTGGGCTTATATTATTTGACAATAGTTCATTGATTTTATTTTTCAGATATCAAGTACCTGGGGGGAGATGACCCCCCGGGGAATCCTCACTCTGCAACTCTGTCACTCCTCATCCATAGCCTCACCAGCCCGACTTTTGATGAAACTCCAGGGCTCCAGAGACGTCCTGGTCTGCCCATTGTTTGACTCTCTCTCCCACGCGCTGTTCCTTTCACATTCGGAGGGGGGTCGTATACTGGAATGCAGAGAGCTAGGGAGGGTTAAAGAGGGGGAGAAGCGGGGGGAGCCGGCGGGCTCCGACCGAGCCGGCCAGTACCTCAGTGCAATCCTCCGCTCCTATTTCTGGCACTGGATCCTGCAGACTGTCCTCCCCAGCTCACCCGACTCAGCCCTTGCAGACGGTGGGTTGGAGGGTTTCATCCGCCGGAGCTTAGTGGTGTCTTACCTAGTGCTGTTCCTGCTTATTCGCCGGGGCCACCTCCATCCGATCACACGGGTGCTGCCTTCAGGCCCCTCCCCTATCTCAGCACCTCATCCCCCTGACTGCCTTTCACCCCCAATACCTATAATTTAATAGTTAGTTATTATTTCAAATTAAACTGATTTTCTTTCTTTTTTTCAGATTTTCGAATTTTCACATTTTTGAATCCCCGAATTAGAAAACTTGGAATTCCGAAAATCCGAAAAATCGGAATTCTGAAAATCCGAAAATTCGTATTTTCAGAATTTCATACTTTTGGAATTCCGAATTTTCGTATCCGAAATTCGAAATTCGGAAATTCGAAAATTCGGAATTTGGGAAATTCGGAAATCCAAAAATTGGAAATTCGAAAATTCAGAAATCCGAAAATTCTAAATTCGGAAATTTCCGAATTTTCGGAATTCCGAATTTTCAAAAAAAGAAAATAAATGAATGAAACGAAAACAAAAATGAACACATTTTTTGTCAGTGCACAAAACTAGTCAGCTGCACAGTCCATGTTACTGCTGACATGTGTTCCAGCAAGCATGGTCAGGAATGATATATTTTGTTCACAGCACACTGGGTAACTCTGCTTGCAACTCGGAAAGATGAAGGGCAGGGCTCAGTGCTGCAGCTTGTTGTGCCCCCACGCCTCCATACAGCTAGTAGTGATGATGCCAGATTTGTCAGCTATACCCCCTCCTCCTCCTCTGCCTCCATACCCTCCTCTGCTGAAATGATCTATGAACCACAAATAACCCCTAAGTGTTCAAGTGGCTATTCAATGAGTCAGGCTAAAAGGTGGTGCCATGCAGTGCTTCAGCTGGTGTGTCTAGGGGACAGGAATCACACCGGAACAGATATTCTTGCAGCTCTGCATTGGCAGGCCCAGAGGTGGTTCACACCACGCCAGCCGGAGCCAGGAATGGTGGTGTGTGATAATGGCACAAACCTCCTGTCCGCCCTTAGACTGGGAAAGTTGACACATGTGCTATGCCTAGCACATGTCCTCAATTTGGTGGTGCAACATTTCCTAAATAGGCACCCAGGTTTGGAAGATCTGCTAAAGCAGGCCAGAAGAGTCTGTAACCATTTCAGGCGGTCATACATAGCCAGTGCTCGGTTGGCTGAAATTCAATGGGAATTCTACCTGCCAGTAAGCCTGATTTGTGACATGCCCACCAGGTGGAACTTGACTTTGTCAATGCTGCAGCAGCTGCACATGCAGCAAAGGGCCTTCTACGAGTACCTGTGTGAGTATGGCACAGCGACAGGCTTAGGCCGGCTTGGCTTTTTTTCCCCATGCCAATGGCTGCTCATAAAAGATGCATGCACTATACTGTCACCATTTGAGGAGGTCACAAGGATGGTGAGCCGTGACAATGCATGCATCAGGGACACAATCCCTGTTGAGTTCCTGCTGGAGCAGACTCTGCATGGTATTATGGACAGGGCATTTGAGGCAGAACAGTGGGAGGAAGAGGAGGACTTCCTTTTCTCTTAAGGCCCACTTTATGCAGGCACCATTGTTCCTATGCCACAGAACATACAAGAAGAGAAGGAGGAGGAGGATTCTGGCAGTTTTGGAGGCATTAAAGCAGAGAAAAATATACATCAAATAGTAAGAAATGAATTTCCATCCACAGAAACCTTGGGAGTAGTACGTGGCTGGGAGGAGGCAGTTCCAGATACTATAATTCTCAATGACCCCGAGGAGTCTGCTTCTCATGCCTCTGCAAATTTGTGGTGCATAGGCTCCCTCATGCTTCAAAGCCTGCAAAAGACCCAAGAATATGTGCCGTAAAGGAGAAGGATCAGAATTGGTTGGAAACCCTCCTTGACTACAGTTACAAGGGGAAAGTCTCAGAACTCATCCTGTCCCCACAGAAAGTGCAGAAGATGAAATCTCTTGAGGACACCTTCAAGAGGAGTTTATCTAATGCTTTTCTTGACTTTGTTAGGTTACAATATCATGGAAAATGTAGTTTTGAGGTTTTGTTGGTCAAGAGAGGAAGGTGAGGACTACATTTTTTTTAGTCCTTGCCGCCCAGGAATGTTGGCTTCCACATCCCGTTGACAGTGTCTGCATCACACAGTGGATGATTATCTAGGTGGCGAAAACAGAGATGGAGAGCTTTCCAGTCGACAATCCACTCTGGCTTACTGGGTTATGAGAATAAACCACTGGCCAGAACCTGCATTTGAGCTGCTGCACTGCCCTGCATCCAGCGTGCTTTCCGAATGTGCATTCAGTTCTGCTCGAGGTTTTGCTACTGACAATAGAACGCGTCTGTCTACAGACTCGGTGGACCGTCTGACATTTATCATAATGAATCAGTCCTGGATTACCAGCAGCTATGAAGCCCCTGATGCCCATATCGCTGATTAACTCTTTTTGGGATGTGGAATTTCTGCAGGACTCCTAGGCTGCCTAGAGTTCTGGGTGTTGATTTCATCTGGAAGATTTTTTTTGTTGTAGGTTTCATGGGCACAATCAACACCCAAAGAAAGACCAATTTTTCTGCACCTGTTTGACAGGTGTATATCAATTTAATTTTTGATAGCAAGGCCAATTTTTGCTTTCATCAAGAGTACCTCTATGGGGTTATGGTGTGAAGGTCCCACCGACATCCAAAGACCAATTTTTCCACACCTGTTACTTCTATCTAAAGTCTGTGGAAGAGACACCAGAATTTATCCCAAAAAATCTTTAATCTTGTTCCCAGTGCACTGCATTGTGGCCTCATCGTACAGACTGGCTCCCTAAGCTGTTGCTTACAAAATAAAGAAAGCTTGCAGGGAAAATTGTCATTGTTTTGGCTTTATAAATGCAATTATTTCTGCAGCAGCTTCTATACACAGTACAGATGCTCCACTTTACAGGTAGACTAAGGGGACCCCATGCATTATATTGAAAGGATTTTTAAATTTTTTATGCTTTTACTTTAAGCATTAGTAAATCACTGCTCATTTAAAAATGACTTTTTTTACAAACTTTTTTCATTGATACATGTCCCCCAGGGTAGTACCCAGACCCCCATAACCATTGAATGCGCAATTACTTGCATATAAGCCTTCAAAATGGGCACTTTTGATTTTTCACATTTGGGTCCCATAGTCTTCAATGGGGTTCATTATTCGGTTCTGAACTTTTGAGATGTTCAAATGTTCTGGTTCAAACTGAACAGTGGCAGCGCTACTCACATACACTGCAGTAGCAGTGCCTATCAGATCGGAGTAGGGGGCTTAGTAACAGCTAGATCCTGGGCTGGAGGAGGCACGAGGCAGGGTTTGAATTTGTTCCTCCTACTGGCAGTCTGGCAGGGTTGTGTGGTTGGATGCAGAGAAGAGCCCTGAGCCTGGTGAGTGAAACACTGTCACTGATATTGTATTACTGACTGTATATAGTGTATATAGAGTCATCTGTGTACTGAGCACATGGCCTTAAGGTAAGGGTCCCTCCCTCCTCTCCCCCCCTCAGGCTCCATTGATGGACACTGGTGAGGCTGCACTGATGGACACTGGTGAGGCTGCATTGATGGGCACTGGTGAGGCTGAACTGATGGGCACTGGTGAGGCTGTGCTGATGGAGACTGGTGAGGCTGCTTGATGGGCAATGGTAAGGCTGTGCTGATGGACAATGCTGAGGCTGCATTGATGGATACTGGTGAGGCTGTGCTGATGGGCAGTGGTGAGGCTGCATTGATGGGCGCTGGTGAGGCTGTGCTGATGGGTGCTGGTGAGGCTGCACTGATGGCCGTTGGTGAGGCTGCACTAATGGGTGCTAGTGAGGCTGTGTTGATGGGCACTAGTGAGGCTGTGCTGATGGGCACTGGTGAGGCTGTAATGATGGGCACTAGGGATGAGCCGAACACCCCCCAGTTCGGTTCGCACCAGAACTTTCAAATGGACCGAAAATTCCTGCGAACTTTAGAACCCCATTGAAGTCTATGGGACATGAACATTCGAAATGAAAAGTGCTCATTATGCAAGATATTGTCCTAAAAAGGGTTTGGGGACCCGGCTCCTGCCCCAGGGGACATGGGTCAATGCCAAAATTGTTTTTAAAAATGGCCATTTTTTCAGGAGCACTAATTTTCATTACTATTAAAGTGAAAAAAAAGTGAAATATTCCTTTAAATATCATGCCTGGGGGGTGTCTATAGTATGCCTGTGAAGTGCCACGTGTTTCCCGCATTTAGAACAGTCCCTGCACAAAATGACATTTAACGGATAAAAAGCCATTTAAAACTGCTTGCGGTTTTAATGTAATAACTGATTCTGGCAATACGGATGAAAATCAATGAGAAAAATGGCGTGGGTAGCCCCCCCTGCCCATTACCAGCCCCTTTGGGTCTTGCACGGATATTAAGGGGAACCCCGTACCCCCCAAAAAAAAGGAAAGACGTGGGGCCCCCAGGCCCTATATACTCAGAACAGCAGTATACAGGCGGTGCAAACAAGACAGGGACTGTGTAGGTTTGTTGTGTAAAGTAGAATCTGTTTGTAATTTTGAACTGATACATTTTGAAAGTGTAGCTCCAGTCAAAAAATCTATTTTTAAACTTTTTGGAAAACATAGGGAAGGGTTATCAGCCCTGTATATTTTTTTTGCAAGTAGGAGACGTTTGTAAGTTGGATGTTTGAAAGTAGGGGCCTGCCCTATATGCTCTGCAGAAATAGAGGAACAAGGTGTTGGTGTTGCCACAACATTGTAAGCCCTCAAAGTGACTCTTGGTGGGCGCTGGAGCGCCCTGCTGTGAACGATTATATAAAGAATTGTAATTACGTGTCATTGTTGAACAGTGGTAGAAAAATTGGGCCTTTGGTGGTTGTGGTGGTGTTGCCACAACACTATAAGTCCTCACAGTTACTCTCGGTGGGCGCAGGAACGGGCCCTGCTGTGAAATATATCAAGAATTTTAATTACATGCCCCTGTTAAACAGGAGCTGAAAAATTGGGCCTTAGGAACTGCTAGCTGGTGCCACGACACTGCAACCTCTCCCAGATACTCTAGTTGGAGTTCAGGAATGAGCCCTGCTGCAAAGCATTGCATCAAAAATTGTAATTACATGCCCCTGTTAAACAGGGGCTGAAAAATTGGGCTGGTGGCACTGGTGCTGGTGCCATGACACTGCAACCTCTCCCATATACCGTATATACTCGAGTATAAGCCGAGATTTTCAGCCTCTTTTTTGAGGCTGAAAGTGCCCCCCTCGGCTTATACTCGAGTCATCGCCGTCTGTCTGCCCGAACAGCGTGTCGAGCAGACAGACAGCGGCCATTCTAACTTTCAAAAGCCGCGCCTCCCTGTCTGTGATAGGCGGAACACAATTTCCCAGCAGTCTGTGTTCCGCCTATCACGGACATCCGCTCATCCTCATACTACGGACGAGGATAAGAGGATGTCCGTGATAGGCGGAACACAGACTGCTGGGAAATTGTGTTCCGCCTATCACAGACAGGGAGGCGCGGCATTTGAACAGGGGAATGGGCGCCGACGAAGAGCGGTGATCCTGGGACGGGACCGGACGGAGGCTCGGCTCGGGACGGGACGGGACCGGACGGAGTCTCGGGACGGGACGGGACCGGACGGAGTCTCGGGACGGGACGGGACCGGACGGAGGCTCGGGACGGGACGGGACCGGACGGAGGCTCGGGACCGGACGGAGGCTCGGGACACAGGTAGGCTGGACACACAAGGCCACACACACACACACACACACACACACACACACACACACACACACACACACACACAGGGATGGATGGATGGACACACACACAGGGATGGATGGATGGATGGACACACACACACACAGGGATGGATGGATGGATGGACACACACACACACAGGGATGGATGGATGGATGGACACACACACACACAGGGATGGATGGACATACACACACACAGGGATGGATGGATGGATGGACACACACACACAGGGATGGACAGGCATATCTCACCCTCGGCTTATACACGAGTCAATAGGTTTCCCAGTTTTTTGGGGGTAAATTGGGGGCCTCGGCTTATACTCGGGTCGGCCTATACTCGAGTATATACGGTACTCTAGTTGGAGTGCAGAAATGAGCCCTGCTGCAAAGCATTGCATCAAAAATTGTAATTACACACCCCTGTTAAACAGGGGATGAAAAATTGGGCTGGTGTCATCACCCATAACCAAAAATATTCTTCCAAGATATCAGCGGGATCATTGAGGAGGAAGAGGATAGTCAGTCAACATAACAGGACAGTCACTCAGCATCAGTATAGGTAGTCTTGAAAGGGATGTGACATTTCCAAAATAATTATTCGGTTACATCAGCTTCAGGTGCTTGGTAGCTGGTTCTGATCCAAGACTGATTCATCTTTATGAAGGTCAGAGGTCAGTCGATCAACTGAGTCAGTGGACAGGCGCACCCTGTGATCGGTTACAAAGCCACCAGCAGCACTGAAGGTGCGTTCCGATAGAAAACGCTGGATGCAAGACAGGCCAGTAGCTCAATTGCATACTGTGCAAGCTCTGGCCAGTGATTCATCCTCAAGACCCAGTAAGCCAGAGGATTTTTGGTGGGAAAGGTGTCCAAGTCTGACCTTGCCCCTTGGTATTCCTGCACCATGTAAATCAGACGCTGGCGATGGTTGCTGGAACCGATCATACCTTGGGGCTGCGGACTAAAAAATTGTCTGAACGCATCGGTCAGACAGCCACCTTCTCCACCGCTCCTTCTGACCGAAGCCTCAGCAACACGTTGTCCAGGACCAGGAGTTTGTGACCTCCCAGTCTCTGGGAACGCGTTGCACAGACCTTTCTGCAAGGGCTCCCGGAGATGTCTCATCCTCTGCTCCCTCTGCGATGGCAAGATAAGGTCCGCAACCTTACCCTTGTACTGTGGATCAAGGAGAGTGGCCAGCCAGTAATAGTCCCTCTCCTTGATCCGAAGAATACGAGGATCCTTCCGCAGGCTTTGCATGATCAGGGAGGCCATGCACCGTAGGTTAGCTGAGGCATTCAGTCCGGAGTCCTCTGGGTCACTAAGGACAACATGATCCGCAGCCACCTCCTCCCAGCCACGTAGAAGTCCAACCAGAAGTTCAACCAGCTGCTCTGTCTTCTATTAATTTTGGTTTACAAGTATTGTCAGTTGACAATGTTAAATAAATTTGTTTTCTTTGCTCAACATTTTGCCATTGGTGTGTTTGGCGAGTTATTTCCCATACGTAGGCTGCCATGGAGCCTGTCAGGAAAATTGAAAATTTATATCAAATAGTTACCGTAATTTTCCTTTCCTGATAGGCTCCATGGCAGCAGGAGTTCCCTCCCAAATGTCTGGAGTAGGCTAGTTACGGAACACGGATAGCAGCCAGGAGCAAAGATTTATGGGAGAGGGGTCCTATTGGGTAGTTATGGAGGCGGGGCTAACCCACATGTATGCTGCCATGGAGCCTATCAGGAAAGGAAAATTACGGTAAGTATTTGATATAAATTTTCAATTTTTTTTTTACAAAAGTTCCACTCATTTTTAATTTATAGTGCAAAAAATAAAAAATTCCAGCGGTGATTAAATACCACCAAAAGAAAGCTCTATTTGTGTGAAAAAAAGACAAAATTTCATATGAGTAGAATGTTACATGACTGAGTAATTGTCATTCAAAGTGTGAGAGCGCTGAAAGCTGAAAATTGGTCTGGGCAGGAAGGGGGTTTAAGTGCCCAGTGTGGGCAAGTGGCTAAAGTAAAAGTTTACTAGTATTGTTTATTATATATAAAATTATTATATCCATGAAAAAAAGTCTCAGCTTTCTGTATTACATTATATAAAAGTCCCCCCTCCCCTCTCTAAACCTCCATATATCTTCATGTGTGACTCCCAGGTAAAATCCCCATGTATCCTACTTCTGGGTATATTTATTATTATATATATGATATAAGATATATTACTTTCACTATTTCACAGTATAAATGAATCCCTTGTAGTAGTGATTATCTGATGTTTTTGTAATATAAAGGATTATTTTTTTAACCCCATCATAACAGATCATTAAATAAAATCATGCCGCTGCTACTAAATGTCCTATGCTGGCCATACATGGATCGATTATTGGACGAGAATATTCACACAAATATTTGTATGAAAATTATTTGTACATTCGATGAATGGACGAGTGTAATTAGAAAATTCCACTTGCTAACATTCAATTATAAAATGAATGTAACTTCTGACCACAAACCACATTCATGATGTGAAAATTTGTTCGATGGAGAGAAGTTTTCTGTTCTGCTCCTTTGAATTTTCCCGTCACTGTGGTGGAAAATGAACGCCGATTTGATCCCACTAATGGTTAGAAAATTGGATGAATGGGGGGGCGTGGCCGAGTAGAGACACAAATTTATGGAGCTCCCGGCCGTCCGCAGCTTACACCGGCATTCCCAGCCGATACTGAACAGAATGCACGCATCTAAGAAGCAATGAGAAGGGAGGGGGAGGAGGAATGGGTTAACAATAAAAGGATGATAACTAAGGAAACACGGAATATAGAAGACAAGAATTATTGTAAATTGCATGAGGAATTGATTTTGTAATAGTGATATATTATTGTTTTTTAAAATGTTGACGTGTATTAAGACGTTTTGTAAATGTGAAGGAAAATGGAATAAAGAGTATTAAACTTAAAAAAAAAAAAAAAGAAGCAGGGCAGCATGAAGAACAAGCAGAGGGCTAGACTGCCTACACATACCACTGCAGTAGGTGATCTACAGAGACTTTTCAGAACCCCGCGATCCGGCTCCCGGGGACCCAAGATGGCGGCGCCGCATGGGGAGGGCATGGAGACCCGCACAGAGATGACAACGCCTGCATCCCCAGGGGACTCCCATAGCCCGACGCTCTATCCTAGCTCCCCTCTGGCCTCTGACACGGAGCCAGGGAGTCCCCCTGCCAGGTTGCGAGCTCGGATAAAGGGTCTGGCACTTTGTGCAGGGACAGTTCTAAGCACAGGAAACATGTGCCCCTTCACAGGCATACTATAGACACCCCCCAGGTACGAAATTTAAAGGAATATTAATTTTATTGTTTCACTTTAATCATTATTAAAATCCCTGCTCCTGAAAAAACGTCCGTTTTTAAAACTTTTTTTGCATTGATCCATGTCCCCTGGGGCAGGACCCGGGTCCCCAAACACTTTTTAGGACAGTAACTTGCATATTAGCCTTTAAAATTAGCACTTTAGATTTCTCCCATAGACTTGTCCCTACTCACATACCTCTAAAGGGAGCGCTGTGGTGCTATGATGACCTACCTCCTGCCCTGAAATCGCACCCATTGCTGAGTACTACTTTGAGACATAGTCACCAGAATGCTATCCAGACTTTACTCACATCTAAACGTTCCCCATTGCTTCCCATCCTGGGCAACCCGAAATTTACACCTGGCTTACAACCCAGGGATTACTCTCCACTTAAGGATGATGGACTCGACCACGTGGGAAAATTTGTGACGAATGGGAGGTGGCCGTCAATCTCGGTATTGACTGACTCTGCGAGATCCTTCCGTCTTCCCTTCTGGAAGGCGATACAACTGCATCACTTCCTTCATTCCCTGCCTGCTCCCCAGGACTTTGCTCGCCAGCTGACAACGTTCGAGGTCATATGTTCTGACAAGGGACCCTTGACCCACATTCTATCTCAAACATACTCTATGCTCATTACACCGAGGGAACAGCCACAATTGCCATGCCTCGCCCAATGGGAGAGGGACCTGTCGTGTAAGTTTACAACAAAACAGTCGCAACGTATCATTTTATTTGCTCTTAAGTCCTCCCGCTGCACAAAGGTGCAGGAAACAAATTTTAAATTGCTTACACGCTGGTATCTAACGCCCTCCAAGCTACAGCGGTGCTTTCCCTCGGCCTCCAATCGGTGCTGGCGCTGTGCCGAGGAGGACGGAACACTACTCCACATTTTTTGGTCCTGCCCTAGATTGAGGGGGTTCTGGAGGGAAGTCCGTCGTGTCTCCCAGAAATTTACGGAATATGTTATCCCTGATGATGCGGCATTCTTCCTCCTGCATCATTCCAATATCCCCACTAACACCTACAAAAAGTCGTTACTGAGACACTTACGTAATTCAGCAAAAGCTTGCATCCCCTTGTGATGGAAGCAACAATCCCCCCTGACCGTGGTGCATTGGATGCGGAAGGTGGAGGAGGTCAAGAAAATGGAGGACTTGATCCTAACAGCACAACGCAAACAGGAGGCCCACAAGCAGACTTGGGATGTTTGGAATGCCTTCATTTACTCAGCTGAGGGACAGTGCTTACTAGGTGGATAGCGGGACCGCGCCCGTTCTTAATGTTATTATTTATTGTTCCCTTGTTCCTTTTCGGACGACTTGATGGTCGCTCGCTACCGCCATGTCTCTGTCTCTGCTCTGTTTCTTTTGTTCTTCCTTTCTCTCTTTCTCTTCTTCCCTGTATCTCTGCTCTTCTCCCTTTCTGTGCCTCTCCCCTCCCCCCTCTCCCCCTTCCCTCCCCTCCTTGTACTACCCATTGTGCCCTCCCTGTGGCCTCTCCCCCCTCTCCCCCTTCCCTCCCTACCTGCCTCTCCCCTCCCCCCTCTCCCCCTTCCCTCCCCTCCTTGTACTACCCATTGTGCCCTCCCTGTGGCCCCCTCCCCCTTCCCTCCCTACCTGCCTCTCCCTCCCCTCTTTGTACTACCCATTGTGCCCTCCCTGTGGCCCCCCCCCTCTCCCCCTTCCCTCCCTACCTGCCTCTCCCTCCCCTCCTTGTACTACCCATTGTGCCCTCCCTGTGGCCCCCCCCCCTCTCCCCCTTCCCTCCCTAACTGCCTCTCCCTCCCCTCCTTGTACTACCCATTGTGCCCTCCCTGTGGCCCCCTCCCCCTTAGGAAAAGATGGGAAATTGGGAGGGTATACCCAGTAAACTTAACCTTCAAATAAACGGTTGTTCATTTTATCTCAGGCGATCGGGTGCCAAGCATGTGGGGCTATATAATTTAGGCGCTTACTACTGATGGTTCAACTGTACCCGGCAATGTTTGCACCTTTTATGTTAGAATTGTTATGAGCGTGTTGACACCAGAAATTATGTTTGTACTGCGGGGATCCCTCCCCATGTTTGGAGATTAATAAAAATTTATATATAAAAAAAAAGAAAATTGGATGAATGTTTTTTGAAAGAAAAATGAGTTTGTGTTCGGCCAGCATAAGTGACATCAGGTGCAGGGAGCTTGTACCCACCTACCTGTCTATGACAAGGGAGTCTGTCATCCATCATATTATATTACACTCCTGTCTGATCATCTGCAAAACAGCGTTTTACCTCTTTTTTATATTTTATTAATGTTGATCTCTGATTCTGATATGTAGCAGATTCTCCCTCTAAAGCCGCGTACACACGTAGCCGTCTGTCCGACGTACTTAGTCTGGCGGACTTCCCGCCAGACTGTCCGTCAGACTTTCCGAACGGGCTACTTGCCCACACACGGCACTTTTTGAGCGGACTAATACGGCGTACTAATTCCGCCGTACTATCCGCCCTACTTTTGAAATGAATGGACTCGCCCACACACGCAGAGGAAAGTCCGCTCATTTCGAGCGCGTCTCCAGGTAGGCGGGGCCCGCGAAGAAGACGTCGCTGGCCCCGCCGCCTGGTATGAACTTAAAGGGGAACCCCAACGCCGAAAAAAATCGGCGTGGGGGTCCCCCCAAGTCCACAACAGACCCTTGTCCGAGCACGCTACCCGGCTGGCCAGGAAAGGAGGGACGAGCGAGGGCCCCCCCCCGAGCCGTACCAGGCCGCGTGCCCTCAACATGGGGGGTGCCTTGGGGAAGGGGGGGCCGCGTGGCCCCCCCACCCCAAAGCACCTTGTCCCCATGTTGATGAGGACAAGGGCCTCTTCCCGACAACCCTGGCCATTGGTTGTCGGGGTCTGCGGGCGGGGGGCTTATCGGAATCCGGGAGCCCCCTTTAATAAGGGGGCCCCCAGATACCGGCCCCCCACCCTATGTGAATGAGTATGGGGTACAATGTACCCCTACCCATTCACCTGTAAAATAAAAGTACAAAAAAAAACACAATACACGAGATAAAATACTTTATTGTACAGCTCCGGGGGTCTTCCGTCTTCGGGGGTCTTCTCGCCGGACTCCTCCGCTATCTTCTTGTAGCTCTTTTGCTAGCGGAGGAGTCCGGCTTTCTTCGTCGCCACGGCCTCTTCTTCCGACTTCGGGGATCTTGTCCCCCTCTTCGGTTCTTCTGCCGGGCCACCACTCCTTCTTATAGCTCTTTTACAGGCGGTGGCCCGGTCTTCTGTCACTGTCGCCGCCTTATGTTCTTCTTCTTTTTCTTCTTCTTCTTCTCCAGGAGATGTTGACTCGACGATCTCTCCGGCCGCAATGCCAGGGACGCGCTGCGCTGCCACTTATATAGTGACAAGGGGCGGTGTCACATGGCTTTATGTCACATGGGTTGGTCACATGGGTTGATGTCACATGGCGACAGTCCCAGCATCCTCCGGGACTGTGACATCGTAAGGGGCGGGGTCACCATGTGACACCAACCCATGTGACATAAAGCCATGTGACACCGCCCCTTGTGACTATATAAGTGGCAGCGCAGCACGTCCCTGGCATTGTGGCCGGAGAGATCGCCGAGTCAACATCTCCTGGAGAAGAAGAAGAAGAAGAAGAAGAACGGAAGGCGGCGGCGGCGACAGCGACAGAAGACCGGGCCACCGCCTGTAAAAGAGCTATAAGAAGGCGCGGTGGCCCTGCAGAAGAACCGAAGAGGGGGACAAGACCCCCGAAGTCGGAAGAAGAGGCCGCGGTGATGAAGAAGAATGCCGGGCTCCTCCGCTAGCAAAAGAGCTACAAGAAGATAGCGGAGGAGTCCGGTGAGAAGACCCCCGAAGACGGAAGACCCCCGGAGCTGTACAATAAAGTATTTTATCTCGTGTATTGTGTTTTTTTTTTTTGTACTTTTATTTTACAGGTGAATGGGTAGGGGTACATTGTACCCCATACTCATTCACATAGGGTGGGGGGCCGGTATCCGGGGGCCCCCTTATTAAAGGGGGCTCCCGGATTCCGATAAGCCCCCCGCCCGCAGACCCCGACAACCAACGCCCAGGGTTGTCGGGAAGAGGCCCTTGTCCTGCCTTCCCCAAGGCACCCCCCATGTTGAGGGCACGCGGCCTGGTATGGCTCAGGAGGGGGGGGGCGCTCGCTCGCCCCCCTTTCCTGGCCGGCCGGGTAGCGTGCTCGGACAAGGGTCTGTTGAGGACTTGGGGGGACCCCCACGCCGATTTTCGGCGTTGGGGTTCCCCTTTAAGTCCATACCAGGCGGTGGGGCCAGCGGCGTCTCCTTCGCGGGCCCCGCCTACCTGGAGACGCGCTCGAAATGAGCGGACTTTTCTCCGGGCGGGAAAAGTCTGTTCATTTCAAAAGTACGGCGGACTGGCATACACACGGCCGGATTGTTCGCCGAAATCCGAGTCCGGCGGGCAGATTGGTGTGCAACACGGCATTCTAAGTCCGCCGTACTTTCGGGTCAAAAAAGTATGCCGGAGGCTACACATGGGGGGATTGTTTGGCGGACTTGAGTTTGCCGGAATTTTCCACCCGCTTGTTTGATCGTGTGTACGCGGCATAATAATACATCTATCTGTCTGTTATTCTCAGAGTGGATTAAATATCCAACTATATATCTGGAGATTTATATTTACCGCTGTATATAGATATTCAGGAATATTAACTCAATTATACACCAACCTTTTTTTGAGGTTTTTATCCAATTAATCGATTAATCGAAATAACAATCTGCCAACCAATCAGCTGATGTCTAGTAATAATCTTTGTATTTCTATTTTAGTAGATGGACAGGAGATGAGGAAAACCTCAGAGGATTGTCTCACTTTGTCTCCAGACTGTAAAGTAGAAGATGAGGACATCACACAGTATAGTCCAGGAGAAAACCCGACTACCTCAAATGTCCCTCCGGCACCACACAGTGTAGATGGACCATCGTATTCCTCTTATCCCGAGGAACCTCAGACTGTGCGGGACGGCGCCATCCTTCCAACAGAGAAGAGCTTTTCCTGTACTGAGTGCGGGAAGTGCTTTAGTTCTAAATACCATCTTAATGTGCATAAAAGATCTCACACAGGGGAGAAGCCGTATTCCTGTCCTGAGTGTGGGAAATGTTTTTCACGGAAGTCCAGTCTTTCCACACATCAGAGATCTCACACGGGGGAGAAGCCGTATTCCTGCCCTGTGTGCGGGAAATGTTTTTCAGTGAAGTCCCATCTTTCCATACATCAGAGATCTCACACGGGGGAGAAGCCGTATTCCTGTCCTGTGTGCGGGAAATGTTTTTCACGGAAGTCCCATCTTTCCACACATCAGAGATCTCACACGGGGGAGAAGCCGTATTCCTGTCCTGAGTGCGGGAAATGTTTTTCACAGAAGTTCAGTCTTTCCGCACATCAGAGATCTCACACGGGGGAGAAGCCGTATTCCTGTCCTGAGTGCGGGAAATGTTTTTCACAGACGTCCAGTCTTTCCACACATCAGAGATCTCACACAGGGGAGAAGCCGTATTCCTGTCCTGAGTGCGGGAAATTTTTTTCAGAGAAGTCCAGTCTTTACAAACATCAGAGATCTCACACAGGGGAGAAGCCGTATTCCTGTCCTGAGTGCGGGAAATGTTTTTCACAGAAGTCCAGTCTTTACAAACATCAAAGATCTCACACAGGAGAGAAGCCGTATTCCTGTTCTGAGTGTGCGAAATGTTTTTCAGAGAAGTCCCATCTTTCCACACATCAGAGATCTCACACGGGGGAGAAGCCATATTCCTGTTCTGAGTGCGGGAAATGTTTTTCACAGAAGTCCGATCTTTCCACACATCAGAGATCTCACACAGGGGAGAAGCCGTATTCCTGTCCTGAGTGCGGGAAATGTTTTTCAGACAAGTCCAATCTTTCCGCACATCAGAGATCTCACACAGGAGAGAAGCCATATTCCTGTCCTGAGTGCGGGAAATGTTTTTCAGAGAAGTCCCATCTTTCCACACATCAGAGATCTCACACGGGGGAGAAGCCGTATTCCTGTCCTGAGTGCGGGAAATGTTTTTCACGGAAGTCCCATCTTTCCACACATCAGAGATCTCACACAGGGGAGAAGCCGTATTCTTGCCCTGAGTGCGGAAAGTGTTTCTCACAGACATCCCAACTTTACAAACATCAGAGATCTCACACAGGGGAGAAGCCGTATTCCTGTCCTGAGTGTGGGAAATGTTTTTCAGAGAAGTCCAGTCTTTACAAACATCAGAGATCTCACACGGGGGAGAAGCCGTATTCCTGTCCTGAGTGAGGGAAATGTTCCTCACTGAAGTCCTGTCTTTCTGTACATCAGGGATCCCACATTAGGGTGTATTAGTGCCTTGAGTGCGGGAAATGTCTTCTGTATGAATGTTGCTGGACATCACAGCTCTCATGTGGGGAAGAAGCACACCCTGATATACACCTCAGATATACTCCATGGCTGATCTTCATTATGGAAGAAACAGTTTCAGGGGTGTGGACATTTTGTGAAAACATTTCTTGTCCGAGGGACTAAATTGGATCCCAATCTCCTTGTCTCTTATGACAATCTCCTCCTTCCTCATCTACCAGAGAGCTCAGCAGAGGTGTGGGAGTTCATTGAAAACTACAAGCCGACATCGGCAAAGGACAGAACTCTGTGAATGAATGGCACGGCCACGCTCTTTTCATAAAGTGACAGCTGGTACAGGGAACTTCTCCCCGCACTGCTGTCACACAGGGGACTCGGATCACTGAGCTGCTGCAGGAACATGTAACATCTTCCCGAAGGTGAACTTTTCCTTTAACCCTTTCACTGCCAGAGACAGTTTTGTGTTTTTTTTGCCCACATGTTTAACCCCTTCAATACCGGACACTTTCACCTCCTTCCTGCCCACACCAATTGACAGCTGTCAGCGTTGTCACACTTTGAATGACAATTACTCAGTCATGCAACACTGTAGCAAAAAATTTCATTTTTATATTTTCCCCACAAATAGAGCTTTAGTCGTATTTGATCACCACTGGGGGGTTTTTATTTATTGTGCTACAAATAAAAAAAAACAGAACATTTTGAAAAAAAAAGTTTTTCTTTGTTTCTGTTATAACATTTTGTAAATAAGTAAGTTTTCTCCTTCACTGATGGGCACTGATGAGGAGGTACTGACAGGCATTACTTATGGGCACTGATTGGTATCACTGATGGGCACTGATGAGGAGGTACTGACAGGCATTACTTATGGGCACTGATTGGCATCACTGATGGGCACTGATGAGGAGGTACTGACAGGCATTACTTATGGGCACTGATTGGCATCACTGATGGGCACTGATGAGGAGGTACTGACAGGCATTACTTATGGGCACTGATTGGCATCACTGATGGGCACTGATGAGGAGGTACTGACAGGAATTACTTATGGGCACTGATTGGCATCACTGATGGGCACTGATGAGGAGGTACTGACAGGCATTACTTATGGGCACTGATTGGCATCACTGGTGGTCATCCCTGACGATCATAGAAACTACAAAGCAGCGCTCTATGGGTTAAATCCAGAAAGTCCATGTGAAATCCATGAGGTGAATAAAAAGAATAGTTTATTGCACGGTGGATTGGAAAAACAAAGAATGTCGGGAACTGTGAGATCTTCAGATGTCACAATAAACAGTCCTGCAGATATCTTATCAGATTGATATTGTTAAAAAAAACATTAAAAGCAAACGATACCACTGGTGACATCCGGGTGGAGAAGGGTTAATGCCATCCAAGGACTTGCTGATCAGACATGGTAAGGGGCGCCTTACGCTATGTGGAGATGGATGAAAAGCCCGGTGAAGAGAATGGCAGTCCGCTGCCTGAAACCTTATGATGGAACTTTCCCTGCGTCCAGGAAGAATGGGACGGCGGAGTGCAGGGGAACGCTGTGCCCACCATTGTGAGGACCTGAGATGGTGGCCCGAGGAAACCAAACTGGGCTGTGAGCGGTGGGGTATGACAGCTGCCGTGGGATGGAAAAATCCGGAAGAGCCGAAGGAACCTGGAGCTCTGAATGACGTCACCCCCACACCGGAAACCAGGAAGTATGTGATGCACAGTGGAGCGCAAGCTGCTGGGTTCCCGTGACTACATGTCTCAAACGCCTGTGCTTTTTCCAAGTCATGGAAGAAAAGGCAACAGCAGTATTTAAGCCCGATGTGAGGGGTGGGGAGGGGCGGGAGTATCTAGCTCAAGTATAGCCAATAACCCATCTCAACCCTATCATTTATGAAAGAAAGAGAGAGCGTGTGGAATCCATATTACACTCATGGAAATACATTCATCGTAAAATTCATAGAGCCTCTCAAAAACAATGTTATAAAAATATATAAAATACAGTATATATCTGTGTATATACTGATAAAAATCCATAATAATAAATAATGTTGAATCTATGAATAAATAACGAAAAGATAATAAATAATGAAAACTGATATATATTGATGATGTCCGGCTCATTTGGAGTGGGGCCCAGGCGTGTTCTCTTCCTTTGTAGCCCATTACAATACCAATGAATTAGGAGAGGAGAGCGAACAATGGGGTGGGACTTTAAATGAAGCACAAGGTTACGGTAGATTCGTTTGGTGATCATAATAAGGATTTATTGGTTGCCAAGGTATACAAACAAAGTGTGAGATGTACAAATACGTTCAAATAATGCATGGGTAAGACAATACATCTTGAATACAAGTTTGTGTATACACATAATGGCAAAGCAATCATGTTCCGAAGTACACCAAAAACACATTTAAGGTAAAACCATAATAAAGGGTAATGCCTGCAAAGCCTCGGGCCTCTTGGATCCTTGTAATCCTTGTATGAAATAATAAAGTTAGCTGGCAAAGCTTTCTGGGTATAAAAGTATCAAATGGTATGGCAGCTCTATGCATTTCGTGGCTAGAAGGCCACTCGTCAGGAGCCAGCACTTGATGGATCTAAAGATAGAAATATTAATATTGGTATAAATTTAGAAAATGAAAAAAATGAATGAAATGATCATACATATGGGCAGGGGCAAGATAAGACACCCCCATACCAGATGCAGGTCAACTTACTCGAGTTTGTGCAGTGATAGTGGGGTGCCAAGCAGCATTGGCCATCTAACGGTGTCTCCCACCGGGAACCACGGCAGGCAATCAAGGGGAGGCATCCCACGGGCCCCACTCAGAGCGGGCATGAGACCAGGGCAACCTATGTGTAAAATAAAAAATGAGGTGACCCAAAAGATTCAACACCAGAAGGTGGCTTATTGATGAAAGAAAAAAAAGAAAGAACCAGTGTTGAGAACTAAGGAAGTGATAAGGGCTGATGCCTAAGGAAAGGTAGAAAGAGGAGAGTTGAAGGAAGCAAATTAGCGTCAGTGAAGTGAAGAGGTGACAGATGCCACAGGAAACACAGTAACAGTTACCTAAACACTTAAGTGAAATTTTGCGATTGAATGAAGAGGAAAGAGATCCTGATCTAGGTTAAAACCAGTGTGGAGTGAAGCCCTGTGTGTCATAGCCCGCCCCGAGGACGCCCATATAGACGCCAAACCAGGACCGCCCATCGACGTCACGCCGCGTAGCATGGAAAGGGGAGGGGCCAGGCGAGTCGGGTATCAGGTTCCCGGCCAGCCTGCACCACCAATTCCCCAGTCCGCTCGCGAGCGTAGCTCCCACATGCCTAGATGTAACAGCGTCCATAGAGTGCCGCACATCAGGCACGGGATGCGTGTCGCTGATGCGCTATGGCGGCGCCCCCTCCCCCCAAGTCAGACAGGGACGAGGGGCGAGAGGGGGGGCCGACAGGCACATCACAGCTCCCAGATGGGGTCAACCAATCAGAAACGGCAAGCTATCCTGGCTAACAACCAACAAAACAACCGCAAGTGGATCGAGGCATATTTAAAGGAGTAGAATGTTAACAAATTGAGAAATGTAAAAGTATTGGAATATAACTGACAAAGGTACTACTAATAAAACCATAGTCCGCTTTGATCCAAGCAGGCTATCCTGAGGTCCAAAATTATTTGCAAGAGGATTAACAGTAACTAAAAACAACGTAACGTAACCATGTGCTTCCATCCCTAATAATAGTATTAATAGAGGACTAGAGTTAGGGACTTTAAATGAAGATATGGCCTGGTAAGGTCAATTCTTCCATCCCTTGGGACTTTAAATGAAATTGTGGCCTGGTAAGGTCACATATTTCCATCCCTGTGCAAATCAAGAGAGGAGAGCGAACAATGGGGTGGGACTTTAAATGAAGCACAAGGTTACGGTAGATTCATTTGGTGATCATAATAAGGATTTATTGGTTGCCAAGGTATACAAACAAAGTGTGAGATGTACAAATACGTTCAAATAATGCATGGGTAAGACAATACATCTTGAATACAGGTTTGTGTATACACATAATGGCAAAGCAATCATGTTCCGAAGTACACCAAAAACACATTTAAGGTAAAACCATAATAAAGGGTAATGCCTGCAAAGCCTCGGGCCTCTTGGATCCTTGTATGAAATAATAAAGTTAGCTGGCAAAGCTTTCTGGGTATAAAAGTATCAAATGGTATGGCAGCTCTATGCATTTCGTGGCTAGAAGGCCACTCGTCAGGAGCCAGCACTTGATGGGTCTAAAGATAGAAATATTAATATTGGTATAAATTTAGAAAAACCTTACCAGGCCATATCTTCATTTAAAGTCCCTAACTCTAGTCCTCTATTAATACCAATGAATTAGGGTTGTCTTTCACACATGTATTAGACCCCACTGAACTAGTCTTCCTAGATTTGGTTCTGTCTCACGACAAACAAGATATCATCACCAGAAATCACACCAAACCTACAAGTGACAACTCCTACCTTCATTCTGACAGTTGTCATCACTCCACCCGGCAGATGAACATCCCCAATGGGCAGTTTCATAGGTTGAGGAGGAACTATTCCAGGTTGGTAGACTATACTACACAAGGCAAGCGCATGCAGAGACAATGTGAAGAGAAGAACTACCCCAGAGATCTGGTCCAGGATCCTTTTGTTTCTCATATGGATATGCCACCAAAACCCAAAGACACTACTGATAGACAACCAGATAATACAGCTAGATTTGTGTCCACTTCCAACTCTAAATATAGGACTATTTCAAAGATCATCAATAAATATTACAAAATATTATTGCTCTTAATCAAAAATATTTTTTCTCCAAGCGAGTTACAAAGTTCCAATAAATGGCCTCTGTTTGACATTAATTCCTATTTTGATACTAGGACGGGCATTTTTCAATGTTGCAAAAGAGGTTGCCTCACCTGCCAGTTTATCACTCATGGTCGCCCTGAGATGGCCACCAATAAGGGTACCACTTTCCAGATTAGTCAGTTTATTACTTGCTCAACTGATTTTGTTACTTACTGTATATCCTGTGGTGCCCTTGTAACCTCTTGTATGTAGGCCGTACGATACGTACCTGGTGTACGAGGGTTGGAGAGCACCGGAGGTTTATTAAAAGGGATTCGACAAACACAGCGTTTTCTCCAGATACATAACAAATATATAAAATGTCTGGAAGTATTGGCGATCAAATCCATTCCTAAAGGTACACTAATTGACAATGAGAGGTTTTCCTTCCTGTGCAGGAGGGAAAACTTTCAGATCTATATGTTAGGATCTCTTTCACCTGAAGGTCTCAATGAAGAACTTGATATTCATAGCATGGGGTAACATTCATACAGCTAGTTCACGTCTAACTGGGTCAGGTGTTCTAAGAAATAGGTTTGTCCCAGTTCTATATATACTTTTTATAGGTATTGGTAGGTTCATGGTTATACATGTATACACTATTACTATTACATGTAGGTTTACCCTCACATTCCACTGTCCTTGTATTATAAGGATCATCATTATCATTGTTAGTGTCACCTGTGTATACACACATATATACAGGTAGAGTTACCCTCACATCCAACCCTCATCATCATCATTATTCCTTTTATATATCAACTCCTCCCCCTTTGTTCACATATATTGATTTCATTATTTTCATTGTTCATATTTTTTATCTTCTTATTTGTTATTTATTTATTCATGATTCAACATTATTGATTATTATGTTTTTTTTATCAGTATATATACTGTATTTTATTTATTTTATTATAACATTGTTTTTGAGAGGCTGTTTGAATTTTACTATGAATGTATTTCCATGAGTGTAATATGGATTCCACAAGCGCTCTCTTAATTTCATAAATGACAGGGTTGAGATGGGTTATTGGCTATACTTGAGCTAGATACTCCTGCCCCTCCCCACCCCTCACATCGGGCTTAACCACTTCAGTTCCGGAAGGATTTACCCCCTTCCTGACCAGAGCACTTTTTACAATTTGGCACTGCACTGCTTTACCTGATAATTGCACGGTCATGCAACGCTGTTCCCAAACAAAATTGACATCCTTTTTTTCCCCCCACAAAAAATTCAATAAGCGTATATGTTAGGAATCTTCTTCTCTTGTGATCAGTCAAACTCCAGGTGTATTGAGAAGCAGACAGTTTATTTCTGATGTGGCCCACAACAGGGAGAAGCTTACAAGGCAAAAGTTGCAGTAAAAATCACACAAAGGAATGTATCTCCACCCTCCTAATACCTACAATAATACCACCTCTACGCTTCTATTGGCTGAGGAAACATAGATAGCGTGCCTGGTACACGATGGTACTTTATTTTGGCTAATCAGGGTTTCCTTTACAATCTTATGCTACCATATATGGTTAAACCTAATCATCCTACAACTTACTATGGAGTTAGTTAAGACAAAATGATACAACAAGTTAATACAACAATGTACTCAGACGTAAGTTTTAAAAATCAGTCTCAGGAATATTGTTTTTCTAATAGTCACACAATAAACATTTAAAACTTTTCAAACATTCCCTCCTCTTTGTGTGACTATTTTATCTCAACACATTTCGATGATAGTCCCTGTGTTATACACTTTCGGACTGCATATCATTAAGTTGAGCTTCAATGTCCACATAGGTTTCCTCAGAGGTAGGAAGGGTTTGATACATTGTTCTTGAGACTGCGGTTTCAATCAGTTTTTGTGAAAGTCCTTGAATACAGGGAATGCAGCAGCATCTGCAAGTGACCAAAACGGCCAAAGCCACAGCCATTGAGATCAAACATGATGTGATAAATCCAGTCCATTTACCGAACCATCCTTCAAGCCAGGTTGTGAATGGATCATTAATACCTGAGTTTTCCACCATTTCATTCGATAGCGCAGTCAGTCCTTCCAAGGCTCTGGTCACTGTCCCTCCAGGAGCTGTATTGTAGGGATAAAGGTGCAACACATGCTACCAAACATTTTGCATACCCTCCTCTTTCAGCTAGGACCATATCTAAAGCCATTCGGCTCTGCCATGCCATTAGAGATGTGGGGGCCAACTGTTCTGCTAGGCCCTTCACAGCATCCCTAGTTTACAAATCGTTGTTGGTTATAATATATATATAATTAATCTAGTCAACATTTTTATTTATAGTCATCCACCAGAGAAGAGACTCAAACCCAGCTGTCACCTGATTCCTGGCTTTAAACTCATCTGGCACCCTGCGAGGAACCCCAATCTCATCTATGTAGATCTGAGAGTCAAATGACCCCAAGGTAGAGGTGTCCCTATGATACTGTCGGCGACTCTTAGTCCACGGGTATTCTGACAGGATTCTTAGGGACATAGCCAGCTGGACCATAGCGCAATCCCCTCGGGCATTGGCCGGTAGTCTAGCTCGCAGTTTCTTATCCCCACACATCAGCTCTCTGAATGTCATGTTCAACCCAGTCACCGTTGTCCGTGTTAATCCTCTACACACAGTAGTCATCGGGTAGTGACCCAAGATCCACTGTGCTATGGTTCCCTGGGAGTGCAAAACAAGTAAAGTTGCCCGGATAAGCGGTAACCACTGGAGGTATCTGAGGTCTCTGTACTGGGGGAAACAACAAACTCAATGTGTGACAAGTAGAATTTGTTTCAGGTTTATAGCTCTTATTATACAATTGCAACATACATTTTAAACCTTCTGGATCAGTATTGTGATCTAGAGGAAAAGGAACTGTTGCTAAATGTGGTCTGGCTCCGGCACAAACTAAACAGTTTTCCTTTTTCAGAGTTCTAACCGTGTACCTCAACCATTCTAACCACTCATTTTTTTCTTGGTAGCCCGTCTCCAAAGCTATGGCATCTTCTATTGTTACGTTAGTGAATCTTATAGTTTTACTCAGAACTTCTATTTTAGTATGGCCTTCTTCTTTTCCTTCTGAGTCTACCTTTTCCTGTTGTCTAGTTTTATTAGGTGGTAATACCTCAAGGAAAAATGTTCCTGAGGGGTCAGTTCCTGACACCCATGCTCCCATGGAATACAACCACTGATCTTCCTTCCTCGGCTCCTTTAATGTTATTAATCGTTGGTTACAGTTCTTACTATGTGTGCAGGGGGAGTTGGCCGCTTTTGTGATTATGAGTCTCTCCTTTATTCCACTCTTATTAGCCCCTGGTTGATTATACCCCCAATCTTGATGAGCTGTGGTACACATTGCCTGATCCCATGCTTGACATCCTGCCTTATTCCAGACCCAGCAGATATATTTATCTGCCCATAGAAGTCCTCTAGCCCCAGTTGTATCCCCACAATCTGCAATCTGACAGAAGTCTACCAGTATAGTGCTAGTTATTCCCTCTATAAAGTTTTAGATTTAATGCTTTTCCTGTTCTTTCCTAATTCAAAGGTTCCTCTACTCTTCCATAATGTATAACCCCTCTTATGGATGCCTCTCCTAGAGTCACCAGTAACCCAAAGATAATTACTGTCCCTTTCATCCTAACCAGCTACAGAGTTCCAGCGGATAGGATAGGGGAGTTGGAAGGGGAGGGAGACTTCACCGGTTTGAGACAAGTCCCACTTTGTGTGAGACCTCCCTTTGTAGCCGGACTTTCTGGACCTCTTGTAGCCAACTGGCCCTATTCTGACTGTAAAACCTTTTTGTAATGGGACTGGTGAATCCATGTAGACCTCTCTGCAATTCTTATCGCAGTAGGGGTAGTTAAGAGGACTTTGAAAGGACCATCCCACCTTGGGGAGTACCACTGCTTTTTCTTATTACTTTTTATTAAGACCCCAATCTCCCACTTGCACCTTTTCATCTTCTTAAATTGGACCTTCTAGACCAGAACCAAAATCATTTATACGTCTTTGTATTAATAACCTAGACATGTATTCTGCTGGTGTGTGCTCAGACTGCTCAGTAGGTGTTTCATTTGATTGTAAGGGTATCTTATATGGCCTTATCATTCCAAATGGGCTTAAAGCTTCTTTTGTGGGTGTGATATACATACTGGTCACAGCTACTAGTAGGCAATACATCCAATTATTTTTACCTATTTCTTCCATAGCTTTTCTCAGTTTGCTTTTTAGAATGCCATTATGTCTTTCTACCAATCCAGCTGATTGGGGATGATAGGCACAATGGTATTTCCCTTTAATTCTCATCACTTCTGTCAAATGTTGTATATTTTTAATTACAAAATGAGGTCCATTATAATCATCTGCACTTCCTGTCGGGAATATCTCCACCCATTTGGTCAGGGTGTCTGGTTACCAAACAATATTTCTTCCTTTCACATTTGTCTAATTCAATAAAATCCATGCAAATGTGTTGGAATGGATATTGCTGTATGGGGAACTTCCTTTTCTGTGGTCTTATGCCTCTCTGAGCATTGTATCTTGAACATATAATGCATTGACAGCAAAAAGTTTTTTTTTTTAGTAGTTAGTGAAGCCATAGACTGTACATACCTTAAATAAACATCTTAGTCATCTCCCTGTTTGACACATGAGTTACTCCATGTGTCAATACTGCTGCATATCAGTAAGGACTGTATGATCTATCTCTATGGATTTCTCGTTCTGTCATTATTTTATGGGTTTCTTGTGCCGCTATTTTGGCAGCTTCATCTGCCTTTTTATTTCCCTTTGAGATGGGGTCTGTATATATTGTGTGTGCTTGACATTTGCAGATTGCAAGCTTTTTTTGGTAACTGTATTGCATCTAGGAACTCTAGAATGAAGTCCGTATGTGAAATTGGTTTACCACTGGAGGTGAGTGACCATCCCCCTGTTTTTCCATTGTTGTGCAAAAACATGTACTGTTGAAAAGGCATATTGACTGTTGGTGTATATGGTTACGGATTTTACTTCTGACAGTATGCATGCTCTTGTCAGTGCTACAAGTTCTGCAACTTGCGCTAAATAATGTTTTGGTAGCGGCCCAGCTTCCAAAATCTCATCCTGTGTCACTACTACATATCCAGCTGCATTTGTGCCATCTGGATTTTTCTTACTAGAACCATCAACAAAAAGTGTCATGTCAGGGTTAGATAATGGTATATCTTTGAGATCACTTTGTGGCAGTACCTTTTCAGTGATGGCAGCAGCGCAGTCATGTTTTATGACCATCAGTAGGAAGTGGTAGTAGCGTGGATGGGTTTAAATGTAGTACACCTCTGTATTGGTATGTGAGGTTGTGTCAAGAGTATTGTCATACAGGAAAGGTGTCTTGCTGGGCTCAAATGTGATATCTTTTGTTGTAACAGGATAACAGACACTGCATGTGGTACATTTCATAGTTAGTGTTATGGATTGTTTAATACTTTGATTAAATGACTATTTTCTATTATGTCAAGATATATGCTGAATCTCCTTACTCAAAATGCTTCACCTAGAGACCCCCCTGTACATTGCACACTCACATTGGTCTCTACCCTCAAGGATCCAACGTCCCCATTCATATACCAGGGCCAACCCAGGACAGAAGCCAATCAACCCACCTGCATGTCCCCGGAGTGTGGGAGGAAACCAGAGCACCTAGAGGAAACCCATGCAGGCACAGGGAGTACATGCAAACTCCAGGCAGGTAGTGTCATGATTGGGATTTGAACCAGCGACCCTTTTTACTGCTAGGTGAGAGTGCTAACCACTACACCGCTGCTGCTACCAGTGCTTGTACACAGGGTGGAAGTGCTCTAGTTGCACTGTCTAATTCTGTAGCGTAATCCTTCCTCTAAAACCACCTGTGCCTCTCCCTCTATGAGACCCCTCTGGTTCTGCCTCAGCAGTGTACTCTTCTGCATCCTCCTCTCCTTCATCACCTTGCACAAAAACCTTTACTTTCACATTCTTTTTTGCCTTTGTTTTCAAATACTTCTCAGAATGCTTAGCATATTGTAAAACATTTAAAACTGATGCAGTTCGGTAAGTAACCGTGTTTTTAACAATGTAATCCTTATGATCCTGTTTCAATCCATTTAAAAAAACAATCTTTAACTGTTGTTGATATGCACTATTCACATTCTCAGCTTCAGGGAGCCCGGAGAACACTCTAAAAATCTCTTGTAATTTATTTAGGTAGTCACTGACACTTTCCTTGTCTTCTTGTACTGTCATATTTATTTTTTGCCAATCAGTCCGTTGTACCCATCTAAGCTGGCATCTGTTCAGTAAGGCAGTCAACCCGTTCCCTAAGTCTGGGATTTCTGGAGACAATGGATCCCCCTGTCCCTGTGCATTTGCTGGGGCGCAGGGGTCCCAGCCCCCCTTTACCGAGGCCCAATCTGACCCTAATACTCTCCTCAGGGCTCTCTCTACTTCCAACCCATTCAATTTATAACTGTTCCGTAATCCCTCTATGTTTTCAATGAATTCAGCTGGACCTAATTTTAGATGTTTGTTTTATGTGTTCTGTAGCCTTTTGTATATCACTGTCAGTCCATGGTCGAAAAACAGTCGTAGTGAAGGGATATGGCTGGCCCAGTGCATCATTCTGTCCTCCCCTTGGGTTTGGGACTCTATCAAGGGGTATTCCTCACCGTCCTCCACACCATACCTAATAGGTTTACTTAGTCTCTTGGCTCCTGCTGGGGCACCTAGTGCATGAGTTATGGCGTCAGTTAATGTTTAAAGGATCGATCTGTTCATCTCCAGGACTGAACTACTGTCTGGAGAGATTGAGGAAGTGGAGTTGGGGTTTTGTTCAGAGGCGGTTCCTTTGACAGGGGTGGATGTCACAGGGAAGGTGTTACTCTGGGCAGTTGCTTGCACCTGAAGGGGAGGACCATTATAAGGAAGTGGTCTCTGGGTATAGCAGATGAGATCATCCTCTTTGTCCACTAGGAACAATTGGGCTTGGCATTTTTCCTTTGTTCTCCTTCCTTCTACTCTAATTCTAGCATGCTGAAGCCAATACTCCGCCATTTCCAACCCATAACTTTTTTGATCTTTAGGTCCTAACAATTTAAGCTCATCCACCAAATCCTGACACCCTTTCACAGTTAATTTACCATTAAATCCAAACTTTCTCTCCCACTTAGCACAATATTGAACAGACTTTGGGTCATTGCTATGCATACATTTCTTATCTCCTTCTAACGGCACCTCAGGGACACAGCAACAGCATAAACAAGCGCAAGATAGTCTCTTACAAAGGTTACTTCCCATTGTCAGTGTCTGTCTGGTCTCTCATTAACCTATAAAACACTGGAATAGTGACTCTCGGTTCATGGTAGCAAAAGGAATATAAGAAGAATATAAACATCAACACTCCCCACACTATAGGGAGAATTAGCAAATAATTAAATTGTATCTCAGCAGTACCGTTATTCAATGAGCTTGCAACATCAACAGAAAAGTTAAACATGAGAAAAGAGAAAGTGAACACACAGAGAAAGGAAAAAAAATTAGCCTTGTGATCTTTTTAGATCACTTAACTAAATAGCTCTTAAATCGTCGGGCACTCAACCTCCAACGTTCGGTATACCTCAAATCTTTTTTTTATCTGTCCGGACAGCGGGCGATGTAATTTTTTACCTTAGACAACGTCCCCAAGTGTCTCTACGAGCACTCGATCACCTAGATATTATACGATCAATACCAATGTCGGCAATTACAACACATTGGACCAAAATCAAACAGAAAGAGAAAAAGAGACTTTTAGAAAGCATTAAGAATAATTTAAATTATCTTACCTCTCAAACACCTGGACTGGATTACACTAAGTTTCGGAAACAGACAGTGGAATTCAGACCATAGGCCCCCGCCACTTTTTCACCAAATAACATTGAATGGGGGGTCGTAATGGTTCAGTGAGCTTCAAAGTCCAATACTCACCAAAGTTTTGTCGGGCCATCTGATCTGAAAACCAGCGTGTTGTTTCCGGCTGCGAAGTACCAAAAATGTTAGGAATCTTCTCTTGTGATCAGTCAAAACTCCAGATGTATTGAGAAGCAGATAATTTATTTCTGATGTGGCCCACAACAGGGAGACATGCTTACAGGACAGAAGCTGAAGAAAAGTGTCTCCCAAAAGAATGTGTCTCCCCCCCCCCTTATTCCTACAAGAATACCACCTCTATGCTTCTATTGGCTGAGGAAACATAAATAACGTTGTCATGGTACGCGATGGTACTTTATTTTGATATTCATGTTTTCCCGTACATTCTTAGGCTATCATATTTAGTTAAATCTAATCATCCTACAACTTACTATGGAGTTAATTAAGACAAAACAATACAACAAGTTAATACAATAATGTGCTCAGAAGTAAGTTTTTAAAAATCTGTCTCAGGAATATTGTTTTTCTAATAGTCACACAATAAACATTTAAAACTTTTCTAACAGCATCCGCTATCTCTTTTGGTATATATATACCAATTCTCTGTTGTGCGACCCTTTCTTTAAGCTGGCCTGCCAGCAGTTTCCCCGCTTTGTTACTGTATCTGTAGCTATTAGCTTTAAGGAAACGAAAGTGCTTCTCCTGCTGGGAGACCAGATACGCACACAGTTCCTGCCGAGCAACAAAAAGGGCATCTCTAACTTTTTGTGTGGATCTCTGTTTGTTTATTAGAAGATTCCAAATTTTGTATTAAATCTAGCAGAGCGTTAAGCCGTTCCGTCCGTTGCCTCTTGATCTTAGCACTCAATTGGATTAGGAAACCCCTCATATAAACCTTGTGTGTATTCCAGAGGGTGAAGGGATCCGATACCGATGGAGCGTTAATATCGAAAAATTCTGTCATAGCCTTCTTTAAATATTTTAGATTATCAGGGTGGGAAATAATGGAAACATAATTTCGCCACCTGTTCGCTCTCGTTTCAGCACCGTGAGCCCCTACCCTTACTGAAATAGGCGCATGGTCCGACCAAGTAATATGAACCTCAGATTTGACAATTTTTTGTAACAGAAATTTGTCCACAAGGAACAGGTCAATACGCGAATATGTATGATGCACATTTGAAAAAAAGGTGAAGTCCTTTTCAGAGGCGTGCTGACACCGCCAAACGTCAAAAAGGCCTGAAGTAGAAAGAAAATTTGCCAGAGTGGGCCTGCTAGCTTTCCGTCGCTGGGGATTAGAAACATCCAAGTCTCTATTCGGAATGGCATTAAAGTCCCCACAGATTAAAACATGCCCCTGTTGCATAGTGGAAACTTTCTTCCATATTTTCCTTAGAAATCTATGTTGGTTAGAATTAAGAAGATACAAGGGATGGAGTTCTTAATGGCAATTACTACACCTGCCTTCTTCTTGGGTCCATTTGAACACATGCGGAAACTTACGGTTAGAGAAGGACGGGTGGTTCCCTGTCATGAAGTGGGTCTCTTGAAAGCAAATTATGTCACAATGTAACTTAGACGCTTCTTTCCATGTCATTTGGCGTTTATAGGGACTGTTGAGACCCTTCACATTTAGGGAAGAAATGGTGAAAGCCATATTGTGCTGAACTGCACTCGTACTTAACTTTAGTAGGTCTGTGATGAAATGCTCCGTAGGGGGCGATATTTCTGGTGGTTCTTCAAAGAGAAGGCCTGTACCGAATTGACTGTCTATGTCGACCGGATGTGCCCAATCCTGTACCCTTAGTAGGCCGTAAGGAGTAGGACCCTGATGGAGTCCAACAATAAAACAAACACTAAATAAAACAACAAAGAATAAAAAATTAGCGATTCACTAAGGAATCTGTGCTGGTGAAATACTGCTAAATCTTGGGGGGGGGGTAGAAGCGGTTTAGAGTAGAAATAAAAAACTATTAAGCGTAACAAAGAACTGTAATCCTTCTTCCTAGGCGTTTAGCCGATTTAAGTAAGACCATCGTAAGGTAGTATCAGCCTGTTTCAGCGTCCGAGCTTGTGCGCGTGGAGGGGGGCGAACCCGCCCTGTCTTGAACCGTGCATGGTGAATTCAAAAGTTGCCACTCTTCCAAGAGTCGGATACCATCTACAACTTTAGCCACTATGTGCGACTTCCCTTCATGAGTAATTCGCAGCTTAGCTGGATACAGCCATCTACAGGGGATTCGGTGGTTGTTCAGCGGTTTGGTTATTGTGGCCAGTTGCCTGCGTTTTTGCATAGTATAGGCCGAAAGATCGGCAAAGAATGACAAGTCCCGGAGTTCAATGGGCAAATCCTCCAGCCTCCTAGTTGCCATCACAAATCTTTCTTTTACGTGGTAAAAGTGGACCCTGACTATAGTGTCCCTGGGCCGGGATGTTCTTAGGTCTAGGCAGTCTATGGATACGGTCCACCACTAACTCCTCTGCAGGCAAATCTGGGAGTGCTACCCTCAGTAGATTAACAAATTAATCCCTCAACTCCTGCGGTTTTATCGCCTCAGGGATCCCACAGATCTTGACGTTATTACGTCTCGATCGGTCCTCAGGGTCTGCTAATTTTGCTTTAATGGCCGCAAGTTCCTCGTCTCTGTCGTTATGGGTGTCTACCAACTCAATGAACGTATGCGCAAATTCCCCCATTTTCACTTCAATGTGGGAGACCCTGTTAGATACTGTAGACACTTCCGATTTGAACTGCTGTGTAATGGACATTATGTCCGCATGCAATGTTGAGCGCAGGGACACTAGCATGTCCTTTAAAGTGGTGTCCATGACAGGCTGGTTTAGCGTGAGGAAGTCAGTAATAGAGTCTTGCAATTCCCTGGTGTCATCTAGTGAGGAATTGAAAGCATTCACCTCCTCTGTGCCAGCCACTGTCGCCGCCATTTTTTGTCTGCTTTTCGCCGGACTTGATGATGCTGAAGGCGGCGGGGAGTATGAGGGTTGCACCTCTGGAGGGAGATTTCCATTGTCCGTTCGTCGCTCTGCTTTCTCCCGCTGGGGTTGTGAGCCTCGTGAGCGGCCGTTGTTCATGCCGGCACCATCTTGGGCATGATGCTGGCGCTGATGAGCAAAAAAGTCCAGCATTTTGCCCAGTCTTGCCAGGTTTTTTCTTTTCCTGGATGGCATCAGGGAGGTTGCCCGCAGGTGCTGGTATATTTCTCAGCCTGAAACTAGGGTAATCACCGCTGTAAATTGCCGTTTTAGCTCAGGATGCAACGGAGCCTCTTTACTGTGCGTCCATCCACTCCGCTGGCTGGCCACACCCCCCCCCCAGAAATATTTAGACAGAATAAAGGTGGATAAAGCACCTGAACCTGATGGTATCCATCTGCGGATCCTAAAATAATTGAGCTCTGTAATTTCAAATCCATTGTACCTAATTTTTAGGGACTCATTAATGACAGGAATAGTACCACTGGATTGGCGTAGGGCCAATGTAGTGCCTATATTTAAAAAGGGAACAAAGTCTTTACCAAGTAACTATAGACCTGTTAGTTTAACTTCTATAGTTGGGAAGATACTGGAGGGATTAATAAAAGATCACATAGACGAGTTCTTGCAGGAAAAAAATATTTTAAGCAACAGACAGCATGGATTCATGAAAGACAGAAGTTGTCAGACAAACCTGATTTCTTTTTATGAGGTGGTAAGTAAAACCTTGGACAGAGGGGTGGCTGTGGACGTGGTATACTTGGACAGAGGGGTGGCGGTGGACGTGGTATACTTGGACAGAGGGGTGGGGGTGGATGTGGTATACCTGGACAGAGGGGTGGAGGTGGACGTGGTACACTTGGACAGAGGGGTGGCAGTGGACGTGGTATACTTGGACAGAGGGGTGGCGGTGGATGTGGTATACTTGGACAGAGGGGTGGATGTGGTATACCTGGACAGAGGAGTGGAGGTGGACGTGGTATACTTGGATTTTGCAAAAGCGTTGGATACAGTTCCGCACACACGGCTCATGTGTAAGGTGAAGTCTACAGGTTTGGAAATATCAGTTTGTATATGGATTGAAAACTGGCTAAAAGACAGAATTCAGAGAGTCGTGGTTAATGATTCTTACTCTGAATGGTCTAAGGTTATCAGTGGTGTACCCCAAGGTTCAGTGTTGGGACCCTTACTTTTTAACATCTTTATAAATGATATTGGGTCTGGGATCATACGTAACATTTACATCTTTGCAGATGACACCAAGCTATGCCGGGAAATAACGTCCTTACAGGATGTCTCCAATTTACAAGCCGACCTCAATGCTCTGTCTAATTGGGTGACTATGTGGCAGATGAGGTTTAATGTTGAGAAATGTAAAGTTATGCACTTGGGGGCTAAGAATATGCATCATACATACTAGGGGGAGTACAACTTGGGGAATCCATAGTGGAGAAGGATCTGGGGGGGAGGGGTCCATATTGGAGAAGGATCTGGGGGTTTTGGTAGATCATAAGCTCAATAATAGCATGCAATGCCAAGCTGCGGTTTCCAAAGCGAGCAAAGCCCTCCCCTGTATTAAGAGAGGTATGGACTCCAGAGAGAGAGATATCATTTTGCCTCCCCTTGTACAAATCATTAGTAAGACCTCATCTGGAATATGCAGTCCAGTTTTGGGCACCAGTTCTTAAAAAGGATATTGAGGAACTGGAGAAAGTGCAGAGAAGGGCAACCAAACTGATAAGAGGCATGGAGGAGCTCATCTATGAGGAAAGATCATGAATTTATTCACTCTTGACAAGAGGAGATTAAGGGGGGATATGATCAACATGTAAAAATACATAAGGGGCCCATATAGTGAACTTGGTGTTGAGTTATTCGCTTTACAGTCAAGAGGAAAAGAGATTTCATCTCCAAATACGGAAAGGTTTCTTCACAGTAAAAGCTGTGAAAAAGTGGAATAGACTCCCTGCAGAGGTGGTTCTGGCCAGCTCAGTGGATTGCTTTAAGAAGGGCCTGGATACTTTTCTAAATGTACAGAATATAACTGGGTACTGACATTTATAGGTAAAGTTGATCCGGGGAAAATCCGATTGCCTCTCGGGGGATCAGGAAGGAATTTTTTCCCCTGCTTTAGCAAATTGGAGCATGCTCTGCTGGGGTTTTTTGCCTTCCTCTGGATCAACTGTGGGTATAGAATTGGGTATATGGGATTGTATGATATTATTATTATTATTATTGTGGTTGAACTGGATGGACTTGTGTCTTTTTTCAACCTGACTAACTATGTAACTATGTAACTTAGGACCTGAAAGCTAGAGAAGAGCTGAACCCAGAGGTCCTGCAAAGCTGACTGGAAGGGAGACCCCAGCAAGAATCTGATTCTGCCTACAGTACAGATCTGTGTCATGGGCTTGTTCTTTGAGGGCCATCCCTTCAGCTAGAAGAGTCAGTGGATGGGTGTCAGTCAAGGGGATGCTAGAGAATATCCTGAAGATAAAGTAGTTGGGTCAAGTCTGCTGCTAGAAAAATAAAGAAGACTTAAATCCTCCATACTTGTGGCTGTATGGTTAAAGCAGTGTGTCTGCTTCCACAAGTGAGGCCAAGTGAGAGTTATCCTTATCTACTGTGAATAGTTCAGTTGGAGTATCCCACTAATCCCTTGAGTAGCGAGCAATCGGGATTAAGGAGGGATATGTGAAAACCCCCAGCAATGGTCTGCAGGCAATCAGAGGGAGGCCTAAGAAGTTAACACACAGAAAGCCCTACGGGGACAGCACTACAGATGTAATCATTATGTTTGGATCAGACATCCCAACCTGCAAAAAACAATTTCAGGGAGAAGGCAAAATCATTTCTGGAAGGTGGAAAAATCATGTCAGGGAGGTGGCGCTCCTCACACCCCACCACCACCAATTTAACACAACTAGAGGATGATCAAATTAATTGGAATCACTATACAGAGGTTTACTTCTTCTGAGAAATATTAAAGGAAAACTCCAACCACCATGACAACTTCAGTGATTTGAAGTGGTCATGGATGTAGGAGTCAGGGTGTGCAGTGTTTCTGCTTGAAACAGGTAGGAGGGCTGAAAGAGAGTGAGAAGTGGGGCTGAGAGAGAGGGGGGGGTTCAGAGAGGGGGGAGCGACTGACAGAGAAGTGGGGGGCTGAGAGAGAGAGGGGTTCAAAGAGAGAGTGGTGGACAGACAGGGGGCTGAGAGGGAGAGGGTGGGCTGATAGAGAGGGAGGGGGGCTGACAGATAGGGTGGTTGAAAGAGAGAGTGGCTGAGAGAGAGAGAGATAGGCCTGAAAGAGAGAGAGTGGGGCTGAGAGAGGGGCTCAGAGAGAGAGTGGCGGACAGAGGGGGGCTGAGAGAGATAGGGTGGTTGAGAGATGGTGGTTGAGAGAGGGGGGCTGACAGAGAGGGTGGCTAAGAGAGAGAGGGAGGGTGAGAAGGGGGGCGACTGACAGAGAGAAAGAGGGGGGCTGATAGAGAGAGGGGGCTGACAGAGAGGGTGGTAGAAAGAGGGTGGTTAAGATAGAGGGGGCTGACGGAGAGAGGGAGGGAGGCAGAGGGAGGGAGGCTGAGAGAGAGGGAGGTTGAGAGAGGGTGGTTGAGAGAGGGAAGAGGGCTGAGAGAGAGGGAGGCTGAGAGAGGGGGGCTGAGAGAGTGGGGTTGAGGGGGAACTGAGAGAAGGGGGCTAAGAGAGGGGAGGGCTTAGAGAGAGGGGACTAAGAGAGAGGAGGGCTGAGAGAGGAAGGGCTAAAAGAGAGGGAGGTTGAGAGGAGTGAGGGCTGAAAGAGAGGGAGTGCGGAGAGAGGGGAGAGTTGAGAGAGGGGAGCAAGGGGGTGAGAAAGACCCCTAGCCCTGTCCCTATGTGCAGTCCCTCCTTTATCCCATTGTACTAGAACCTGTCTGCAGATCCACAGCCTGCAGACCTGTGTGTGTATAATGACGTGATGGTAAGGTACCTTCCATTCCATGCCAGTCTGTCTTCTTGTGAAGATCCAATTTGATCCTTTCAGCCAGCCAGCTGCTCCCGGTTGTCCTCTGTGTCCCAAATCAGCCTGTCCTTAAAGGACAGTCCTCACTCTGGGCCTCACATGACGTTAGAGAGCCGGAGGACGTTGGAGCAATCCATGCTGCTCTGGAAGCACTGGGTATGGTACGCTGTGCCTGCCCAGCTGTTCTTGCATCTTCAGGAGGCAGGGTCTAGGAGGAAGAGGCGGTGCCAGAGGAGCTCTTTTTCTGAGTCCTGAGCTCTCTCATGTCCCCACCTATCTGTCCTTGGATCACTGATTACTGCTGTGTGTGGCGATGGATGCTCACCTGCACCCCAAGGGTGATGCAGATTGCTGCCGTAGTGCCACTAGCACTGCTCCTATTTTCCCCGCTAAATGGCCATCACACTGGGGAAAGTACAACAGCGCCCCTTTACATTCTGCACCTGGCTCCAGGGCGGTGCCCCACCTGCCTCCCCCCATGCTATGCCACTGGTCACATAGCTGCTGAGTAGGGGAGGGGTAGAGGATGAGGCACAGCCGCACAGGCACTCACAAGCACCAGGTGCCCTCTCTCCTGGAGAGTAGGTAAGCCAGCGGTTGTGGCTGCATCCTAAGTGACTGCCTAGTTTTGACTAGCAGTATCGCTGGCTCTGGCTGCACCCTGCGCACCTGCCCAGAATTGGCCCTGCAGCCGGGATATTGGGCGGCACTTGCTGGTGTCAGGGAGCCACAGCCGAAATGTGGGAGAGTTGGGATGTCTGTTAGATCTCACCAGTCAGGAGCCTTTCCTGTCATCCTACATGATCCCTTCTGAGGATTGTTCTATCCTTCACAACAAATGTATGAAATTACAGATGCATAGGTCCCAACTGTTCCTGATTTTGAGGGACTGTCCCTGATTTGGAACAATGTCCCTCTGTCCCTCTTTCCTCCTCATTTGTCCCTCATTTTGGTCTGATATATATAATTGTATATAAAATGTACTTTTTATCTTTCAAAAATTGTTTCCCAGAGCTAAACCTTTCATACAATTTCTAAATTGCTGCAAATTGTAGATTTTGACAGCCAGTGTAAAAAAATAGTAGTAGTAAAAAAACACTTGTGGGTTTAACCAATCTTTTTTTGTATGATTCTCCTTTAAGGGGATGTGGCGGGGGTGTGTCTGATGCCTACATACTTTTGCTAATAGGTGTCCCGCATTCCCATCTCAAAAAGTCGGGACGTATGTTGATGAGTCCTCCTTCTATGTGACCTAGAAGATCTGGAATCACAATGCCTTTATGGATGAAGTGGGTGACTCAGTCTATATATTTTTTATTGTTTTACAGCTTTTTTCACATTAATTATTTTATTTATATACCAGGAAGTGTTCTTACTTGGAGAGATCTCAACCACCATTACTATGTAAACATTACATCCTTGCAATTTATGTTTAACGTATTCATTATGAGTGGACTGATATATATATATATATATATTTATGCTTTTTGATATATTTTTCCATTTTATTCATCAAAAAGTTCAATTTAGTTGTTGAGTTATGTTTTTAACTTTGCCTTGTTATACATGGTTATAATGAGACATTACCTGGGGCTGCAGTTCCTCTGAACTCCACAAGATGGTGATCTTACTTTTACCCAGACAGGAAGTCTCTATGGAATACAGACAGGAAGTGATGTCAGGTACACACAGGAAGTTCCGGGTGAGAGGTGAGTCGGGAAGTAGTGAGAAGACGTTGCTGGAAGAGGCAGAAGTCGAGGTAATAAGATCTTATCTTCTATTTACACCCAGTAACCCCCCATCATGTCCGTCCTCTTCCTCCATAGTCACTGTGATGTCTTTTATCTCCAGCAGATGATGATACACACATATATAGTGTGGAGGCCTAGATTAACCCCTTCAGGGACAGAACATTTCCCCACTTACAGGGCCGGAACATTCTCTGCATTTCGGAGATAAATTCTAGTAATATGTTCCTCTAAACAAACATCTCTGACAATAAATAGACAAGACAATGACCATCCTGACCATACATGGCCTACAAAGGACAATTATTACACTACACAGGCTGTTGGTCTCTGATGGTCCTCTCACCCACCTGCACATACTTTTCTGACCTCCATAAAGGAGAAGTCCAGCCTGAGATGGCTTGGCTGGGCTTCTCCTATGGGTTACAGGAGTGTAGGTCGTTTTGCACTCTTGTGACCTGTTTTCAGCAGAGAGCGGGCTGAAGTCGGCTCTCTGGTGACATCACTGGAATCAGTCCAGGCACCGCATCATCACGACAATGAAGTCTGGATCTTCCAGGTGCCTGGGCTGATGGCCATCTCAGCCTCTCAGCGAGCCAATGAGAGACTGAGACAGGCTCTCCCCGCCCCTCCACAGCTCCAGTGAGCGCGGGGGGCGGAGCTGTGAGAACTGAGCCATCGCAGATGTTAGATCGCTCGGTTCTCAGTGAAGAGACGCCGGGGGACCGATGCTCCATCCACCTAGGTAAGTATGAATCTGAAAGAAAATAAATCATACTTCTCTTTTAAAGACCTTCTGCCAGCAAGTGAAGGAAGCCTTCACCTCACCATTTCACCGTTCTAGAAATATGTTACAGGATACAAAATAGACCAAGAGAACAAACCCATCCCCCCTGCTGTCCTCCTACCAGCACTGAAATAAAACACACACACCAGTAATGAGCACTACAAGGTCCAGCCCAACAGACAGCAGTCTATGGTAACAGCATGATGAGGACAAATGTTCATTCCAACATACAAGGGTCCTGCAGCTTGTCAGATAAAGATCCGGGAAGATCCAAGGAGCTCAAACAACAAAGAAATGACAGAGCGAGATCCTCATTAGAATGATGAAGTCATTTATTCCATAAAAACAAATAGTACACTTACATGTTAAAATCTTCATAATCAGCATAGATGGCAGATGGGTTGCTATTGGAGAGAACAAAACCGACTCCTCCCCCACAGTTCTGTACTCCACCAGCAGCATCCTCCTGCTATCCAATCCGATCCCTTCTCTTACTGCAGAGAGTGACAGTGACATCACTCCGATCAGTCAGCAGGCTGCCGGAGATTGGAGCCTTGCAGCTGGAGTTCTGGCAATTATCCTGATTAGCCGACAACTCCGACTAAAAGTCAGCAAGTTCCCCTTCCTGGACATCATGATGACCCGACATTGTCCTCACAGCACTGCCTCAGAGCAAACAAGTCAAAGGAAGGATCGTATTTATCGTTCCTTGTCTGCAGATCTAAAACCAATCATATCCAGCTCAGGAACTAAACAAACCCAACATAGAAAAGGGAATATCTGATCCAGCAGCCAAGAGGGTCCCGCACCTCAAAAATGTAGCAAACAGTCCAAACTAAATGTGTTCCCATGGGGGGAGTAGTTGTTAAATGTCCAGCAACCCTCCTATTACCCCCTCACATCCACATCTTATTATTGTGTGACCAACACCATCCAAATAATTCTTACTTTCATTTCCCAAAGTTATCCATCTACAAGGAGACCTGTATAGATCAAATGACGGCACCAATGAGGATGGAGGAGCCCCGGAGTCACATGACTGAGAAGATACTAAACCTCACCCTGGAGATCATCTACCTGCTGACCGGAGAGGTGAGGAGGATTCTGGGAGGGCACATGACATCGCTCTTATCTCTATTAATAAAACACAGACCTGACTGGAGAGGTGAGGAGGATTCTGGGAGGTCACATGACATCACTCTTATCTCTATTAATAAAACACAGACCTGACTGGAGAGGTGAGGAGGATTCTGGGAGGTCACATGACATCACTCTTATCTCTATTAATAAAACACAGACCTGACCGGAGAGGTGAGGAGGATTCTGGGAGGTCACATGACATCACTCTTATATCTATTAATAAAACACAGACCTGACCGGAGAGGTGAGGAGGATTCTGGGAGGTCACATGACATCACTCTTATCTCTATTAATAAAACACAGACCTGACCGGAGAGGTGAGGAGGATTCTGGGATTCTAACATGATATTCCTATTGGTTCCTCAATACAGAGATTTCCTCTTGTGAAGTCCGGTGATCATATGACCATCACAGTGCCTCCATGTGACTCCCTAAAACCTGAGAGACACAACATGGAGAAGATTCTAGAAGTCGCCAAGAAGATGATGGAGCTGCTGACAGGAGAGGTGAGGAGGATTCTGGGACATTATCCAGTAACAGACAAGGGATGTGTCTGGATGGTGACTGTATCATTGTGTGTGTCAGGTTCCTATAAGGTGTCAGGATGTCACTGTCTATTTCTCCATGGAGGAGTGGGAGTATTTAGAAGGACACAGGGATCTCTACAAGGACGTCATGATGGACAATAAGCCGCCCCTCACATCACCGGGTAAGAGGAGACTTTATTGTAGAGGAGAGAGCAGTACGGAGGCTCCACCTAGATCCCCCATCGTCTGATAAACACATAGAAACAATGTATTCAGTCAGTGTGTGTGTTTCCTACAGATGGATCCAGTAATGGGAACCCACCAGAGAGATGTCCCCGTCCTCTGTATTCCCGGGATTCCACACAGGAAGGTCACACCATCCCCCACCATCATCAGGTAGATGAGGAACAATCACTGATAGTATCATTAGGATCTGTACATTATCTCCAGTGTTACCATTGATGTCATTTTTATTATATATTCAGAGTGGAAACTTGAGAGATTCTAAAGTTGAGGTTAAAGAGGAGGATGATGAGGATGGGGTGATGGAGGAGTCTCTAAAGGAACACAGAGATCTGTACCAGGACACCATGGTGGAGTCATCCAGCTACAGAAACCCACCAGAGAGATGTCCCCATCCTCTGTATTCCCGGGATTCCACACAGGAAGATCACACCATCCCCCACTGTTATAAGGTTGGTGGGACGGAGCTTATAAAACACACTTATAGAGACAATGGGGGTTATTTACTAAAGGGAAATCCACTTTGCACTGCAAGTGCACTTGGAAGTAAAGTTGGTGTAGATCTGATGGGGGATATGCAAGGAAAATAAAAAACAGCATTTTAGCTTGCACATGATTGGATGATAAAATCAGCAGAGCTTCCACTCATTTCAGATCTACCCCTTTAGAGGGACTGCACTTGAAAGTACACTTGCAGTACAAAGTGGATTTCCCTTTCATAAATAACCCCCAATGTGTGGATTTTCTATGTGATGTCACAATAATAAATCTTCTATCTTACAGATGATATTCTCACTCATTTTCTTGGTTTAGAGGGGAGATCCAATGGATATAGAATTTGAGGTGAAATCAGAAGAAGAAGAGAGGTATGTGAGGGATGATCAGCAGTCTATGGAGGAGGATGGAATAACGGGGACATTTATAGAGGAGGACACTCCTACAGAGATCAGCACAGGTGGGTCATTAACACTAAATACATTCCTCCACCCATACTGCTCACTGATTGGTCCAGAGTAGGGCGGGGGCTGGGTGATATCAGCCTGTAATCCCCTGGTCACTTTCCTGAGCTGTGTTCCCCGTCCTGTATTCCTGGATTTCTCTCCGATAATCTTCCTTCTCTGTTGTCACGTACCTGGTGGAAGGAGCCCGGAGTGCAGGGAGCGGCCTCTCGTAAGCCTCTGGCTCGAGATCCCCTGAGAGTGGAGACAGGGACTCTAGAGGTCAGAGGGCACAAGTGCCAAGCGAGTGATGGTAGGTTTGGCCCTGGAGCTGGCGTCAGACAGCGGCGGGTGCAGGCAGGTGGTTCTTGGAACAGCTGGTGATCAGTCAGCGGCTGGCAGCGGGTGCAGGAGATAGTACAGGAATGGCTGGCAGACAGGCAGCAGCGGTCACAGATGGCAGACTGGAGCGGCTGGCAGGCAGGTAACAGGCAGCAGTGGTCACAGAAGGCAGACTGGAGCGGCTGGCAACAGGCAGCAGCGGTCACCGAAGGCAGACTGGATCTACTGGCAAACAGCAGGGTCAAACACAGGCCGGGTTGTCAACGGGCAGGCAGCAGAAGTACCGAAGGAGAAGGCAGAAGCGTGGTCAGGCAGTCCGAGGGTCAAGGCTGGCAGCAAGCAGGAGTAGTCAGGAACAGGCCGGGTAGATCAAGGCAGGAACAATCAGGTAGCAGAGGTAACTCACAGGAACGCTGTAGACAGAACAGCACCGGGGTACTAGAACGGATTCCTTAAGAAGGCCTCTGGGCGCCAAGAACGGTCGCACGGCCTGCCCGCGCGCGCCCACGTGAAACCGTGCAACCGTTCGTGACCCCGCGCACCCGCGTGCGCACGTTCGAAACCTCGCGCACCCGCGTGCGCTCGTTCGTACCTGCTCGCACCCGCGTGCGTCCGTTCGCGCCAACGTGCGCCCAGGGAGACCTATTAGCGCTCAACGAACCAATTCTGTGAATAGGCCTTCCATGGGCCGCTGGATCTCGGGAACGACCATGACATTGCCCCCCCCCCAAGGAGCAGCCTCCGGATGCCCAACTGAGCCATTTTACTCGGATGGGCCCTCTCAAAGGCGAGAATCAGTCTTCTGGCATGAATGTTAGATTCAGGTTCCTAAGAATTTTCTTCGGGCCTGTACCCCTTCCACTTCACCAGGAATTGGACTTGATTACGTCTACGCCTACAGTCCAAGATAGATTCCACCTCGTACTCGACTTCACCGTCGATGATCACAGGTTCAGGTGGAACAACCCTCCGGCTGTCAAAGGGATCCGGGACGGCTGGTTTGAGCAAAGCTACATGAAATACGGGGTGAATCCGGAACGATTCTGGCAGTTTCAGCTCAAATGCTACGTCATTTATCTTCTTCACAATTGGGAAGGGACCCACAAACCTTGGCCCCAACTTCTTAGTAGGACAGGCCATCTTTAGGTTCAACGTGGAGAGCCAAACCTGGTCCCCGACTTTGAGTTCAAGTTCCCCCCTTCTCTTCCTGTCAAAGACCTCTTTATTATATCTTTGGGTCTTTGTCATGGTCTCCTGCAGCAGTCTGTTATTGGAGCTGAAAAAGTCAATACTCTCCTGAACCGCTGGTACCGGGCTTTCAGGCAGGTCGTTGGACAGAAAAGAGGCATGGAAGCCGTAGTTAGCGAAGAACGGGGACTGGCTTGTGGCAGAGTGGATGGAGTTATTGTAAGCAAATTCTGCTAACGGGAGCAAAGGAGCCCAGTCGTCCTGAGAAAAAGACGAGAAGCAGCGCAGGTACTGCTCCAGCGTCTGGTTCGTCCGTTCCGTTTGCCCATTGGCCTGTGGGTGGTAAGCAGATGAGAGACAAAGATCAATCTTCAGGGCCCTACAAAGTGCTCTCCAGAACTTGGACGTGAATTGCACTCCCTGATCAGAAGTAATGTTTGCGGGAACGCCATGTAGCCTCACAATTTCTTTAATAAATACCTCGGCTGTTTCCGCAGCGGAGGGGGTGCCCTTCATCGGCAAGAAGTGGGCCATCTTGGTTAGCCTGTCCACTACCACAAAGATTGTGGAATAGCCTTCTGATGGTGGAAGCTCTACGATAAAGTCCATTGATATCATCCGCCAAGGCCTCTCTGGGACAGGCAATGGTTTCATCAGACCCCAGGCCCTGGACTTGTTGCTTTTGTTCCGGATGCAGGTGACACATGCCTCCACGTATTTCTTACAGTCAGACTTCAACTGGGGCCACCAAAAGGTTCGCTGAACCAATTCGGTGGTCTTAAGGGCTCAGAAATGGCCGGCCAGCGGGTGATCATGGCATGAACTGAGGACTGGCACCCGGGTCTCCTGGGGAACAAAAATTTTGTCTTCATACCAGAGAAGTTCGTCTTTGGCCAGAAGTGTGACGTTAGGTGGTGGAGCAGCACCAGCGGAAGCTTGCTTGATCAGAGACAGCAGATCTGCTTGAAGGAGAAGAAAGTTCCCTGAGGTCAGGATGGTATCTGGATGTGGAGAGGTCTCTGGCTCGTTGAACATTCGGGACAGGGTGTCCGGTTTAGTATTCTTTGACCCCGGGCGATAAGTTATATGAAATGAAAACCGGGAGAAGAAAATAGCCCATCTGGCCTGACGTGGCCTCAACCTCTTGGCGGACTTCAAATACTCCAGATTTTTATGATCTGTGTAAATAAGGATTGGATGTGTGGCCCCCTCCAGTAGGTAGCGCCATTCTTCGAGGGCCACTTTGATGGCTAATAGCTCCCGTTCTCCGACGTCGTAATTCGCCTCTGCTTCGGATAGCTTGCGGGAAAAGAATGCGACTGGGTGCAAACGGGACCTGAGCCCATGTCTCTGAGATAGAATCGCCCCAACCGCAATCTCAGAGGCATCGACTTCTGGAGCTGGCGTCAGACAGCGGCGGGTGCAGGCAAGTGGTTCTTGGAACAGCTGGTGATCAGTCAGCGGCTGGCAGCGGGTGCAGGAGATAGTACAGGAACGGCTGGCAGGCAGGCAACAGGCAGCAGCGGTCACAGATGGCAGACTGGAGCGGCTGGCAGGCAGGTAACAGGCAGCAGCGGTCACAGAAGGCAGACTGGAGCGGCTGGCGGGCTGGCAACAGGCAGCAGCGGTCACCGAAGGCAGACTGGATCTACTGGCAAACATCAGGGTCAAACACAGGCCGGGTCGTCAATGGGCAGGCAGCAGAAGTACCGAAGGAGAAGGCAGAAGCGTGGTCAGGCAGTCCGAGGGTCAAGGCTGGCAGCAAGCAGGAGTAGTCAGGAACAGGCCGGGTAGATCAAGGCAGGAACAATCAGGTAGCAGAGGTAACTCACAGGAACGCTGTAGACAGAACACACCGGGCACTAGAACGGATTCCTTAAGAAGGCCTCTGGGCGCCAAGAACGGTCGCACGGCGTGCCCGCGCGCGCCCACGTGCAACCGTTCGTGACCCCGCGCACCCGCGTTCGCAACCTCACGCACCCGCGTGCGCTCGTTCGTACCTGCTCGCACCCGCGTGCGCTCGTTCGTACCTGCTCGCACCCGCGTGCGCTCGTTCGTACCTGCTCGCACCCGCGTGCGTCCGTTCGCGCCAACGCGGGCCCAGGGAGACCTATTAGCGCTCAACGAACCAATTCTGTGAATAGGCCTTCCATGGGCCGCTGGATCTCGGGAACGACCATGACATCTGTGCTGCCAACACAATTTATGTATCTAGACTGGATTTATGGAGATTCTGGGGTTCAGCCTGCAGAAAAAGGTTGATTTTCACCATAAATGTTTCTAGGACGGCACAGTGGTGTAGTGGTTAGCACTCTCGCCTAGCAGTAAAAAGGGTCACTGGCAGGGAGTTTGCATGTTCTCCCTGTGCCTGCGTGGGTTTCATCCGGGTACTCCGGTTTCCTCCCACACTCCAAAGACATGCCGGCAGGCTAATTGGCTTTTGTCCAAAATTGGCCCTAGTATATGAATGGGGACCTTGGATTGTGGCTCCTTGAGGGTAGGGACCGATGTGAGTGTGCAATGTACAGGGATAGGGACAATTGTAGACACTCAGGTTGAACTGTGTGGACTGGTGTCTTTATTCAACCTTACTAACTATGTAACTAGATCTAGGCACCTGGGGTATGTGATTTGGGTCTTCTGCCCCATACCCGGGTATGACAAGATCTCTGACAGAACAATCCCCCCAGGATTACTTGTTGTGTTGTCTGCTGGCTGTGCCGGGTGGAAGGATATGTCTGTATAGTCTCAGACCCAAGTCACTGAGTGCAGTCTCAGGAGATGGGAGGCAGCGGTGTGGGACCTCTGCAACTTGTCTCATGTAATCATTTCATCTTCCACTGATTACTGAATACCAATATTATCAGTCCTGACCCTTACACTGTATACTTTATATTCTACATTACATACTCCTGACCCTTACACTGTATACTTTATATTCTACATTACATACTCCTGACCCTTACACTGTATACTTTATATTCTACATTACATACTCCTGACCCTTACACCAGGGCTCAAAATTTCAAATTCTGAGCTACTAACCAGGCCTTAATGGTTACTCACCACCAGTTGCTCCACCCAACCCAACCAGTCTCCACCCCTAAACACACCTTCAGAAATGATCTCATGAAATTAAACTTAAATGTTTTATGCAGAATTAAGTTACAAAAATAAATGTTAACAACAACTTTATCAACGCCCCTCAATGCAGCGAGACCCGTGCCCATCAGTACAGTCTCACCTGTGCAGAGAAAGAGTCAAGCTGGCCGATCATCAGAGAGCGGGGATTTCCCACTGTAACAGCTTTCATTTGAATTGCTGGGTTCCCGGTGCTGCTCACCATCACACAGTCCCACCTCCTCACCACTCACATCACACAGTCCCGCCTCCTCACCACTCACATCACACAGTCCCACCTATTCACCCGGTGCCTCCTGGCAATGGACTGATGTTCTGTCTATCAAGTGTGCCAGTCGAGAGGGCGGGACTGTGTGACATGAGTGGTGCTGGGCGAGGAGGCGGGACTGTGAGGGTGAGCGGTGCCGGGAACCCAGCAATTCCAATGAAAGCTGTTACATTGGGCAATCCCCGCTCTCTGATGATAGGCCAGCTTGACTCTTCCTCTCCTCTCTTCCCCGGGCTAGTACAACAGCTCCTGTTCAACCTCCGCCTGCTGGTGGTGCTTGCCCCCTCCCCCCTCCGAGGCAGCCATCATTTTCCACTCGCAAAATGCGAGTAGGCGAGTGAAAAATGTGAGGGCCGCCTTACACTATACACTCTATATTGTACATTGCATACTCCTGACCCCTGCACTATATATATACTCTATATTGTACATTACATCATTCTGATACTATAAAATCCTAACTGTTCTATCCTATATAATAAGTTATACATTACATAGTCCTGTTTTGTTACACCCATTTCCTACCAGCTGGACATTTTCTATCTGATGATGTGATTGGAGCACAGACTTTTACATGGTGATAATAATGTGATAACATCCTCAGACTTTGGAACCTTAAACAGAAAGTGATAATGAGGGAGGAGTCAATAACCCAATGATGGGGGTCCTCAGGATCAGTCCAGTCTTCATCTTGGTTGTTCTCCCCCCATCCTCACTCTCTGACCTCTGGTGGGGCTCAGCCCCGCTGTTATTCATGACTAAATCATGGACTAAATAAGGAAGTGCAGGACTTCTTGTGTTGGGAAGATGGCAATGAGTGATAGAGGGGGAGGGGACACTCGTCCTATAATCCCCTCATCACTGTCACTCCTATAAAAGACAGTTCTCGTTGTTTCCTCACTCTCTGACTAAGGTCCATGAATAAAGAAATGATCTGGTAGGAGATCAGAGGACCCATTTACTAGTTACCTTGAGGGGGGAATTGTAAGATCCTCAGAGACAAAGCTGTCTGATGTGGGCGGAGTCCTGGTTTAGGGGAACCAATCAGCTCATGTCTAGTAATAATCTTTGTATTTCTATTTTAGTAGATGGACGGGAGATGAGGAAAACCTCAGAGGATTGTCTCACTTTGTCTCCAGACTGTAAAGTAGAAGATGAGGACATCACACAGTATAGTCCAGGAGAAAACCCGACTACCTCAAATGTCCATCCGGCACCACACAGTGTAGATGGACCATCGTATTCCTCTTATCCTGAGGAACCTCAGACTGTGCGGGACGGGGCGTCCTTCCAACAGAGAAGAGGCTTTCCTGTACTGAGTGTGGGAAGTCTTTCAGTTGTAAATTCTATGTTAATAGGCATAAAATATCTTGCACAGGGGAGGAGCCGTATTCCTGTGCTGAGTGCGGGAAATGTTTTTCAGCGACATCCAATCTTTACAAACATCAGAGATCTCACTCAGGGGAGAAACCGTATTCCTGTCCTGAGTGCGGGAAATGTTTTTCACAGAAGACCCATCTTTACAAACATCAGACATCTCACACAGGGGAGAAGCCGTATTCCTGTCCTGAGTGCGGGAAATGTTTTTCAGTGAAGTCCCATCTTTACACACATCAGAGATCTCACACAGGAGAGAAGCCGTATTCCTGTCCTGAGTGCGGGAAATGTTTTTCACAGACATCCAATCTTTACAAACATCAGAGATCTCACTCAGGGGAGAAACCGTATTCCTGTCCTGAGTGCGGGAAATGTTTTTCACAGAAGACCCATCTTTACAAACATCAGACATCTCACACAGGGGAGAAGCTGTATTCCTGTCCTGAGTGCGGGAAATGTTTTTCAGTGAAGTCCCATCTTTACACACATCAGAGATCTCACACAGGAGAGAAGCCGTATTCCTGTCCTGAGTGCGGGAAATGTTTTTCACAGACATCCCATCTTTACACACATCAGAGATCTCACACAGGAGAGAAGCCATATTCCTGTCCTGAGTGCGGGAAATGTTTTTCACAGAAGACCCATCTTTACAAACATCAGACATCTCACACAGGGGAGAAGCCGTATTTCTGTCCTGAGTGCGGGAAATGTTTTTCACAGAAGTCCCATCTTTACAGACATCAGAGTTCTCACACGGGGGAGAAGCCGTATTCTTGTCCTGAGTGTGGGAAATGTTTTTCACAGAAGTCCGATCTTTACAGACATCAGAGATCTCACACGGGGAGAAGCCGTATTCCTGTCCTGAGTGAGGGAATTGTTCCTCACTGAAGTCCTGTCTTCCTGTACATCAGGGATCCCACACAACCCTTGAGGTGTATTAGTGCCTTGAGTGCGGGAAATGTCTTCTATATGAGTGTTGCTGGACATCACAGCTCTCATGTGGGGAAGAAGCACACCCTGATATACACCTCAGATATACTCCATGGCTGATCTTCATCATATAAGAAACAGTTGATAAGGAGATCAGAGATCACCAAAGACATGGATGAAGTGTTGTACCGTGTCGGCCATTGATAGCAGGAGAAAAATAAAAATGGAGTCCTTACCTCTCATTGGCTGAGAACATTTGTGGTGGAAGATTTCACAAACACTTAGGCTACTTTCACACTGGAGCATTGGGGGCATCGGCGGTAAAGCTCAGCTATTTTTAGCGGCACTTTACAGTCCCTTTTTGGCCACTAGCGGGGTGCATTTAACCTTCACTAGTGGCTTAAAAAGGGTTAAGATCGCCCGCAAAGTGCCACTGCAGTGGTGCTTTGCCGGCAGTTTGGCAGCGTTGCCCATTGATTTCAGTAAGAAGGGGCGCTTTGGGAGCGGTGTATACTCCACTCTTATAGATGCGTCTTTCAGGACTTTTCTTTACCATTCTGCCAGCGCACCGCTCCAGTGTGAGAGCACTCGGGCTTTCACATTGGAGTGAGAGGAGAGGCTCTTTACAGAAAATTTGCAAGCGTTATTTTTTTGCGTTATAGCGCCTGTAAAGTGCCTCAGTGTGAAAGTAGCCTTAGAGGTCTGTTTTTAATAAATTTGTTGAATGAATGTGACGAACATTCACCCGGCTGTGATGATTATTGGATGTATTTTATTTCATACACTGATTTTCTTGGCTCCATCTAGTGGCCATAATGCGGTATTGTGATATGATATGACAGAAACAATATCTCATTATGGCCACTAGATGGAGCTGATGATGATAGGAAATCACTGTGTTGCATTATGGCCAGAATGCGTAATTATTATTATTATAATTCACAATTTATATAGAGCCAACAGTTTACGCAGTGCTTTACAATGTAGAGGGGTGACAGCACAATTACAGTACAGTTCAATACAAAAGGGACAGGAGGGCCCGGCTCATAGAGCTTACATTCTAAAGGGAGGGGGTAGTGGTACAAAATGTAATAGATGTGGGGAATGATTTGATGGGGGCGGCTCGGGGACAGTTGTTAGGTGGGTGTAGGATTGGCTTCCCTGAATAAGTGAGTTTTCAGGGATCTCCTAAAGGTGGACAGGGTAGAGGCTGATCGGATATATCAGGGCAGGGAGTTCCAGAGGATGGAAGAGGCTCTAGAGAAGTCCTGGAGGTAGACAGGTTAGGGGCTGATCGGATATACCAGGGTAGGGAATTCCAGAGGATGGGAGAGGCTCTAGAGAAGTCCTGGAGGTAGACAGGTTAGGGACTGATCGGATATCCCGGGGCAGGGAATTCCAGAGGATGGGAGAGGCTCTGGAGAAGTCCAAAAGGTGAGCATGAGAGGAGGTAACAAGGGAGCTAGAGAGCAGGAGGTCCTGGGAGGAGTGGAGGGGACGATTTGGGCGATATCTGCAGATGACGTTGGTGATGTAGATGGTGGGGATAATGTTGTGGATGACCTTGTATGTTGTGGTTAGTAGGGCGGAAACAACAAATCGATTAATCGACAACTAATCGATTATGAAATTAATCGATTACTATTTTCATAATCAATTAATCAGCCAGTAACATAATGGAGTTAAAAAAAAAAAAAACTAAAATGAGCCCTTTATAGTACAAAAAGAGCAAATAATCGCTACTGTAAATATTACTCTCGCTGTTCTACAGTAAAAAAATGAACCCCTTCCAGTAGTGATTATCTGCTTTTTTCTACTATAAAGGGTTAATTTTACTTTTTCTAACCCCATTATGTTAGTAAACGTCTTAGAACTGGGTCACATCTATGTGTTTATTGGTGTTTTTTGCAGAAAGCTCTACAGTTAATTTCCATGGTTTCCTATGGGACACGTTTCACATCTGAAAGGGTCAGGGACTTTTAACGCAAAAATGGAAAATTTATATCAAATACTTACCCTAATTTTCCTTTCCTGATGGACTCCATGGCAGCCTACGTATGGGTTAATCCCGCCTCTCATACCTCATAGGACCCCACTTCCATAAATCTTTGCTTCTGAACAGAGACTGTGTTCCGTAACTTAGTCTACTCCAGCAAATGGGAGGGAACTCCTGCTGCCATGGAGTCCATCAGGAAAGGAAAATTACGGTAAGTATTTGATATAAATTTTCCGTTTTCCTGACAGACTCCATGGCAGCCTACGTATGGGAAATAACTAGCCATACACACCCGGGTGGGAAAATTGCTGGTTAACAGAAAAAAAGGTTTAATTGGCACCGTCAACAGATAAGACATGTAAACCAAAATTAACCGAAGATAAAGAAGCCGGCTCAACACAATAATGTGTCATAAAGGTATTAATTGATGACCATGAGGCCGCTTTACAGATCACTTCTGGAGAAACATGACGAGCAGCCGCCCATAATGTTGAAACGCTCCTGGTAGAATGAGCTGTCACCGCCTCTGGAGGAGCCAAACCCTTAGCTTTATAAGCCCCTTGAATAGCCTGAACAATCCAAGCTGCAATGGTTCTCGAAGAAGCACGCAATCCCTTATTCTTTCCATGGAAGTAAACAAAGAGATGGTCAGAAGTCTGAAAGGGGGCTGTGGTTTCTAAGTACTGTTTTAGAACTTCTCCAACATCTAAAGGATGAATGTTAGAATCTCCGGAAGTCCGAAAAGTAGGAAGAACAATCTCCTGGTTCTCATGAAATACAGATGTGACCTTAGGATTTGACCCTAACATGGGAACCAAGACCACGCGATCCGGAAAGAACGTCAGAAAGGGTTCTTTACAACCCAGAGAGCTGATCTCGGAGACCCTCTTGGCCGATGTTATGGCCACCAGGAAGGCAGCTTTGAGAGAAAGAGCCTTGATAGATAATTGAACCATATGCTCGGGCCTTTCCTCTGAAAAGAAATCCAGGACAAAAGGAAGATCCCATTTGGAGAATCTTGGTTTTTTCTGGGGTCTGAGTCTTATTGCTCCCCTGAAAAACTGTCTGATAAGACGGTGTTTGGCCCAGGAAACGCCAGTAAATGCTGAAATTGCCGAAATTTGAACTCGTAAGGAACTCACTGATAGTGACAGGTCTAGTTCCGTCTGTAGGAAACCCAAAATGTCTTGAATCTTCGGATCACTACAGGAACTGCCAACGGAAGAAACATAGTCAGCAAACTTCACCCAGATTCTTTGATAGACTTTATTAGTACCTGGCCTTCTAGCATTCAGTAGAGTAGCAATAGCAGTACTTGGACATCCTAATGCTTCCAACCTTCCCCTTTCAAGAACCAGACCATCAGATGAAGATGGGCCGGGCATGGGTGAAGAGATGTTCCCTGTAGCAGGAGAGCTGCCCTGGAAGCGGCAGGAACTGGATCCCGAAAACTCAGCTGCATTAGGAGCGGAAACCACGGCCTGTTGGGCCAAAATGGAGCAACTGTCACCACCTTGACTTTCTCCCACCTGAGTCTTGAAAGGAATCGCAGGATGATCGGAACTGGGGGAAAGGCATAAGCCGTGCGAAACCTCTACTGATCCGTCAGTGCATCCATAACGAAGGCCTGGGGACAACGACACCTCGTATAATATATCTCCAGCTTGAAATTGCACGGGGAGGCAAACGGGTCCACTTTTGGCAGGATCCCCAGAGACAGAATCCATGTGAATATCTCGGGATGGAGAGACCACTCGTTGTTGTCCAGGGGGAACCTTGATAGCAAGTCCGCCTGGATATTCTGAATTCCAGGGAGATAAACCGCCGTCAGATTTGACAAGTTCATCTGAGCCCAAGACATGATCAGGCTTATTTCCTTCAGCAGAGAGAGACTGTGGGTGCCTCCTTGTCTCTTGATATAAGATACTGCTGTTGTGTTGTCCATCCTCAGGAGAACCGAGGTCCCCGAAATCAGGTGAGAAAAGGCTTGAAGAGCACGGAGAGCAGCACGAAGCTCTAGAATATTGGATACTACATCTTGGGCTGGAAATTCCCATATGCCCTGGGCTATTTCTGACAGACACAGGGCGCCCCAGCCCTTGTTGCTGGCGTCCGTTGTTATTGTGATCCAAGAGACGGGAGCTATGGAATGGAATTGAGGAGGTTCTTTCGTTGGAGCCACCAGAAGAGACTCTCCCGCATGGAGGGGGTTATCCTGACCAGATGGTCTTGAGACCCCTGGTCCCATTGTAGAAGAAAACCCTTCTGAAAAGGATGCATCCTCCATTGTGCCCACTTTATCATGGGGGCTGTGGATACCATAGTGCCAATTATCTTGAGGCACTGCGAGGCTCTGAGAAGAGGAGACTGCAATGCAGGCTGAATCTTGTCTCGGATCACTGGAATTTTCTCCACCGGCAGGGAAATAGTACTTTCGACCGTGTTGAACTGGGCTCCGAGAAAAATCAAAGACTGAGTTGGGTCCAGATGACTTTTTTCCCGGTTCAACAGCCAACCGAATTCCGTGAGTGTCGAGATGAATTGAGTTCTATGTAACAGTAGCTGTTCTCTGTCTTGGGAAAGCAACAGTAGATCGTCTAGGTAATGGTGTAATCGTATACCTTTGATCCTGATTAGTGCTACCACAGCCAGTAAGAGCTTCGAAAACACTCGAGGCGATGTTGTAAGCCCGAACGGGAGACATACAAATTGAAGATGTAATTGGCCCACTGCGAACCGAAGGTACCTCTGAAACTCTTTTGCGATCGGTACATGGAAATAAGCGTCCTTCCAGTCTATGGAAATCAACCAGTCACCTGGTTGTATTGACTGACGTATTGTTAGTAATGTCTCCATCTTGAATTTTTCCTTCTTGATGAAGGAATTCAGATGCGTTAGGTCGATGACTGGTCTCTAGGAGCCATTCTTTTTGAGGACCATAAAAAGGGGGGAGTAGACCCCTTGAAATCTCTCCTTTGTTGGGACCGGAATGGCAGCGCCTTGGGCCAACAGGGAATCTGTGTAAGACAGGAGTACCTTTCTTTTTTCTTCCACAAGTGGTAGGATTGTAGGAACAAACTGATAACTGGGCGGACTGTTGAACACCCAGGAATGACCTGAGGAGTAGTGATGGCCCGAACCTCCGACGGGACCGTAAGCAGCCCCAGGAGGAATATTAGTGTATCAAAGGGGTAGTCAAAGGCGCACACCTGCTACTAATATGTGCAAATTGCAAATCAAGTAATGAAAATCACATAATAAAATATCTCAAAACTAAATGCGTGATGACCCGTAGATTGGGTGAAAATTATTTCATACCTAATACAATGTTGAAAAAATCCCTAGGAGTGCATACTGTTAATATAAGGTGCTTGATAAAAAACGCATAATGCTCTTGAAAATTATAAATACCCAAAAATACAAAGAACAAAAACCAAAAAAATATATAAAATAAAATATCAAATCGCAAAATCGCAATCCTGTACTTTATGCGATTCCGAAATCGCTAAGTGGAGATATATCGCAAATGTATATTGCAAGTCCAGCAGCAGGATGTTATAAGCAAAAAGGAAATCTCATTGAATTGCAATTGTGTACTTTATGCGATTCCGAAATCGCTAAGTGGAGGTATATCACAAGTGTATATTGCAAGTCCAACAGCAGGATTTTATAAGCAAAGAGAAAATTTCATTAAACCAGTAAAAATCAGAAAAACAATCAAAATGTCTTTTAAAGGCCCGTACACACGGTCGGACTTTTTGACAACAAACATGCAAATTAGCTGTTTTGGAGCAACATCCGACTGTGTGTACGCTCCATCGGACAAACTTTTTCTGTTTTCATCGGACTTTTGTTGGCTCTGCGAACGGACAAACTTTTTGACAACAGAAGTCCGATGGAGCAAAGTCCTACCGTGTGTATGCAAAAGCATCGGACTTTTGTACAAGGTACAAACACGCATGCTCAGAACCATTGCAAACGATCAGACTACAATACAGAAGTTGACCAAAGGTGGCGCTGGAGTCATTGAACGTCCTCTTTTGAAGTGGCGTCAGTACGTTGTGACGTCACCACGTTCGTGTTTGTTGTCAAAAAGTCCGACCGTGTGTATGCAATACAAACTTGTGGACAACACACTTTGTACAAAAGTCCACGGAAAAGTTTGTACAAGTCCGACCGTGTGTATGGGGCTTTAGACAAAAGTGACAAAGTGCTTCAGAATTTCCTGGGTGACGACCGGTGCGTTTATAGTAAAAAATTCTCACTCACCAGCTCCCCATCCCCTTAAGGGGTTAATGCGCCTCCACAGTGTGAGCCCCTGTGTCGCTGCTTAAAGCTGGTCCGGTTTAAATATCCATGGAAATCCTCATAAAAAATAAAGTGGGGCAGACATAGTGTAATCCAGTTTAAAAGTATTTATTTAATTATTTAAAATCGCTACTCACATATATAAATTGAAAACCGGCATTACAACCATTCCAAATGCAACTGTATGTTTGAATTCACCACCGCCACCACTGTGCCCGAGTGGAATCACCTGAGGCAACGCCCTACGCGTTTCGTCATCGGCCGTCGTCTGGAGCGGCCATCTTGGTGCTTCACTGACTTCATATAGGGTATATTATTAGTACGGCGCATGCGCGAGTGCGCAAGCGCCATTTTACTAGCTGGAAAAGGGAGAACCAATGCAGTGCTGTCCCTCAGGCATGTGAAAGCTGCCTAATCCATTAGAGTACAAAGATTCTGGATAGCCAATAGATGCTGCGGGGCGGGAGCATTATATGCGGCGGCAAATACAGACTTTAAAAACAAATAGATGGACAAAATAATTGAACGTACACATAGATATAAATCCTCACAAATGACATACAAAATATAAAAAATGTTGAATATTATTATGTGAATATTATTAGCCCCAGGAGGAAGTCAGCACAGCACAGGGATGGTGTGATCCCCTCATAATAAGAACCCCCAGGAGGAAGTCAGCACAGGGATGGTGTGATCCCCTCATAGTAAGCAGGCCCAGGAGAAACTCAGCACAGCACAGGGATGGTGTTATCCCCTCATAATAAGAACCCCCAGGAGGAAGTCAGCACAGCACAGGGATGGTGTGATCCCCTCATAGTAAGAACCCCCAGGAGGAAATCAGCACAGCACAGGGATGGTGTGATCCCCTCATAATAAGAACCCCCAGGAGGAAGTCAGCACAGCACAGGAATGGTGTGATCCCCTCATAGTAAGCAGGCCCAGGAGAAACGCAGCACAGCACAGGGATGGTGTGATCCCCTCATAATAAGAACCCCCAGGAGGAAGTCAACACAGCACAGGGATGGTGTGATCCCCTCATAATAAGAACCCCCAGGAGGAAGTCAGCACAGCACAGGGATGCTGTGATCCCCTCATAATAAGAACCCCCAGGAAGAAGTCAGCACAGCACAGGGATGGTGTGATCCCCTCATAGTAAGCAGGCCCAGGAGAAACTCAGCACAGCACAGGGATGGTGTGATCCCCTCATAATAAGAACCCCCAGGAGGAAGTCAGCACAGCACAGGGATGGTGTGATCCCCTCATAGTAAGCAGGCCCAGGAGAAACTCAGCACAGCACAGGGATAGTGTGATCCCCTCATAATAAGAACCCCCAGGAGGAAGTCAGCACAGGGATATCATAAGCAGCCCCAGTAGAAATATGACACCGCTCAACCTCTTCAAAGAGGAGGGTAGGGGCATATAGTACGGTGTGCTTTTTTGGGACAAGGAAGTGAGCCAAATGAAGAAAGAAGGTCTGTGTGCTTGATTAAAAAAATAGTTTATAGACATATACATGGTCTACTGGTCACATGTGTTGAATTCCTCCGAGATCCATGCCTCATTCATTTTTAGAAATGTGAGGTAGTTAACACTGTCGTGAGCTAGGCGAGTACGCTTATCGGTCACGATCCCCCCTGCTGCACTGAACGTCCTTTCGGACAGGACACTGGATGAGGGGCAAGCCAACAGTTCGATTGCAAATTGGGCAAGCTCTGGCCAGAGGTCAAGCCTGCCCACCCAGTAGTCCAGGGGTTCATCACTCCTCAGAGCGTCCACATCGGCCGTTAACCCAATATAGTCGGACACCTGACGGTCTAGGCGTTCCCTGATGCTGGATCCGGATGACACCTGTCGATGGGTCAGCTGAAAGAATGACCTCATATCCAAAGTCACCAACACATCTTCAAACCGGCCTCTTCTTGCAGGCGCTGTTGGATTGGTACCCGCAACTCCTTCTCTGGGAGTGGGAATTGCTCCTCTGCCAGCGCACGCAAAAGCAGAATGCAGCATTTCTCGAAGCAAGGCCTGGAAGTGCTGCATTCTGACAGCCCTCTGCGACGGCGGTAACATTTCCGCCATTTTGTGTTTGTACCGGGGGTCTAAGTACGTTGCCACCCAGTACTGGTCCTTGACCCTTATGCATTTTTTACGGGGGTCCCTATTAAAACACTGGAGCATGAAGGCCCCCATTTGCACTAAAGTGGAAGCGGTGTGGTGGCCTGGCTCCTGCTCATCATCCATGATAACGTCATCCTCTTCATTCTCCTCTCCCCATCCACGCACAACAGGGATCCCAGAAAGGTTTAAAGCACGCTCTTCTTGCTCCTCCTCATCCGCCCCGGCACCATCCTCCTCTGACTCCTCTTCAGACTCCTGTTGTTGACTTGTCTCAGATAGAGTAGCCCCTCCTGGGAATTCATCCAGCATTGCGACTTCCTCATCTTACCGCTCCTGCTCCTCCACAGCCTGATCAATGACACGACGCAATGCACGCTCCATAAAGAAGGCATAAGGTACCATGTTACTGATGGCGCCATGGCTGCGACTGACCAGTTTGGTGATCTCCTCAAATGGCCGCAGAAGTCTGCATGCATCGCGCATGAGCAGCCACTGGCGCGGTGAAAAAAACCCCAGCTCCCCAGAACCATTTCTGCCGCAGAGTTCATACAGGTAGACGTTAACTGCATGTTTCTGCTGGAGCAGCCTATCAAGCATATAGAAGGTTGAGTTCCATCGCGTCGGGCAATCGCAAAATAAGACGTCTGACCGGTAGATGGTGTCGCCGCTGAATGTCAGCAAGGCGAGCCATGGCCGTGTAAGATCTTCTGAAATGGGCCGAGATTTTCCTTGCCTGCCGCAAGATGTCCTGGACCCCAGGGTATTTGACAAGGAATCGCTGCACGACCAAGTTTAAGACGTGTGCCATGCATGGCACGTGCGTGATTTTGCCCTGTTTCAATGCGCTAAGCAGATTGGCACCGTTGTCACACACCACTTTACCAACTGTCAAATTGAGCGGTGTTAGCCACTGATCTGCCTGTGAACGCAAAGCTGAAAGGAGTGCCGGGCCAGTGTGGCTCTTGGCTTCCAGGCACAACAGACGCAGCACGGCATGGCAACGTCTCACCTGGCATGTGGAATAGATTCTGGGGAGCTTGGGCGGTGCAGCGGGAGAGACGCTAGCAGCGGAAAAGGAGGAGGCAGCTGAGGAGGAGAGGGAGGAGGATGGAGTAGGAGGAGGAGGAGAAGAAGAGTCAGGCCTGCATGCAATCCGTGGCGGTAAAACCAAATCTACACGGGTGCCACGGGTTACATGCTTGACGGCCGTCAGAAGGTTCACCCAGTGGGCAGTAAAAGTGATATACCTTCCCTGCCCGTGTTTGCTAGATCACGTGTCTGTGGTCAGATGTATCTTGGCACCGACACTGTGTGCCAGAGATACATTCACTTGCCGCTGAACATGGCCATATAGCTCTGGGATGCCCTTCTCTGAGAAATACTTCCTTCCTGGGACCTTCCATTGTGGTGTTCCAATGGCCACAAATTTGCGAAAGGCCTCCGAGTCCACCAGTTTATATGGCAGTAGTTGGCGGGCTATCAGTTCTGACAAGCCAACCGCCAACCGTTGGGCAAGAGGGTTATCCGGCGTCATCATTCTTTTACGCTCGAACATTAGGCCCACGGAAGCCTGCCTTTTTGCAGAAAAACGTGAGCTTGGCGTGATGGAAGGTGGAGTGGAGGACAATTGTGAGGAGAGAGGAGAAGGAGAAGTAGAAGACGAGGCTGGACGGTGAGAGCCTGCAGTGTGGCTTTTGTGTGTTGTTGTGTTCCGTTGCTCCCACTGGGCTCGGTGATGGCTGCTCATGTGCCTTCTTAAGGCGGTCGTCCCTAGGTGAGTATTGGGCTTACCGCGACTAATGCGTTGACTGCAAAGATTGCAGATGGCAACGCTATTGTCAGCAGCGGACACGTTAAAAAAAGCCCACACTGCGGAGCCATGTGGCGGTGTCCTGGGAGCGCCAGATGTGACCGTACATGGTCGATGACTCGCTCCTGATACATTTGCAGTCTGCTTTGTCCCTCCTGTGCAATGTAAGTTATTCCTGCTTCTCCTCCCTATCTGCTGGTCCATATCTCCCTCTGAACTCCCCTCCTCTTCCTCTCTTGTGGGCACTCACGTGACATCACTAGACACGTCATCATCAACGTCACCTTTCCCACCCCTATAAGTAGAGATCTCGGAGTAGACAGCAACGCCGGGGACCAACCTCCTCCTTGGGCTGATCTGGGTACTGTCGTCAGACTGCTGAGTAGCAGTTGTTGCTACCTCCTCTTCCTGATCCAATACCAAGAGTATTGGCTGCGCATCAGAAATGTCCTCTTGATATGGATCGGAAAATAATTCCAGTGACTCAAGCGGAAGGTATGTGGTGGTGGTGGTGGTTGTGGTGGTGTTGTTGGTGGTAGTGTCTTTGGGGGTGCACATAGCAGAGAGTGAAGAAGAGGGTGCAGATCGAGAGGATGAGGAGGGTGCAGAAGAGTAAGGCTGAGTGAGCCACTCAACCAAGTCTGGTGCGTCCTTTAAAGTAATTGAACGCACCTTCTGCAACTTCCCACTTTGGCTCAAGGCTGTTGCTCCTGCCCTACCACCCCTGCGGAAGGGCCTGCCTCTTCCTCTGCCTGTCATTTTTTAAATCACCCTGTGACAAAACTCTTAGTCCCTATACCGCTGAAGGACTGATGCAGTATAGGGCAGCGGTCAGCAGTGGTGCACCTCAACCCTATCTATTGTGGACCGATAGCGGTCCTTACAGAACAGCAGACTGTACCGCACTCAACCCTATGTACTGTAGCACCCTAGACCAAGTTACCAGTCCTTATAAGAACTTTTGTGGACCAAGCAGGTTGTGTGTTAGTGATTAGCAGACTGTACTTCAGTCCCTATACCAATGAAGGACTGCTGCAGTATAGGGCAGCGGTCAGCAGTGGTGCACCTCAACCCTATCTATTGTGGACCGATAGCGGTCCTTACAGAACAGCAGACTGTACCGCACTCAACCCTATGTACTGTAGCACCCTAGACCAAGTTACCAGTCCTTATAAGAACTTTTGTGGACCAAGCAGGTTGTGTGTTAGTGATTAGCAGACTGCACGTCAGTCCCTATACCAATGAAGGACTGCTGCAGTATAGGGCAGCTATCAGCAGTGGTGCACCTCAACCCTATGTATTGTTGACCGATAGCGGTCCTTACAGAACAGCAGACTGTACCGCACTCAACCCTATGTACTGTAGCACCCTAGACCAAGTTACCAGTCCTTATAAGAACTTTTGTGGACCAAGCAGGTTGTGTGCTAGTGATTAGCAGACTGTACGTCAGTCCCTATACCAATGAAGGACTGCTGCAGTATAGGGCAGCAGTCAGCAGTAGTGCCCCTCAACCCTATCTATTGTGGACCGATAGCGGTCCTTACAGAACAGCAGACTGTACCGCACTCAACCCTATGTACTGTAGCACCCTAGACCAAGTTACCAGTCCTTATAGGAACTTTTGTGGACCAAGCAGGTTGTGTGTTATTGATTAGCAGACTGTACTTCAGTCCCTATACCAATGAAGGACTGCTGCAGTATAGGGCAGCTGTCAGCAGTGGTGCACCTCAACCCTATGTATTGTTGACCGATAGCGGTCCTTACAGAACAGCAGACTGTACCGCACTCAACCCTATGTACTGTAGCACCCTAGACCAAGTTACCAGTCCTTATAAGAACTTTTGTGGACCAAGCAGGTTGTGTGCTAGTGATTAGCAGACTGTACGTCAGTCCCTATACCAATGAAGGACTGCTGCAGTATAGGGCAGCAGTCAGCAGTAGTGCACCTCAACCCTATCTATTGTGGACCGATAGCGGTCCTTACAGAACAGCAGACTGTACCGCACTCAACCCTATGTACTGTAGCACCCTAGACCAAGTTACCAGTCCTTATAAGAATTTTTGTGGACCAAGCAGGTTGTGTGTTAGTGATTAGCAGACTGTACGTCAGTCCCTATACCAATAAAGGACTGCTGCAGTATAGGGCAGCGGTCAGCAGTGGTGCACCTCAACCCTATCTATTGTGGACCGATAGCGGTCCTTACAGAACAGCAGACTGTACCACACTCAACCCTATGTACTGTAGCACCCTAGACCAAGTTACCAGTCCTTATAAGAACTTTTGTGGACCAAACAGGTTGTGTGTTAGTGATTAGCAGACTGTACGTCAGTCCCTATACCAATGAAGGACTGCTGCAGTATAGGGCAGCGGTCAGCAGTGGTGCACCTCAACCCTATCTATTGTGAACCGATAGCGGTCCTTACAGAACAGCAGACTGTACCGCACTCAACCCTATGTACTGTAGCACCCTAGACCAAGTTACCAGTCCTTATAAGAACTTTTGTGGACCAAGCAGGTTGTGTGTTAGTGATTAGCAGACTGTACGTCAGTCCCTATACCAATGAAGGACTGCTGCAGTATAGGGCAGCAGTCAGCAGTAGTGCACCTCAACCCTATCTATTGTGGACCGATAGCGGTCCTTACAGAACAGCAGACTGTACCGCACTCAACCCTATGTACTGTAGCACCCTAGACCAAGTTACCAGTCCTTATAAGAACTTTTGTGGACCAAGCAGGTTGTGTGTTAGTGATTAGCAGACTGTACATCAGTCCCTATACCAATGAAGGACTGCTGCAGTATAGGGCAGCGGTCAGCAGTGGTGCACCTCAACCCTATCTAGTGTGGACCGATAGCGGTCCTTACAGAACAGCAGACTGTACCGCACTCAACCCTATGTACTGTAGCACCCTAGACTAAGTTACCAGTCCTTATAGGAACTTTTGTGGACCAAGCAGGTTGTGTGTTAGTGATTAGCAGACTGTACGTCAGTCCCTATACCAATGAAGGACTGCTGCAGTATAGGGCAGCGGTCAGCAGTGGTGCACCTCAACCCTATGTATTGTGGACCGATAGCGGTCCTTACAGAACAGCAGACTGTACCGCACTCAACCCAATGTACTGTAGCACCCTACACAGACCAAGTTACCAGTCCTGGTAAAGAGCTTTGTGGAACAAGTGAGTTGTGAATGATTAGCAGACTGCAGCAGAAGGGCAGCAGTCAAGTATAATATTCTTTCTATATTTGGAAGAAAGAATATTATACGTGTACAAGCCTATTACTATACCACTGATACCAGTCCTGAAAAGAACCTTTGTGGAACTAATAGTAACAGCAAGTCTTTAAACTGACCCTCACTGCCTGCCACACTGCTTCCTTCCTGTCCCTATAAAAACTGTGGACCTCATAGTAACAGCTAATGATGATGATGATGATGATGACTAATCTGGCTGTCCCTAAAATAGTAGCACACACCGTCCTTTCCCTTTCTCTAAACTGACAAAAGACACTCAGGCTGCTGCAAGAATCAGTAGCACAGCAAACCTATATACACCTAACACCTATACCAGTCCTGAAAAGAACTTTTGTATACCAAATAGCTAGTGGTTTATCTGTCCCTGCTCCAAACAGCAACCTTTCCCTATAGTGACAGAAGAAAGAATGTAAAATGGCCAACGGATCGGGTGTATTTATAAGTTAGGGGGAATGTCCATGTGCTGTCATGTCCCAATTGGCTGTCCTGTACCTCATGATGGATGTGTCATCACAGGTCAAAGTTCTTTTACACATTAAACACGTAAGTCCGCCGGGGCAAACGACGGCAAAAGTCGTTCGAACGTGCGGACCGCGAACAACTGAAATTCGCCGCGAAACGACCGCCGGGCGAACAGTTTGGCCATCACTACTGAGGAGACCGTCTTGACAGTCCAATAGTCTTGAATCGAGGCTGCCCAGACGTGCCGGAAATGGAGTAGCCGAGCCCCTACTTGCTCCGTCTGGACAGGCCCCACATCAAAAGGACTTAGAAGCCTCTCTACCCCCTGATGTAGTTGACTTAGAGGATTTTTGGCCTGAAGACTGAGTTCTTCTCCAGTTCTTCCTAAATTCCCGACCAGGCCTGTAACGGCGAGCATCTCTAGCACGCTCTTGTTCTTGTCTGGGCTGAACTTTCCTCTGACTCAAGAGGCGATGATCCTGGGGTAAGAACCCTGATTTACCCCCAGTAGCACGGGAAATGGCAGAATCAAGCTTATTCCCAAAGAGGGAGGGCCCCTCAAAGGGATTCTTACACCATGCCTGTTTAGAGGCAGGATCTGCAACCCATGGACGAAGCCACAAAGAGCGCTTCGCAGTAACTGAGGAGAGCATGACACGTGCCACTAGGCGGATAATATCCAGGGATGCTTCACCCAAAAAGACTGATGCTAACTTCAGTTCATGTACTGGTGAACTCCGGATAAGTTCTTCCAAAACGCTTCCCAAAGCCGCACCAACATCATCCGTCCAAGACTCCATGGCTTTAGATAATGCTGCAAGAGCCAGAGCTGGCTTACAGGCCATGCCTGCAGTGATATAAATGCGCTTCAGGTCAGGGTCAATCTTCCTCTCCAAACCATCCTTGAACGAAACGGTATCTTCAAGAGGGAGTGTAACATGTCTGACTAGACGCATTAGTGCCGCATCAATAAGAGGGGCTGAATCCAGATATTTAACGTCTTCACTTTTAAATGGGTACATTTTGGCAATCTTGGAAATCAAGGAGTTCTTCCTCTCCACTTTTCCCCATTCGTCTGAAATAATCTCACCGAGCTCACCCAAGAAGGGGAAATTCGGGCGATCCTTCTTAAGGTGTTTAAAGTACTTCCTCTGTTTAGAGGGTGCTTCAACTGGCTCTTCCCATTTTAGAGCATCCTTGACCACTCTGACCAGCTGCGGAACAAGAGAAAAATCAAAACCTGCAGTTGATTCATCAATCTCACTGTCCGAAGACTCACTTGGAGAGACACTGTGTCTGGAGGGACCCGGAATTACAGGGTCTGCGTCCACATAGACTGGAGCTGTAACGGAAGGAGGATTAAACATCCGATCACACTCTGCTTTGTTCAGAGATTCTTGAACCACCTTCCGGACCAATGCTTCCACCTGCTGGTCTCCGGCTCCTCTTTCCTTCATAGCTCTGGAATAACAAGACTCACAGAGAGATTTACCCTCTGGAACGTGAGATTTACAACCCCAGCAGGCTTTCTCTGAGTGGCTGGAACGGTGGGTTGAATGACGACCAGATCCAGATCTTGACCGATCTCTATGGTGTCTGGAGGGTGATCTAGAGCGTCTAGAACTTGACGTAGAATGACAATGTTGTAACCTAGACTGGTCAGTATCTTTGTGTGCTGACAAATGACGTTCAGACCTAGAAGGGCTAAATAGAGAAGAAAAAGACTACAGCAAGAAAAAACTAAAGTAATTACCCAAAATAAAACCAGCAGAAGGAAATAATATTCCTACCTGCAGCGTAAGGGTTGGTCACTGGGGGGCGATGATACGTCCATAATGAAAAAGTCTGTATACTGGAGAGATTCGAAACACCATAAGCATCCAACAGGAATCAAATAGTAAAGCTTACTGACGAACAGAACATACCTCCAAGCAAGACACACAGCACACCGGGAAGCCGCCTTTCTCCCGCAGAGCAATCCCAACCATAGCTGTATCTGACAGCTATTTAAATGTTGGCGCCGATGGTGACATCACCACGCCCCCCGGCTTCGGTCAGCGGAGTTCGCGCCCATGCGCAATCACCGCCGTCTTCCGAAAACTGCGCACGTTTGGACCAAGCCTCGATCCGAACGAGGCACGCGCCTGCACAGAACGAACGGAAGAGGCGGCGGACTGGAACGCAGATGCGCTCCAGCCACCATACGTACCAGGAAATGGAAAGAAGGAGATGACAAACAACACAAAAACAGGCTGCCATAATGATAATGATTAAATCAATACGATACCGCCACGGCACGATCCCGATCCATCCTGACTGGGGGTACTCCACCCACTGCATGAACGGGACATCAAAATAGAGGCCTCCTGCTAATAGCAAAGGATGTATGGCCAAATTGCCGCTTGCCTGCCAATGGCAGGTTAGTAAGCTCTTCATGGCATCGCATATATCGCCCATCTCCACCCGGCTAATAGCTGGGACTGCTGGAATCTATAATCACCCTCAGGATCTTCGTGCAAACAGGACTGGACCGGAACTCTTCATAAGGTAAGCAAACACCTTGGTCCTAGGAGGAGGACAAAAAAGGAACACAGTCTCTGTTCAGAAGCAAAGATTTATGGGAGTGGGGTCCTATGAGGTATGAGAGGCGGGATTAACCCATACGTAGGCTGCCATGGAGTCTGTCAGGAAATGGTGCTTTATTGGTTCAATATACTTCAATGGAGAAGCTGCAGAAAAGAATGTAATGTGTTTTTTGCAATAATTTGTGTTTTTTAACCACTTGCTTACTGGGCACTTAAACACCTTTCCTGCCTAGACCAATTTTCAGCTTTTGGTGCTCTCACATTTTGAATGACAATTACTCAGTCATGCAACACTGTACCCAAATGAATTTTGTGTCCTTTTTTTCCCACAAATAGAGCTTTCTTTTGGTGGTATTTGATCACCTCTGGGATTTTTATTTTTTGCGCTATAAATGAAAAAAGACCGAAAATTTTGAAAAAAAAAACATATTTCTTTGTTTCTGTAATAAAATTTAGCAAATTATAAAAAAAATTCATAAATTTTGGCCACAATTTATACTGCTACATATCTTTGGTAAAAATAACCCAAATTAGTGGATATTATTTGGTCTTTGTGAAAGTTAGAGAGTCCACAAGCTGTGGTGCGAATCATAAAAAATTGATCACACCTGATGTACTGGTGGCCGATCTCATTTCTTGCGACCAGAACAAGCCAGGAAAGTACAAATACCCCCCAAATGACCCCTTTTTTGAAAGTAGACATTTCAAGGTATTTACTAAGATGCATGGTGAGGTTTTTGATGTTGTCATCTTTTTCCCACAATTCTTTGCAAAATGAAGATTTTTTTTTTCTCACAAAATTTTCAATGTAATAGGTTATTTCTCTCACGTGGCATGTGTATACCACAAATGACACCCCAAAATAGGTTCTGCTACTCCTTCTGAGTATTACGATACCAAATGTGTGAGACTTTTACACAGCCTGGCCACATACAGAGGCCCAATATTGAAATAGCACCATCAGGCGTTCTAGAAACATAAATTACACATTTCATTTCTCAACCACCTATTACATTTTTGAAGGCCCTGGAGCACCAGGACAATGGAAATGCCCAGAAAGTGACCCCATTTTGGAAAGCAAACACCCCAATGTATAATCTATGAGGCATATTGAGTCTTTTGAATGGTTTATTTTTTTCCAGAAGTTTTGGGAAAATGTGGAAAAAAATTAAAAGGCATTTTTTTTACGCAAAGTTGTCCATTTATAAGATATTTCCAACACATAGCTTGTACATAGCAAAAATGACACCCCAAAATATGTTCTGCTACTCCTCCTGAGTATGGCAATACAAAATGTGTGAGACTTTTACACAGCTTTGCCACATACAGAGGCCCAACATGCAAGGAACACCATCAGGTGTTCCAGGGACACATAGCATGCACATACCAAGAATTACACCCCAAAATACATTCTGCAGAGAAAAGAGTAAACAAAAGATTACCTGTGGTTTTAGCAGCGCAGTTGTCCACAGGATGATAGCACTGGACCAGGCAGCAGGCAGGGACTTGGTCAGCAAAAGTGAACACAATTTTCCAGGCAACAGGCAGGTATACTGTCCATAGTCAATATAGACAGCAGGCAGGGATACTGTCCATATACATTCCAAGGTCAGTGCAGGCAGAGATCGTCAGCATTGCCAAAATATTGGTCCTGGTAGTAGGCAGGAACATGGTCCATCCATGTAGTGTGGTCAGTTCATGCGACAGGCAGAGGCATGATGGTATAGGTCCTACAGGCAGAAGTAGGGCCTTGTTCAGGACAGAATGGGGATAGGGTTAGAGGCTTCTCCCACCCAAATCTCTTTGAAGCCTCCGAGTCTCCAGACCCTAACCTAGGAATGAGAAAACAAAGGAAATTGTCTTCTTCATCCAAAAAACTATTCTGGAGCCCCTCACATATGTGAGACCCCTGTTATGAATCCCACTAGTCCACTGAGAGGGTACAAGATCAGTCCAAGAGGCAGGCAAAAGGCGTGGTCAAACAGTCCAGGGTCAGTTCCAGATCAGGCAGAGGTATGTACAGAATCAGTAGGCAGAAGCGTGGTTGAATAACAGTCCAGGGTCAGTTCCAGATCAGGCAGAGGCATAAACAGAATCAGTAGGCAGAAGCGTGGTCGAATAACAAGCCAAGGTCAGTTACAGAGCAAGCAGAGGCATAAGGGGTGTGAAGGTAAATGGCAGGAAGTGAGGGTAAAGCCCCGTACACACGAGAGGACTTATGTCCGACAGACTTCCAAAGGAGTTCCGTCGGAGTTCTGCTGGAATTCCGACGGAGTTCTGACAGACTTTTCGGCCGAACGGACTTGGCCACACACGATCACACTAAACTCCGACGGATTCGAACGTGATGACGTACGACCCGACTCGAATAAGGAAGTTCATAGCCAGTAGCCAATAGCTGCCCTAGCGTCGGTTTTAGTCCGTCGGAGTAGCATACACACGAGCGGATTTTTCGAAGGGGACCGGGTCCTTCGGAAAAATTTGAAGCATGTTCCATATTCTAAAGTCCTTCGGACTTTGGTGAGTCAAAAGTCAGTTGCAGCCCACACACGATCGGATAGTCTGACGGACTCAGTCCTTCGAACTTTGGATGTTGAAAAGTCCGCTCGTGTGTACGCGGCATTATGGTTACCATACTTCACTAATAATTCACTGAAGTATGGTAACGGCGGAAACAGTCACCTATGCAGAGGCCTGCTTGGGAAGGGCATTGGGCACAATGATAAGTGGTGTCTCTTCTCAATCCTCGTTTGCTGCACACCCGACATTTTTTGTCTTCGGCCTGTTGGTCTGGGAGGGATTTTATCAGGAAAGTGGCATTCAGAGAGTCTGCTAATTAAATCTGATTGAATGTTTTGTGGTGGGCCGTTGGGGTATAGAAGGGCAGTGACAATTTCCTCCTGGTAGCCAAGGAAGGGTATGGGTCTTTCTGTGGATTTACGATAGATTACATACGTGTTGTATATGGCCAAATTAAAGAAATAAATTGAAATTTTTTTATACCACTTGTATGTTCTTCTCGTGGCAAGGTAGGGTTCGAGCATCTGGTCGTTCAAGTCATCACCCCCCCATGAACATGTTGTACTCATGGATACAAGTGGGTTTTTGTATTGGGCCATCCCTCCTGGTGATCTCAACAAAAGTGTTGTTGTGGATCGAAGAAAGCATGTACACATCCCTTCTGTCCCTCCACTTCACAGCCAAAATTTCCTCGTTCCGTAAACTCGCCGCTTCGCCTTTTCTTAGCCTTTTGTTGACGAGGCTTTCAGGAAAGCCCTTCCAGTTCGCCGAATTTTGTAAAGTTTATCAAAATTTGGGTCATTCCGGTGAAGGCACTGGGTATTGTCGTTAAAGTGTAGGAATCTCATTATCATGAGATATCTGGTCCGGGGCATTATTGAGGAAAAGATGGGCATGTGATAGATGGGGCGGGATGACCAATATGCACGTATTTCATTTTTATTGTTTAGTCCCATACAAAATGTGAGGCCCAAAAACATTTTAAACTCCTCCACTGTTAGGGCTCTCCACTCGTAGGGACGGGCATAAGAGGACGTTGGGTTGCTTTCAATAAATTGTTGGACATATAGGTTGGACTGGACCACAATGGATTCAAGCATGTCCTCTGTAAAAATTAGGTGGAAAAAGTCCATCAGGGAAAAATTGTGTGTGTCCACCTGGACTCCTGGGTTGGCAGTGAAAGGGGGAACGTTAGCTTCTCCTGAGTTAGGAGGAAGCCACAAGTGGTTCTGGAGGGAATAGTGAAGGCTGGCATGGGACCTAACCCTTTGGGGCCGAGTTGACACCCCACTTGTACGTGGCCTTTGCCGAGGTACTGTGGTGCCGGTGGATGGCACTGGGTTGCCGGTGGATGGCTCTGCGTTGCTGGTGGATGGTACCGCCTCCTCACCAGTGCGCCTTCGTCTGACGGGCGGACTATCATCTTCCTCCTCTGAGGCTGTCATGGTACCGCTGCTGAGGACAGGCTCGTAGTCCACGTCGGAGTCACAATCTGAATATGAGGAGGAATCCGAAGCGGAAACCTCCCCGTTGCTCTCGTCGGCTGCAAGAATATCATATGCCTCCTCAGCTGAATACAGTCTTTGTGACATTTTTATTGATCACAAATGGCACTGACAGGTGACGCTGATCTGGCAGATGACACTGACAGGTGACGCTGATTTGGCAGATGACACTGACAGGTGACGCTGATGTGGCAGGTGACGCTGATCACAGGTGACACTGACGTGGCAGGTGGCACTGACAACACGTGGCACTGACAACACGTAGCACTGACAAATGGCACTGGAGGCATATTGGCACTGGAGGCAGATGGCACTGGAGGCAGATGGGGCTGACAGATGGGGCTGACAGATGTCGCTGGCAGATGTCGCTGACAGATGTCGCTGGCAGATGTCGCTGACAGATGGCACTGGGGCTGGCACTGGCAGATGGCACTGGCAGATGGTGCTGGCTATTTGCTCTGGCTAATTGCTCTGGCAAATGGGGCTGGCAGATGGTACTGCGGCTGGCAGATGGCACTGGCGCTGGCATTTGGCACTGGCAAGTGGCACTGGCAGGTGGCACTGGCGGCACTGGCACTGACGGCACTGGTGCTGACGGCACTGGGGCTGAGGGATGGCACTGGCGCTGGCAGGTGGCACTGGCAGGTGGCACTGGCATGTGGCACTGGCGGCACTGGGGCTGACGGATGGCACTGGCGCTGGCAGGTGGCACTGGTGCTGGCAGATGGCACTGGCGGCACTGCCACTGGCAGTACTGGCGGCACTGGGGCTGACGGCACTGGGGCTGACGACACTGGCAGGTGGCACTGGCGGCACTGGCACTACTGGCAGATGGCACTGGGCTGACAGATGGCACTGGGCTGACAGATGGCACTGGGGCTGACAGATGACACTGGGGCTGACAGTTGGCACTGGGGCTGACAGTGTTACAATTTATCACTCACAGATCCTCTCTCTCTTCACACGCTGTCTCTGTGTGAGGAGGGAGAGACACGGCAATAGGAGATGATCTCATATGTTTACATTTGAGATCATCTCCCATTGGCAGCTGCGATCGCGCTGTGAACGGCCGCTTTGATTGGCCGTTCACGGCGATCTATGTTTGCCTGTCTCTGGGAGACACGGCGAATACAAAACTTCCGCGATGCGCGCCCCCGGTGGCGCGCATTGCGGAAGTAAACACAAGGGCGTCCAGGGACGACCAAGCGAAGGAACCCGCCTGCTCTACGGCCGTCATTCGGCTATAGGGCGGACGGGAGGAGGTTAATCACTTTATGCATATATGCGCAGCTTATTTTTTCTATACCAGAATGATGCCTGGGGGTTTAGGTATCATCTTTGTATCATTCTTTTCAGCCAGCGGTCAGCTTTCATGTAAAAGCAATCCTATCAGCTAAATAGCCTCTAGACTGCTTTTATAAGCAGTGGGAGGGAATGTCCCACCTTCTTCCATGGTTTTCTCTGGCTCTCCTGTCCCAACAAGGAACCTGAGAATGCAGCCGGTGGTTCCGCCAGCTGACCATAGAGCTGATCAGAGACTAGAATGGCTCCAATCATCTCTATGGCCTGAAAAACCGGAAGCTACGAGCATTTCATGACTTCGATTTTGCTGGATATAAATAGAGCCATTGGGAAAGCATTTTATCACACCGATCTTGGTGTGGTCAGATGCTTTGAGGGCAGAGGAGAGATCTAGGGTCTATTTTTTCAAAAAAGAGTATCTGTCACTACCTATTGCTATCATAGGGGATATTTACATTCCCTGAGATAACAATAAAAATGATAAAAAATAAATAAATGAAAGGAACAGTTTAAAAATAAGATAAAAAAACAAAAGGCGAACACAAGCGTCGATCTGGCGTCAAATGTAAACAACAATTGGACCATGCATGTGAGATATCACCGTGAAGATCATATCGAGGGCAGTAATTTTAGCAGTAGACCTTATCTGTAAATCTAAAGTGGTAATCTTTAAAGGCTTTTAAATATGTATGTAGTTTGTCACCACTGCACGTTTGTGCGCAATTTTAAAGCATGTCATGTTTGGTATCCATGTACTCGACCTAAGATCATCTTTTTTATTTCATCAAACATTTGGGCAATATAGTGTGTTTTAGTGCATTAAAATGATAAAAAGTGTTTTTACCCAAAAAACGTGTTTGAAAAATCGCTGCGCAAATACTGTGTGAAAAAAAATGAAACACCCACCATTTTATTCTGTAGGTCCTTTGCTTTAAAAAATATATAATGTTTGGGGATTCAAAGTAATTTTCTTGGGAAAAAAAAAGGGCATTGTCTTCAAGTGGTTAGAAGAGTGGGTGATGTGTGACATAAGCTTCTAAATGTTGTGCATAAAATGCCAGGACAGTTCAACCCCCCCCCCCATGACCCCATTTGGAAAGTAGACACCCCAAGCTATTTGCTGAGAGCATGTCGAGTCCATGGAATATTTTATATTTTGACACAAGTTGAGGGAAAAAGACAATTTTTTGCACAAAGTTGTCACTAAATGATATATTGCTCAAACATGCCATGGGCATATGTGAGATGACACCTCAAAATACATTCTGTTGATTTTCCTGAGTACAGGGATACCACATGTGGGGGACTTTTTGGGAGCCTAGCCGCATACGGGACATCGAAAACCAATCACCGCCTTCAGGCTTTCTAAGGGTGTAAATGTTTGATTTCACTCCTAACTGCTTATCACAGTTTTGGAGGCCATGGAATGCCCAGATGGCACAAACCCCCCAAATGACCCCATTTTGGAAAGTAAACACCCCAAGCTATTTGCTGAGAGGTATAGTGAGTATTTTGCAGACCTCACTTTTTGTCACAAAGTTTTGAAAATACATTTTTCTTTTCTTTCATTTTCAAAAACAAATGAGATCTGCAAAATACTCAATGCAGTATTGTGATATTTTTACTGATGGAGTTATGTCATGAAAAATACCCCATTATGGTCACTAGATGGAGCTGACAATCATAGGAAATCACTTTGCTAAATTATGGCCAGAATATGTAATGACTGGATAAGTGTTTGTCACATTTTCTATAAGTAGAGCCCTTAGTTTCCTTCATCAGACATGTCTTCATACTAATACCTGAGATCATACTCATACACTTATAATTACCAAAACAGCACACAGACCCCCCCCCCCCCCCCCGAGGTTCTTCTATGTATTTGGGGGACCTTTGGAGGGTCTGTGTGCTGTTTAAAGAAAAAAAAGTAGAAGAAGCCGGCAATGAAATGTCCTTTTCTGACAATTTGAACTGATTAATTTTTTCTTTGTAAATGTCACTTTTTCTGTAGCCCGTCCTACAGCAAGAATGAGAAAATGTATAGAGACCCCCAAATACATATTTGTTGGATATTGATGGAATAAGGGGGGGCCTCACACAAAAAAAATGTGTGCCCCTCCCTCCAAAATATCCATACCAGACCCTTCATCCAAACCTGCAGCCTGCTGACCAGGAAAGGGGGAGTGGTAAGTGTGCGACTCCCCCCTTTCTGAACCATACTAGGCCATCAACATGGGTGGGCTTGTCAGAAGGGATCCCCTTGCAGAAAAGCACCTTGTCCCATGTTGATATGGAAAAGTGCCCCATCCCCACAACCCTGGCCTGGTGGTTGTGGGGGGCAGGGGGCATATCAGAATATGAAAGTCCCGCCCCCACATGAATGAGTTTGGGGTACATAGTACTCATTCCCCTAAAAAAGAGATAAAGCAATAAAGACACTTAATGTACTTTATTTTACAAAATTCCCCCACAAAAATTATTTTATTGTAAATCCATCATCAATCCCGATGTCAACCCCCCTCTGACTCCCCAATGACTCCCTAATGTAAGGGTAGGGAGAGTCACCCTTTAAGTTTAAACTCGTCTTATTACATTTAGACTCTGCTTGAACAGATATTTACTGAAGTTTAGTGAAACACCATGCTTTGCAAGTTACTTCTGAAGTCTGCAAGAAACAGGATGCATTTGTGGTTAGAGCTAGCTGTTAGAATTTATAGGAAGTAGGAAATGTTCATAAGGTGAAATTAAGTTATGTGGTTTTATTTTAAGGTCATGAAATATATTTTTATAAACATGTGTCTGGAGACCTTTAATCAAAAATTCCCCTAAAAATTCTGCTTAATGTATGACACTCTAAATGTCAATGTTTCATGATTGGTCAAATGTCTTGAATGTCTTGTCTAATCCTGATTGGCTGACAATGCAATTTGAAGCACATAAAAAGTAGTATACAGGAAGTAAAAGAACGTAGTCATGATAATCCTCAACTCGTGTGATTGTCTGATTTTACCGATTTATCGATTGAAAGGGCTTTCCAGTGATCACTAAAGTCCAGCTTGAGCTAAGGAGGGGGGCACACCTTACACCTAATTCCCTCCAATGACCCGCCACACAGGAGCGATCTCCGATGGTAACACTTACTGACTGGTAGCGTCCTGAGCTGTCATCCGCTATATAAAGAAAGGGGCGGGGATAGTGGTGACATCATTGCCCAAATATAGTCATATTCAGACAATGATGTCATGATCTATGCCCCACCTATTTGCCTACGTGGCCATGTAAGGGAATGGGCGGGGTGAAGTCAGTGGTTGCTAAGGACATAGCTGTTTCAGGAAGCCGTTGCTTCCCTAGAAACCAGTGACAGCCAGAAGCCGTCACATTCATCTGCATCAAATGCGGTAAACGTTGGATGTTCAGAAGAATGTGGGAGGAGCCAGAGTTCATCCAATCATCCAATGTTCAGACACAGAGCTCCTCCCTAATGCGGATTATTGTCAGTGTGGGGGGGGAAGTGGTTGTATCTGACAGACAGGGATCTGTATGTGTATGTGTGTATCACTGCCCAACACACCACACACTTCATCCAATCTGCCCTAAATCATATGTGTGGGGGTGGGGGAAGTCATCACACCAGGATTCTAGATTGAAGGATCACTTGGGGGATCCTCTGAAGTGTGGGGGCATCACTTGTCTGCTTCACACTCCTTAGATTGTATCAGATTGTATGAAAGATTTGTATCCGCCTGTGTGTCCGGCCAGATAAATGTTGGGGAGTCTCCCTCCAGTGGTGGTCAGTGGTATTGCAGGCTTTGAGAACTGTATCATAGCTGGTTATATCTCTTCCCCTCATTCTTCCTCCACCAATCAAGGATCTCACTCCAATTGGAAAATCACCATAGACATGATTTCCTTGTCATCCATTGTTGGTGTCAGTGAGAGAAAAAAAAAAAACATTGCTGGTGTCAATGTGATAAAATAAGCCCCATTACTGGTGTCAGTGAGATAAACTACAGTGGTGTGAAAAAGTGTTTGCCCCCTTCCTCATTTCCTGTTACTTTGCATGTTTGTCACACTTAAGTGTTTCGGAACATCAAACCAATTTAAACAATAGTCAAGGACAACACAAGTAAACACAAAATGCAATTTGTAAATGAAGGTGTTTATTATTAAAGGTGAAAAAAAATCCAAACCATCATGGCCCTGTGTGAAAAAGTGATCGCCCCCTAAACCTAATAACTGGTTGGGCCACCCTTAGCAGCAACAACTGCAACCAAGCGTTTGCGATAACGTGCAATGAGGCTTTTACAGCGTCCTGGAGGAATTTTGGCCCACTCATCTTTGCAGAATTGTCCTAATTCAGTTACATTAGAGGGTTTTCGAGCATGAACGGCCTTTTTAAGGTCATACCACAACATCTCAATAGGATTCAGGTCAGGACTTTGGCTAGGCCACTCCAAAGTCTTCATTTTGTTTTTCTTCAGCCATTCGGTGGTGGACTTGCTGGTGTGTTTAGGATCATTGTCCTGCTGCAGAACCCAAGTTCGTTTCAGCTTGAGTACACGAACAGATGGTCGGACATTCTCCTTCAGGATCTCTTGGTAGACAGCAGAATTCATAGTTCCTTTTATCACGGCAAGTCTTCCAGGTCCTGAAGCAGCAAAACAGCCCCAGACCATCACACTACCACCACCATATTTTACTGTTGGTATAATGTTCTTTTTCTGAAATGCAGTGTTCCTTCTACGCCAGATATACTTGGACACACACCTTCCAAAGAGTTCCACTTTTGTCTCATCGGTCCACAGAATGTTGTCCCAAAAGTCTTGGGGATCATCAAGATGTGTTGTGGAGAAATTGAGACGAGCTTTGATGTTCTTTTTGCTCAGCAGTGGTTTTCTCCTTGGAACTCTGCCATGCAGGCCATTTTTGCCCAGTCTTTTCCTGATGGTGGAGGCATGAACGCTGACCTTAACTGAGGCAAGTGAGGCCTGCAGTTCCTTGGACGTTGTTGTGGGGTCTTTTGTGACCTCTTGGATGAGTCGTCGCTGCGCTCTTGGGGTAATTTTGGGCGGCCGGCCACTCCTGGGAAGGTTCACCACTGTTCCATGTCTTCGCCATTTGTGGATAATGGCTCTCACTGTGGTTCGCTGGATTCCCAAAGCTTTGGAAATGGCTTTATAACCCTTTCCAGACTGATAGATCTCAATTACTTTCTTTCTCAATTGTTTCTGAATTTCTTTGGGTCTCGGCATGATGTGTAGCTTTTAAGGATCTTCTGGTGGACCTTACTGTGTCAAGCAGCTCCTATTTAAGTGATGCCTTGATTGTGAACAGGTGTGGCAATAATCAGGCCTGGGTGTGGCTAGAGAAATTGAACTCAGGTGTGGACAACCACAGTTATAGTATGTTTTAACAAGGGGGGCAATCACTTTTTCACACAGGGCCATGATGGTTTGGATTTTTTTTCACCTTTAATAATAAACACCTTCATTTACAAATTGCATTTTGTGTTTACTTGTGTTGTCCTTGACTATTGTTTAAATTGGTTTGATGTTCAGAAACACTTAAGTGTGACAAACATGCAAAGGAACAGGAAATGAGGAAGGGGGCAAACACTTTTTCACACCACTGTAAGTCCCATCATTGGTGTCATTGAGATAAATAATATATAACTTTCTCCACAATGCAGAGCAATCCCATCAGATAATGTGACAGTCCTTCATTCAAAACATAATATAATGGTCCTTCAAAGTCCAATAAATCGATGTTTCCTCCACCACCATGATGTGATTTATCTCTTCCTTCCTCTTCTATCAGACTCGGGGACACATGCACACACCCAGTGATAATATGTGATCTCCTTGTGCATGGACCTCAATACAGATCAAGGTCAGAACCTGAGGCCTCCTGAGGAAGCTCTGGTACAGGAGGGAAACACGCACAGTATTTGTAGCCGCTCTGTAGGTATGAGATCCCTGGCTGTATTAATCACTATGACCCATGTTTATTCATCCTGAGATACACTATATTACCAAAAGTATTGGGACACTTGCCTTTACACACACATGAACTTTAATGACATCCCAGTGTAGCACTAACCCCCGAAGGAGCTGCTGGTTATTTTTGGGCTTACCGTTACCTTCCGCTCTCCTTGTTTCACGTCTAGGGAATGTCCCATGGTAGATGACCCAGTAACTTGAGACTGACAATAGATCCACTTGAATGGATTTTATTTGCAAAAACTCAAACCATTGAACAGTCTTTCAACTTGGGATCAGAGGGTTGGGAAAGGAAGTTCAGGTACTTTCAATGTCAAAGTCCAAAAGCTTTAAAGAACTTGCTTACTTTGACTGCATCCAGAGAATAGCCAGGTGCAGCTGGATGAACACTCAGGTTGGACAGTCCCTCTCTCACAAGGCCTAGCAGCCAACCAGGTGCTTACTCAGAAACAGAGTCTTTGTCACCGACATTGCTGCAGAACACGTAGGGAAACTGTAGAACACTTGTAGGATACCTGGATCTCTGAGCCCACTTGACGATATCCACAAGACCAGATTCTCTTGTTTACTTCAGCCCTTCCAGGCTCTTGTTAAGAAAACCAACTTGTATGTGGTATTCTTCCCCTGGAATGCTTGAAGTACACTGGGTCTCTCCCGAACCAGAGACGGCACCCATCCACCTCAGGATCCTCCTTTAGTTTCCTTTCCGAGAGCTAGCCAGCCCCGAGGCATTAAAGTCGGGTGGATCTGCACCCAAGGCCATAGCCTTCCTGGGGGCTGGTCAGGAGGACCAGGACCATGTAATCAACACATCATACTGGACTGGAACCCTGAACCATGTGACGTTCGCATCTTAAATACCCTCTCCCAGAGGGCACAGCAAGAGGGCCACTCCCAGTGACCTGGCTCAGAGCGAGAATAATTTAAGCACCTAACCAGACCATAGTTCCACGCCTGCCACCAGAGACAGTGCCCCATATGGCCAGGCTGAACATTTCACAGTCCAGTTAGACTGATACAGAAGTCAAATTTAGGCAAATAAACCCAAACCAAACTGCAGTTTGGGTAAAGTTTAAGAAAAACGCATAGCGCGTGCTCTTCAGGAGCCTGCCGCTACACCAGTCTTTGTCCTTAGAGGTCAATATTGAGTTTGACCACCCTTTGTAGCTATAACAGCTTTAACTCTTCTGGGAAGGCTGTCCACAAGGTTTAGTAGTATGTCTATGGGAATGTTTGACCAGTCTTCCAGAAGAGCATTTGTGAGGTCAGGCACTGATGTTGAACGAGAAGGCCTGGCTCGCAGTCTCTGCCCTAATTCATCCCTAAGGCATTCTATCTGGTTGCGGTCAGCCAGTCAAGTTCCTCCACCCCAAACTCTCTCATCTCTGTCCTTATGGACCTTGCTTTGTGCACTGGGACAAATCATTTGGTGGAGGGGGGATTATGTTGTGGGTTTTTTTTTTTCACAGGTTGGGTTTGACCCCTTAGTTCCAGTGATGGGAACAAGTACCCCATTTCCAGTGTATGCAGCGGTACAATAATTAGATCGTTGTTCCCTTTCCTGATTAGGCGCAGGAATAACCCCTTAACACTGATGTTGGATGCTGGCTCGCAGTCTCCACTCTGATTCATCACAAAACTGTTCTATCGGGTTGAGGTCAGGACTCTCTGCAGACCAGTCAAGCTCCTCCACCCCAAACTCACTCATCCATGTCTTTATGGACCTTGCTTTGTGCACTGGTGGGCAGTCATATTGGAACAGGAAGGGACCATCCCCAAACTCTTCCCACAAAGCTGGGAGCATAAAATTGTCCAAAATGTCTTGGTATGCTGACGTCTTTAAGAGTTTCCTTCACTGGAACTAAGGGGCCAAGCCCAACCCCTGAAAAACAACCCCACACCTTAATCCCCCCTCCACCATATGATTTGTACCAGAGCACAAAGCAAGGTCTGTAAAGACATGGATGAGCAAGTTTGGGGGGAAACTTGACTGGCCTGCACAGAGTCCCGACCTCAACCCGATAGAACACCTTTGGGATGAATTAGAGTGGAAACTGCAAGACAGGCCTTCTCATCCAACATCAGTGTCAGACCTAACAAATGCACTTCTGGAAGAATGGTCATACATTCCCATAGACACACTCCTAAACCTTGTGGACAGCCTTCCCAGAAGAGTTGAAGCTGTTATAGCTGCAAAGGGTGGACCAACTCAATATTGAACCCTATGGACTAATGCACAGTTGGACTTTCCAACAGAAAATGTTCGATCGGAGCTTGTTGTCGGACATTCCGACCGTGTGTAGGCTCCATCAATTCGTTTCCATCGGAATTTCCGTCGCACAAAATTTGAGATCTTGCTCTCAAATTTTCCGACAACAAAATCCGTTGTTGGAAATTCCAATCGTGTGTACACAATTCCGACACAAAGTTCCACGCATGCTCGGAATCAAGCAGAAGAGCAGCACTGGCCATTGAACTTCATTTATCTCAGCTCGTCGTACGTGTTGTACGTAACTACGTTCTTTACGTTCGGAATTTCTGACCAACTTTGCGTGACCGTGTGTATGCAAGACAAGTTTGAACCAACATCTGTCGGAAAAAATCCGATGGATTTTGTTGTCGGAATGTTCGATCGCGTATACGGGTCATAAGACTGGGATGTCACATAGTTACATAGTTAGTCAGGTTAAAAAAAGACACAAGTCCATCTAGTTCAACCACAAAAAATAAAATGTCATTAAAGTTCAAGTGCGTGTAAAGGCAGGCATCCCAATACTTTGATAATTAAATATGAGCCAAACAACCCACCGCCCCCCCCCCCCCCCCGCCCCCGGGTTCGGTTTGCACCGGAACTTACAAACAGGAAAAAAATTTGGACCAACACACGAACCCCGTTAAAGTCTATGGGACACAAATATGAAAAATCAAAAGTGTTAATTTTAAAGGCTTATATGCAAGTTATTGTCAGAAAAAGGGTTTGGGGACACGGGTCCTGCCCCAGGGGACATGTATCAATGCAAAAAAAAGTTTAAAAACTGCTGTTTGTCCGGAAAAAAATTCTATAAGCATATAATTTCTTTGCACTTAAAAGCACAAATACTGCTCTCATATAATGCTGGGAAAGTGCGCTTTGTATGTCTCTCAGTAACACAAACAGAGATGCTGGCATCACCTTGAGGTCAGTCGAATACTCAAGAGAATAGCTTGCTCCTTTTATTTATACTAAAAACACGGATAACAAAAGAAGGTGATGGCTTCAGAATCAGCTATACACTTGTATTCAATCAAAAGAACCAACCACACACATGTATATATATTCAAATAGAAATGCGGTATTGACGTGTGCAGATGGTCAGGTGAAAAACCATGCAGCAAGCACATGGCTCTGAACTCAATCGTGTGCACATTCCTATGGCTACCAATAACGCGAGCCGTACTCTATTATGGCTCAGTAGGCCATAATTTTGTATGGTTATGCTATGGTTCCCATGTACGCTGATCTGCTTACTTAGGAGTTTAAATGTGGTCACCATGGAGTGGCCCGTCCCTTGGTGAGGCATAAAAAAACATCCTTAAAAGAGCAAACATATCAGTCGTGTGCAGGGGAAGGTTTCCGCAGCCAATGGTCTTCCACCATCGTCTGTATGTGCAAATACCCTTGCATGAACATATTACAACAAAACTGACACTGGGGGACATCTGACAATCATACGATAATAAAAATTTCCACAAAACGTTTAAGTTAAGCAATAAAACAATAAAAATTAAACATTCCTTTAAATATTGTGCCTGGAGGGTGCCCTTAGTATTTCTGTAAAGTGGTGTAGTTTTCTGTGTGTAGAACAATACCACAGCAAAATGAAATTTCTAAAGGAAAAAAGTAATTTAAAACTCATTGTGGCTGTAATGAATTGTCGGGTCTCGGCAATATAGATAAAACTCATTGAAAAAACGCCATGTTAGGGGGGAACCTCGAACCAAAAAAAAAAAAAGTGTGTGGAGGATATTAAGGGGAACCCTGTGCCAAATTAAAAAAATGGCATAGGGGTTCCCCCAAAATGCATACCAGACCCTTATCTGAGCATGAAACCTGGCAGGCCGCAGGAAAAGAGGGGGGACAAGAGCGCGCCCCCCTTCTGAACTGTACCAGGCAACATGCCCTCAACATGGGGGGTGCTTTGGTGTAGCCCCCAAAGCACCTTTCCCCATGTTGATGTCAAGGAGATTAGGACCCCGATTTAGTCTCTTGGACAAGTAGTTTTTTCAAAAAATGTCCACACCCTTGGACTTCATCCATGTCTTTGGTGATTTCAGATCTCCTTATGAACTGTTTATTACATCATGAAGATCAGCCATGGAGTCTTTCTGAGGTGAATATCAGGGTGTGCTTCTTTCACACATGAGAGCTGTGATATCCAGCAACATTCATATAGAAGACATTTCCCACACTCAAAGCACTAATACACCTTGAGAGTTGTGTGGGATCCCTGAAGTACAGGAAGACAGGACTTCAGTGAGGACCAATTACCTCACTCAGGACAGGAATATGGCTTCTCCCCTGTGTGAGATCTCTGATGTCTGGAAAGATTGGACTTCTGTAAAAAACATTTCCCGCACTCAGGGCAGGAAAGTGGCTTCTTCCCCATATGAGATCTCTGATGTTTGGAAAGAGGGAGATCTGTGAAAAACATTTCCCACACTCAGAATAGCTATACAGCTTCTCCCCTGTGTGAGATCTCTGATTTTTATAAAGATTGGACTTCACTGAAAAACATTTCACACACTCAGGACAGGAATACGGCTTCTCCCCTGTGTGAGATGTTTTATGCACAGTAAGTTTGTACTTAAAACGGAAACACTTCCCGCACTCAGGACAGGAATAAGGCTTCTCCCCGTGTGAGAGCTCTGATGTGTGTGAAGAGCTGACTTCACTAAAAATAATTTCCCACACTTAGGACAGGGATACAGCTTCTCCCATGTGTGAGATATTTGATGTGTGTAAGAGCTGACTTCACTGAAAAACATTTCCTGCACTCAGGACAGGAATGCAGCTTCTCCCCTGTGAGATCTCTGATGTGTGTAAAGATGGGGCTTCACTGAAAAACATTTCCCACACTTAGGACAGGAATGCAGCTTCTCCCCCGTGTGTGATCTTATATGCTCATTAAGATGGGATTTAGAATGGAAACACTTCCCAAACTCAGGACAGGAAAACGGCTTCTCCCCCGTGTGAGATTACTGATGTGTGTAAAGATGATACTTCACTGCAAAACATTTCTTGCACTCAGTACAGGAATACGGCTTCTCTCCTGTGTGAGATTTTATATGCCTATTAAGTTTGTACAGGAAAAGCTCTTCTCTGTTGGAAGGACAACACCATCCCTCACAGTCGGGTTTCTCAGGATAAGACGAATATGATGTGCACTGTGTGGTGCCAGATGGACATTTGAGGTAGCCGGGTTTTCTCCTGGACTATACTGTGTGATGTCCTCATCTTCTACTTTACAGTCTGGAGACAAACTGAGACAATCCTCTGAGGTTTTCCTCATCTCCCGTCCATCTACTAAAATAGAAATACAAAGGTTATTACTAGACATGAGCTGATTGGTTCCCGCCCACATAAGCAGCTTTGCCTCTTTGGCCGCTTATTGTTTTGATTTGTTGACTAATTGGATAAAAACATCAAAAAAGTTGGTGTATAATTTAGTTAATATTCATGAATATCTACAGTATCTCACAAAATTAAGTACACCCCTCAGTCACATTTGTGTAAATCATTTCTTCTATCTTTTCATGTGACAACACTGAAGAAATGACACTTGTCTACAATGTAAAGTAGTTTCACATGAAAAGATAGAGGAAACGATTTACACTAATGTGACTGAGGGGTGTACTTACTTTTGTGAGATACTGTATATGCAGCGGTAAATATAAATATCCAGATATATAGTTGGATATTTAATCCACTCTGAGAATAATAGACAGATAGATGTATTATTAGAGGGAAAATCTGCTACATATCAGAGATCAACATTAAAATGTAAAAAATAGCAAAAACGCTGTTTTGCAGATGATAATATAATATGATAGATGACAGACTTAGACTTGTCATAGACAGGTAGGTGGGTACAAGCTCCCTGCACCTGATGTCACTTATGCTGGCCGTACACAAACTCATTTTTCTTTAAAAAAAACATTCATCCAATTTTCTAACCATTAATGGGGTCAAATCGGCGTTCATTTTGCACCACAGTGACGGGAAAATATGAAGAAGCAGAACAGAAAACTTGAATGTTAAAAGCAAGTGGAATTTTTTAACTAAACTCGTCCATTCATCAAATGTACAAATAATTTTCATACAAATATTTGTGTGAATATTCTCATCCAAAAATCGATCCGTGTATGGCCAGCATAGGACAATTAGTAGCAGCAGCATGATTTTTTTAATCTGTTATGATGGGATTAAAAAAATATTCCTTTATATTACAAAAACAGCAGATAATCACTACTATAAGGGATTCATTTATACTGTGAAATATTGAAAGTAATATATCTTATATCATATATCTAATAATAAATATACCCAGAATTAGGATATATGGGGGTTTTACCTGGGAGTCACACATGAAGATATATGGAGGGCGAGGGGGGATTTTATATTAAAGTAATGCTGAAAGCTGAGACTTTTTTTCATGGATATAATTGTATATATAAATGCACAATACTAGTAAACTTTTAGTATTGTAATAGTAATGCCTTCTATTACCTCCAGTCTATCAGCAGCCACCTTCTCTGTTGTTTTTTTTTTAAACAAACTTGTCATATTTACCTGCTCTGTGTAATGGTTTTGCACAGAGCAGCCATGATTCCTCTTCTGGCTCTTCCTGCCTTCAGGGTTCCACAATAGGAAGGTACAAAATATATAATAGTTTTCCCCTATAGGAAGGTACAAAGTATAATATAGAGTTCCCCTATAGGAAGCCACAAAGTATAGTATAGAGTTCCCCTATAGGAAGCCACGAAGTATAGTATAGAGTTCCCCTATAGGAAGGTGCACAGTATAGTATAGAGTTACCCCTATAGAAAGGTAAAGGTCTGCCTTTAGAATCACTTGTCTCCTTCTCTTGCCCAGGACTAGATGTCCCATGAGGCATTGCTCCTCACACATTCAAGTTCTCAGGTATTTACTGAAATGTATGGATGGTGTACTGAGCTGTATTTTCTGAGGTGTAAATAAATAATACATTCTGTATGCAGACCAATTAATCGACTGACCAAGTAATCGATAATGAAAATAGTTAACAACTATTTTCATAATCGATTCATTGTTTCAGCCTTACATCTCTGAATCTCCTACCAGTTAATTTATTTATGGACTTTAGTCAGAGTGAGGAAACAAGAACTGTCTTTTACAGGAGTGACAGTGATGAGGGGATGATAGGACGAGTGTCCCCTCTATCACTCATTGCCATCTTCCCAACACAAGAAGTCCTGCACTTCCTTATTTAGTCCATGATTTAGTCATGAATAACAGCGGGCTGAGCCCTACCAGAGGTCAGAGAGTGAGGATGGGGGAGAACAACCAAGATGAAGACTGGACTGATCCTGAAGACCACCATGATTGGGTTATTGATGCCTCCCTCATTATCACTTTCTGTTTAAGATTTCCAAAGTTTGAGGATGTTATCACATTATTATCAACATGTAAATGTTTGTGCTCCAATCAAATCTTCGGATATAACATGTCCAGCTGGTAGAAAATGGGTGTAACAAAAGAGAATACATATTATGTGTATAAATAGCAGTGGGTAGAGGTGAGAAAGCATAAGTCAGGACTATGTAATGTACAACATGTTGTATAAAATACAACAGTTAGGACTATATAGTATCAGAATGATGTAATGTACAACATAGAGTATATAGTGCAGGGGTCAGGAGTATGTAGTAGAAAAGGTGTAGCTTAATAGGTGCACTCCGAATTATTCAACTTTATTTCAAAAATGTAATTAAAATCATGGCATCTAGGCTTGTAAACAGATTTACTGCACAGCGGCTGACATGTTTCACACCGAACACGGTGCTTAGTCATAGCTAGTTAGCAGAATATACATACAGAGCTATATACACACACACAAGCAATTAGACAAATGAATAAAATACGTGTATAACAAGATAGCAATTAAGGAAACACCTGTGAACATCCAAAGTCTGAAGATTAACATTTAAATGGATGGAAGGAAAAAAACTTTTTCACCTAAATCAAGCTGACATATTGAAAGCATACATAATGGTAATAAATTAATAACATGATAAATCTTATCCTTAGGTGAAGAGGTATAGGTGTAACCTGAAAAGAATAACAAATTACATAAATAAAAACATTTTTCATTTTGTATGTAAAAAAAAAAATCACATGCATCGGCAGACACACAGAAAAAAGAAAGAAACAAACTCTCAATGTGTGTACATGCCGATGCATGGGGCTCATTGATTATCAAATCCACCAGAGAAAAACACAAAAATAATCCCTAAAAATGACACATCCCAAAAAAGGTTGCATAATTAAAAGATTGCAAATATCTCATTATTGGATGTGTCTGTTTAAGTCTTCTCCTATGATACAATGCATAGGTAGAAAAGATAAAAAAATAAAAATAAATATAGGAATAGACCAAAGAAACGATCGATATCGAATGTTCTAAGACCAAAGGCAAATTCAATGTGAATATCCTTATACAGACAGATATGGGGAGCTGATGCAAAAACCCAGTTAGTTGATCACACACCCAACATAATATAACAGGTGTGTTATCAATGAATGACAAACATGTCTAATAGGATATTAACACAAAAAAATACTGATATTCATAATCACTGCAGAGAAAAATGCTGCAATATGTGCATACAGCCCTATTCAAAAACAGTCTCAATCAAATAATTGGCATGTCCTCAATGTAAAGCAATTATAATAAATGGAAAATAGTGAATAAACTCTGGCAGAAAATGAGCCCAGCAGAACCAGATGAAAAAACCTGTCAGCACCAGACCGGCAACCAGTGAAATGGGAGCCATATATATTAGCTTAGTAAATACTGGGCAGTCAATATGTGGAAAATTCACTCATAAAAGAATGAAATGTCCCACTCAAAATTAAGGCCCATAGGCTGCCTGGTATGGAGATGGAATATCCAATAAACCTCCCTCTTGCACAACAGACTAAACCTATCACCCCCTCTTTTAGATAAAGTGACTTTTTCCACCCCCTGAAAGTGCATGTACATTCCTTCTGTGTGAATGGGACGGGAGAACAAAGGTTGATAGACTTTGTGCCGAGCTGTTTGAATGGTTTCCATTGATTTAAAATGGAAAATAAAATATTTACTATTAGATGGGGCTAATTTCTTTGATACTTAGCGCCATCTAAAGGCCAAATGCAGTACTTACCATTATAAATCAATGGCTGGTTTAATAGTGTTTGTTTAAATAACTTTTATGATACACTAAAAATATACGCCGGACACTCAGATTGCTGCCTACCTAATTAGTATGTGAAAAAAGGTGAAACAATACTAATACATGGGGATTGAATAACCTCAAAAACGTTAGAGTAAAAATGACAAAATGAAAAAAGAGGGAAAAGGAGAGGATGGGAGCTCACGGTATGAAGATTAAATGGCAAACTTGAAATAAAAACCTGTAATAGCTCAGCCAAGCCTGTGGTAGCACATATCTATGGAACTTCACTCACCATACAAACATGATTAGAAAAAAAGATTTATTGGTGTCAAAGATTAGAAAGACAGAAAAAACATCATGCATACATTAACATTAAAGCTATAAAAACAAAAATACATCTCTGCACAGGAAGTGCAATTCCACCCAAGTTGCAGGAGTTGTAAAAATGCTGTAATACAGCGGGGATAATATACCCAGGTCTAAGCGACCTCTGAAGAATGACCCAAGTGTTTGAACTGATATTGAAAAAGGGAAGATGGATAAAGTCAGACCACAAAGTGGAAGCTATGAGATGATATGATTGGTTCTCCGATCTGCAAGTAGATGATTGTATTGATCTGGAAGGTAGGTGTAAAGAAATAGGGGGGCGTTGCTGGGTGACAGTGGTCAGGAGGAGATGTACAAGTGGAATAGTAATGAATATGGGGGTCCAATAAAGTGATGTGGGGCTCACTAAAACCAGAAGAACATGGTCCTCCTTGGCCTCCCTCTCACTGTACCAATCAGAGTCCCTATGAGGACTCGCTCTCACACCCCAAATGAAAGAGCAATGTGAGGAGGTGATCCTTTCCAGAAAGTAATAGTCCTTTCCAAAGAATGATAAATGGACTTATACTGTACTTATCAGCTTGTCATCAAGTCCACAGCTCCAGGGTCCCGGGGGAAGGTCCTTCCTTGTCTTGTAAAGTGTGTAGAACCATATATGGGTCAAAGGCATGTAGTCCAGAGATGGGCCGCGCTGGCCTGACCGCTTTTACCCGTCTCTGTCGTCTGCATCAGAGGCTGGTTACCAATACGCTCCATTGCACATTTATCCTTCAGTGTCTACTTACCTCACAAGTGCATGAGTCCAATCTCAGATATTACAATCAAACCATGCCTGACAAATGACAATTAAGGGCTCTACTAGCACAATACCACATTATGGCCACTAGATGGAGCCAAGGAAATCAGAGTATGAAATAAAATACATCCGATATTCATCAAAGCCGGGTGAATGCTGCTCACATTCATTCAACTATTTATTTTATTTTAATAGACCTCTAAGTGTCTGTGAAAGATTAAACCACAAAATGTACTCAGCCAATGAGAGGTAATGACTCCATTTTTATTTTTATACTGCTACATAGTAGGCTAGGTAAAAAAAAGACACAAGTCCACAAAGTCCAACCTATGTGTGAGATTATATGTCAGTATTACATTGTATATCTCTGTATGTTGTGTGATTATATGTCAGTATTACATTGTATATCTCTGTATGTTGCGGTCGTTCAGGTGCTTATCTAATAGTTTATTGAAACTTTCAATGCCCTCCGCTTAGACCACCGCCTGTGGAAGGGAATTCCACATCCTTGCCACTCTTACAGTAAAGAACCCTCTATGTATTTAAGGTTAAACACCTTTTCTTCTAATTTTAATGAGTGACCACGTGTCTTATTAAACTCCCTTCTGCAGAAAAGTTTTCTCCCTATTGTGGGGTCACCAGTCCAGTATTTATATATTGTGGGGTCACTAGTCTGGTATTTATATATTGGGGGGCACCAATCCGGTATTTATACGATATACAAAATCATATCCCCTCTCAAGCGTCTCTTCTCCAAAGAGAATAAGTTCAGAGCTCACAACCTTTCCTCATAATAACTAATATCCTCCAGACCCTTTATTAGCTTTGTTGCCCTTGTTTGTAGTCGCTTTAGTTCCAGTACATCCTTCCTGAGGACTGGTGCCCAGAACTGGACAGCATACTCCAGGTGCGGCCGGACCAAAGTCTTGTAGAGCAGGAGAATTATCGTTTTATCTCTGGAGATGGATCTCTTTTTAATGCCAATATTATGTGTGCTTTGTTAGCAGCAGCTTGGCATTGCATGCCATTGCTGAGCCTATCATCTATTAGGACCCCCAGGTCCTTCTCCATCCTTGATCCCCCCAGAGGTTCTCCCCCCAGTCTATAGATTGCAGTCAGATTTTTGCCACCCAAATGCATTATTTTACATTTTTCTACATTGAACCTCATTTGCCATGTAGTTGCCCCTCCCCCTATTCATTTGTTCAGATCTTTTTACAAGGTTTCCACATTCTGTTGAGAAGTTATTGCCCTGCTTAGCTTAGTATTGTCCACAAATACAGAGATTGAACTGTTTCCCCATCCCCATCCTCCAGGTCATTTATGTGCAAAAATAGGATTGGTCCCAGCACAGAACCATGGGGGACCCAACTACCCACCCCCGACCATTCTGAGTACTCTCCATTTATCACCACCCTCTGAACTCCCCCTTGTAGCCAGTTTTCAATCCATGTACTCACCCTATGGTCCATGCCAATGGACCTTATTATATACAGTAAACGTTTTATCGGGAACTGTGTCAAATGCTTTTGCAAAATCCAAATACACCAAGTCTACGGGCCTTCCTTTATCTAGATACACCACGTCTACGGGCCTTCCTTTATCTGGATGGCAACTCACTTTCTCATAGAAGGTTAGTAGATGGTTTGGCAAGAACAATTCTTCATGAATTCATGCTGATTACTGCTAATGGTATCAATGGGCAACACGGTACAACACTTCATCCATGTCTTTGGTGATCTCTGATCTCCTTATGAACTGTTTCTTACATGATGACGATCAGCCATGGAGTATATCTGACGTGTATATCAGGGTGTGCTTCTTCCCCACGAGAGATGTGATGCCCAGCAACATTCATATAGAAGACATTTCCCGCACTCAAGGCACTAATACACCTCGAGGGTTGTGTGGGGTCCCTGATGTAGAGGAAGACAGGACTTCAGTGAGGAGCAATTCCCTCACTCAGGACAGGAATACGGCTTCTCCCCCGTGTGAGATCTCTGATGTGTATAAAGATTGGACTTATCTGAAAAACATTTCCCACACTCAATACAGGAATACGGCTTCTCCCCCGTGTGAGATCTCTGATGTGTGTTAAGATCTGACTTATCTGAAAAACATTTCCCGCACTCAGGGCAGGAATATGGCTTCTCCCCCGTGTGAGATCTCTGATGTGTGTAAAGACTGGACTTCAGTGAAAAACATTTCCAGCACTCGGGACAGGAATACGGCTTCTCCCCGTGTGAGATCTCTGATGTGGGTAAAGACTGGACTTCACTGTAAAACATTTCCCGCACTCAGGACAGGAATACGTCTTCTATCCTGTGTGAGATCTTTAATGTTTGGAAAGAATGGACTTCACTGTAAAACATTTCCCACACTGAGGACAGGAATACGGCTTCTCTCCTGTGTGTGATCTTATATGCACATTAAGTTTGGATTTAGAACGGAAACACTTCCCACTGGCCACTAGATGGAAATTATGATTATAGAAAATCAGCGTATGGAATAAAACTTCCAACATTCATCACAGCTGAGCAAATGCATCTCATTTCCGTTAAACATTTTTTTTTTCAAAGTAGACCTCTAAGTCTCCACCCCACAAAATGTACTCAGCCAATGAAAGGTAATGACTCCATTTTTATTTTTCTACTGCTATCAATGGCCAACACGGTACAACACTTCATCCATGTCTTTGGTGATCTCTGATCTCCTTATCAACTGTTTCTTCCATGATGAAGATCAGCCATGGAGTATATCTGAGGTGTATATCAGGGTGTGCTTCTTCACCACATGAGAGCTGTGATGTCCAGTAACCTTCATTTAGAAGACATTTACCGCACTCAAGGCACTAATACACCTCAAGGGTTGTGTGGGATCCCTGATGTACAGGAAGACAGGACTTCAGTGAGGAACATCTCCTTCACTCAGGAAAGGAAAGTGGCTTCTCCCCCCATGTGAGATCGCTGATGTGTGTGAAGATAGGACTTCCGTGAAAAACATTTTCCGCACTCAGGACAGGAATAGGGTTTCTCCCCCGTGTGAGATCTCTGATGTGAGTAAACACTGGACTTATCTGAAAAACATTTCCCACACTCAGGGCAAGAATACGGCTTCTCCCCTGTGTGAGATCTCTGATGTGTGTAAAGATTGGACTTATCTGAAAAACATTTCCCACACTCAGGGCAGGAATACGGCTTCTCCCCCGTGTGAGATCTCTGATGTTTGGAAAGATGGGACGTCTGTAAAAAACATTTTCCACACTCAGCACAGCAATACGGCTTCTCTCCTGTGTGAGATCTCTGATGTGAGTAAACACTGGACTTATCTGAAAAACATTTCCCGCACTCAGGGCAGGAATACGGCTTCTTTCCAGTGTGAGATCTCTGATGTGTGTAAAGACTGGACTTCACTGAAAAACATTTCCCGCACTCAGGACAAGAATACGGCTTCTCCCCCGTGTGAGATCTCTGATGTGTGTGAAGATAGGACTTCCGTGAAAAACATTTCCCGCACTCAGGACAGGAATACGGCTTCTCCCCCGTGTGAGATCTCTGATGTGTGTAAAGACTGGACTTCACTGAAAAACATTTCCCGCACTCAGGACAGGAATACGGCTTCTCCCCCGTGTGAGGTCTCTGATGTTTGTAAAGACTGGACTTCACTGAAAAACATTTCCCGCACACAGGACAGGAATACGGCTTCTCCCCCGTGTGAGATCTCTGATGTCTGTAAAGATTTGACTTCAGTGAAAAACATTTCCCGCAACCAGGACAGGAATACGGCTTCTCTCCTGTGTGAGATCTTATATGAACATTAAGTTTGGATTCAGAAGGGAAACACTTCCCGCACTCAGTACAGGAAAAGCTCTTCTCTGTTGGAAGGACGGCACCGTCCCGCACAGTCTGAGGTTCCTCAGGATAAGAGGAATACGATGGTCCATCTACACTGTGTGGTGCCGGATGGACATTTGAGGTAGTCGGGTTTTCTCCTGGACTATACTGTGTGATGTCCTCATCTTCTACTTTACAGTCTGGAGACAAAGTGAGACAATCCTCTGAGGTTTTCCTCATCTCCCGTCCATCTACTAAAATAGAAATACAACGATTATTACTAGACATGAGCTGATTGGTTCCTGCTGTGCTCCAATCAGATCATCAGATATAAAATGTCCAGCTGGTAGGAAATGGGTGTAACAAAAGAGAATACATATTATGTGTATATATAGCAGTGGGGGAGGGGAGAGAGCAGAAGTCAGGACTATGTAATGTACAACATATTGTATAAGATACAACAGATAGAACTATATAGTATCAGAATGATGTAATGTACAACATAGAGTATATAGTGCAGGGGTCAGGAGTATGTAATGTAGAATATAAAGTATACAGTGTAAGGGTCAGGACTCATAATATTGGTATTCAGTAATCAGTGGAAGATGAAATGATTACATGAGACAAGTTGCAGAGGCCCTACACCGCTGCCTCCCATCTCCTGAGACTGCACTCAGTGAACAATAGAACAAGTAATCGTGGGAGAATTGTTCTGTCGGAGATTATGCAATATCTGGGCATAGAGCAGAAGACCCGAATCACATGCCCAAGGTGTCTAAGTAGAGGAACGTTTATGGTGAAAATCAACCTTTTGCTGTCAGCTGAACTCCAGGATTTCCATAAATCCAGTCTAGATACATAAATTGTGTCTGCAGCACAGAGAAGGAAGATTATCACCCAGTCTCCGTGTGAAGGAATGTAATGTACATAATGATAATCAGAAAATGTCTATTTGCTTATGTGTATACATGTTTCTATGTTCCTTACTTATTATGTAGTATATGGATTGATTCTCTGTTCGGAGTTAAGATGGTGTCTACACCCCACATCCCACGCGTTAGAAGAATGCATATGAGATAAGGGAACCAGCTTCAACCAAACTTCAAGCATCAAGTTTCTTAATTTCTCTTGTATTTTTTTTTTTAAACAATCTTTATTTATAGGAGACAGGGTATTACAGCTTGATATACAGTAAAAGAATGAAAAAAATGAAAATGAACAGAGAGGATAAACATTTGCTGTAGGTAATGCTGATACGTAATACTCCAGTCGTTCCTTTTTTGTTTTTCACTTGTAGTGGGAACAAGAACATGAATAGTCAACAGTCATAAATTAACTTGGTACTGATTAGGTTATTGAGAGAGTATTTACCAGGTGACGGGTCAGCACGGTAGGTCAACTGATTGTTGGGCTGAGTAATCCCAGTTCGCAGTCTATTTCGTGCAGTACAGGACTGGTCTGTCCTCTTGTAAGAGGTTCTCACGCGTGATACGCTTGGTCAGCTTTAACGTTCAAGGTAACTCACGTGGGGCAGACGGCTTCCTAGACGACCGCGTGCGGGGGGGGGGGAGGGGAAGGGGGGCAGTCCTGCGTAATAGCGGCACCAAAGTGCCATTTCCCTGCTCAAGTCAGGTTGTCCCATGGCGTCAGGTCGCCAAATTTTTGTTGGGCCACCCAAGTCATTTCTCTTGTATTTTAACCAATAAGATGTACCAATTAGACTGACATAGCAATGACGTATCTTTCTGTATAAAATATCAACACCGCCCACGAATAAATCAGAATTTAGAAGTAGCCGAGCTGAACGTATCTCAGAGAGTGTTTACTTCTAATGTGCATGGACATTTATACTTTTTAATTGGAAATAGCAGCAGATAACCTTGAACTAGTTTGTAGTTCTTATCCATTTCATCTGGCGCCCGAGCGTGGGGACTTCAGGCTTCAATTGAAGGGAGACCGCATTCCAGGACTGAACAGCTGGCCAGATCAGAGAAGGGGGTTAAGCGCGCAGCCCTAACAGTACGGTAAGCATATTTATCCTTATCATTGTACGACTTCTCTGGTTGGGCCAGTTGATTTTGACTTGTTGGCTCCTTTCGATTGTTCAAAGAGGCAGGTAACTTATTGCTCACCTGGAGCTGTTTTAACAAACCTGCTGATGGTTTTCTGCTGACTATTATCTGTTCAGTGTCTGTCATTCTGAAGGACTGCAAATTTAGCAGACTGAAAGTGCAGCTGCAGGCGTGTGTCCATCCTCACCCCTAGATTCTACCTCTAGTGGTGGGGTGGAATTCTGCAAGCGTTTATAGACGGGGTTACTCGAGGTTGGCTGTGTAGGACCTCTAAGGGGTAATCTCAGCTGCAAATTAGGGCAGTTTGAAAGAAGGCTTGTGGAAGTGGCAGTCTTGCAAACGTCTATAAACGTTCTTCTCGGGTGAGCTTTTCCTGAGGGTTTATCTCAGCTGCGGGTTGGGCAGACTGAACGAAGGCTCGCTGGAATTTGGTAGTCTTGTAACTCAGGTGATCTTCTTCCAAGAGCTATCTTTGCAGTTCAAAGAGTGTCAGGTGTAATGTCCTGTACTGAGTGTATTTGTCGATTACTGTTTGCCATACACGAGGAGGGTTGGGGATTGGCGAAGGTGAGAGAAGGTGGCTACCTGAAGGATCAGTTGGGCCATAAGCCACTGCTCTCCACCACCCCTGACGTGCTAGTTTTGAGATTAAATGTACATTACCCGATGAAAGGGGGGTTTGGGCAGACCCTCTAAGAGATAGAACAGCCAGGAGCCTGCAAGGTGACAGGATCGTTTGCAGGGATGCGAGCCCCCACCTTAGGAATTCTTTGATAAGACAGCAGTCAGAGGAGTATTAACCCATTAGTTGCCTGTATTCTCCTCTGAAGCCGTCTGCTGAAAGAGAGAGAAGGGAATGCTAGCATGTGATATTGTGAAGAGCAGAGAAGATGTTGCAAGAAGCAGAGGAATGGTGTGTGCTGATAAGAGAACAAAGGGCCGCTCTGTGTGATAACGGCTTATTGGATGTGGCAGAAGCATGGTACAGGACGGCAAGGGCATTGCACAAAAAGGGTTGGATAGAAGAGGAAATCAAGAAAGATGCCAATTGTACTATGTATGTGTATCACAGAGTTGATAATGTGGCTGTACCGCCCCCATATACTAAAACTGGAACAAAGGAGGAGAGGGACAACCCTGCCATCCGCCTTACACCCACTCCCTTCTCAAAACTCCAGCCCAAGCACAACCCACTGTGACAACTCCACCCGGCAGCCATCTTAGTGCACCCATGCCTTCACTTTCTGCCCAGCCCAGTGCACTTCCTGCCGGCGGCCATCTTGGTACACCCAGTAGGCAAAGCCGTGGCCTATACCCAGTTCTTCCTGTTATAAACCAGGATGGTTCCTACCACACACCTGTCTTCCCTAATATGGAAGCACTACCTTCACAGGCTGGGTATGTTAATGATGAAGAAGCATCCGAGTGGGAAGACCAACAACAGGCAGCAAGGCCACCTGCTGATTTAACCCCTAATCCGGCTCCAGACTCACAGTTCCAGGAGGATCTCAAACGTATGCCGACAACCGTAAGGAACAGTGCCCCTTCCCTGCCCCAACACCAGTCTCGGTTACCAGAAGGGGCACCGGTGATGTATGTCGCTTTACCCCATCACAAGCAGCAACCTTAGAGACAAGTCTGCCTGACCCAGAGAAACAGCCAATGCCCTTCTACCGCAGGATAGTGCAGATACAAGAAACTTACTCAGTTATCCGGAGAGACTTGATCAGCCTATGCCAAATTAAAGCAGGACATGTCCTTTGGCTGGTCATGCAGACAGCCTTCAATGATGCCTGCCTGGCAAGTGCCACTTCTTACACCTCAGGCTTGGAGTTCTGTGCACAACTCCGCGACTGGGCAAAGGAGAAATTGGCAGATCAGACCACCACAATCCAAGATATTGCCCAAGATAAAGGGGAGTCTGTGGAGAAGTATCATGCTAGACTCATACAGGCCTTTGATGATCTGGGCTTCTCCCTCTATGAAAAGACACACACACACACACGTTATCATCTGCTTTTGTCTCAGGACTCAGAGAGGATATCAGAAAAAGCCTGATGGTGGCCCGCCCTGAATATCGCTCAATGAAAATGTCTGATTTACTGTTGGTGGCCAGAGGGATAGAAAACCAAAAGAGGAAAAAACCCACGCCCCTCATGGTAACACAAGACGAAGATCCCACCTACACTCGTCCACCACCACCCAATACCTGGGAAAAGATCATCTGTTACAACTGTGGGAAGCGGGGTCACACCAGAAGAGCATGCAGAGCCCCAAGACATCCGAGACAAGACAGGGATCCCCGTGAAGGGCAACTTGGACATGAACCTCCACCACCACACCCCAACTCACGCTAGGAAATGGGCAAACCCGTGTCACCCCTTATGACAGTGTCCTCAAATGAGACTGGGGGACCCCTAGCAAAGGCCACGTTACCTATACAAGGAAAACCTACCACTTTTCTCATTGACATGAGTGCAGCCAGGAGTGTGTTGAGGGCTGAGGACCTGCCTGATAATTCTTTCCTTTCCACTATTGATGTTTCCTGCGTGGGAGTGGATGGGGTGCCCCGCTCCAGTCCACTCACTGAGCCTCTCCAAGTGGGAACATTTCCTGATTTGCTTACCAGATTTGTGGTGTCCTCTACATGTCCCTTGAATCTACAAGGAGCTGATGTGCTGTCCAGACTACAGGCGTCAATCATTTTCACACCTGAAGGGGGGGTGAAGTTACATACTCCCCTATCCTTGGAAGACTCATCTGCTTTGTATTCTCTGCCTCTTCTGATGAAACTTCATGAAGCAATAACTCCAAGTTCCATACCACAGGAAGTACTTGACAGAATTCCTGCGTGTCTATGGTCCACAGGCCCGGAAGACATCGGTCACTTAAAAGTGCCACCAGTTTCAGTCAAGTTCAAAGAGGGCGCATCATTGCCCCAGAAACTACAATACCCCCCTAAATTTAGCTCAATCTGCAGCTATTTTGAAGCATGTCAAGGCCCTTGTGTCAAATGGAGCCCTGATACCCTGCGCATCTCCATGCAACACACCTCTGTTTTCTAGGAAGAAAAGAACCCCTAAAAGAGAACAAGCTAGTTGCGGGGGTGTTCCTGACTGTAAAGTACCTCACAGTGGTGGACCATGCAAACGCTCTCTTCAGTGTCCACCCACACTCCTCCTGCTGGTACCTTTTGCATTCACCCACGAAAAAACAGCAACATATCTAGACAGTTATGCCAAAAGGGGCACAGAACTCTCCAAGCTAGTTTGCAAATGCTATGGCTATCATCCAGTTGTGCTATCTTGCCAAACAGGGCTGCAAAGCCTCAAAGCCCAAATTGCAGTGGTGCAACATCTATAATTGTTCTTGGACACTGTCTTGTCCCATGGGACAATACACCTCACTGAAGACAGGGTGAAAGCAATCTCCGTCATCCCACTGCCACAAGGCCAGAAGCCCCTTCATTCCTTCCTTGGACTAATTTCCTATTGCAGAGCATGGATTCCAGAAGGCTCCCTACTGATGCAAGCTTTGTATGATACCCTGAAAGCAGACCCCTTCCAGATGTCTCCTGAAGAAATATCCAACTTTGAGGCCTAGAAGCACACCATCTCTGGCGCTAGGGCTCCCAGACTACGACAAAACGCTCAAGCCCTTTGTATCCGAACATCTGGGACATGCTACAGGTGTACTCATCCAATGACACGGCATCTGCCTACGCCCTATAGGATATTATTCCTGTTGGCTGGATGCGATAGCAAGGAGAGGCCCATCGTGTCTGTGAGCTGTCTTTGCTGCACAAGCCTTGTTTGACAAAACTTTGGACTTGGCTCTCGGACTCTGCCTCGTTCTGCTTGCTCCCCATGACATTGCTCCCATACTCAACCAAGATCCAGCCGAAACATCCGTCCACTGCCAGACACTTGACTCCTGTGTTCCTACCTTCTAGACAGAATTACTCTATTATGTTGTCAAACACTAAAACCTACCACCCTTCTTCCACTTCTCGAGGGGGGAAAGGAGGAGGAGTCGAGTCTTGACTTGTCACCCCATGACAGCATTAAACTAATGCGGCTGGAAACCACGCATCTCCCCACCGTGAGTGAAATACCCCTGCAGGATCCAGGTCACCACTGAAAACTCGGTTCTCCAAACTGAAACCTTACCGCCGGTGATGTCTGCACAGGTGGCAGAGCTGCAAGCACTTACTACAGCATGTAAATTGGCAGAGGGAAAAAGAGCCAACATTCATATGGACTCAAGATATGCTTTCAGCGTTGCCCATGATTTTGGTGTTATTTGGAAGGACAGAGGGTTCCTGACGGCTGCAGGAACACCTGTGAAACATAGCTCAGCCATCAAGGACTTGATGGACTCCCTGCTTTTCCCAACCCAAGTGACTAGTCTAAAAGTAAAGCACATGACAAACAACTTGAAGGAAGCTCGAGGCAATCTAGCCGATTCAGCTGCCAAACAGACAGCCAGTGGTCCAGGGGAAGTGGACAGCAGGGTGGTAGAAGAAGACCACTCCATGCTTACCCTACAGACTCTCCCAGTGGACAGAGTTTATCTGAAAGAACTACAGGAAGCAGCAAGTCCGGATGAGAAGGAAAGCTGGAAAACGGAGAGGAGCAACTCTCAGAGATGGACTATTCGAGTGCAACAAGAAGCCTTGTCTACCCAGGAGTATGTACCCAGCCATGGTGCAATGGGCAAATGAAGCTGCCCACTTGACAAAGACTCTTATGATTTTATGAGTTACTCCATTGACCAACAACTTCTGCAGATCATGCACTATCTGCAACAAATGTAACCCAAAATGTACAGAAAAGGCACAGAAGAAGCACCTGGCAAAAGCTCTATACCCCTTCCAGAGGATACAAACTGATCACTCCAAAATGCCAAAGGAGTGACAAATTCGAATACGCCCTAGTGGAGGTGGACATGACTGCCAGGACCACAGCTAAGAAACTACTGTGTGAGATAGTATGTACATTTTAGGTCCCAGAGGTGATAGAGAGCGATCAGGCCCAGCCTTCACAGTAACCCTTACAAAAGATTAGGGCAGCACTGGGGGTTCAGTTGGCTCTACACACCCCTTACCACCCTCAAAGTAGCGGGAAGGTAGAAAGGATGAAAGGGACACTAGAAAAATAGGATGTTAAAGATGACCCAAAGGACTAACATGAGTCGGCCAGACAGTTTGCCCATTGCCCTGTTCAGTGTCAGACACACACCCCGGGGGAAATATGCCCTATCCCCTTATAAAATTTAGTTTGGTTCAGCCCCCAGACTTGGCTGTTACTTTACACAACAGTTACAGTTGCAATCTGATGTGTTGACTAATTATGTGACCGCATTATCACGAGAATTAACCCAAATGCATGTCCAGGTGTTTTCTTCCATTCCAGATCCTGAATTAGATACAGGAACACACCAACTACTGCCTGGAGATTGGGGGCTGGTAAATACATTTGTGAGAAAAAATTCTCTTGAACCCAGATATGATGGTCCATTCCAAGTTTTGCTGACCACAGCAACCTCAGTCGAATTGGCCGGGAAGAACACCTGAATACACGCTTCCCACTGCAAGAAAGCTCCACCCCAAGGACAAGATCCCGCCCACTTCATGACGACCATGCTGCATATCCTTTTCCTGTTTGGTCTAGGGGGAAGGCCCAGGAGGTGGCCATCACAAAAAAAAATGATAACAATTACATTTTGGTATAACTCTTCAGGTACACATGTGACCACCTTTACCTTTGATTACTGTGACATAGTACCTTGTCCGTTTGACTCTTCCATGGCAATGCCATTGGTACAGTGACATCCCTGATGATAAGGATATATATGTGTGTTTATGGAAAGTTACTGGGGCCAGAATTGTGGTCCCTGGGAGGGACAGTGGGTTGGAACATAGGTACAGATTAGAGGGAATCTGGACCGGTGAATGTGCCCTTGAAAAGGTCATTATGCCCCTCCATATCCTAGCAGAAGATACCCCTGATACATACACTGACCCAGCACACAGTCAGAGGAGGAAGCGAGCAGTTCTCTCCGGAAGCTTTGACCCTCATGTGTACATAGATGCTATAGGAGTTCCAAGGGGGGTCCCTGATGAATTCAAATCCAGGGATCAGGTAAAAGTTGGTTTTGAGTCTTTGATCCCCATAATAACTGTGAACAAGAATGTAGATTGGATCAATTACATAAACTACAACCAACAAAGATTGGTGAATTACACTAAAGATGCCCTCCAGGGAATTGCTGACCAGTTACCCCCCACTTCCTACATGACATTCCAGAACCGGGTGGCCTTAGACATGGTGTTAGCTGAGAAAGGAAGTGTCTGTAAAATTATAGAAAAAACGGGAACCTGTTGCACCTACATTCCTGATAATACCGGCCCAAATGGTAAAGTAACTTTAGCTATAAAGAAATTAGAAGATTTGTCATTGGAGTTGAAAAAGAACTCCGGTATTACAGACCCATGGGATCAATATTTTAGCTGGATGAATGGGTGGCAGAAGGTGGTCGCCCAGATAGGGGTAACGGTACCAATAATCCTGGTTCTTTTAGCCCCGATTGTATGCTGTATTCTACCTTTCGTAAAGAAGTTAATGAGCAAGGCTGTAGACAACAGCCCACCTACATTTCTCCACCAAGAAGAAGAGGACCCTCTTATGATGGAGGATGACAAACCCTTCACTCCTCTACAGTCACTCCCTGTCCAAAATCTCACAATCCTCTAGGGTTATAGGGATAGATAGCACCTGATTGCCCTTCTCCAGCTGTATCGCGGGGGGTAGTGAACTAGTTGCTGCCTAACTCTATATACAGCTTAAAAAGAGTTTCTGAGGAGAATGGGCCATGTGAGTAGGACCTTTAGATGAGGGACAGAAGAAAATAGACATTTTAGGGGGGGCTGTTAAGGAATCTAATGTACATAATGATAAACAGAAAATGTCTATTTGCTTATGTGTATACATGTTCCTTACTTATTATGTAGTATACAGATTGACTCTATGTTCGGAGTTTAAAATGGCGTCTACACCTTACATCCCACGCGTTAGAAGAATGCATTTGAGATGACAGAACCAGCTTCAACCAAACTTCAAGCATCAAGTTTCTCCATTTCTCTTGTATTTTAACCAATAAGATGTACCAATTAGACTGACATAGTAATGACGTATCTTTCTATATAAAATATCAACATCGCCCACGAATAAAGCAGAATTTAGAAGTAGCCGAGCTGAACGTGTCTCAGAGAGTGTTTACTTCTAATGTGCACATTTATAATTTTTAATTGGAAATAGCAGCAGATAACCTCGAACTAGTTTGTAGTTCTTATCCATTTCACCCGTCCCACTCTGGACCAATCAGTGAGCAGTATGGGTGGAGGAATGGATTTAGTGTTAATGACCCACCTGTGCTGATCTCTGTAGGAGTGTCCTCCTCTATAAATGTCCCCGTTATTCCATCCTCCTCCATAGACTGCTGATCATCCCTCACATACCTCTCTTCTTCTTCTGATTTCACCTCAAATTCTATATCCATTGGATCTCCACTCTAAATCAAGAAAATGAGAGAGAATATCATCTGTAAGATAGAAGATTTATTATTGTGACATCACATAGAAAATACACACATTGTCTCTATAAGTGTGTTTTATAATCTCCGTCCCACCAACCTTGTAACAGTGGGGGATGGTGTGATCTTCCTGTGTGGAATCCCGGGAATACAGAGGATGGGGACATCTCTCTGGTGGGTTCCTGGTATTTGGTGGCTCCATCATATCCTTGTGTCCTTCTGAAAACTCCTCCATCACTCCATACTCCTCATCCTCCTCTTTATACTCTTCTTTAACATCAATATTATCATCCCCGAGGTTTCCACTCTGAATATATAATAAAACATTCATTGTAACAATCATGCTGTGTATAAATCAGAACTACCAATAATTATCAATCATCTACCTCAGGGGTGCCCAACCAGTGGCCCGGGGGCCACATGTGGCCCGCGGAGCCCTCTGATGTGGCCCACGACCTCCTGCTCTGGGATAGAATAGAAAGAATACTGTTATTAAAGGTCAGTTTATTATCTTTTTCTACATTGGGGTACTGGGCTGCTTTCAAACTGATCCGCAGGTGCAGAGTAGTTTACCTGCAGGTTACCTGCACTGAGCCATAGACTTCTATTATTACCTGCGAGTTTGGTGAGCTTTCTGAAAGTGCACAAAACCTACAGAATATAATAGAAGTCTATTGCAAACTCCAGGAAAGCCAAAGGAATACTGCGTTGCACACGTGGTGCGGGTAAACTGCAGCACAAAAGTGTGAAAGTAGTCTTGGACCCCTTTCACACAGTCAGTACGACAGTCCGACCAATTGGACCCTCCATTCACCTCTAAGTAGTGGCAGACATAAACCGACTTGTGTTCTACCTCCAATACGATGTGCCAATAAATATTGTGGGCAAATGCAGAGTGGACACGGACATGCCATTCACCTATTCCGCTCATTTTGGCCCACAACAGGTTACCAAGTCGCTTAAGTGGCCCTCTCTCTTCAAAAGGTTGGGCACCCTTGATCTACCTGATGATGGTGGGGGATGGTGAGACCTTCCTGTGTGGAATCCCGGGAATACAGAGGACGGGGACATCTCTCTGGTGGGTTTCTGTAGCTGGATGACTCCACCATGGTGTCCTGGTACAGATCTTTGTGTTCTTTTAGAGACTCTGAATCCTCCATCGCCCCATCCTCATCATCCTCCTCTTTTATCTCTTCTTTAACCTCAACTTTAGAATCTCTCAGGTTTCCACTCTGAATATATAAAAAAAATGACATCAATGGTAACAATGCAGATAATGTACAGATCCTAATGATACTATCAGTGATTGTTCCTCATCTACCTGATGATGGTGGGGGATGGTGTGACCTTCCTGTGTGGAATCCCGGGAATACAGAGGACGGGGACATCTCTCTGGTGGGTTCCCATTACTGGATCCATCTGTAGGAAACACACACACTGACTGAATACATTGTTTCTATGTGTTTATCAGATGATGGGGGATCTAGGTGGAGCCTCCGTACTGCTCTCTCCTTTACAATAAAGTCTCCTCTTACCCGGTGATGTGAGGGGCGGCTGATTGTCCATCATGACGTCCTTGTAGAGATCCTTGTGTCCTTCTAAATACTCCCACTCCTCCATGGAGAAATAGACAGTGACATCCTGACACCTTATAGGAACCTGACACACACAATGATACAGTCACCATCCAGACACATCCCTTGTCTGTTACTGGATAATGTCCCAGAATTCCCAGAATCCTCCTCACCTCTCCTCCATCATCTCTCTGGTGACTTCTAGAATCTTCTTTGTATTTCTCTATTCTATCAGGGAGGGAGGTGGAGGCAATGTGATGGTCATATGATCTCCAGACTTCACAGGAGGAAAACTCTAGATCTGAACACAAATAGTAAAATGTAAATGATATTCCCAGAATCCTCCTCACCTCTCCATTCAGGGGTCCATTATATTAAAGCTCCACTTCAGGCTGAGGTATAATTTACCCACACAGGACCCCCACACTATGCAGGATAAAAGCTTGTAGCAGGTATTCTGATGTCATTACATACAATGCAGGACAAACAGTCCTACTTTGCTAGTGAGGGTGCCAAGAGTCCGCCCACATCCTAAGAGCATCAGAAAAAGTGGAAGAAGGAGCTCAGAGACAAATGAGAATATTGCTCAGCCAATGGGAGATGATCTCAGCATGACTTACATAATGAAGGAGATGAGGGGGAGGGGAGGGGAGGAAGTCACTTATGGTGACCATAGAGACATGGAAATTCAGCTGGTTCAGCAGGGGTCGGTCACATTTCCATCCATGTGTGGTCACTGCCAGATAAAAGTCACTCCATCAGCGGCTGCAGCCAATAGCTCCATCACTGATCTGTGTATTCTGAGAGCGGAGGAGCGCCCCCCATTGTCAGAATACAATAGTGCAGCGGGGAGGATTGCCCCACCCCCCTCCAATGTGTGGATGGGGGAATCACTTCCGTTTTTCCTCTCATCTCACTGGATGAACGATAAAACTGAACCATGTATGGCCAGCTTTGGAAGTAAGATATATTCATCATCAAATGATCCCTCTGAAGGGGTTAATCTAGGTTTCCACACTATATATATATATATAGCGCGAGGGGAACATGTGGCAGCGATGGGATCACTGGATGGCTATAATCCTGCAATGCTGGTTCATGCGACACGTCCTCATACACCCATTGGTAACTATATCTCTATATGCATGGAGACATATTTTTGCTTAATTTGAAATATTATACCTATATATATTTTTATATTGTCCAAAGTCTTTAATTAGATATTTTGACATTCCCCTAGAATATAAATCACCCTGAAGAGACCGGAAATCGCAAGGGTCGAAATGCATCGGGGTTTTTCAAGTGGATACATATGTTACGAATACAATTGGCAAACCATGCTTGTATATAGAGTTTTTTGCTATGAGTGATGTTCCATGTTTGTATTTGTCGCACTACCTATATGGATGATGTATTATTGTTCATTTGGAATTACTATTGTCTGTCAAATAAATTATATTTTTTTACATTAACTATTTTCATACCAACTCTCTGCTGCTAAAAAACCCCTGGGGAAATTTCCTGTGTTTTTTTATATATATATATATATATATATATATATATATATATACACACATACCTCTCCCATCCTCTGGAACTCGCTACCTCAACCTGTCCGGCTATCCCCTACTCTTGCTACTTTCAGGTGACCCCTGAAAACTCATCTCTTCAGGGAAGCCGATCACGTCTCCAACTGATATTTTATCACTTCCATCAGCTCATTCCCCACAGTTACAACCTTTTGTACCACCTGCCCCACCCTATTAGATTGTAAGCTCTTCTGAGCAGGGCCCTCTTAATCCTCTTGTATTTTATTATTACTGTATTGTCTCCCTTTTATATTGTAAAGTGCTGCGTAAACTGTTGGTGCTATATAAATCCTGTATAATAATAATATATGTGTGTATCATCATCTGCTGGATATACAAGACATCGCAGTGACTATGGAGGAAGAGGACGGGCATGACGGGGGTGTGATAAATGAAGAGTGCAGAGAGAGCACACAGAGGTGAATCACCAGGAACCCGACACGTGGGGCATTTATTGGGGGACTCGGGGTACAGGCAGGGGGAGAATTAGTCCACAGAACAAACAATAGATACAGCAATGAAGAGCGATCCTCAGGGGGGTAATATGGGGCAGATAAGGGTTGTTATTTTAATGGGGCAAACAGAAGGCACAGAAATGAAGGGTGCTCCTCAGGACAGCAAAGGGGTGATAGTCCACAGGGCAGAGCAGTGTTGGCACATAGGGTAGCAAGACACAGTACAATGAAAAATTCCACCGGATTACAATGTAACACCAGACAGGTAGTCCACGTAGGATGGCCAGGGAAATGGGCCCGACTCAGGGACAGAGATCCAGGTCCAAAAAAGGGCAGAGATCAGGGCGGGATAGGTTAAGTATAGGAAATGGCAGATATCAAGTCCAACAGGGGTAGGGCCTGGTAGTTGAAGCAGGGCAGGTAGGGTGAAGTCCATGGGCCCTTGGAGGGGGTTGGGAGGGTCTGACCACAGCTCAGCAGCACAGACAATACAGATCTATATGTCCAGGGTGCAGAGAGCAGCACCCAGTCCATACTGACCCATCAGACTCAGCAGTTCTAAGCACCTTCCAGTGAGGTCTGCAGCCATCAGCTCCTCTCTGTGTCCATCATGGAAGGCGACTCTCACCAGACTGACCACCTTCTTTGTGTTGTGAATTCAGCCAGAGACCTCCCCTCAGATTCAGGTGGTGCCGAGGTGTCTGGCTCTATCCAATGTAACATGACAGCTAATCCACGTAGGATGGCCTAGCAGAAATGGGGATCCCGTACTCAGGGATAGATATCCAGGCAGACAGGGCTAAGTGCAGAACAGGACAGAGATCCAGGAAGGCAGGGCTAAGCCCAGAACGGGGCAGATATGCAGGCTGACAGGGGTAGGGGCTGGTAGCTGATGCAGGGCAGGCAGGGTGAAGTCCATGGGCCCTTGGAGGGGGGCTGGGAGGGTCTGACCACGGCTCTAGAGAGCAGCACCCAGTCCATACTGACCCATCAGACTCAGCAGTTCTAAGCACCTTCCAGTGAGGTCTGCAGCCATCAGCTCCTCTCTGTGTCCATCATGGAAGGCGACTCTCACCAGACTGACCCCCTTCTTTGTGTTGGGAATTCAGCCAGAGACCTCCCCTCAGATTCAGGTGGTGCCGAGGTGTCTGGCTCTATCCTGACACAATATACAATCATTTATGTGCTTCTTACTGAGGGAGCCTCATGTCCTCCCCCTGTGGGGACCCCGGAACTCACACTCCACATTATACCGATACATTGACTGCGTTATACATTGTATCCCGATTAGAGATTGTCCATTTTATAAAACTAAATACAAACATCTAATACTTCTGACCTTCATTATAGGGGGTTACTGGGTGTAAATAGAAAGTACGATCTTATTACCTCCTCTGCTACTTCTTCCTGCAACGTCTCCTCTTTACTTCCTCCCGAATCACCTCTCACCCGGAACTTCCTGTCTGTACATGACATCACTTCCTGTCTTCCATAGAGACTTCCTGTCTGGGTAGAAGTGAGATCACCACCTTGTGGAGCTCAGAGGAACTGCAGAAACATCTGGTAGTGTGAACACGGCCTTGTGCTGTGTGTGTATGTACTGTATTTCTTTATAGATGGGTCATCTCCAGTGGCTGCTGGTGAAGTTTTTGGATGGGGGGGCACCAGACCCCGCCCATCATGACCCCGCCCATCACTGTGGCCCCTCCCACTTCTCATAAACCATGCCCCTTATGTAATCTGAAAAAAAAATTGGTGTGGGTTCCCCCCTCCGAGAGCATACCAGGCCCTTAGGTCTGGTATGGATTCCAAGGGGAACCCCCTACGCCAAAAAAACGGCGTGGGGTCCCCCCAGATCCACACCAGACCCTTATCCGAGCACGCTACCCGGCCGGTCAGGAAAGGGGGTGGGGACGAGCGGGCGGCCCCCCTCCTGAGCCGTACCAGGCCGCGTGCCCTCAACATGGGGGGTGCCCTGGGGGAGGGGGGCGTGCGGCCCCCCCACCCCAAATCACCTTGTCCCCATGTTGATGAGGACAAGGGCTTCTTCCCGGCAACCCTGGCCGTTGGTTATCGGGGTCTGCGGGCGGGGGGCTTATCGGAATCCAGGAGCCCCCTTTAATAAGGGGGCCCCGGATACCGGCCCCCCACCCTATGTGAATGAGTATGGGGTACAATGTACCCCTACCCATTCACCTGTGAAAAAAAGTACAAAAAAAAACACAACACAGGGTTAAAATATTTTATTGCACAGCTCCGGGGGTCTTCCGTCTTCAGGGGTCTTCTCGCCGGACTCCTCCGCTATCTTCTTGTAGCTCTTTTGCTAGCGGAGGAGCCCGGCTTTCTTCCTCGCCACCGGCCTCTTCTTCTGACTTCGGGGGTCTTGTCCCCCTCTTCGGTTCTTCTGCCGGGCCACTGCGCCTTCTTATAGCTCTTTTACAGGTGGTGGCCCGGTCTTCTGATGCCGCCGCTGCCCTTTCTTCTTCTTCTTCTTCTCCAGGAGATGTTGACTCGACGTTCTCTCCGGCCGCAATGCCAGGGACGTGCTGCGCTGCCACTTATATAGGGACAATGGGGCGGTCTCACATGGGTTGATCACATGGGTTGATGTCACATGGTGACCCCGCCCCCTTATGATGTCACAGTCCCGGAGGATGCTGGGACTGTCACCATGTGACATCAACCCATGTGACCAGTGATCCGGCGGCCATTTTACATTCTTTCTTCTGTCACTATAGGGAGAGGTTGCTGTGTGGAGCAGGGAGAGATTGCAGTGACCCAAATCGCTATCTATTTGGTCCACAAAAGTTCTTTTCAGGACTGGTATAGGTGTTAAGTGTAGTTCAGGATATAGGTTTGAGGCACTGCTGTGCTACTGATTGTTGCAGCAGCCTGTCTCTTGTCAGTGTAGAGAGAGGGACAGGACGCTGTGTGCTGCAGGGACAGTCAGTTTAATCATTAGCTGTTACTATTAGGTCCACAAAAGTGCTATTCAAGTTATTGTTCCAGCAGCCTCTGTTTTGTCAGTTTAAATAGGGACAGGCAGGAAGCTGTGTGTGAGGCAGTGAGGGACAGTCAGTTTAATCAGTAGCTGTTACTATTAGGTCCAAAAAGGTTCTTTTCAGGACTGGTATGGTAATAGGCTTGTACACATATAATATTCTTTCTTCCAAATATAGAAAGAATATTATACTTGACTGCTGCCCTTCTGCTGCAGTCTGCTAATCATTCACAACCTACTTCTTCCACAAAGGTCCTTATAAGGACTGGTAAGGTCTAGGGTGCTACAGTACATAGGGTTGAGTGAGGTACAGTCTGCTATTCCTTAAGGACTGGTATAGGTCCACAATACATAGGGTTGAGGTGCACTACTGCTGACTGCTGCCCTATACTGCAGCAGTCCTTCATCAGTATAGGGACTGAGAGTTTTGTCACAGGGTCATTTAAAAAATGACAGGCAGAGGAAGAGGCAGGCCCTTCCGCAGGGGTGGTAGGGGTAGGGCAGGAGCAACAGGCTTGAGCCAAAGTGGGAAGTTGCAGAAGGTGCGTTCAATTCATTTAAAGGACGCACCAGACTTGGTTGAGTGTCTCACTCAGCCTTACTCTTCTGCACCCTCCTCATTCTCTCGATCTGCACCCTCTTCTTCACTCTCTGCTATATGCACCCCCAAAGACACTACCAACAACAACACCACCACCACATACCTTCCGCTTGAGTCACAGGAATTATTTTCCGATCCATATCAAGACATTTCTGATGCGCAGCCACTCTTGGTATTGGATCAGGAAGAGGAGGTAGCAACAACCGCCACTCAGCAGTCTGACGACAGTACCCAGATCAGCCCAAGGAGGAGGTTGGTCCCCGGTGTTGCTGCCTACTCCGAGATCTCTACTTATAGTGGTGGGAAAGGTGACGTCGATGATGACGTGTCTAGTGATGTCACGTGGGTGCCCACAAGAGAGGAAGAGGAGGGGAGTTCAGAGGGAAATATGGACCAGCAGATAGGGAGGAGAAGCAGACTGCAAATGTATCAGGAGCGAGTCATCGACCATGTACGGTCACATCTGGCGCTCCCAGGACACCGGCACATGGCTCCGCAGTGTGGGCTTTTTTTAACGTGTCCGCTGCTGACAATAACGTTGCCATCTGTAATCTTTGCAGTCAACGCATTAGTCGCGGTAAGCCCAACACTCAGCTAGGGACGACTGCCTTAACAAGGCACATGAGCAGCCATCACCGAGCCCAGTGGGAGCAACGGAACACACAAAGCCACACTCCAGGCTCTCATCGTCCAGCCTCGTCTTCTACTTCTCCTTCTCCTCTCTCCTCACAATTGTCCTCCACTCCACCTTCCATCACGCCAAGCTCACGTTTTTCTGCAAAAAGGCAGGCTTCCGTGGGCCTAATGTTCGAGCGTAAAAAAAAGATGACGCCGGATAACCCTCTTGCCCAACGGTTAATGGCTGGCTTGTCAGAACTGATAGCCCGCCAACTACTGCCATATAAACTGGTGGACTCGGAGGCCTTTTGCAAATTTGTGGCCATTGGAACACCACAATGGAAGGTCCCAGGAAGGAAGTATTTCTCACAGAAGGGCATCCCAGAGCTATATGGCCATGTTCAGCGGCAAGTCAATGTATCTCTGGCACACAGTGTCGGTGCCAAGATACATCTGACCACAGACACGTGGTCTAGCAAACACGGGCAGGGAAGGTATATCAATTTTACTGCCCACTGGGTGAACCTTCTGACGGCCGTCAAGCATGTAACCCATGGCACCCGTGTAGATTTAGTTTTACCGCCACAGATTGCATGCAGGCCTGGCTCTTCTTCTCCTCCTCCTCCTACTCCATCCTCCTCCCTCTCCTCCTCGGCTGACTCCTCCTTTTCCGCTGCTAGTGTCTCTTCCGCTGCGCCACCCAAGCTCCCCAGAACCTATTCGACATGCCAGGTGAGATGTTGCCATGCCGTGCTGTGTCTGTTGTGCCTGGAAGCCAAGAGCCACACTGGCCCGGCACTCCTTTCAGCTTTGCGTTCACAGGCAGATCAGTGGCTAACACTGCTCAATTTGACAGTTGGTAAAGTGGTGTGTGACAACGGTGCCAATCTGCTTAGCGCATTGAAACAGGGCAAAATCACGCATGTGCCATTCATGGCACACGTCTTCAACTTGGTCGTGCAGCGATTCGTTGTCAAATACCCTGGGGTCCAGGACATCTTGCGGCAGGCAAGGAACATCTCGGCCCATTTCAGAAGATCTTACACAGCCATGGCTCGCCTTGCTGACATTCAGCGGCGACACAATCTGCTGGTCAGACATCTTATTTGCAATTGCCCGACGCGATGGAACTCAACCTTCTATATGCTTGTTGGCTGCTCCAGCAGAAACGTGCAGTTAACGACTACCTGTATGAACTCTGTGGCAGAACAGGTTCTGGGGAACTTGTTTTTTTTTCATCGCGCCAGTGGCTGCTCATGCGCAACGCATGCAGACTTCTGCGGCCATTTGATGAGATCACCAAACTGGTCAGTCGCAGCCATGGCGCCATCAGTGACATGGTACCTTATGCCTTCTTTATGGAGCGTGCATTGCGTCGTGTCATTGATCAAGCTGTGGAGGAGCAGGAGTGGGAAGATGAGGAAGTCGCAATGCTGGATGAATTCCCAGGGGGGCTACTCTATCTGAGACAAGTCAACAACAGGAGTCTGAAGAGGAGTCAGAGGAGGATGGTGCCGGGGCGGATGAGGAGGAGCAAGAAGAGCATGCTTTAAACCTTTCTGGGACCCCTGTTGTTGTGCATGGATGGGGAGAGGACAATGAAGAGGACGACATTATCCTGGATGATGAGCAGGAGCCAGGCCACCACACCGCTTCCAGTTTAGTGCAAATGGGGGCCTTCTTGCTCCAGTGTTTTAATAGGGACCCCCGTATAAAAAGCATAAGGGTCAAGGACCAGTACTGGGTGGCAACGTACTTAGACCCCTGGTACAAACACAAAATGGCGGAAATGCTACAGCCGTCACAGAGGACTGGCAGAATGCAGCACTTCCAGTCCTTGCTTCGAGAAATGCTGCATTCTGCTTTTGCGTGCGCTGGCAGAGGAGCAATTCCCACTCCCAGAGAAGAAGTTGCGGGTACCAATCCAACAGCGCCTGCAAGAAGAGGCTGGTTTGAAGATGTGTTGGTGACTTCGGATATGAGGTCATTCTTTCAGCTGACCCATCGACAGGTGTCATCCGGATTCAGCATCAGGGAACGCCTAAACCGTCAGGTATCCGACTACATCGGGTTAACGGCCGATGTGGACACTCTGAGGAGTGATGAACCCCTGGACTACTGGGTGGGCAGGCTTGACCTCTGGCCAGAGCTTGCCCAATTTGCAATCGAACTGTTGGCTTGCCCCTCATCCAGTGTCCTATCCAAAAGGACGTTCAGCGCAGCAGGGGGGATCGTGACCGATAAGCGTACTCGCCAAGCTCACGACAGTGTTAACTACCTCACATTTCTAAAAATGAATGAGGCATAGATCTCGGAGGAATTCAACACATGTGACCAGTAGACCATGTATATGTCTATAAACATTTTTTTAAATCGAGCACACAGACCTTCTATCCTTATTTGGCTCACTTCCTTGTCCAAAAAAAGCACACTGTACTATATGCCCGTACCCTCCTCTTTGAAGAGGTTGAGCTGTGTCATATTTCTGCTGGGGCTGCTTATTATGAGGGGCTCCCACCATCCCTGTGCTGTGCTGACTTCCTCCTGGGGCTGATTATTATGAGGGGCTCCCACCATCCCTGTGCTGTGCTGACTTCCTCCTGGGGCTGTACCCCTGCTGTGCATATTATGAGGGGCTCCCACCATCCCTGTGCAATGCTTATTATGAGGGGCTCCCACCATCCCTGTGCTGTGCTGACTTCCTCCTGGGGCTGCTTATTATAAAGGGGCTCCCACCATCCCTGTGCTATGCTGACATCCTCCTGGGGCTGCTTATTATGAGGGGCTCCCACCATCCCTGTGCTATGCTGACATCCTCCTGGGGCTGCTTATTATGAGGGGCTCCCAACATCCCTGTGCTGTGTTGACTTCCTCCTGGGGCTGTACCTCTGCTGTGCATATTATGAGGGGCTCCCACCATCCCTGTGCTATGCTTATTATGAGGGGCTCCCACCATCCCTGTGCTGTGCTGACTTCCTCCTGGGGCTGCTTATGATGAGGGGCTCCCACCATCCCTGTGCTGTGCTGACTTCCTCCTGGGGCTGTACCTCTGCTGTGCATATTATGAGGGGCTCCCACCATCCCTGTGCTATGCTCATTATGAGGGGCTCCCACCATCCCTGTGCTATGCTCATTATGAGGGGCTCCCACCATCCCTGTGCTATGCTCATTATGAGGGACTCCCACCATCCCTGTGCTATGCTGACTTCCTCCTGGGGCTGCTTACGGTGCAGGTGTCAGTGCTGTATATCACGGTGCTGATGTCAGTGCTCTCTATCACGGTGCTGCTGTCAGTGCTGTATATCACGGTGCTGGTTTTAGTGCTTTAAGTCATGCTGCTGATATCAGTGCTCTCTATCACGGTGCTGGTGTCAGATCACTCTATCACGGTGCAGGTGTCATTGCTGTATGTCACGCTGCTGATGTCAGTGCTCTCTGTCACGGTGCTGCTGTCAGTGCTGTATATCACGGTGCTGGTGTGAGTGCTTTATGTCACGCTGCTGATGTCAGTGCTCTCTATCACGGTGCTGCTGTCAGTGCTGTATATCACGGTGCTGGTGTTAGTGCTTTATGTCACGCTGCTGATGTCAGTGCTCTCTATCACGGTGCTGGTGTCAGATGACTCTATCACGGTGCAGGTGTCATTGCTGTATGTCACGCTGCTGGTGATCATCTCCTGCACCCTCTTCTTTGCCTACCCCGACCTTCCCTCTCCTCCATTGCCTTCATGCACTCCACAGTCCTGAATTGTCACAACAATTTCCCATATAAAAAAAGAATGCTTTTAGTTGTCGATCCCAGATTCACCTCATACATGTGTTATGTCATTGGCCATGTGGTGTGACTATGTTTGCATAGCTATTAATTATTTTGTGGATGCAAATTTGACCTGTAGGTTTGCAAAGTTCGCCTCCCATTGAAGTCAATGGGGCCCGCCGCGAACGTTACGGTTCGCGAACTATCGGCCGCGTTCGCAGTCCGCGTTCGCGAAACGTCCCGTCGGAAGTTTGTCCATCACTAGTCCTCAGGTGGAGCGGTGGAACCTTGCAGCTTGGCTACTGAGGAGGAATTGCTGAGGGGCAAAGGGTTCTCAGATCGTTTATTAGCCACTCTCCTAAGTTGCAGGAAAAAGGAAACTCAGACCATTTACTTGAAGGTATGGAGGCGGTTTATTAGCTGTTGCTCAGAGAACTCCTTCGATGTGCGTAGCTCGGTAGCCGTTCTAGAGTTCCTGCAGGCAGGGGCAGATAAAGGTTTAGCCCTTGGAACTTTGAAGGGTCAGGTATCCGCTTTAAGTGTATTTCTGGAAAGGCATCTAGCAACAGACCCTTGGATAGTGAGGTTCTTTAGAGCCTTAAGTAGGCAGAGACCTGTTACAAATTCCCCCTTCCCAGTTTGGGATCTTTCATTAGTTTTACAGGTTCTCACAGGAGAACCTTTTGAGCCATTGGAATCTTGCTCATTAAGATTGATCACTCTCAAAACTGTGTTTTTGGTGGCGATCACTACGGCAAGGAGAGTGAGTGAACTTGAAGCCCTTTCTGTTAGGGCACCTTTTTTTCAGGTTTTTCCGGACCGTTTGATTTTTAAGACGGATCCGGCCTTTTTGCCTAAGGTAGCCTCTAGTTTTCATAGAGTCCAGGAGATTGTGCTGCCTACTTTCTGTTTAAATCCGGTGAGAGAACAGGAACACATTTTTCATAGATTGGATATTAGAAGATGTGTCCTTCATTATTTAGATTACACAAGTCAGTTCAGGAAGTCTGATTTTCTTTTTGTGTTATTTTCAGGGGCTAGGAAAGGTTCCAGAGCCTCTAAATGTACAATAGCCAGATGGTTAAGGTTAGCCATTGGGCAGCTTACGTGACAGGGGTGTTAGAACCCCAGTTGGGATCAGGGCACACTCAACCAGGGCAGTGGCAACTTCTCAGGCAGAGTGGGCTGGTGCTTCTCCTGAACAGATCTGTAGAGCTGCAACGTGGTCCAGTTTTTCTACATTCGTGAAGCACTATAGATTGGATCTTCTGTCAGCCAAAGACCAAGCCTTTGATCATAAAGTGCTGCAAGCAGTAGTCCCACCCTAAGGTAATGTGCTCACTTATCCTCTCTACGGTGGCTGTCCTGAAAGACGGACTTGGGAAAAAGGGAGTTACTTACCGGTAACATCCTTTTCCGGGAGTCTTTCAGGACAGCACCGGTTCCCACCCAGGTTTTTGGATATCTTTGGGAACTCATCACATGAGACCGTCAGGTAAGATTAAAAGTTTGTTTGTTTGACGTGTTCTTGTGTCTCCCCAGTTGGCCGGAGGTACTCTGGAAGAACTGAGGGGACGGAGGGAGGATGAGACTTAAATTGTGAAATTGAAGGCGGTGTTTCCTAAGAGGGGAGGAGCCAGGGTCTCTCTACGGTGGCTGTCCTGAAAGACTCCCGGTAAAGGATGTTACCGGTAAGTAGCGCAGTTTTTTAGGGACTTGTGGACACAGCTAAGATATCTAAACATTTATTGTACTGCTCAAAGTCCATCTCAACACATGGTGTTAGAGAGATGCGAATGGATATGCAAAGCAGAAATATTTCAAAGTACCTATGATTATGATCATAAGTCATTTAGATTATCTATGATATTTGTAGGTCATAAAAGAGATATTATAATTTTAGTATCTAATGATCTAAAGAACTTTGTCATAAAGAAAATATATATGAAAGTGAGATTATAAGTAGAAGTGTTTTAGCAACAAACTAGTATTATGAAAAACATATAATCGTGATTATAACTGTATAAGAATTTAACCGATGTTTAGATAAACAAATATTAATTGGATATATCAGAATTATCCAGTTATCCATATAAATAATTTTATGTGATATAGATTGATATATATAACCTGTGTCCTTTCTAAATAGATTACATCTTTATAGATATACATTGATATACATATATACAACCATTTTATATAATTACGTTAAGCATATTTTCTATTATGTTGGTTACTAGCATCAATGAATACTAGAGATATATTTGTTAGAACATATATAAAAAAAATACACGTTATAAATATAAAATATTAACTTAAAGAGATAAACACCAAACACATGTGAGACACCTGGTGGTTGAAGGTGCTATTACCTTAAAATCACGAGGCTCCTGGGAAAGGTAATCATTACGTTTTGCCTGCCAATGAGGAGGGAACACATACCTTTTGGGCAGAACTTAGTATAATGTTATGATCTTATTGTTTAGGAGTATATTTAAGAAGCACAAAAGATGGTTCTAGGAGGAAGCTTAGGGACCCACCCTGAGAAGGGACACTGGGAGAGGCACATACTCCCAGACAGACTGACACTCATGCACCATGCATGAATACATATTTTTACATTCATAAAGATTCTTGTTCCTTGGATCAATCCAGACTAGTAGCCATTTTGGAATGGGTAAATCTGCCATGTTGGTTATATCTTGTATGTTCTCTCAAGTATTGTTGTATTGAATATTCTACTATTGATAATTGTTCTCCCAAATCAATAACCGCCTTTTCGATTTTTTTCTCTAAATTAAATTTTTCATTATATATTTCTTTTTGCATAGTTGCCACTTTTATTGACAAACAAAGGTCTAATTTATTTCACATTATTAACCACTTACTTACCTGCAGTATAGTAACGGTTGGACGTGTGAAATACAGACGCTCTGTTTAATTGTCAATTATCTTAAGGGTATTGATTCTACTGAGAAGTGATAATGGTGATATTACATCCAAGGTACGACACTCCCATTTTGTGGGTGTTTCCATTAATTGTCAAGGTGTTCATGTGACAAAATCAATATTTTAATTTCATATAAATATTTGTTTTTTGTAAACCAATAAATGTAACTATTTTCTATGATCACTTGTCTCCGTGAATATGTTTCACATGTATAGACTGTGTCATATAGATTGATTTTGTATCTTAAAAATATCTTCGTTAAAAATGACTTATAATAAATACTGTGCAGGAAAATGTCCTTAAAAAGCACAACAACAGGATAAATCCACCTTGAGACTTTCCCCACACCTGGAGTGTGCTGAGTTCTTGGATAACGTCTACACAGTGTTTACAGATTGGCTTTATCACCCCAATGATCTCGCTCCAGTTCATGGATGTAATCATTATGTTTGGATGATCCCAACAGTCAGGAGACTTTCCTGACTGTGGATTCTTCTATCCTTCTGATCCCTTCTGAGGATTCTTCTATCCTTCCAAACAAATGTATGAAATCCTCGATGAGTCCTCCTTCTATGTGATCTAGAAGATCTGGAATCACAATGTCTTTATGGATGAAGTGGATGACTCAGTTTATATATTATTTATTGCTTTACAGCTTTCTTCACCCCAGGATTAATTATTCTATTTATATAAGCATTCAAGGAATTGTTCTTACTTTGAGAGATCTCCACCACCATTCCTATGTGAACATTACATCCATGTAATTTATGTTTAACATTTCCATTATGAGTGGATTGATATATATAAGCATAATTTATGCTTTTGGATATATTTTTTGTATTTTCTTCACCAAAAGGATTCATTTTGGGGGTATCGGTTTTATTAGCTATACATTTGTTATGACCTTGTGTTCTGTGTCTTTAAGACTTTTCTATATGTAATAAAAATATCTTTGTTAAACAATTTGTTAAAAAATAACTATCTATTTTTTCTTACTATTTTTGTGTTATATTTGAACTTCTGTGGTAAGATATTTTACAGTACTATGAGACATTTCTTGCGGCTGCAGTTCTGCTGAACTCCACAAGGTGGTGATCTCACTCATATTTAGATAGGACGTTTCTATGGAATGCAGACAGGAAGTGATGTCAGTTACAGACAGGAAGTAATCTGGAATAAAGAAAGACAAGACGTTCCATGTGGCAGGGAAGAGAAGACATCACTAGAAGTAACAGCAGAGGAGGTAATAAGATCTTATTTTCTATTTACACACACCGGACTCACCTCCGCCGATCACTTCCAGCAGTGCCCAGTGAGGCTCTTTGTTCTTGGTGACCCCAAACATGGCACATTGCAGCCACTGAGATTCCCAAGTGATGACAAAGGCTGAGATGAGGTGCATGAATGGGGGAGGGGGTCTGTACTGGGGTGCCAGTCAGAGATGGTTATGGGCAGGGGTAGCAGAGAGATGAGATGAGGAGGATGGATAGGAGTGGGTGGGACAGATTAAGGGGCAATAATATGGGCAGCCCTGGAAGGGGCACATAGGTGATGGGGGGGCAGAGGGCTTGACAGAAACTCCAGAGAGCAGCTGGCAGATGTAGGAGAGGAGTTGGAGATGTGCATAGAGTTGATTCTGCCCCTCCCCTCACACATCTCAAGGGCCCCATACACACCATGGTCCCCCACACCTCATACAGGCACTCACCAGGCTCCGGGCGCTGCAGCTGGCATCAGTGACGGGTCCCTCAGAGCCGGCACAGAGTCCACCCAGTATGAGAACTTGAAGGTTGTGTCTGGGGGAGGAGGAGTGGGGAGAGGAGACCCTTTACTCCAGCAGCAAGACCCTTTCCTGCTGTCTCAGTGATCCCCCCACCCCTGCGCATTAGCGGAACACCACTGTCACAGGTGTGACCTTTGCGACCGTAATAGTTCTGCCACTGGTTCTGAGGGGTCTCTGAGGCGGTAGTGGGACTAAAGGATTCTGGGAGCCTCGAGCGTTTTGTCGGGTATTCCGACTTTGTGCCGTCGGACCAAATTTTCCAACTTGCCGGAAATATTTTCCGACAAAATGCTCCGATCGGACATACTCCGATCATGTGTAGAGAATTCCGTTCAGACAAAGTGCCACGCATGCTCAACTCAAATTCCTACATCAAAGCTATTGGCTACTAGCCTGAACGTAGTCCCATCATAACGAAATTACGTCATAACGTACCGAACGATCGGATTTTCCGACAACTTTGTCCGACCGTGTGTATGCAACAGTTTTGGACAAGATCCGTCGGATTTGGTTGTCGGAATCTCCGACCGTGTGTACAAGGGCTGAGAGGTTAGTGGGGCTGAAGGGCTGTGGGGGCTCTGAAGGGGGTAGTCAGGCTATAAGGCTCTGAGGTAAGAGGGGGCTTCAGGGCTCATAGGGGCTCTTGGTCTCTGATGGTCCTCCCACCCCACCTGCACTTACTTTTCTGACCTTCTTAAAGAACTCCTGCCAGAAAATGAAGGAATATAACAAAAAGGGGGATGGAAGGGAACCAAAAAATGGTGGTACATAAGGTACCCACCGGTATTGTACCGCACACTTGTATTAAGCGGGAAGATAAAGAAAATTGTGCTCTGTGTCAGAGAGACGACTCAGTGCAAAGTGTCACATGAGGAAATCCTGGGAAATAATACCCGACTAATAGGGATAAATAAATTGATTAGTGAATGATTTGATAAATTATTAATTTAATTTATTGAAAAAGAATCAATTGTTAAAATGACAGTAATTCCACACTTTATACTAAGAAAAGACAAAAGGTCTGGGGACAAAGACACACATAAGACGGCGACAAGACACCACCAACAAAATTCATCAAATAGCGCTATAAATGTAATAGACATTAAAAGAACATCACCACCAAGCCTAATACATTATAAATTGTATACAGAGACGGCCGTTGCAGAATTGAGGTTAATAATGTAAGCAATGTGACATTGCATATAACAGTCCGTGGTAGAAATTGTAGAGTAAAAGGACAAAATGAGTCCAGGGGATTGGAGAAAAGGGGGAGATGAAAACAGGGAGCCGTCTGCAGATATACAAAGTCCAAGAAGCTGTAGATGATGATAACAAGCCGTGTATCCTTTAGACTGAACGTAATCCAAATCAGCAGCTGATTGATCAATAAGGCTGTAGTGATTAATCGGAGCGATTCCACTGAACCAAAATCAATGATCAGAGGTCGGAGCCGGACAATAGTAAAGTTCTAAGTGGAAATAAGACAATAGTTCAGTCACACAGGACTTGATGATGAAAAGAGACCGTTATATGCGATGTCATATTCCTTCCATTATTATCCTCCATTCTGTAACCGCCGTTGTCTCCGTATACAATTTATCATTTATTAATCATTTATCAAATCATTGGCTGATCGATTTATTTATACTTATTAGTCCGGAATTATTTCCCAGGATTTCCTCATGTGACACTTTTTTTTTTTGTAAAATCTTTTTTTATTGATTTTTCCAATAGCATAGAAAATTGCCCACACATGGGCCAACAGTACCCACGCAGGGGCAAAATCTCTGCTGCAGCTACAGACCGCAGCAGGGCATATCAGGTAACACAACATGATCGGTCTGCCTCTGAAGCAACAACAGGCCTCAACCAGGCAGACCGGTAGAAATACAAGTAGTACCTGGGTCAGTCTATTACCATATTATGACCTTAATGTTGGTCTAAGGGCATGGGCGTCCGCAGAACTTTTTTCAGGGAGGGGCATCATTTTAAGGCCACCCATTCTCTGGCCCTTTTTCGACAATGACATTATGGTCATAGACTGCAGACGTAGTACAGGTGATGGTCAGAGACTGCGGACATGGCCCAAGAGACTCTCAGAGACTGCGGACATGGCCCAAGAGACTGTTAGAGATGGCATACATGGCCCAAGAGACTGTCAGTGACTGCATACATGGCTTAAGAGACTGCATACATGTGGGGGGTGACAGAGAGAGATGGAGGGGGTGACAGAGAGAGGGCGGGTGACAGAGAGAGTGGGGCGACAGAAAGAGACAGAGGGGGTAACATAGAGCAGTGTGCCAGAGGGAGACGGGGGGTGACAGAGAGAGAGGGGGGTGAAAAAGACAGAGGGGAGAGAGAGAGAGAAGGGGTGACAGAGAGGGGTGATGGGGGTCACGCTCCTGATCCGATCCCTGATTTCGGGGGGGGGGGGCGCTTGCCCCCCCTTGCCCCTACCTGCGGACGCCCATGTCTAAGGGTTAGTTACTGCATCAGTCGCCGTAGTGCTATCAGCTAACCAACAAGTCCACACCTTCTCAAATTTTTTTTGGGCATCCCCTGCCCTTGTAGGTGGCTCTATAAAGGGGCAAACTGGCATTCACTAGACCCTTCCAGAACTTGACAGAGGGGGGAGATGATTGCTTCCAATTCATTGTGATGGCCTTACGTGCATAGTATAGTATTAAGGATATGAGTATTTTCCTAGCTCTGTGGATTATCAGCTGCTCCACCAGCCCCAGCAGACAACATTTAGGGTCATAAGGAATACTAACCTACCTGGAGAACTTCCTTCCAGTAATGCCCAATTGCTGGACAAGCCCAGAAAATGTGAAATAACTCCCCTGGCTGATACGTGCATCTCCAGCAAGCCGAGGAATGTGTCGGCGACATCTGGTGCAGTCTATGGGGTGTGTAGTGAGCTCTGTGTATAATTTTATACTGAACAAGTTTGTCCCTGGCCGAGACCAGTGGAGAGAACAGGAATACCCAAATTTCCCTCCAATCATCGTCGTCTAGTTCCGGTATGTCCCCCACCCACTTCCTGTGTAGGGAGGACAGTTTGGGGATGGCAGCAACCAACAGGGACCCATAAATCTGAGAAGTGGGTTTCTCCAAATCCTTCACCGGAAGGGTGGACTCGAGCTCCGAGTATTCCATTATGACTGGTTGACCTAAGAACTGACATCTATGAGCATGGGCGATCTGGAGATACCTGAAATGAGCCAGTGCAGGCACATTAAACTTTGTACACAATACATGAAAGGGAGCAAGTTCCCCATTGGTGATAACATGCTCCAGAGTCAGTATTTTGTATCTGGCCCAGGCCTGAGGATCTGGGACAGTGGTGAACTGTGGTAGGTTAGGATTCAGCCACAGGGGGGTGTGAGGAGACCAGGTGTTCGGCGGAGATGCTCTCAGCGCCTCTCCCACCCTCCATGCCCTCATAGTGGTGCGCGTGGAAGGGGTGAGGCAATGAGGTGTTTTTGGCCCCCTGAATATCAACCCTTTCAAGGCCTCCAGAGACCCCACTATAGCTGCCTCCAACACCGTAGCAGAATTGGTCAGATCTGGCTGCAACCACCAGTGGACAGTTACAAGCTGAGTAGCCAAGAAGTATTTGTGGCAGTCCGGGAGAGCCAAGCCCCCACTGTCCACAGGCCTGGTCAGAGTGGTATACTTGAATCTAGGTGTTCCAGATCCCCAAATAAATTAAAGGAAGAGTTGTTTAAGAGAATTAAAGAAAGTTTTATTTAGCCATTGTGGGGAATTCCTAAATATGTACGTTAGTTTGGGGAGGACTTTCATTTTTAGAAGGTTAATGCGCCCCATAAGGGAGAGGGGAAGATTGCCCCATGCCCTTAGTTTGGATTTAATCCCCATCAGAACAGGTTCAAGATTAAGCCGGACAAAATCCCCGCTCTCCCTTGAAATAATGATACCTAAATAGGTGAACCTATCCACCCATTGAAGCGGGGTAGAGGGGGACGAGGAGGACCTGGCCCCCTCATCCACTGGGAAAAGCTGAGACTTATGCCAGTTATCCCTTAACCCGGTGAAGGTGGAAAAATCGTCCATAATTCTGAGTGCTCCCCGTAAAGAGTCACCAGCATCGTTTAAAAAAAGCAGTAAATCATCTGCATAGAGAGCCACTCTCTCCTCCAGCCAGCCCACCCTAAGTCCACGGATCTCGGCCGAGCATCTGAGGGCCTCCGCAAGAGGTTCCATTGCCAGGGCGAACAAGGATGGGGAGAGAGGGCATCCCTGCCTGGTGCCCCTCCGCAGGGTGAACTGAGGAGACAAGGAGCCATTCAGTTTAATGCATGCTAGGGGACCGGTATACAATGTGCGCAACCAGGCAATAAACTTCAGTGGAAAACCCATTCTTCTGAGCACCTCCCACAGATACACCCACTCTACCGTGTCAAATGCCTTCTCCATATCAAGGGTGGCAATAGTCCTAGTGCCTTGATTAGTATGGGGGGCATGAATATTAGAAAACAGTCTACAGATGTTGATGTCTGTGGATCTACCCGGCATAAAGCCCATTTGGTCCGGGTCAATCAGAGATTTAATCACCTTATTGAGTCTAGTGGCCAATATTTTGGTTAGTATTTTTAAGTCACAATTTAGGAGTGCTATTGGCCTGTAGGAGGCGCACAACCTGGGGTCCTTATTAGGTTTTGGGATGAGGACAATATGGGCCTCCCTCATAGAGGATGGCAGGGAACCCTGTTGAAGACACTCATGATACAGCTGAGCCAACCTGGGGGCATGTAGTTCTACGTGGGCTCTATAATACTCTATGGGTAGGCCATCTGGCCCCAGGGTCCTCCCAGCCGGGAAAGACCCGATGGCCATCGCCACCTCCTCCAGTGTGATCTCTGAGACAAGGAGTAGTCTCTCTGCATCAGAGAGCCACCCCAATGCTAACGTGTCCAACATGGCGGTCATAGGAGTGGGATCAAAATCATCGGGGAGCGAGGAAACATATAGGGAGGTGTAAAACCTGGTGAAGGCAAGTAGAATGTCCTCCGGAGAGGTAACTATCGCCCCATCTGCCGTGAGTATTTCTGAAATTACCTCTAAGGGCCTGTCCTGCCGTGCTAACATCGCTAGTAGCTTGCTGTTCTTGTCCCCATGTTCAAAGTACTTCTGTCTACTATGCTGTATACCAAGCCTGGTAGTGTCCGAAACATGGAGATGTAATTCTCGCTGAAGCGATGAAAGGTGTTCAAAGTTAGATACCGTAGCCGAGGCTGAGTATTGCCTGAGAGCCTCTTCCACCTTGTGCTGAAGGTCAGAGACCTTATCCCCGAGTTCCGCCCTAACCGCCGCCATGGCCGAGATGTACTGACCCCTGCCGTGGGCTTTGGAAGCATCCCATGTTGTCTCCAGGGAGGCTGACCCCGCATTATGCACCCAATAGTCCCGCAAGGAGGGAGAAACCCTATCGTGTACTGTCTCATTGTTGATCCAGTAGGGTTGTAACCTCCAGAGGGCTTTGCTCCTTGTCCTGGAGGTCCCAATGATAAGCATAAGAGGGTGATGGTCAGATAGGCCAGAGGGAAGATAACTAGCCTCCCGGATACTAGCCAGGAGGGTATCATTGGCAAAAGCCAAATCAATGCGGGAGGACGTTTTAAATGTAGATAAGAAGCAGGAGTACGTTCTTTCTTGGGGATGTAACCACCTCCAAACCTCGTGGAATTCTGTTGCCTGGGCCCACACACCAAGTCTCCCATAAATAGGACACTCGCCGGGCAATGCGGAGCCAGCCTCTCATACAGTGTATACAGAATGTGTATCTGGCTCGGAGGAGGCAGATAGACGTTCACAATAACATATTTCTTATCAAAAATACTCAACACCACCATAGCAAATTTCCCCTGGGGGTCCAAATGGACCTCATGGATTGTACACGGGACCCGTTTACTAATCAATATAGAAACCCCCCGAGAGTACGAGGAGTAGGTCGCATGAAGCGCCCTTTGCACCCAGGGTTTTTTCAAAGCCAGAACCTTACTGCCAGTCAAGTGCGTTTCCTGTAGCAGTACTATGTGGGGGTTATGTAGCTTTAAATATTGGAATAACAGTGACCATTTATATTTAGAATTAAGCCCCCTGATGTTCCACGATATAACGGTCAGCAACTCAGCATCTGAGGGGGCCATCATGGAACACCCGGGGGAAACCAAAGCAGGATGATCCTAACCAACCAAGAAATATAGACTGACCCAAATTGAGCACATACAATCAGTGGCCTATGAGCAGCACAGTACTTATTCATTACTTTAAAACAGAAAAACCCCTCCCCCCAAAACATAAAACACCCTACCCAAACATCATGAGAACCAAGCTCAATGGCCCAAAAGGTAGGCCAGAGAGCCATATAAACCGATGCAGGGTTTTGTCCCTTAACTAGAAAAAACATAGAGTCTTTAGGTCACTGGGACCCCTGGACGTTGGGCCACTGGGCCGAAGGTGGATACAGACCTTCCAGAGAGAGTCCTTCTCTAGTGCGGGAGGGGAATCCAAGTGTGGAGGGGAGAACAGAGGGGTAAACAGGGGGCGCTTCTGAACAAAGGTGAGGTAATTCAGTGGTAGTCATTGGAGCTCCTTAGGCAGGAGTAAACGGTATTTCAGCCAGCAACAGAAGATAAAGAAAAAAAAAAAAGTGTTACTTTTTATACTCAATATATGTACAAGTGGGATGCAATAGGGAGGAGAGGACTGGGGGCAGAGAGCAGTCAATGCAGGGAAGCAGCAAAAGACAGTCCTGTTGAAAAGAAGAGGGATACTTAGCAACTGATTGTGGTCGGTCATTCTTCCTCATGATCGCTTATGTTTAGCGGGCGTCCAGCCAAGCCGCCGCAGCCTCTGGAGTATCGAAGAAGCGAGTGCTTGCTCCCTGATTGTGGCTTGCATGTGGATTTTCTGAACATAAGTGGATTTTTTTTAACTAAAGTGGAGAGTTAATAACCAGGAGTTGAAAACAGGAGTTAAGACAGGAGTCTCTAACCTCTATCCTACATCCATCCTCCCCTCCATTTTAAAGATCCCACTGCAAGGGGCAACCAGACAGCTTTCCAGAAATGTCAGGCTGACAGCAAGCCAGATTCACTGGATCAGAGTGTTTTAAGGGGACAACCGCAGCCAGGTAAGCTCGCACCTCCACTCCCCCCCCCCCCCCCCCCCCCAGTGATTGTTCCAGGGACTCTGTCCGACCGCCTACGGGGATCAGGAAGGAATTTTTGCCCCACTGGTGCATTTGGCTGCTACTGTCAGGGGGTTTTTTGCCTTCCTCTGGAACAACCATAGGTTAGCATACCCCTACCTCCGGCCTCCTTTCCATTTTTTACGCTATCCTAGGACGACTATTCCAGATCACAGCCAGACTTCTTTTCTAAGCGGAGACCTCCACCTTAAGTAAAGGCAGCTGGAACAGCCAGCAAACGAATACAACAACTCCTTCCGCATCCATATAGGCATCCCCTGATCAACTTGCGCGCTAATAGCCTCAAGCACGGCGGCAAGTCTGATACCTAGCCCCACCTCAGGATCAATACCCTGATCAGGATCATAATCTTAGGCCCATAGTACCATCAACAGCATCCACAAACCATGTGCTACTTCAAATACTCAGCTGAAGTTCTGCACAGACTAAGGAACATCAACACCACATTGCCATCTTCCATACAAAAAATACTTCAAAGAGAACAACTATTAAAAACCGGACGACAAGCAGCTCCCAACCACAGGAAGACATCTACTCGACCACTACAATTAGATTGCGCCTTGATTAACGCCAGGTCTGCAGTCAAACATAGACTGGAAGTACACGACTTCATCATCGAGAACAATGTAGACTGTCTCTTCATCACCGAAAGCTGGTTAACCTCTGACTGCAACACCATCCTCACCGAATTGGTGCCGGAAAACTACAGGATCCTAACCGAACACCGGATAGGGAAAAAAGGAGGAGGCCTAGCAGTGATCTTTAAAGGTCACCTGGATCTCACTAAACCATCATCTCAGAACCCAGTGTCTTTTATGGAAACCCTGACGCTACATTTTCAACCAACACCCCATGACACCACTCATATACTACTGTGCTACAGACCACCGGGACCAAAGTCCAATCTTCTTTCACCCCTCACGGAATCCTTTGCAATGCACACCCTAAAATTCAAAAATTTCCTGGCACTCGGAGATTTCAACCTTTGGGCAAACGAGCCTAAAGACCCCATCGCGACTGCCTGCATCAATCAACTAGAAGAACTGGGTCTACAGCAACTGATAAAGACTCCCACGCATGGGTCAGGACACACCCTGGACCTCATTTTCAAACAGAACATCGACGTCAACATACTCGACAACATAACTCTGCCATGGACGGATCACCACGCCATCAAATTCAAAATCACTACCAACATCACCAACGCAAAACGGAAACCTGTAACAACGCACTGGACCAGATCGCATAAAAAACTGTACTCCGAAGCCTTCAAAACCACTCTGTCCAAAAAAATATCTACAATAATCTTAAACCACTCTACGGAGGAAACACTCAACTCCCTGAACAAGGCATTACTGCAATCAGCAGACTCGGTAGCACCAAAACGCAGGGCTCTCATCAGGAAGAAAAATGCTGGATGGTTTAATAGCTCCCTCTCCGTACTAAAGCAAGAACGCAGAAGAGCGGAAAGAACATGGAGAAGAAATCCCACCGAGGAAAACCTATTTAACTACAAAGGTCTGACAGAGAATTATTGGAAAGCAATCTTCAAAGCCAAAAAGGACCACTTCTCATATACAATCTCAACGGCCGCAAACCAACCACGGGAACTGTTTAAACTGGTTAATCAATCAATGAATCCGGTGTGCCTAGAACCCCCAGAAAGCGAATCCCAGGATTACTGTGACAAACTGTCGGATTTTTTCATCGATAAAGTCAAAACCATCAGGGAAACAATTTGTCAGAAGAAAACATCCAACCTCAGCCAGCAAATACATAAAGAGGATGTCCGCACCAACATACCGCAACCGCCAAAATTTTCACTATCCCCAATTACCGTAGACACCGCAAAAAACATCATTAATAAACTGCGTGACAGTACCTCACCTATTGACATCATCCCCACAAAACTACTGAAAGAATGCTCCGACATCGTGGCTCCAACCATAACCCACCTCATAAACCGATCATTCCACGAAGGGATTGTTCCCAGCATCCTCAAACAAGGCATCGTCAAACCTCTACTCAAGAAACCAAACCTGGACCCTCAGGATCCAAACAACCGTAGGCCAATTACAAGCCTCAACACCATTTCTAAGATCATGGAGAAAGCTGTAGTACATCAGCTACAACTTCACCTGGATACTCACAAACTCCTGGACCCGCTGCAATCAGGCTTCCGCCCGGGTCATGGAACAGAAACAGCTCTCCTCAAGATTTGGGATGACGCCCTCGAAGCGGCAGATGACGGAGAGCCGTGTCTCCTCGTACTGCTAGACCTAAGTGCAGCGTTTGATACAGTAGATCACAATACTCTACTCGTCCGCCTCACAGAAGTAGCCGGAGTCCAAGACATAAATCTCCATTGGTTCGCGTCCTTCCTAGGAAATCGGTCACAGACAGTGAAACTAGGAAAATTCCTCTCCGAAACTCGGGCAGTCACCTGCGGAGTCCCTCAAGGCTCTCCGTTGTCACCCGTTCTCTTCAACATTTACATTCGCCCACTCCTTCAAATCATCAGATGCTCAGATCTCTGCTTCCACTCTTACGCTGACGACACGCAACTTTATTTCCGGATCAATGGAAAAAAAGATCACCAACAACAACTTGAAAACTGCCTCAAATCAATAGAGGACTGGATGACCACCAACTCCCTCCAGCTGAACCAATCAAAGACAGAGCTTCTTATCTTACACCCAAATCTTAAGCCCGCAACCAAAACCTCCTGGTCTCCACCAACCGTCTTTGGGCAGACTATGTCCCCAAAGACCAAAGCGAAGAGTCTCGGGGTTATTTTAGACGCACAAATGTCAATGGATGCGCAAATAGGAGCAGTAGTCAGTCGATCTCACCATCTGCTGCGCATGCTTCGCAGACTCATCCCTTTTATCCCAAAGAATGACAAAGCAGTGGTAGTTGGAACAATCATTAATTCACGACTGGACTACGCAAACTCGCTTTACATAGGATTACCACAATATCAACTTGCGCGATTACAACTGATCCAAAACACAGCGGCAAGGCTGATAACAGGAAAAAAACCCTGGGAATCCATTTCTCTTTCACTGAGGAGCTTACATTGGCTAACCGTAAAAAATCGGATCACGTTCAAGACCCTTTGCCTCACCCACAAATGCGTGCATAGAGAAGCTCCGCAATACCTAATGGAGAAAATAAATCATTACACACCAAACCGCAGTCTTCGATCAGCCAACAAAAACCTCCTCCTCGTGCCCAAAGCCCGGTATAAATCCAAGGGGGATCGGAGATTCGCTGTCCAAGGGCCTCGGCTATGGAATGCTCTACCAATCAACATCCGCCTGGAAGAAAATCACCTGGCTTTTAGGAAAAAACTGAAGACCTTCCTCTTTTAGCAGATGATCAAAGCTCGCCACAGCGCCTAGAGGCGATTCAGTTCGCATTGTGCGCTATATAAGTATTTCATTCATTCATTCATCAGTAATCCACAATCTGCTGGGATACAAAAGACCAAAACGGAGTCCTTGTTCTCGAAGCTGGCGTCTCACATCAGTAAAGGATTTGCGTCTTTGCTGTACCTCCTGAGAGAAGTCTGGGAAAAAGAGCAGTCTGGTGTTCTCATACTTGATTTCAGGCATGGTACGAGCCGCCGCCAGGATGCGGTCCGGATCACGATAGTTAAGCAGCCGCAACAGGAAAGGGCGCGGAGGTGCCCCGGGCCTCGGAGGGAGCGGTGGGACCCGGTGGGCTCTTTCCACAACAAAGGTGGGCGGCACGTCCCCTAGATTGAACAAGTTGGATAGCAGCTACTCAGTGAATTCAGCAGGTTTGGAGCCCTCAGCTCTCTCGGGGAGCCCAAGTATACGGATATTGTTTCGCCTGAGGCGGTTTTCAGTATCTATTGCCCGTTCCTGGAGTGCCTTCACCTGGAGCTGCAAGGCCTTCACCTCCCTGGAATCTGATCGGACCGTGTCCTCCACCGCGGAAACCCTGTCCTCCACTTCGGCAACGTGCGACCGGAACTTATCCATATCCTGGCGGATGAGCCCGACATCCACAGTCAAGAAGTCGATTTTTGCTGTGAGGGTTTCTTTGCAGGATGTTATGGCTGCTAGGATCTCTGCCCCTGTGGGAGCCCCCACCTCCCCGAATCCACAACTGCCCGCGTACTGGACGCCATCTCAGCCGCCGACTGCCCTGCAGACGAGGCTGCCATCGGCAGGGAGGCACAGGGAGTCTTGGAGCCGGATTTGGAGTAGCGGGTCTTGGGATGGCCCATCCGGGGTTCCCCTTGGGATGGGGAAAATCTGGAAGGAGTGTATGAGCTGAGAGCCTGCGGTCTGTCAGTAGAGTAAAACCCGTGCCTGGGCTGATACCCTGACACAGGAGCTAATTCTCCCTATTGGGGGGCAACGGGCAAGTTCCGGGGTTCAGCTGGAAGAGTGGGAGAGGTAGTGGTGAGCCTCTGCACAGGGACAGGACCCCCGGCAAAGGGCTGCCGCCGTGAGGATGAAGGCACAGGGAGAAGGAAGCAGCAGCTCTGGGATCCAGCTGGTGGCACAAGGAGAGGGGTGTATTGCTTCCAGGGAGCAGATTGGGACACAGGGAGGGTAGTTTAGTAAGCTGGCACTGTACCTTGAGGTGGGGGAGAAGTCTGATGCAGTAGGCCACAAGATGGCACCTGTAAGCAGCCTGGATGGATCTCCTGGTGTCTCTCAAGGCCCTAGTTCAACTCAGCCTCTTCCAAAAGTGTGGGGGGTCCACCGCCTCACCCCCCCCCCCCCCCCCCCCCGTGGATCGCTGTAAATTGAGCCCGGGGATGTCGGAGGCCAGGTAGGCCTCAAGATGGCGGCAGCTCTCCTCAGTGTGGGACCGGCCGCGGCCCGATAGGATGCAATCGGCCGGCTGCGCTCCACAATATAGGCTGGGCCAGATGCAGCAGGCTCCCGAGAGTCTGTGGGGGGAACCCGGGAGGCCCTCAGGTGGCGGCAGTGGAAGGATGGCCGTGGATTGCTAGGCTGCAAGATGGTGGCGGCCGCGAGCTCCTGGGAGCGGCCCCACGAATCTCCCTCGATGGCGTGGGCTCCCTCTTTGTCTTTGATTCGTCTCTCTGACATTTCTCTTCAGTAAGTGAAGGAAGCTTCACCTCACCATATCACTGGTCAAGAAGAATGTTCCACAACACAAAATAGACCAAGACTAAGAGAACAAACCCCTCCCCCTGTTGTCCTCCTCCTACCCACACTGAATTGCTATTGGAGAGTACAGAACAGACTCCTCCCCCACAGTTCTGTACATCACCATCAGAATCCTCCTGCTATCCAATCCCATCCCTTCTCTTACCGCAGAGAGTGACATCACTCCGATCAGTCAGCAGGCTGCCGGAGATTGGAGCCTTGCAGCCGGAGTTCTGGCAATTATCCTGATTAGCCGACAACTCCGACCAAAAGTCAGCAAGTTCCCCTTCCTGGACACCATGATGACCCGACATTGTCCTCACAGCACTGGCTCAGAACAAACAAGTCAAAGGAAGGATCATATTTATCATTCCTTGTTTGCAGATCTAAAACTAATCAAAACCAGTTCAGGAACCAAACAAACCCAACAGAGAGAAGAGAATTTCTGATCTGGCAGAACAAGAGGGTCCCAGGAGGCCAAAAAAAAAAGTCAGACGCTAAATAGTCCAAACTAAATGAGTTCCCATGGGGGGGAGTAGTTCTTATATGTATAGAAACCCTCCTATTACCCCTTCACATCCACATCTTATTATTGTGTGACCAACACCATCCAAATAATTCTTACTTTCATTTCCCAAAGTTATCCGTCTACAAGGAGACCTGTATAGATCAAATGACAGCACTAATGAGGATGGAGGAGGACCGGAGTCACATGACTGAGAAGATACTAAACCTCACCCTGGAGATCATCTACCTGCTGACCGGAGAGGTGAGGAGGATTCTGGGAGGTCACATGACATCACTCTTATCTCTATTAATAAAACACAGACCTGACCGGAGAGGTGAGGGGGATTCTGGGAGGTCACATGACATCACTCTTATTTCTATTAATAAAACACAGACCTGACCGGAGAGGTGAGGAGGATTCTGGGAGGTCACATGACATCACTCTTATTTCTATTAATAAAACACAGACCTGACCGGAGAGGTGAGGAGGATTCTGGGAGGTCACATGACATCACTCTTATTTCTATTAATAAAACACAGACCTGACCGGAGAGGTGAGGGGGATTCTGAGAGGTCACATGACATCACTCTTATCTCTATTAATAAAACACAGACCTGACCGGAGAGGTGAGGAGGATTCTGGGATTCTAACATGATGTTCCTATTGGTTCCCCAATACAGAGATTTCCTCTTGTGAAGTCCGGTGATCATATGACCATCACAGTGCCTCCATGTGACTCCCTAAAACCTGAGAGACACAACATGGAGAAGATTCTAGAAGTCACCAAGAAGATGATGGAGCTGCTGACAGGAGAGGTGAGGAGGATTCTGGGAATTGTGGGACATTATCCAGGAACAGACAAGGGATGTGTCTGGATGGTGACTGTATCATTGTGTGTGTCAGGTTCCTATAAGGTGTCAGGATGTCACTGTCTATTTCTCCATGGAGGAGTGGGAGTATTTAGAAGGACACAAGGATCTCTACAAGGACGTCATGATGGACAATCAGCCGACAGCCGCCCCTCACATCACCGGGTAAGAGGAGACTTTATTGTAAAGGAGAGAGCAGTACGGAGGCTCCACCTAGATCCCCCATCATCTGATAAACACATAGAAACAATGTATTCAGTCAGTGTGTGTGTTTCCTACAGATGGATCCAGTAATGGGAACCCACCAGAGAGATGTCCCCGTCCTCTGTATTCCCGGGATTCCACACAGGAAGGTCACACCACCCCCCACCATCATCAGGTAGATGAGTGACAATTATTGGTAGTTCTGATTTATACACAGCATGATTGTTACAATGAATGTTTTATTATATATTCAGAGTGGAAACCTCGGGGATGATAATATTGATGATAAAGAAGAGTATAAAGAGGAGGATGAGGAGTATGGAGTGATGGAGGAGTTTTCAGAAGGACACAAGGATATGATGGAGCCACCAAATACCAGGAACCCACCAGAGAGATGTCCCCATCCTCTGTATTCCCGGGATTCCACACAGGAAGGTCACACCATCCCTCAATATTGCAAGGTTGGTGGGATGGAGGTTATAAAACACACTTATAGAGATGATGTGTGTATTTTCTATGTGATGTCACAATAATAAATCTTCTATCTTACAGATGATATTCTCTCTCATTTTCTTGGTTTAGAGTGGAGATCCAATGGATATAGAATTTGAGGTGAAATCAGAAGAAGAAGAGAGGTATGTGAGGGATGATCAGCAGTCTATGGAGGAGGATGGAATAACGGGGACATTTATAGAGGAGGACACTCCTACAGAGATCAGCACAGGTGGGTCATTAACACTAAATACATTCCTCCACCCATACTGCTCACTGATTGGTCCAGAGTAGGGCGGGGGCTGGGTGATATCAGCCTGTAATCCCCTGGTCACCTTCCATTAGTACAGTCTCATCTATGCAGAGGAAGAGTCAAGCTGGCCTATCATCAGAGAGCGGGGATTGCCCAATTTAACAGCTTTCATCGGAATTGCTGGGTTCCCGGTGCCGCTCACATCACACAGCCCCGCCTCCTCACCGCTCACATCACACAGTCCCGCCTATTCACCCGGTGCCTCCCGGCATTGGACCGATGTTCTGTCTATCAAATTTGCTGGGCGAGGTGGCGGGACTGTGTGATGTGAGTGGCACCGGGAACCCAGCAATTCCGATGAAAGCTGTTAAATTGGGCAATCCCCGCTCTCTGATGATAGGCCAGCTTGACTCTTCCTCTCCTCTCTTCCCCGGGCTAGTACAACAGCTCCTGTTCAACCTCCGCCTGCTGGTGGTGCTCGCCCCCCTCCTCTGAGGCAGCCATCATTTTCCACTCGCAAAATGCGAGTATTCAAGTGAAAAATTTGAGGGCCGCCTTACACTATATACTCTATGTTGTAGATTACATAATCCTGACCCCTGCACTATATATATACTCTATATTGTACATTACATAGTCCTGTCTTCTGCTCTCTCCCCTCCCCTCACTGCTATATATACACATAATATGTATTCTCTTTTGTTACACCCATTTCCTACCAGCTGGACATTTTATATCGGATGATGTGATTGGAGGACAGACTTTTACATGGTGATAATAATGTGATAACATTCTCAAACTTTGGAACCTTAAACAGAAAATGATAACGAGGCAAGAGTCAATAACCCAATGATGGTGGTCTTCAGGATCAGTCCAGTCTTCATCTTGGTTGTTCTCCCCCATCCTCACTCTCTGACCTCTGGTGGGGCTCAGCCCCGCTGTTATTCATGACTAAATCATGGAGTAAATTAGGAAGTGCAGGACTTCTTGTGTTGGGAAGATGGCAATGAGTGATAGAAGGGGAGGGGACACTCGTTGTTCTGCCCATATTTATCATAGTAATATGTGATATGTGCTGTTACAGATTATACTGAAATGTTAGTTTGGCGTTGCTGCCATCTAGTGGTCAGAGTTAGTTATTATTTTGCCACAGCTTGATAGGAAGTGAAATTTTCTTCACAGTGAAAGGTAGTGACCTTTAACCTGGAACTATATTTCCTTCATTTCATGATTGGTCCTTGATCCAAGCTGTCTGCATGCAGTAGAGATCTTAACTATTCCTGGAGTAATGGTGAAATTGTCTGTGAGTTCTTTCACTGATAGAGTGAGGCTGCTGTATAATGTTGTAATGTTCTGACACATATGTTTTTTATGCTCATGTTGTAGTTTTACAAAGTTATTCGGAAAAAAGAATAGATGTAGATCTGATGTCTCACGTTTCTTGACTTCTGAATTATTGTTAAGCTGTCTGACTGTCTGTGTTATACAAGAATTCAATAACGAGAAGCAGAACACTCGTCCTACAATCCCCTCATCACTGTCACTCCTATAAAAGACAGTTCTCGTTGTTTCCTCCCTCTCTGACTAAGGTCCATGAATAAAGAAATGATCTGGTAGGAGATCAGAGGACCCATTTACTAGTTACCTTGAGGGGGGAATTGTAAGATCCTCAGAGACAAAGCTGCCTGATGTGGGCGGAGTCCTGGTTTAGGGGAACCAATCAGCTGATGTCTAGTAATAATCTTTGTATTTCTATTTTAGTAGATGGACGGGAGATGAGGAAAACCTCAGAGGATTGTCTCACTTTGTCTCCAGACTGTAAAGTAGAAGATGAGGACATCACACAGTATAGTCCAGGAGAAAACCCGACTACCTCCAATGTCCATCCGGCACCACACAGTGTAGATGGACCATCGTATTCCTCTTATCCTGAGGAACCTCAGACTGTGAGGGACGGGGCCGTCCTTCCAACAGAGAAGAGCTTTTCCTGTCTTGAGTGCGGGAAGTGTTTCCCTTCTAAATCCCATCTTCATGTGCATATAAGATCTCACACAGGAGAGAAGCCGTATTCCTGTCCTGAGTGCGGGAAATGTTTCCATGCTAAATCTGAACTTAATAGACATAAAAAATCTCACACAGGGGAGAAGCCAAAGTCCTGTCCTGAGTGCGGGAAATGCTTTTCAGGTAAGTCCAGTCTTTACAGACATCAGAGATCTCACACAGGGCAGAAGCCACATTCCTGTCCTGAGTGCGGGAAATGTTTTTCACAGAAGTCCCATCTTTCCACACATCAGAGATCTCACACGGGGGAGAAGCCGTATTCCTGTCCTGAGTGCGGGAAATTTTTTTCAGAGAAGTCCAATCTTTCAACACATCAGAGATCTCACACGGGGGAGAAGCCGTATTCCTGTCCTGAGTGCGGGAAATTTTTTTCAGAGAAGTCCAATCTTTCCACACATCAGAGATCTCACACGGGGGAGAAGCCGTATTCCTGTCCTGAGTGTGGGAAATGTTTTTCACAGAAGTCCAGTCTTTTCAAACATCAGAGATCTCACACGGGGGAGAAGCCGTTTTCCTGTCCTGGGTGCGGGAAATGTTTTTCAGTGAAGTCCCATCTTTCCACACATCAGAGATCTCACACGGGGGAGAAGCCGTATTCCTGTCCTGAGTGTGGGAAATGTTTTTCACAGAAGTCCAGTCTTTTCAAACATCAGAGATCTCACACGGGGGAGAAGCCGTTTTCTTGTCCTGAGTGCGGGAAATGTTTTTCAGTGAAGTCCCATCTTTCCACACATCAGAGATCTCACACGGGGGAGAAGCCGTATTCCTGTCCTGAGTGTGGGAAATGTTTTTCAGAGAAGTCCAGGCTTTCCACACATCAGAAATCTCACACGGGGGAGAAGCCGCATTCCTGTCCTGAGTGTGGAAAATGTTTTTCAGAGAAGTCCAATCTTTCCACACATCAGAGATCTCACACGGGGGAGAAGCCGTATTCCTGTCCTGAGTGTGGGAAATGTTTTTCACAGAAGTCCCATCTTTACAAACATCAGAGATCTCACATGGGGGAGAAGCCATATTCCTGTCCTGAGTGCGGGAAATGTTTTTCAGAAAAGTCCAGTCTTTCCAGACATCAGAAATCTCACACGGTGGAGAAGCCGTATTCCTGTCCTGAGTGTGAGAAATGTTTTTCACAGAAGTCCAAGCTTTCCATACATCAGCGATCTCACACGGGGGAGAAGCCGTATTCCTGTCCTGAGTGCGGGAAATGTTTTTCACAGAAGTCCAATCTTTCCACACATCAGAGCTCTCACACGGGGGATAAGCCGTTTTCCTGTCCTGAGTGCGGGAAATGTTTTTCAGAAAAGTCCGTTCTTAACAAGCATCAGAGATCTCACACAGGTGAGAAGCCGTATTCCTGTCCTGAATGCGGGAAATGTTTTTCAGTGGAGTCCAGTCTTTCCAGACATCAGAGATCTCATACAAGGGAGAAGCTGTATTCCTGTCCCGAGTGCGGGAAATGTTTTTTTAGAGAAGTCCAGTCTTTCCATACATCAAAGATCTCACACGGGGAGAAGCCGTATTCCTGTCCTGAGTGTGGGAAATGTTTTTCAGTGAAGTCCAATCTTTCTGCACATCAGAGATCTCACACGGGGGAGAAGCCGTATTCCTGTCCTGAGTGCGGGAAATGTTTTTCACAGAAGTCCAATCTTTCCACACATCAGAGATCTCACACGGAGGAGAAGTCGTATTCCTGTCCTGAGTGAGGGAATTGTTCCTCACTGAAGTCCTGTCTTCCTGTACATCAGGGATCCCACACATCCCTCGAGGTGTATTAGTGCCTTTAGTGAGGGAAATGTCTTCTATATGAATGTTGCTGGACATCACAGCTCTCATGTGGGGAAGAAGCACACCCTGATATACACCTCAGATATACTCCATGGCTGATCTTCATCATGGAAGAAACAGTTGATAAGGAGATCAGAGATCACCAAAGACATGGATGAAGTGTTGTACCGTGTCGGCCATTGATAGCAGGAGAAAAATAAAAATGGAGTCATTTCCTCTCATCCATTTTGTAGCTTTTGTAAATATTAAAAAAAATAGTTAAATTTATGTTGTTACATAATTACATAGTTAGCGAGGTTGAACCAGTCCATCCAGTTCAACCTGAGTGTCTTCAATTGTCCCTATCCCTGTACATTGCAGTCACATCGGTCCCCACCCTCAAGGAGCCACAATCCGAGGGCCCCATTCATATACTGGGGACAATTTTGGACAGAAGCCAATTAACCTTCCTGCATGTCGCACTCATTCCTCCCGCTGTGAGGTCATTTCTTTGTAATTCTAAAAACATTTTATTAGAAAAGAGTGCAGTTGTTGTGACATTTATAAAGGAAATGTTACCAAAGCAGCACACAGACCCCCCTGAGGTTCTTCTGTGTATTTGGGGCTCTTTGTGCTGCTTAAAAATAAGAAGCCGGCAATAAAATGTCATTTTCTGTAAATTTAAACCAATTAATTTTTCCTTTGTAAAATGTCACATTGTAGCCCATCCAACAGGAAGCATGAAAAACTGTATAGAGTCCCCCAAATATATACCAGACCCTTTGCTTTCCTCCCCCCTTTCCCTCTCTCCTCCCTCCTTTTTCTCTTCTTCCCTTTCCTTTCCCCCTTTCTCTCTAATCCCCCCAACCCCTCCCCTGTTTTTCTTTCCCTTTTTCTCCTCATCTTTTCTATTGAAGTCGCTGGATTGTATATTATTCTTATTCCATCTTTATGAACCAATTAATATAGATACACGTCCATTGATTGCACATCCCCCGCAGCCATCGGGGGGGAACCTTGGTGGTGCTCTGACCTCGGCTGAGGCTTTGATTACTGGGGAAGCAACATCTCCCCTCACCTTTTTCCTCCTTGTTTAATTTCTTCCATTGAATGTAATGATTTATATATGTAATTCAATTTTGATACATAGTGCTTAATACTGTAATAATTACTTGCCGATATTCCCCTGACGAAGCGATATAAAGACCGCAAAACATGTTGAGAACCATATCCATGGAAACCCACCATATCCTGAGCCTCCTGGTTTGGGAACTTGTATGCTGGTGACATTTATGGATTGTTACTTTGCACTTTTTACAAATGTATCAAATGTCTTGTCTTTTGTATTAATAAAACTGTATAATACGTTTTATCAGTATTGAGTATACATTGTTTAATATCTGTACTGCGATAGTCCTGCTTCAATGCTCTTTTCTGGGTGATCGGTTGGGGATCGTTCTCTAGTCTTCCTTTTTCCTTTCTAAGTGGATGATGGTACACCTTATTTAGTCTATCCTTGACGTACAATATAGAGGCCATAACTCTTACAGTCAGGGTTACATGTAACTGAGCAGATCTGTGCTGGGTTACATGCTGTGAAGGACGGGGAGTCCTTGGAGGTCTATTAGACCCCTAATGTATCCATAAATTGTAAATATAGGAATGAATTAGACCGACAAGTCCAGAAACACTACAGCACTCAGGAGTGGTCTGATAAACCAGACATGATGTGGATGGTAGTTGTAGTGAAACTACCAAATGGATTCATCATACAAAATGTGCAAAATAAATAAATAAATGTACCAAATAAGAAGTAAGAGATAGAAAATGTGGAAAATAATAATTGGTGAATGACAATAATATTCATATATACCAACAGTAATAAAAGGTCTGGGTAGGATAGCCCAGAGTGCTAAACATAGCTAAATCTAGAAGGTGCCACTAGAAGACCAGAGAGGGCGCTCACTTTCCACCACTGGAAGAAAAAACAATACAGCCCCATAGTGTAGTATTAAAAATAATTGACAATCTATAGAAAAATAAAAATGCACTCACAAAGTACACATGTGTAGGGTATGGCATAAAGGTGACTTGGGGGCCAGAAATGTCAGAGGGGCAGCCAGAGAACCACCAGCCTTGGTCACCAGCTGAGGATGAAGTGTGCTGAAGATGGAGGAGGCCGCTGTCACTGCAACTGCAATTTGTGTTCAACCCGAGACTGGAATCCTCAATGTCACTGTAGACGGCCAAAGCTTTGTGCTATTAATAAAACACAGACCTGACCGGAGAGGTGAGGAGGATTCTGGGAGGTCACATGACATCACTCTCATCTCTATTAATAAAACACAGACCTGACCAGAGAGGTGAGGAGGATTCTGGGAGGTCACATGACATCACTCTTATCTCTAATAATAAAACACAGACCTGACCAGAGAGGTGAGGAGGATTCTGGGAGGTCACATGACATCACTCTTATCTCTATTAATAAAACACTGACCTGACCGGAGAGGTGAGGAGGATTCTGGGAGGTCACATGACATCACTCTTATCTCTATTAATAAAACACAGACCTGACCGGAGAGGTGAGGAGGATTCTGGGAGGTCACATGACATCACTCTTATCTCTATTAATAAAACACAGACCTGACCGGAGAGGTGAGGAGGATTCTGGGAGGTCACATGACATCACTCTTATCTCTATTAATAAAACACAGACCTGACCGGAGAGGTGAGGAGGATTCTGGGAGGTCACATGACATCACTCTTATCTCTATTAATAAAACACAGACCTGACCGGAGAGGTGAGGAGGATTCTGGGAGGTCACATGACATCACTCTTATCTCTATTAATAAAACACAGACCTGACCGGAGAGGTGAGGAGGATTCTGGGAGGTCACATGACATCACTCTTATCTCTATTAATAAAACACAGACCTGACCGGAGAGGTGAGGAGGATTCTGGGAGGTCACATGACATCACTATTATCTTTATTAATAAAACAGACCTGACCGGAGAGGTGAGGAGGATTCTGGGAGGTCACATGACATCACTCTTATCTCTATTAATAAAACACAGACCTGACCGGAGAGGTGAGGAGGATTCTGGGAGGTCACATGACATCACTCTTATCTCTATTAATAAAACACAGACCTGACCGGAGAGGTGAGGAGGATTCTGGGTTTCTAACATGATATTCCTATTGGTTCCCCAATCAATGATCAGAGCACTTTTTACAATTTGGCACTGCGCTGCTTTAACTGGTAATTGCGCGGTCATGCAATGTTGTACCCAAACAAAATTTACGTCCTTTTTTGCCATAAATAGAGATTTCTTTTGATGGTATTTGATTGCCTCTACGATTTTTTATTTGTTTGCGATATAAACAGAGAAAGACCAAAAATCTGGAAAATAAAATGATATTTTCTTCTTTTTCTTATAAAAAAAATTCCAATAAACCCCATTTTGGAAAGTAGACACCCCAAGCTATTTTCTTAGAGGTATGGGGAGTATTTTGTAGATCTCACTTTTTGTCACAGTTTTGAAAATTGAAAAAATAAAATAAAAATTTTCTTTTCTTTCTTAATTTTAAAAAACAAATGAGATTTGCAAAATACTCCCCATGCCTCTCAGCAAATAGCTTGGGGTGTCTACTTTTCAAAATGGGGTCATTTGGGGGGTTTTGTGCTATTTTGACATTTTATGGCCTTCAAAGCTGTGATAGGTAGTGAGGAGTGAAATCAAAAATTGACTCCCTTAGAAAGCCTGAAGGCGGTGATTGGATTTCGGGGTCCAGTATGCGGCTAGGCTCCCAAAAAGTCTCACACATGTGGTATCCCTGTACTCAGGAGAAGCAGCAGAATGTATTTTGGGGTGTAATTCCACATATGCCCATGGCATGCTTGAGCAATATATCATTTGGTGACAACTTTGTTTTTTTTATCATTTTCTCAGGGAATGTAAATATCCCCTATAATAGCAATAGGTAGTGACAGGTACTCTTTTTTGAAAAAATTGGGTCTCTTAGACCCTAGATCTCTCCTCTCTCCAACTTATTTTGTTTATCACAATCTGCGCCTAAAAAATATATGCCGAAGCATGGGAACAATCCGCCCCTAATGTTAGGAGCAAATAGCCCCTCCACCCCTGCCCACATGCTTTGGCATATATGCTCTTTTTTTAACTGTGGTGGTGAAATCCCCTCCTACAGTCCCGGAGTCATGGCATTACGTATTGTGGGAGCAAACGCTGTTGCTGTCAGAATAAATAAATCCGCACTGCAGCTGAATGGCATACCTGCTAAGCAAATAATGGTTAGCAATAAAACAAAGTAACATTACAGTATAACAGTAATGCCGCGTACACACACTCGGACTATCCAGCGGACAAACCGCCGGACTTTGCAGCGGAGGTCTGCCAGACTTTCCAAACGAGCGGACCTGCCCACACATGGCCGGACAATCTGACGGACTTTTGAAATGAACAGACTTGCCCACACACGGAGTAAAGTCTGTTCATTTTGAACGTGGCTCCAGGTAGATGTGACTAGCGAAGAAAGTCAATGTCACCGACTCTATCGGCGAGATTGACACCTCGCGAGCCCCGTCACCTGGTATGGATTTAAAGGGGAACCCCTACACCGAAAAAACAGCGTGGGGGTCTCCCCAAAGTCCATAGCAGAACCTTATCTGAGCACACAGCCTGGCCGGTCAAGAAAGGGGGATGGGGAGGCGCATTGGTCAGTAGGAAGTAGTCTTAGAGCATGTTTTTTCTGGACTTCTAAAACGTGATGATGTAGTGTGCATCACAGAGGGAGGAGCCTGCCCTGGACATGAGCCTCCTGGATCTCCCCATCGTAGCACTGCATCTGCAGCGCGGTAGGTGAGGGGGAGTGAGAGGCCCCAGATGACAGGATCTCCTTTCCCGATGGTCAGCTTGGAGGAGGTAAGCAGTGTGAGAGAAAAGGGAGAAGAGGGAACACAGATCAGCAGAGAGACCTCAGCTCCCCCTCCCCCCCTGGCTATTTCTCTGCACAAAGAGGGCTCTGGAGTAAAACTTACAAACGTGAGTACGATGGGCAGAGAAAACTGCTGGTTGAGACCTGACAGAGACCGGTAATCATATGAAACTGTCAGTGATTTAAGTTTATCTCGCCTGGGAATGTCTGCAGTTTTTTTGGAAACACGTATTTAAACAGCAACCAGCATAAGCACAAACGTCAGAGAAGTGTGTCTGAAAATTACCTTAACCACTTGCCGACCGCCGCACGACGATGTACGTCCTATTTTTGAAGAGGGATATCTCAGTAACGGCAGCAGCTGCTGCCACAACCGAGATATCCATCTCTTCAGGCAGCGGTCGGCTGTACGATAACGGTGGTCTCCACGGTGGATTCGCCGCAGATCACCGCTATCGGCGGCGGGAGAGGTGCCACCCCCCTCTCGCCGCCCTCTCGCACCTTCCGCCGCTTACCGGAGCCGTCGGTAGCGGCGGAGGCGATCGGATCCTTTCATCTGCTGGGCATAGAGACAAGTGAGGCTAAGATGGCCCCACTCGTCTCTATACCATAGGAGGGCGGAAGCGACATCAAAACGTCACTTCCACCCATACCTCTTAAAGGTATATTTTTTTTAAATGTCAGATTTTCTTTTTCTTTTTTTTCTTTTTTTTCTGTTGCATTTTAGCCCAAATATGAGATCTGAGGACTTTTTGACCCCAGATCTCATATTTAAGAGGACCTGTCATGCTTTTTTCTATTACAAGGGATGTTTACATTCCTTGTAATAGGAATAAAAGTGATCCATTTTTTTTTTTTTTTAAACAGTGTAAAAATAAATAAAATCAATTAAAATAAATAAGAAAATAAATTTTTATTTTTTTTAAAAAAACACCCCGTCACGACGAGCTTGCGCACAGAAGCGAGCGCATACGTGAGTAGCGCTCACATATGAAAACGGTGGTCAAACCACACATGTGAGGTATCACCGCGATCGGTAGAGCGAGAGCAATAATTCTAGCCCTAGACCTCCTCTGTAACGCAAAAAATGCAACCTGTAGAATTTTTTAAATGTTGCTTATGGAGATTTTTGAGGCTAAAAGTTTGACGCCATTCCACGAGCGGGCGCAATTTTGAAGCGTGACATGTTGGGTATCAATTTATTTGGCGTACCATTATCTTTCACAATATAAAAAAAATTGGGCTAATTTTACTGTTGTCTTATTTTTTTATTCAAAAAAGTGAATTTTTTCCAAAAAAAGTGCGCTTATAAGACCGCTGCGCAAATACGGTGTGAAAAAAGTATTTCAATGACCGCCATTTTATTATGTTTGGGGGTTCTAAGTAATTTTCTAGCAAAAAAAACAGTTTTAAACATGTAAACACCAAGTCTGAAAAAGAGGCATGGTCCTTAAGTGGTTAATCATCCTTGATCAGTGCAAATGGTGGGAGAACAAGAGAGGAGTGAATTCAGAGGACTGTGAAAGATCTGAGCTACCCCACTCCCCCTCTTACTGCCTTTCACTGTACAAGGAGGGCTCTGGAATAAAACCTATAAAATCCACAAGAGTGAGAAAACTGCAGGCTGAGCACTGATAGAGGACGGTAATTATAGTAATGACCTGTGATTAAAGCACATCCCCCTGGAAATGCCTGAAAATATTTGAAACTATATAGGTACTCGAATAATTATAAAAAATAAGAATAACACTTGAGAAGAGTATTCGGAATGCAATAAAAAGGAGCTACTTTATTCATCTTGGATTGCGGAGCACAGACTGCCTTGCATTAAAAAGACTACTGACCCTACCCCACCAGATTAGGAAGTGGGGGACAAGATCAGAACCTCTATATGGTACTTCTTTATCTCTGGTTTTCTTCTTTTTTTTTGCCCGTGCTGAAAGTCTGCTTATACCCTCCTCAGTTACTAGAGTCGCTGCGAACTTAAAGAACTACATAAGACTGTAAGAGGTCAGCAAAACATAAGACTGTATGCGACTCATATACATATGGAAGGGAAGTAAGAGCAGCATAGGAGAGGGGTAAAGTGGAGTGAGGGAAGTGAGAGTAAGGCACATTATCGGGGGAAAAGAGTTGGCGACTGCCAGCTTATCAATATGGTTCCCCTATACTGTCCTCTGCCCTTTCTCTTTTCTCTTCCTCCCTCTTTTTTTCCTTTTCTTCTTGCCCCCCCTCCCCCTCCCGGGTATTAATACCGGGCTCTCTGGGCTTGACACATACCTGTCAAAGGCAATAACGGCCCCCTCCCTCCTCAGGAATCGCCACGCAGAGATACCAAAAGCGTCTGAGATTGATTAATAAGGGTGAAGGGAAGGATCAAAACACAGAAAGACATATACTATAGGAGCTAAATGGGGAGTAAAGGACCAAAGTGGGGTGGAAGTAAAACCCCAAAGGCAGCAACAAACAAATGTATATGACCCAGGGTGACACTCCTCAAACCAGCGGCCTGGGGAAGCAGCAAAGGGAGAGATCGGATAAGAAAAAGGGGTCAGACAAGAAGATAAGGGAAACACCGGGTCAGTCAGCGGAGGATATTTTAAAAGAAAGTGAAGTGGACTCTAGCAGGGCAGAGGACTTAAACGTCTTGGATGCAATTTTAACTAAAGGGGATATTCAAGAAATGTTTACAGGTCTAGAGAAAACGATTAAATGTAAGATGAATCTGTTGCGAAAGGATCTGAGACACCTGCTGACTAGAGTGGAAGCAGCAGAGGATAGAGTGGAGAAACATGCTAAAGAGCTGTCCAGGTTAAGGGAGCAACTGAAAATAGCTCAACAAAATCAAAGAAATATCCTGTATAGATTAGAGGATCAGGGAAATCGAGAAAGAAGGTCTAATCTGAGAATACGTGCAGTCTATGAAGAAAAGAGAGAAGACCTGAAGGAAATTATAAAAAATATTTTCAATCCCCTCCTAGAGAGAGAACCAAGAGATTTTCCTAGGATTGAAAGAGTTCACGGGTAGGAAAGATGACTAATATAGGAGGAGCCAGACCGAGAGATATCATCGTTCGGTTTAGATTTTTTGAAGACAAAGCAGAAATCTGGGCCAAATTGAGAGGAAAACCCCCATTACAGTATCAGGGATCAGACGTCCAGATATTTGCAGACCTGGTGTCTGAAACTCTGACAAGAAGAAGACTGTTGAAACCCCTTTTGATTAAGATGCAAGAACAAAATATAAAGTATATGTGGGGGTTTCCAGCATGCTTGATCGGAATAAAGGAGGGGAGATCGGCTAGATTGAGATTCCCGGAGGACCTATCGGACTTCTGTGATATATTAGACATTAGGCCCCCTGAACTACCGGGTTGGAGAGAAGAGGAGGTGGAAACTTAAGAAATAGACTAGGATATTAGAGCAATCCAGAGTAACTAAAATATGGGGGCGGGGGGGGGGGGGTGATGTGGTGATGCGGTGCTTCGGGGAGAAGGGAGGGGGATTTGTGCAGGAGGCCGGTTGACCCCTACCTTCGTTTTTGGGGGGGGACGTCCCGAGCTCCACCTTAGGCTAAGGGACTGTGGTTTGACATGATATCATGGGAGACCATGGGCCCAGGGGCCCATTTGGGGCCAAGGGGGGGAGGGGGAGGAGGGGAGGGATGTGGGAGGAGAGGGGTGGGGGGAGGAGGAGAGGGGTAGAAATATTGGGGCTAGGGAGGGGATGGGGGGAGGGGTTGGGTCAAGGGAGGGTAAGAGAAATGTTAGTAGGAAAAACTCCCGGTATAAAAAAAATAAAAAAAGAGGTCTGGTTAGAAAGCTCAGACAATAAAAACAATGGCTATTAATTTTTTATCATATAATGTGAAGGGGTTGAATAGTTTAAATAAGAGATTAAAAATTGTAAAAGAACTAAAACAATACGAGGCGGAGGTAATATTTTTACAAGAAACCCTAGAGGATAGAAAGACGGACCCGGAGGGAAGATATCTCTTCCTAAAAGGAAAATTGGGTAATATAAGATGTACATTAGCTAACATATATTCACCGAATAAGAACTCAATAAAATACCTAATGGGAATTTTAGCTAAATTACAGGAATTTAGGAAAGGCCAGGTAATTGTGATGGGGATATACATTTTTGTTTAGATCCAAAACTAGATAGTACGTCAGGTGCACAGGGGACGAGTGATTTACAATTAAAAAAAATAAAACAAAGATTAAAGAACTGTCAGCTGGTAGATGTTTGGAGGGTCCAACATCTGTAAGTGGCGGACTATACGTTTTACTCCCCTGTGCACGGGTCGTATTCTAGGATTGATTATATTTTTGTAGAACATAGAGCATTGGAAAGTGTTGTAGAAACCAGTATAGAAATAACCACATTGTCTGATCATGCCCCTGTAAAGATGAAAATGTCGATCCCAGGTCTATATAGACAAGCTCTCTCGTGGCACTTAAACGAAGAACTAATTCAGGATGAAGAAGGTTATGAAATAGTACATAAAGAACTAGAACAGTATTTCTTAATAAACTGCACAGAGGAGATCTCAGGACAAGCCCTGTGGGATGCCCATAAGGCGTACATCCGAGGGAACTTGATAGCCTAAGGCGGCATACACACGGGCGGACTGTCTGCCGAAACTAAGTTCGTCAAACAGTCCGCTCAAACTTTTGAATGAAGGAACTTGCCCACACACGGCACTTTTTTTGAGCAGACTTAGTTCGTCGTACTAAGTCCGCGCAACTTTTGAAATGAACGGACTCGCCCACACACGAGGCAACAGTCCGCTCATTTCGAGCGCGTGTGAAGGTAGGCGGGGCCCGCGACGGAGACGTAGTGGGCTCCGCCGCCTGGAATGGACTTAAAGGGGAAGCCCAACGCTGAAAAAAATCGGCGTGGGGGTCCCCCAAAGTCCACAACAGACCCTTGTCCGAGCACGCTACCCGGCCGGCCAGGAAAGGGGGGCGAGCGAGCGCGCCCCCCCACCTGAGCCGTACCAGGCCGCGTGCCCTCAACATGGGGGGTGCCTTGGGGAGGGGGGGCCGCGCGGCCCCCCCACCCCAAAGCACCTTGTCCCCATGTTGATGAGGACAAGGGCCTCTTCCCGACAACCCTGGCCGTTGGTTGTCGGGGTCTGCGGGCGGGGGGCTTATCGGAACCTGGGAGCCCCCTTTAATAAGGGGGCCCCCGGATACCGGCCCCCCACCCTATGTGAATGAGTATGGGGTACAATGTACCCCTACCCATTCACCTGTAAAATAAAAGTACCCAAAAATAAACACAACACACGAGATAAAATATTTTATTGCACAGCTCCGGGGGTCTTCCGTCTTCGGGGGTCTTGTCCCCCTCTTCGGTTCTTCTGCCGGGCCACCGCGCCTTCTTATAGCTCTTTTACAGACGGTGGCCCGGTCTTCTGTCGCCGCCTTCCGTTCTTCTGTCGCCGCCTTCCGTTCTTCTGCCGGTCCACCGCGCCTTCTTATAGCTCTTTTTGAGGCGGTGGCCCAGTCTTCTGTCGCCGCCGCCTTCCGTTCTTCTTCTTGTTCTTCTTCTCTAGGAGATGTTGACACGTCGCTCTCTCCGGCCGGAATGCCAGAGCCGCGCTGAGCGGCCACTTATATAGTGACAATGGGGCGGTGTCACATGGTATATGTCACATGGGTTGGTCACATGGGTTGATGTCACATGGGGACTATGACATCGTAAGGGGGCGGGGTCACCATGTGACCAACCCATGTGACATACCATGTGACACCGCCCCATTGTCACTATATAAGTGACCGCACAGCGCGGCTCTGGCATTCCGGCCGGAGAGAGCGACGTGTCAACATCTCCTGGAGAAGAAGAAGAAGAACAAGAAGAAGAACGGAAGGCGACCGGAAGGCAACAGCGGTGACAGAAGACCGGGCCACCGCCTCAAAAAGAGCTATAAGAAGGCGCGGTGGCCCGGCAGAAGAACGGAAGGCGGCGACAGAAGAACGGAAGACGGCGACAGAAGACCGGGCCACCGCCTGTAAAAGAGCTATAAGAAGGCGCGGTGGCCCGGCAGAAGAACCGAAGAGGGGGACAAGACCCCCGAAGACGGAAGACCCCCGGAGCTGTGCAATAAAATATTTTATCTCGTGTGTTGTGTTTTTTTTTGGGTACTTTTATTTTACAGGTGAATGGGTAGGGGTACATTGTACCCCATACTCATTCACATAGGGTGGGGGGCCGGTATCCGGGGGCCCCCTTATTAAAGGGGGCTCCCGGATTCCGATAAGCCCCCCGCCCGCAGACCCCGACAACCAACGGCCAGGGTTGTCGGGAAGAGGCCCTTGTCCTCATCAACATGGGGACAAGGTGCTTTGGGGTGGGGGGGCCGCGCCCAAGGCACCCCCATGTTGAGGGCACGCGGCCTGGTACGGCTCAGGAGGAGGGGCGCGCTCGCTCGCCCCCCTTTCCTGGCCGGCCGGGTAGCGTGCTCGGACAAGGGTCTGTTGTGGACTTTGGGGGGAACCCCACGCTGATTTTTTTTCAGCGTTGGGGTTCCCCTTTAAGTTCATTCCAGGCGGCGGAGCCCGCGACGTCTCCGTCGCGGGCCCCGCCTACCTGGAGACGCGCTCGAAATGAGCAGGCTTTCCTCCGAGCGGGAACAGTTTGCTCATTTCGAAAGTGGCCTACACACGGGCGGACTGTCCGCTCAAACCAAGTTTCAGCGGACAGTTTTTCGGAATTTCCGAAAAACTTTGTTCGTCAAACTGTCCGCTGAAACTGTCCGCTGAAAGCCCACACACGAGCGGACTGTCCGCTGAAACACTGTTCAGCGGACAAAGTTGAGCGAACAGTCCCCGCGTGTGTACGCGGCCTTAGGGTCAAGGGAAAAAAAAGAACGAAATAATCAGAAACAAAAACTGAGAGATTACATTTTTAATATGGAGCAACAACATAAAAATATTCCCATAGATAAAAAACTGTTTCAACAATTAGTGACCAAAAGGGAAGAACTACGAGAGCTAATGGAACAGGAAACCAAAAGAATCTATAATCAATTGGCCAAAGAAAGATACCAGGAAGGTAATAAACCCACTAAGTATTTAGCTAAAATGCTTCAGAAGAAAAAAGCTATTAATTATATAGAGAAAATCCAAACAGAACATGGGGAAATGATATATACAACAAAAGAAATAGCAGAATCAATTAGAATCTATTATAAACGACTCTATGCAGTAAAAAATAAGGAAAAGGAAAGGGAAATAAGAGGAAAAAAAAAAAAAAGGAAAATAGATGAATACTTGCCGCCCGCCCTATAGGCAATTGACGGTGGCAAAGTGGTGGCATAATCCTGATCGGACGTCATATGACGTGATCAGGATTATGAGCCGCTGCGCGCCCCCGGGGACGCGCATTGCGGCGATCGTTGTTGCGGGGTGTCAGTCTGACACCCGGCAACTACGATCTCAGGTAAAGAGTCTCTGATGGAGACTCTTTACCAAATGATCAGTCGTGTCCAATCACGGCTGATCACAGTGTAAATAGGAAGAGCCGGTGATCGGCTTTTTCTCACTCGCATCTGTCAGACACGAGTAGAGGAGAGCCGATCGGCTGCTCCTCTGACGGGGGGGTCTGTGCTGATTATCAAAAAAAAAAAAAAAAGTAACCTTTTCCTTTAACAGAGTGGACCCCGGAGCGTGATTTGTCTGCTCAGCATGCGCTTGTACTGAGCATCCAAGATATACAATTCTCCGACATTCCTAAAAGCACCTCAGATTTATATACAGTTTTGGTTAAAATTGTTTTTTATTTTATCAGAACAAGGAGATTATCATAAGAGACGAGGAGATTGTCATAAGAGATGAGAAGATTGTTATAAGAGACAAGGAGATTGGGACCTCAATTTAGTCCCTTAAACAAATAGTTTTGTTTTTAATGTCCACACCCCTGGAATTGTTTCTTCCATGATGAAGATCAGCCATGGAGTATATCTGAGGTGTATATCAGGGTGTGCTTCTTCCCCACATGAGAGCTGTGATGTCCAGCAACATTCATATAGAAGACATTTCCCACACTCAAGGCACTAATACACCTCAAGGGTTGTGTGGGGTCCCTGATGTACAGGAAGACAGGCCTTCAGTGAGGAACAATTCCCTCACTCAGGACAGGAATGCGGCTTCTCCCCCGTGTGAGATCTCTGATGTCTGGAAAGATGAGACTTCCATGAAAAACATTTCCCGCACTCAGGACAGGAATATGGCTTCTCCCCCGTGTGAGATCTCTGATGCGTGTTAAGATCAGTGTTCTGTGAAAAACATTTCCCGCACTCAGGACAGGAATATGGCTTCTCTCCTGTGTGAGATCTCTGATGTGAGGAAAGATTGGACTTCTGTGAAAAACATTTCCCGCACTCAGGACAGGAATATGGCTTCTCTCCTGAGTGAGATCTCTGATGTGAGGAAAGATGGGACTTCTGTGAAAAACATTTCCCGCACCCAGGACAGGAATAAGGCTTCTCCTCCGTGTGAGATCTCTGATGTCTGTAAAGACTGGACTTCTGTGAAAAACATTTCCCACACTCAGGACAGGAAAACGGCTTCTCTCCTGTGTGATATCTCTGATGTTTGATAAGATCGTACTTCTGTGAAAAACATTTCCCGCACACAGGACAAGAATACGGCTTCTCCCCCGTGTGAGATCTCTGATGTGTGTAAAGACTGGACTTCTGTGAAAAACATTTCCCGCACTCAGGACAGGAATACGACTTCTCACCTGTGTGAGATCTTTTATGTCTATTAAGTTTAGATTTAGTATGGAAACACTTCTCGCACTCCAGACATGAATACGGCTTCTCCCCCGTGTGAGATCTTATATGCACATTAAGATCATATTTAAAATGGAAACACTTCCCGCACTCAGTACAGGAAAGCCTCTTCTCTGTTGGAAGGACGGCCCCGTCTCTCACAGTCTGAGGTTCCTCAGGATAAGAGGAATACGATGGTCCATCTACACTGTGTGGTGCCGGATGGACATTTGAGGTAGTTGGGTTTTCTCCTGGACTATACTGTGTGATGTCCTCATCTTCTACTTTACAGTCTGGAGACAAAGTGAGACAATCCTCTGAGGTTTTCCTCATCTCCCGTCCATCTACTAAAATAGAAATACAAAGATTATTACCAGACATCAGCTGATTGGTTCCCCTAAACCAGGACTCCGCCCACATCAGGCAGCTTTGTCTCTGAGGATCTTACAATTCCCCCTCAAGGTAACTAGTAAATGGGTCCTCTGATCTCCTACCAGATCATTTCTTTATTCATGGACCTTAGTCAGAGAGGGAGGAAACAACGAGAACTGTCTTCTATAGGAGTGACAGTGATGAGGGGATTATAGGACGAGTGTCCCCTCCCCCTCTATCACTCATTGCCATCTTCCCAACACAAGAAGTCCTGCACTTCCTTATTTAGTCCATGATTTAGTCATGAATAACAGCGGGGCTGAGCCCCACCAGAGGTCAGAGAGTGAGGATGGGGGGAGAACAACCAAGATGAAGACTGGACTGATCCTGAAGACCCCCATCATTGGGTTATTGACTCCTCCCCCATTATCACTTTCTGTTTAAGGTTCCGAAGTCTGAGGATGTTATCACATTATTATCACCATGTAAAAGTCTGTGCTCCAATCACATCATCAGATATAAAATGTCCAGCTGGTAGGAAATGGGTGTAACAAAAGAGAATACATATTATGTGTATATATAGCAGTGGGGGGAGGGGAGAGAGCAGAAGTCAGGACTATGTAATGTACAACATATTGTATAAGATACAACAGATAGGACTATATAGTATCAGAATGATGTAATGTACAACATAGAGTATATAGTGCAGAGGTCAGGAGTATGTAATGTAGAATATAAAGTATAGAGTGTAAGGGTCAGGACTCATAATATTGGTATTCAGTAATCAGTGGAAGATGAAATGATTACATGAGACAAGTTGCAGAGGTCCCACACCGCTGCCTCCCATCTCCTGAGACTGCACTCAGTGACTTGGGTCTGAGACTATACAGACATATCCCTCCACCCGGCACAGCCAGCAGACAACACAACAAGTAATCCTGGGGGGATTGTTCTGTCAGAGATCTTGTCATACCCAGGTATGGGGCAGAAGACCCAAATCACATACCCCAGGTACCTAGATCTAGTAACATCTATGGGGAAAATGAACATTTTGCTGCCAGCTGATCCCCAGAATCTCCATAAATCCAGTCTAGATACATAAATTGTGTCGGCAGCACAGAGAAGGAAGATTATCGGAGAGAAATCCAGGAATACAGGACGGGGAACACAGCTCAGGAAAGTGACCAGGGGATTACAGGCTGATATCACCCAGCCCCCGCCCTACTCTGGACCAATCAGTGAGCAGTATGGGTGGAGGAATGTATTTAGTGTTAATGACCCACCTGTGCTGATCTCTGTAGGAGTGTCCTCCTCTATAAATGTCCCCGTTATTCCATCCTCCTCCATAGACTGCTGATCATCCCTCACATACCTCTCTTCTTCTTCTGATTTCACCTCAAATTCTATATCCATTGGATCTCCACTCTAAACCAAGAAAATGAGAGAGAATATCATCTGTAAGATAGAAGATTTATTATTGTGACATCACATAGAAAATCCACACATCATCTCTAGGAGTCCATGTTTTAGATGCTCCATCCCACCAACCTTGTAACAGTGGGGGATGGTGTGATCTTCCTGTGTGGAATCCCGGGAATACAGAGGATGGGGACATCTCTCTGGTGGGTTCCTGGTATTTGGTGGCTCCATCATATCCTTGTGTCCTTCTGAAAACTCTTCCATCACTCCATACTCCTCATCCTCCTCTTTATACTCTTCTTTAACATCAATATTATCATCCCCGAGGTTTCCACTCTGAATATATAATAAAACTTTCATTGTAACAATCATGCTGTGTATAAATCAGAACTACCAATAATTGACAATCATCTACCTGATGATGGTGGGGGATGGTGTGACCTTCCTGTGTGGAATCCCAGGAATACAGAGGACGGGGATATCTCTCTGGTGGGTTCCCATTACTGGATCCATCTGTAGGAAACACACACACTGACTGAATACATTGTTTCTATGTGTTTATCAGATGATGGGGGATCTAGGTGGAGCCTCCGTACTGCTCTCTCCTTTACAATAAAGTCTCCTCTTACCCGGTGATGTGAGGGGCGGCTGATTGTCCATCATGACGTCCTTGTAGAGATCCTTGTGTCCTTCTAAATACTCCCACTCCTCCATGGAGAAATAGACAGTGACATCCTGACACCTTATAGGAACCTGACACACACAATGATACAGTCACCATCCAGACACATCCCTTGTCTGTTACTGGATAATGTCCCAGAATTCCCAGAATCCTCCTCACCTCTCCTGTCAGCAGCTCCATCATCTTCTTGGTGACTTCTAGAATCTTCTCCATGTTGTGTCTCTCAGGTTTTAGGGAGTCACATGGAGGCACTGTGATGGTCATATGATCACCGGACTTCACAAGAGGAAATCTCTGTATTGAGGAACCAATAGGAACATCATGTTAGAATCCCAGAATCCTCCTCACCTCTCCGGTCAGGTCTGTGTTTTATTAATAGAGATAAGAGTGATGTCATGTGACCTCCCAGAATCCTCCTCACCTCTCCGGTCAGGACTATGTTTTATTAACCACTTGCCTACTGGGCACTTAAACACCCTTCCTGCCCAGACCAATTTTCAGTTTTTGGTGCTCTCACACTTTGAATGACAATTACTCAGTCATGCAGCACTGTACCCAAAAGTTAGAGAGTCTACAAGCTATGGTGCGAATCATACAATATTGATCACATCTGATGTACTGGTGGCCTATCTCGCTTCTTGTGACCCGAACAAGCCAGGGAAGTACAAATACCCCACAAATGACCCCTTTTTTGAAAGTAGACAGCCCAAGGTATTTAGTAAGAGGAATGCTGAGCTTTTTGATGTTGTCATTTTTTCCCACAATTCTTTGGAAAATTAAGATTTTTAGTTTTATTTAAATTTTTTAAACAAAATTGTCATTGTAATAGGTTATTTCTCTCACATGGCATGTGTATACCACAAATAATGCCCCAAAATAAATTCTGCTACTCCTCCTGAGTATTACGATACCACATGTGTGGGACTTTTCCACAGCCTGGTCACATAGAGAGGCCCAACATACAGGGAGCACCATCACGTGTTCTAGGAGCATAAATTACACGTCTAACTTGCACCAGGACAATGACACGTGACACAGACGTGGCACTAATACGTGGCACTGATGACACATGACACTGATGATAGATGGCACCGATACCTGGCATTGATGACACGTGACACTGATAACGGATGGCACATGACACTGACAGGTGGCACTGATGACAGATGGCACTGAAGACAGATGGCACTAATATGTGACACTGATGACACGTGACACTGATATGGCACTAATGACAGATGGCACTATGTAGCACTGATGACAGGTAGCACTGATGACAGATAGCACTTATACGTGGCACTGGGGACAGATGGCACTAACGACAGGTGGCACTGATGACAGATATGCCACGGATGACAGATGGCATGGATGACAGATGGCAGTGGGGGCAGATGGCACTGGCAGGTGGGCACTTTATTTTCGTTTTTTTTTTACACTAACCGCTGTGAGATCTCTCCCTCCTCACACGCTGTCTGTGTGAGGAGGGCGAGGCGGTGATGAGAGATGATCTCATATGTTTACATATGAGATCATCTCTCATTGGGCACACCGATCGCGCTGTAAACGGCTGCTGTAAATGGCCGGCACAGAACTTTCCTGATGCACGCCCGCGGCCGCGCGCAAAGGGGAAGTAAACAGGAGGACGTCCAGGGACGCCCTCCCGGCAGATAGCAAAAGACGGCTATAGCGCGGGGGCGAAGTGGTTAATAGAGATAAGAGTGATGTCATGTGACCGCCCAGAATCCTCCTCACCTCTCCGGTCAGGTCTGTGTTTTATTAATAGAGATAAGAGTGATGTCATGTGACCTCCCAGAATCCTCCTCACCTCTCCGGTCAGGTCTGTGTTTTATTAATAGAGATAAGAATGATGTCATGTGACCTCCCAGAATCCTCCTCACCTCTCCGGTCAGGTCTGTGTTTTATTAATAGAGATAAGAGTGATGTCATGTGACCTCCCAGAATCCTCCTCACCTCTCCGGTCAGATCTGTGTTTTATTAATAGAGATAAGAGTGATGTCATGTGACCTCCTAGAATCCTCCTCACCTCTCCGGTCAGGTCTGTGTTTTATTAATAGAGATAAGAGTGATGTCATGTGACCGCCCAGAATCCTCCTCACCTCTCCGGTCAGGTCTGTGTTTTATTAATAGAGATAAGAGTGATGTCATGTGACCTCCCAGAATCCTCCTCACCCCTCCGGTCAGGTCTGTGTTTTATTAATAGAGATAAGAGTGATGTCATGTGACCTCCCAGAATCCTCCTCACCTCTCCGGTCAGGTCTGTGTTTTATTAATAGAGATAAGAGTGATGTCATGTGACCTCCCAGAATCCTCCTCACCTCTCCGGTCAGGTCTGTGTTTTATTAATAGAGATAAGAGTGATGTCATGTGACCTCCCAGAATCCTTCTCACCTCTCCGGTCAGGTCTATGTTTTATTAATAGAGATAAGAGTGATGTCATGTGACCTCCTAGAATCCTCCTCACCTCTCCGGTCAGGTCTGTGTTTTATTAATAGAGATAAGAGTGATGTCATGTGACCTCCCAGAATCCTCCTCACCTCTCCGGTCAGCAGGTAGATGATCTCCAGGGTGAGGTTTAGTATCCTCTCAGTCATGTGACTATGGTCCTCCTCCATCCTCATTGGTGCCGTCATCTATGAAGGTTTGCCTGTAGACAGATAAGAGAGAATTATCTGGATTGGTTGTACAATAATAGGATGATGATATCAGGAGGTAATATGAAGGTCAGTACATATTTAACTAGTTGCCAACCGCCTGCCACAGTTATATGGCGGCAGGTTGGCTCTCCTGCATGGATCACCATTCCTGCATGCTTTGGGATTGTGCTCGTGGGTCGGGTGGATTCGATCTCTGCCAGCGACTCGTGACTGCCTTGTACAGAGACATAATGTAAAGAAGGCCTTCCCTGTTCTGCCTAGTGACATGTCAGAGATATATTGTTCCTAGTGATCGGGAACACTGATTCTGTCATGTCACTGGTAGCCACCCCCCCCCCCCCCCCCCACAGTTAGAACACTCTGAGGGAACACAGTTAGTAGTAAAAACAATAAAAGTCCCTAAATCTATCCCCTATTATCCCCTATTTTGTAGTTGCCATTAGAATTAGCCCACAGAGCAAACAGAAGGCACAGCAATGAAACGTGCTCCTCAGGACAGCAATATGGGACAGCAAAGGGGGTGATAGTCCACAGGGCAGAGAAGTGTTTGGTACGGGGGGATTAAAGTCCTTGGGACATGGGCAGAGCAGTGTTAGCACATCAGGGTAGCAAGACACAGTAGAAAAAAAAATTCCTCCAAGTGGCAATGTAACATGACAGCTAATCCACGTAGGATGGCCTAGCAGAAATGGGGATCCCGTACTCAGGGATAGATATCCAGGCAGACAGGGCTAAGTGCAGAACAGGACAGAGATCCAGGAAGGCAGGGCTAAGCCCAGAACGGGGCAGATATGCAGGCCGACAGGGGTAGGGGCTGGTAGCTGATGCAGGGCAGGCAGGGTGAAGTCCATGGGCCCTTGGAGGGGGGCTGTGAGGGTCTGACCACGGCTCTAGAGAGCAGCACCCAGTCCATACTGACCCATCAGACTCAGCAGTTCTAAGCACCTTCCAGTGAGGTCTGCAGCCATCTGCTCCTCTCTGTGTCCATCATGGAAGGCGACTCTCACCAGACTGACCCCCTTCTTTGTGTTGTGAATTCAGCCAGAGACCTCCCCTCAGATTCAGGTGGTGCCGAGGTGTCTGGCTCTATCCTGACACAATATACAATCATTTATGTACTTCTTACTGAGGGAGCCTCATGTCCTCCCCCTGTGGGGCCCCCGGAACTCACACTCCACATTATACCGATACACTGACTGCGTTATACATTGTATCCTGATTAGAGATTGTCCATTTTATAAAACTAAATACAAACATCTAATACTTCTGACCTTCATTATAGGGGGTTACTGGGTGTAAATAGAAAATACGATCTTATTACCTCCTCTCTACGTCTTCCAGCAACATCTCCTCGCTACTTCCTCCCGACTCACCTCTCACCCGGAACTTCCTTTCTGTACCTGACATCACTTCCTGTCTCCATAGAGACTTCCTGTCTGGGTAGAAGTGAGATCACCACCTTGTGGAGATCAGAGGAACTGCAGAAACGTCTGGTAGTGTGAACACGGCCTTGTGCTGTGTGTGTATGTACTGTATATCCTTATAGATGGGTCATCTCCACTCCCACCAAGGGGGATAGAAATATATTACTGCTCGGGAGGAGACATTTTGGCCCTTTGATTTTGCAGTAAAATTAATGTCAGATTTAGTCATGTAGAACATCTGTTATATGGATACAAAGAGCCCCAGCCGAGAGTAAAGGGTGGAAATGGCTCCTGATCTCCAGATTTGGGCAATTATGTCACCAATATAAATAGAATAAAACCCGCGCTATGTGTAACAACTCAAATACCTACAGAAATAACTTATACCGGACTGCTGCTGTAACAAAGGTAAGTGTTCCCTTTATCAACTAGAAGAGCATTATGTGTCACAGTGCTGTCCTATTGTGTGTGCACAAAAATCGTCACAAATACACTAAAATATGTGGAGACATTCATATATAAAGTGCTAGGGGCTCAAATAATATTCTCTGCAGATCTACTGCTTCCACTTTACACCTACTTCACTGATCTTATGGTGTTTATCAATAAATGAAGTAAACTGATTCATGTGCAAATTCATATACAACATAAAGTGCTTGGTGCTCATGATGCTGTTCCCTGCAGATCCACTGCTTCCACTTTGCAACTACTTCTTTAACCACTTCAATACAGGGCATTTATACACCTTCCTTACCAGACCAATTTTTAGCTTTCAGCGTTCTCACACTTTGAATGCCAGTTACTCAGTCATGCAACACTGTACCCAAACAAAATTGTTATCATTTTTTTCTTTTCAATATTTTTATTGAGTATGCAAGATTCAAATGATACAATAACCGTTTAACAATGACAGAAGAGAAAATGAAATGGCACATAAACATAGCTCATATAGAGAGGAGCAGGAAGTTATACCAAAAATGATCACCTTATCCCCTTTTCTGATAGGCAAATGGAGAATAGTGAGACCTAACAATCTGTGTACATCATCCAAAATATCCCCTTTCTAGGGTGTGAAGGTGTAGAGGCATGGAGCAATACATAAGAGAACCCCCCTCCCCCCATGCGAGGCGAATCCCACAGAAACAACCCCATGGCAAACAGATAGGACATAACTTGTGCTAACGGGGTAGAGAGTCCCACCTAAAGTAATAAATCATCCCTGAATAAGACAGAACATTTAGAGAAGAAGACTCTCTTTAATGTGCAAACCCAGATATAACCATGCCTAATAACTATGTAAAGCTGTCTTCTGGTAACTTGGAGAGGGCACGCCCCCCATGGCATCGGGGGGTGAACTGCACAGTGGATAAGGGTCTGCGTGAGGGAGTAAGGATCTGAACCAACTCCCCGGGAAAATCTCCCATGGTGACCCCCGGGATCATCACTCCACCCCTATGGGAGCACGCTGTGGAGAGAGAGAGCTCCGGGAGCCCCCACCATTGAGATCCCCGTCTGACGCCCTCCGACTCCCCCAGGCGACACACTGAAGTCGTGACCCCTAGATGGGAGTCCATGGGACTAGTAACTGAACCCTCATCCATTTGTAACAAATGAAAAAAAAAGGGCCTCTAGATTGGATATAATATCAATCTGAAGAGAGAAGAATAAATCATGTGGTACAAATCAGACCAGTAACGAATGCATTAAATCCTTAAGAAAGGAAGAAGAAAGAAAAGAAGAGAAAGAATAAGGGGGAAGGGGGGGTGAGGGAAGGAGGTGATAGGGTGCAGGGGCCAGAATTTGGTTGCATAGTAAAATCCTCAGGTTGGTATATGGCCAGGGTAAAGTGGGACCTTAATGTATAACGCCCAAGGCTCCCAGATGCTTTCAAAGAGCTGTACCGTGTACCGTAATTTTGCCACTGTTTGTTCCTGTGTCATAATCCAAGAGATTTTGCGTTTGGTAGCCTAGATGGAAACGCTAGAGGTTTTCCAAGCCTTCGCGATCGTGATCTTGGCTCCCAGGCACATAAAAAAATAAGTTGCTGCGTGGTCTTAGGAGTATCCTGCAATCTGCGGTTTAGCAATATGTGGGTGGGATCTTGGGGTATTGCAGTTTTTGTGTCTTTTTGTATTAAATGCAGGAACCCATTCCAAAAATTTCTAATACGGGGGAACGTCCACCAGACATAAAGCATCATGTCCACGTGACCACAACCTCTAAAACAAAGGGGAGAAGCATCAGGGAACATTTTGGCAAGTCTAGCAGGAACATAATACCATTTTGTGATGATTTTGACATTAGCTTCTATCAAAGTTATGTTCAAAATACCTTTGTAGGATCTCTGGAAAGCCTGAAACCACAGGTCCGCGTCCAGCTGGATGTCTAGATCGTTCTCCCATGATCTGGCGTATGCCGGCTTGTCCTTCCTATCTGCCAGGGACGTATATATCAAGGATATTCCACCCTTTCGAGGACTCGTGTCTGAGCACCACTGTTCGTACACTGTAGCTCTGTGCATGATCTGTGTATCTGACCAGAGCGATCAGAGAAAATGCCTGATCTGTGACAATCTGAATTGTTCGGAAGCAGGCATTTCCAGTTTACTAAGGCAGTGTCCTAGGGAAACAGGACCATTAGGCGTGAGGAAATGGCCTATTCTGAAAAGTCCTTTATTCAGCCACCAATGAAATGCGTGTATGTTCATTCCCGGGGGGAAGTCAGGGTTGTGGAAAATATGTGTGGGAGGTTTCAGTGCCGAGATCAGGTGGGCATTTTTATGCAATTGGTCACAGAGCGCAAAGGAATGCGATAAGGTAGGGGCTAGAATGGCAGGTCTATGCTTAGCCGGTCTCCATACCAAAAAATCAAGGGTATAATGGGGCACCGCCTGTCTCTCAATCGAGACCCAGTCGGGCCTATTAGCGTTTACATAAATCGCTGAGAACTGGGCTAATTGAGCAGCTTGGTAGTAGAGCCAAAAGTTAGGAAGCCCTAAACCACCCTGGGATTTAAGGCGGAATAGGACATCCCGAGCCAGCCGGTGGCCCCTCCTCCCCCAGACAAACCCCCCTACTTTAGATTGAAATTTCGCTAGGGTAGATTTGTTAATAGGGATGGGTAGGGATCTGAAAAGATACAGAAGGCGAGGTAGTAAATTCATTTTAACTGCATTCAGCCCGCCTAACCATGATAGCCGCCCTTTGTCCACTTAGAAAGGTCCGCTTCTAAGGTTCTAAAACTGGGAGGGAAATTGGCATGGTATAGGTCTTTAACACACTTAGTTAATTTAATGCATAGATAGGAAATTTTGTCCCTGGCCCAAGAGAAGGGAAAGTGTTGTTGAAGTCTTTCAACAGTCAGTGAAGGCACAGAAATGTTAAGGGCAATGGATTTTGAGATATTGACCTGGAGGCCCGAGATGGTTCCAAAGTCATGGAGTAATTGGAATAGATTGGGGGTGGAAATAAGCAGAGATGTTAGGAATAATAACAGGTCGTCAGCAAAGAGAGCGCATTTATGCTCCTCTTGTCCGCAGCAAACCCCTTGAATGTTTATGTTAGCTCTAATGGCTATGGCCAGAGTCTCAATTGTTATAACAAAAATCAGGACCAACAAGGGGCATCCCTGCCTCGTGCCCCTGTGTATAGCAATTGGTGAGGAGTAATGTTCTAATAGTCGCACTTGGGCAGAGGGAAGTGCATAAAGGGCGTTCATAATTTTAATAAACCCAGTACCAAACCCCCACTTAGTTAGGATATCAAAAAGATACGGCCAAGAAACAGTGTCAAAAGCTTTCTGTAGATCCAATGATAACAAGAAGCCCTCCTGTGCCACTCCCCCATCCCATCCGGAATGTTGGAGGGATATTAAGTCAATTGCCCTCCGAACCTGGTCCGGTCCCTGTCTCCCCGGGATGAAGCCCACCTGGTCTTTATGAATGTAACTGGGTATAAAGCTGGACAACCTGTTGGCACGAATTTTAGTCATAATTTTGAGATCATTATTAATCAATGATATGGGACGATAATTCCCAACTTCACAGGTATCTTTACCAGGCTTGGGTATGACCGATATGAAAGCAGTGTTGGAGTCATTTGGGAGGGGGGCTCCACCCCAGGGGGAATTGAAGAAACGGGCCATGTGGGGGGCCAACTGTGGCCCAAATTTCTTATAGTAGCAGATGGAAAAGCCGTCCGGGCCTGGGGCTGAGGCAGACTTCAAAGATTTTATGACTTCCAGTATTTCATCTGAAGAGAAGGGTTTATCTAGTAATTCTCGGTGTGTTTGCTGTAAGAGAGGTAGATTAAGGTTCTGTAGGAACTGTTCTCTAGCTTTAGAATGTGTGTGGGGCGTTTTGTCATAGAGTTGTTCATAGTAGTCATGAAATGATTTTAGGATCTCTACTGGGTTCTGTGTCAAAGTGCCCGTCTGAGTTCTGATTTTGGGGAAGACCAAGGTACGAATTCTTGGGCTTAGTTTACTGGCTAGCTTGGATCCTATTTTGTCTTTTTGGTAATAGAAGCGGGCCCCTGTCCATCGCAGGTGCTTTTCAGCTGAGGTGGTAAGTAAAGCCACGTACACACGGGCGGACTGTCTGGCCAACTAAGTCCGTCAGACAATCCGACGGACAGTCCGTCCTACTTTCGAATGAACGGACTTGACCACACACGATGAACAAACAGTCCGTTGAAAGCTTGCGCGATGATGTGTACAGCACGTACAACGGGACTAGAAACAGGAAGTCCAATACACAGCAATGCAACCTTTCGCCGTGTAAATCCTTTCTGAGCATGCGCCATACTTAGTCCGTCGAACTAGCCTACTCACGAGCGGACTGTCCGCTGAAACCAAAGTTGGACGGACAATATTACGGAAATTCCGAAAGACTTAGTCCGCCAGACTGCACGCTGAAAAAGTCAGCTGAAGCCCACACACGGGCGGACTGTCCGCTGAAATGTGTTTCGGCGGACTAAGTTGGACAGACAGTCCGCCCGTGTGTACGCGGCTTGAGAGATTTAGTTGTACTCATGCCCTGTCAAGTTCTGCTAAGCTATGGGTAGGGTTTTGCTTATGACGTTTACTCAGCCGACGAAAGTCGTCTGTGAGCCTCAAGAGATCTGCGTTGTGTTCCCTTTTGAGTTGGGCGGATAATTGTATGAGTCTCCCCCTCAGAACAGCCTTGTGTGCTGCCCATGGAGAGCCTGGTGAGATCGACTCCGTGTTGTTTTTGGAAAAATATTGCGTTAAGGCTGTTTCAACTAGTTTGCAGTGGGCCGGAGTATTCAGAAGCGATTTGTTAAGTCGCCAACGAAAAGATCCCCTCCCGCCCAATCCTCCCCTGATGATCAGCAAAACCAAGGAGTGATCTGAAAGGGGCGACTCGTGAATTTTAGAGGATTCAACCTTGGGTATAAAACAAGGTAGGACAAAAATGTGATCAATCCTGGTCAGCGTATTATGGAGAACTAAATAGTGTGTGTAGTCCCTGCCGCGTGGATTCATCTCCCTCCAGATGTCGATAAGACCTGCTGATTGTATGGTCTGTGCCACCCGAAGGCTACGTTTGGGGGGTCTTTTGGGTTTAGGTTTGCAGGGATTGGATCTATCTGAGGAGAGATCGAAAGGAGTATTCAAGTCGCCCACCAGAATCACTGCGCCGTTGAGATGGGGTTTCAAAGATTGCAGAGTTGTCTCGAAGAATTTGTCCTGATGGGTATTTGGGGTATGTTTCCTCGTTAATAGTTCCGGTTATTAGAATGTAGTGACCTTTGGGGTCTCTGATGGTTTTCGTGTGGGAAAAGCAAATTTTGTTAGAGAAGCATATTGCCACCCCTTTGGTTTTGCCGATCGCATTGGCCAGATAAAATTGAGAGAAATTTTTGTGGAGGAAAGTGGGATTGTATGTGGCAGGAAAATGTGTCTCTTGTAGTAGAACAACATCCGCCTTCAGCGCATGAAACGTTGCATTATTTTGTGTCTTTTTACTGGGGAATTCAGGCCCTGGACGTTATTAGAGAATATTCTAATTCTTAATTCTGCCCTTGGGGTGTCAGTCATGAGGTGTGTTGCTGGAATTTAATGATCAAAAGGAGCATACCTGGCAATGATACTGTCCCTGGCAGATAGGAAATGACCTCGGATCCTCCGTGGAAGCATAGAAGATTAGGTGATGTAGAAGATCCTGCTAGACCCTGCAGCTTAAATTCAAAAATTTCCTGGCACTCGGAGATTTCAACCTTTGGGCAAATGAGCCTAAAGACCCCATCGCGACTGCCTGCATCAATCAACTAGAAGAACTGGGTCTACAGCAACTGATAAAGAATCCCACGCATGGGTCAGGACACACCCTGGACCTCATTTTCAAACAGAACATCGACGTCAACATACTCGACAACATAACTCTGCCATGGACGGATCACCACGCCATCAAATTCAAAATCACTACCAACATCACCAACGCAAAACGGAAACCTGTAACAATGCACTGGACCAGATCGCATAAAAAACTGTACTCCGAATCCTTCAAAACCACTCTGTCCAAAAAAATATCTACAATAACCTTAAACCACTCTACGGAGGAAACACTCAACTCCCTGAACAAGGCATTACTGCAATCAGCAGACTCGGTAGCACCAAAATGCAGGGCACTCATCAGGAAGAAAAATGCTGGATGGTTTAATAGCTCCCTCTCCGTACTAAAGCAAGAACGCAGAAGAGCGGAAAGAACATGGAGAAGAAATCCCACCGAGGAAAACCTATTTAACTACAAAGGTCTGACAGAGAATTATCGGAAAGCAATCTTCAAAGCCAAAAAGGACCACTTCTCATATACAATTTCAATGGCCGCAAACCAACCACGGGAACTGTTTAAACTGGTTAATCAATCAATGAATCCGGTGTGCCTAGAACCCCCAGAAAGCGAATCCCAGGATTACTGTGACAAACTGTCGGATTTTTTCATCGATAAAGTCAAAACCATCAGGGAAACAATTTGTCAGAAGAAAACATCCAACCTCAGCCAGCAAATACATAAAGAGGATGTCTGCACCAACATACCGCAACCGCCAAAATTTTCACTATGCCCATTTACCGTAGACACCGCAAAAAACATCATTAATAAACTGCGTGACAGTACCTCACCTATTGACATCATCCCCACAAAACTACTGAAAGAATGCTCCGACATCGTGGCTCCAACCATAACCCACCTCATAAACCGATCATTCATCGAAGGGATTGTTCCCAGCATCCTCAAACAAGGCATCGTCAAACCTCTACTCAAGAAACCAAACCTGGACCCTCAGGATCCAAACAACCGTAGGCTGATTACAGTACATCAGCTACAACTTCACCTGGATACTCACAAACTCCTGGACCCGCTGCAATCAGGCTTCCGCCCGGGTCATGGCACAGAAACAGCTCTCCTCAAGATTTGGGATGACGCCCTCGAAGCAGCAGATGACGGAGAGCCGTGTCTCCTCGTACTGCTAGACCTAAGTGCAGTGTTTGATACAGTAGATCACAATACTCTACTCGTCCGCCTCACAGAAGTAGCCGGAGTCCAAGACATAGATCTCCAATGGTTCGCGTCCTTCCTAGGAAATCGGTCACAGACAGTGAAACTAGGAAAATTCCTCTCCGAAACTCGGGCAGTCACCTGCGGAGTCCCTCAAGGCTCTCCGTTGTCACCCGTTCTCTTCAGCATTTACATTCGCCCACTCCTTCAAATCATCAGATGCTCAGATCTCTGCTTCCACTCTTACGCTGACGACACGCAACTTTATTTCCGGATCAATGGAAAAAAAGATCACCAACAACAACTTGAAAACTGCCTCAAATCAATAGAGGACTGGATGACCACCAACTCCCTCCAGCTGAACCAATCAAAGACAGAGCTTCTTATCTTACACCCAAATCATAAGCCCGCAACCAAAACCTCCTGGTCTCCACCAACCGTCTTTGGGCAGACTATCTCCCCAAAGACCAAAGCGAAGAGTCTTGGGGTTATTTTAGACACACAAATGTCAATGGATGCACAAATAGGATCTGTAGTCAGTCGATCTCACCATCTGCTGCGCATGCTTCGCAGACTCATCCCTTTTATCCCAAAGAATGACAAAGCAGTGGTAGTTGGAACAATCATTAATTCACGACTGGACTACGCAAACTCGCTTTACATAGGATTACCACAATATCAACTTGCGCGATTACAACTGATCCAAAACACGGCGGCAAGGCTGATAACAGGAAAGAAACCCTGGGAATCCATCTCTCCTTCACTGAGGAGCTTACATTGGCTAACCGTAAAAAATCGGATCACGTTCAAGACCCTTTGCCTCACCTACAAATGCACGCATAGAGAAGCTCCGCAATACCTAATGGAGAAAATAAATCATTACACACCAAACCGCAGTCTTCGATCAGCCAACAAAAACCTCCTCCTTGTGCCCAAAGCCCGGTATAAATCCAAGGGTGATCGGAGATTCGCTGTCCAAGGGCCTCGGCTATGGAATGCTCTACCAATCAACATCCGCCTGGAAGAAAATCACCTGGCTTTTAGGAAAAAACTCAAGACCTTCCTCTTTTAGCAGATGATCAAAGCTCGCCACAGCGCCTAGAGGCGATTCAGTTCGCATTGTGCGCTATACAAGTATTTCATTCATTCAGCTGTAAAAAATGGACGTTGGGCGACAGGGAAGTGGGGGAGGGAAGAAGGGGGAGGATAGGAAGGAAAGAAAAGAGAGAGAAGAAAAAGATGATGAATGACCAAATACATCGTACAAAGTATATACCCCAAAGCCTCTGGGGACAAGCAGAGACCTTATACTGCCCGTACCCCACCCAGAAAATCAGGACGACCCCATAGGGTCGTAGGAGTTTAGCCACGGTAGGGGAAGGAACTGAGATTCTCCTAACGGAGTCAAAGGGAGGTGCATTGTGCCCACCCCGGTCAACTCCGCCGTAGCGGTTAGCTATCTCAGTGCATCGAACTGAAAGTCTGAACCCCATTGAAAACAAAAAAAAGGGGGGGGGCAATCTTCTTGGGGGAAAAAAGGAGCTTAGTTCGACTAGATTCTGTGAGTCAGTTCTGAAGGAGTCCATGGACCAGTCCGGGATAGCCCACAAAGTGGATAGTGGTCCGCAGCCACCTCTGCAAGGTAACAGAGTGTCTTTAGGCACAAACCAGGAGGGAGCGAGAAAAGAAGTGGTGAGAAGAAGACATAGTCCAGGAGCTAGCTCAGGTCGGTTTGGACTCCCGCGATCTCTTGGGAAGCTGCTGCTGTCACACTTGCGTCAGGGGGACTTGGAGGGGATGGCAGTTTGGTTGACGGAGCTCCCTTAGGAGAGGAGGTCTGCGGTAATTCCTGAGAGATCAGACCAAGCTGTAATAAAAGCCGTTCTCCCTCTTGAAACGTTGAAAAGTTGTAGGGCTTGTTGCGGTACGTGAAGTTTAGGCGTAGTGGGAAAGCCCATCTGTAGGTAATCTCTTTACTTGCCAGAACCTGAAGCAGCGGTTTCAGTGCATGTCGTTTTTGTACCGTATAAGGGGACAGGTTGGCGAAGATTTGGATTGGATGTTCCATAAAGGACAGATTGTCTGATGCTCTGGATAGCTTCATCACTTCCTCCTTAACTGCATAATAAGGCGGTTTAACTATTACATCCCTCGGGAGCCCATCAGGACAAGGAGGGTGCAATGGTCTGTGGGCCCTGTCCAGTTCCAAACGGTGTGCTGGAATATTGGGGATTATGCTTTTGATGAAGTCCTGGACTGCTGAAGGGGTGTCCTTAATAGATTCAGGGAGGCCTCTGATGCGGAAGTTATAGCGTCTCGACCTGTTTTCAAGGTCATCAATTTTTGCGGTAGCAATCTCCAGGTGATCCTGGAGCTCCTGGATCCTAGCCGTGTTTTGGTTAATGCGCAGAGTCGCTTGGTCAGATTTATGTTCAATCGCCTCAATCCTAGTTCCTATCTGTTGCAGATCAGTGTGAATAGAGGCTGTGATCTGTGCTGCTGTTTGTGAAAGGCCTCTAGTCAGCATTTGGGAAAATCAGTGGGAGAGAGAGAAGGGTCCCTGGCATCCATGTCCCGTGGCTCAGGGCTGTGTAACAAGTCAGTCTGTGGAGACAGGGCACCCTCTCCAATCATCCGCCCTATAAGTGATTCTGTGGAAGCTGGTGAGTGGGCCCCAGGTAGATGGCTACTCACTGTGTCATCCAGAGCTGTGGAGAGCAGCAAGGCTGCCTGATCCTGGTCTGCTATGGAGTCAGCTCTGCAGGCCGGGCCTTGTGAGGTGACAGCAGCCATTTTAGTTCGGCCGGGCTGTGCTGCAGCAGAGTTCAGGGTGGGAGTAAGGCTCCGGCGGGTGCGAGGTTTGGGCATTGGGGGATAGCCGGGAGTGTCCCCGACCCGTCAGTAATAAGCTCGGGCGGAAACGAGGGCTCAGACCGGAATATCGGCGGTCGTTAGGCCAGAGTGGCGCAGAGCTCCCGGTCTCTGGCCTCCTCTTTATCATTTTTTTCATACAAATAGAGCTTTCTTTTGGTGGTATTTAATCCCCACTGGGTTTTTTATTTTTTGCGACATAAGTGAAAAAAGAGTGAAAATTTTGAAAAAAAAACACATTTTTTTTCATTTCTATGATAAAATTTAGCAAATAAGTCATTTTTGTTCATAAATTTGGTCCAAAATTCATACGGCTACATCTTGTTGGTAAAAATAAACCAAATTAGTGGATATTATTTAGTCTCTTTGAAAGTTATAGAGTCTACAAGCTATGGTGAAAATCATTGAAAATTGATCACACCTGATGCACTGATGGCCTATCTCATTTCTTGAGGCTCTGAAATGTCAGGAAAGTACAAATACCCACCAAAGGTACTCCGTTACTCCGACGGACTGGTGACAGGTACTCGGGTACTCCGACGGGCTGGTGACAGGCATTCGGGTACTCAGATGAACTGTGACAGGTACTCAGATAGACTGTGACGGGTACTCAGGTACTCAGATGAACTGTGACAGGTACTCAGGTACTCAGATGGGCTGTGACAGGTACTCAGGTACTCGGGTATTTAGATGGGCCGTGACAGGTACTCGGGTACTCAGATGGGCTGTGACAGGTACTCAGGTACTCGGGTACTTAGATGGACTGTGACAGGTACTCAGGTACTCGGGTACTCAGATGGCTTGTGACAGGTACTCGGGTACTCAGATGGGCTGGGACAGGTACTCAGGTACTCAGATGGGCTGTGACGGGTACTCAGATGGGTTGTGACAGGTACTCAGGTACTCAGATGGGCTGTGACGGGTACTCAGATGGGTTGTGACAGGTACTCAGGTACTCAGATGGGCTGTGACAGGTACTCAGGTACTCAGATGGGTTGTGACAGGTACTCAGGTACTCAGATGGGCTGTGACAGGTACTCAGGTACTCGGGTACTCAGATGGGCTGACAGGTGCTCAGGTACTCGGGTACTCAGATGGGCTGGGACAGGTACTCGGGTACTCAGATGGGCTGACAGGTGCTCAGGTACTCGGGTACTCAGATGAGCTGACAGGTGCTCAGGTACTCGGATACTCAGATGGACTGTGACAGGTACTCGGGTACTCAGATGGGCTGATAGGTACTAAGGTACTCGGCTACTCAGGTGGGCTGACAGGTGCTCAGGTACTCAGATGGGCTGATAGGTACTCAGGTACTCGGCTACTCAGGTGGGCTGGGACAGGTACTCGGGTACTCAGATGGGCTGGGACAGGTACTCAGGTACTCAGATGGGCTAGGACAGGTACTCGGGTACTCAGATGGGCTGGGACAGGTACTTGGGTACTCAGATGGGCTGACAGGTACTCAGGTACTCGGGTACTCAGATGGGCTGGGACAGGTACTCAGATTGGCTGAGACAGGTACTCGGGTACTCAGATGAGCTGGGACAGGTACTCAGGTACTCGGGTACTCAGATGGGCTGACAGTTACTCGGGTACTCAGATGGGCTGACAGGTACTCGGGTACTTAGATGGGCTGTGATGGGTGATGACAGGTACTTTGATGGGTGGTGACAGGTACTTTGATGGGTGATGACAGGTCCTCTTTATTGGGGGGGTAATCAGTGTATGATTGGTGTACACTAGGCGGTAACGAGATGTTACCGCAATCTCCTCCTCACACACGATCAGTGTGTGAGGAGGAGAACCCGGTAACATCTTGTTAACGCGGTTTGTTTACATTCTGTGACCGGCTGAGATTGGACATAGCCGGTCACATGGTAAAGAGCCAATTTCATTGCCTCTTTACTGCGATCGGGGTTGGGCTGTGTCAGGGTGACAAACCCCACCCCCGATCGCCGCTCTGCACGCGCCCTAGGCACGTGCACGAGCGCTGTAATGGCACTGTACATGTGACCGGCTGTGATAGGACACGGCTGGTCACATGTATCGGGGGTGGATGGGGCTCTCAACCACACAGATCGGGGGTGGGCTGTGTCCGAGGGACACACCTCATCCACGATCTGCGGGCCCGCGGGGGCCTGTGGGAGCGACGAAATACTGAGGCCGTCATATGACTTCCATCCAGGATTGGAGATCCCATCTGAGGCCGTCATATGACTATGGCCGGGTATTGAAGTGGTTAATATAGCAGCAAACATTATGAGAGTAAAGAGGTAGGTGCAAAGTGGAAGCAGTGGATCTGCAGGGAACAGCATCTTGAGCACAAAGCACTTTATGTTGTATATGAATTTGCACATGGATCAGTTTACTTCATTTATTGATAAACACCATAATATCAATGAAGTGGGTGTAGTAGGTGTAAAGTGGAAGCAGTAGATCTGCAGAGAATATTATGTGAGCCCCTAGCACTTTATATATGAATGTCTCCACATATTTTAGTGTATTTGTGATGATTTATGTGCACACACAATAGGACAGCGCTGTGACACATAATGCTCTTCTAGTTGATGACGAGGGAACACTTACCTTTGTTACAGCAGCAGTCCGGTATAAGTTATTTCTGTAGGTATTTGAGTTGTTACACATAGCGCAGGTTTTATTCTATTTATATTGGTGACATAATTGCCCAAATCTGAGGATCAGGAGCCATTTCCACCCTTTACTCTCGGCTGGGGCTCTTTGTATCCATATAACAGATGTTCTACATGACTAAATCTGACATCATTTTTACTGCAAAATCAAAGGGGCCAAAATGTCTCCCCCCCGAGCAGTAATATATTTCTATCCCCCTTGGTGGGAGTGGAGATGACCCATCTATAAGGATATACAGTACATACACACACAGCACAAGACCGTGTTCACACTACCAGACGTTTCTCAGGGCTGCAGTTCCTCTGAGCTCCACAAGGTGGTGATCTCACTTCTACCCAGACAGGAAGTCTCTATGGAAGACAGGAAGTCTCTATGGAATACAAACAGGAAGTGATGTCAGGCACGGTAGGAATTAAAATCAGATAGAGACTAGTGATGGGAAGTCCGGATCTTTTAACTGAATCGGTTCATTTCGAACTACTCAGTGAAATGAACCGATTCAATGAACCGATTCTTCGGTTCTTCGGTTCACTTGCTGAGTCTACTGACAAGCAAGTGAACCGAAGCTCTGACTCAGCCTTCTTAAATGATTAGAATCAAAAGAATGATTCTTCTCAGAAGGCTGGCAGGTCCTGGGAGGTTTATTTGCATTTAGTTCCTTGCTAGTAGCACAATCCTATTATTCTGTCAGATCAGCCAGCGTCATCAATTTTGGTGACACATAAAGCTGTGAAAATGAAAAGCGGATTTTTGTGCATATGATGGGCTAACTACACAGTTAACATTGCTAGACATATTTTTCCGTTCTCTTTACAGCGCATTCACAGGAAAAATGATTGTATTTTACTTCCGCGTGCAGGCGAAGTGTCCACGGTAGTAAAATCCAATCGTTAGGCTCCTTTCACACTTGTGCGACTTGAAAGTCATGCAATTTTTGCCACGATTTTTACCGTGACTTTGATGCGATTTTGATGTGACTTGAAGGAATACTTATGTAATCTTGAGGTCTCTGCCTCAAGTCGCATCAAAATCGTACCAAAGTAGTGCAGTAACTACTTTGAAGTCGCTGTGACTGGAAGACCCACAGATATGAACGGTACTCATTGGAAATCTTGGGGTACGACTTGTCATGCGACTTTGTAGTCCCAAGTTGCATGATAAGTCACACAAGTGTAAAAGGAGCCTCATTATGCACTGTAAAGACTACGGACAAATCTGATAGCTAGCAATCTTACCTGTGAAGTTGGCCCATCAGAATGCAGAAAATACACACAAAAACACGCTTTTCATTTACACGACTGTTTGTGCATCACCGAAAGTCGCAATATTGGCTGCTCCTATAGATCGCTTGATCTGACAGAACACCTGCTACCCAGGTCACTGAGCACAATCCTATACTCATATAATCATATACCAGACCCCATATGCAATAAAGAGAACCTGTCACTTCAACAAACGATCACATAGGGGCTTGTTAAGTGAAAAAATTATAAAATAAAAACTAAAACCATCCCCACCAACCCCGATATCTGCATGTGAATAAATGTTTTTTTTTATCGTAATTATTCCAGTACTTTTAAATAGTTTTATATTGTTCTATTAAAAACTGTTGATTTTTTTCCTATTTTGTCTGTGTTATTTTTTTATACCACTATTTAAAAAATGGTCATGGTTGGAGGAATTAAAAAAAATAAATAATAATCTAAGGATCCAGGGGGCATAGAAATCTCAGGACCAGAACGCAGAAAAATATTACCATAAAGCAGGATAAAATGTATTTTTGTGTTATAAAAATTAGACAGCTCTCTCATTCAGTTATATAGCTACTAAATTAGACACATGTCCCAGAAGGCATTCCTGTCCTTCTTAACATGAATATCTTCTTTAGCATAAACCAACTAAATATTAAAGGGTTAAATAATTAATCTGAATGAGGATATCTTCTTATCCTGACTCTGTCCTCTCTGTCTATAAAGCAGTCTGTAAGTGTACTACTGCTAGCTGATCATTGATTTAGTGTAGTGTTCTCTACTGGTGGTGACTCATGGTTCTTTTAGTGTACTGTGTTCTAAAAACTGATATGATTCTTTCACTCGTTAACTCGGTAACTTGTACGATTCTTTAACTCGGTAACTTGTACGATTCTTTAACTCGGTAACAAGTACGATTCTTTAACTCGGTGTACTGTTCGATTCTTTAACTCGGTGTACTGTGTACTCCTGACTCTTGTTTTAAGTTTGTATCCAGTTCCTGAGTGTCACTGTGCTTAGAGTCAGCTAATTGGTTGCAGGGAGGGGCCGAGCTCTCTCACTCTAGGATCATATTACCACTGCCAGCTCTGCTGCTCTGCTATGTACTGAGTGCAGAGTGAACTGTTTCAAACGAATCAGTTCACTGAAAAGAATCGATTCATCCAGTTCACTAAAAAGAACCGGTTCAAAAGAACGATTCGTTCATGAACTGGACATCACTAATAGAGACAGGAAGTTTCAAGTGTTAGAGGACACCTTGCTGGATCTGGTGACAGAGCAGGTAATACGTAAATTAATCCCTTCAGGAGGATCAGTTGATTAATATATTTTAATTCCAAATCTGGCCATACACGGTTCAGTTTTATCGTTCATCCAGCGGGATGAGAAGAAAAAACTGAAGTGATTCCCCCATCCACACATTGGAGGGGATGGGGGAATCCTCCCCGCTGCACTATTGTATTCTGATAATGGGGGGCGCTCCTCCGCTCTCAGAATACACAGATCAGTGATGGAGCTATTGGCTGCAGTCGCTGATGGAGTGACTTTTATCCAGCAGTGACGCTGAATTTCCATGTCTCTATGGTCACCATAAGTGACTTCCTCCCCTCCCCCTCATCTCCTTCATTATGTAAGTCATGCTGAGATCATCTCCCATTGGCTGAGCAATATTCTCATTGGTCTCTGAGTTCCTTGTTGCTATTCCTCGTCCTGCTTGTTGTTTCCTTGGATTGATTTTCTGTGTAGTGACCCCGGCTTCATCTCTTGGATGCGCTCGTCTGTTGCTTGTCCTGACCTTTATCCTGATTCCTGGATCTCCTCCTCATCTCTCCTCATATAGTTACATAGTAGGTGAGGTTGAAGACACAAGTCCAACCTATGTGTGTGATTATATGTCAGTATTATATTGTATATCCTGTATATTGCGGTAGTTCAGGTGATTATCTAATAGTTTCTTGAAACTATCAATGCCCCCCGCTGAGACCACCGCCTGTGGAAAGGAATTCCACATCCTTGCCGCTCTTACAGTAAAGAACCCTCTACGTAGTTTAAGGTTAAACCTCTTTTCTTCTAATGTTTGAGTGGCCACGTGTCTTGTTAAACTCCCTTCCATGAAAAAGTTTTCTCCCTATTGTATGGTATTTATATATTGTGGGGTCACCAGTCTGGTATTTATATATTGTGGGGTCACCAGTCCGGTATTTTATATATTGTGGGGTCACCAGTCTGGTATTTATATATTGTGGTGTGTCACCAGTCTGGTATTTATATATTGTGGGGTCACAAGTCTGGTATTTATATATTGTGGGGTCACCAGTCTGGTATTTATATATTGTGGGGTCACCAGTTCGGTATATATATATATTGTGGGGTCACCAGTCCGGTATTTGTATAATGAAATCATATCCCCTCTCAGGCGTCTCTTCTCCAGAGAGAATAAGTTCAAAGCTCAAAACCTTTCCTCATAACTAATACCCTCCAGACCCTTTATTAGCTTTGTTGCCCTTCTTTATACTTTCTCCATTTCCAGTACATCCTTCCTGAGGACTGGTGCCCAGAACTGGACAGTATACTCCAGGTGCGGCCCGACCAGAGTCTTGTAGAGGGGAGAATTATCATTTTATCTCTGGAGTTGATCCCCTTTTTAATGCCAATATTCTGTTTGCTTTGTTAGCAGCAGCTTGGCATTGCATGCCATTGCTGAGCCTATCATCTACTAGGACCCCCAGGTCTTTTTCCATCATAGATCCTCCATATCCTCTTACACAGATTTTCTCTACACCTGCAGTGATCCTGGGGGGTGGAATAGGGTTGCCACCTTTTCTTCAAGTCAAACCCAAAAATTTAGTGGTGGCGGTTTTATTTTTGCGTATACACTATAACAGGGATATGCAGTTAGCGGACCTCCAGCTGTTGCAGAACTATAATTCCCATGAGGCATAGCAAGACTCTGACAGCGACAGAGGCAGAGGCATGATGGGGCTTGTAGTTTTGCAACAGCGGGAGGTCCTCTAATTGCATATCCCTGCACTATAATATTGTAAAAGACCTATGACACTTTTGGTGGCCCGAAAGAGAGCAGTATTGTGGCGTGACTAGCCCGCCATGGTGAACGGTGCATGTGGCCAAATTGTGAGTGCTCTGCATGGAAAGCGGGGGGCAGAAATAATGCACAAAATGCAGGGGTCAGATATGTGCTGGGGAGAGAGCTAGTGCCAGCAGGGGAGTGGAGGAGTTCGATATGTGCTGGGGGGACTCTATGGGAGGGGAAAGGGCTAGAGTTTGGGAGGAGTCAGATATGTACCAGAGGGTGCTTCAGGAGGGGAGAGGGCAAGTGCAAGAGTGGGTTGGATATGTGCTGGGGGTGCATTGGGGGTCTAATATATGCTGGGGCGCTTTGGGAGTGGAAAGGGCTAGTGCAAGGGGGTGGGGTTAGATATGTGCTTGGGGGAGCTTAGGGGTCTAATATATGCTGGGGCGCTTTGGGAGTGGAGAGGGCTAGTGCAAGATGGGGGGTCAGATATGTGCTGGGGGGTGATTTAAGAGAGGAGACGGTTAGTGCAAGGGGGGTCAGATATGTGCTAGGGGGTGCTTGGGGGTCTGATATGTGCTGGGGGTGCTTTGTGAGGGGAGAGGGCTAGTGCAAGGGGGTATGGGTCAGATATATGCTGAGGGGTGCTTTGTGAGGGGAGAGGGATAGTGCAGGGGGGTCAGATATGTGCTGGGGGAGCTTGGGGGTCTGATATGTGCTGGTGGGTGTTTTGTGAGGGCAGAGGGCTAGTGCAAAGAGGTGGGGGTTAGATATGTTGTGCTGGGGGGAGCTTGGGGGTCTAATATGTGCTGGGAGTCTTTTGGGAGGGGAGTGGGCTAGTGGAAGATGGGGGTGGGGGACAGATATGTACTGGGGGGCACTTTAAGATAGGAGAGGTCTAGTGCAAGGGGGTCAGATATTTTAAGGGTGGCGCTTGGCGGTCTGATATGTGCTGGGGGTGCTTGGGGGTCTGATTTTACAAAGTGCAAACCCCCACACATATCCTCCAACCCCCCATCACTAACATTTTTTTACATTTTTCCTCCCCAGCCACTCTCCCCCTCCTCCCTGTCCATCTACAGAGCATAGAAAACTTTATACATTCCTTGATCAGCACGTCCCCCTCCTCTTCTGTGTGGTGTAAACAGAACAGAGAAGGTGGTGGGGGAGCTTTGATCCACTGACACTTTGCCGTTCTGAAACAGGCTGCTGTTGGGAGGGAAGACCCACATCAGATGGCGATCAGACTCTTCATTCCCGGTGCAGTCCGGTGTGAATGATGTGTCCGGGTCTGAGGAAGATGAAAAACTGAACACATCATTGAAAAACTGGACTGTCCAGGAGAAAACCGGACCAGTGGCAACCCTAGGGTGGAAACTTGGCACCAGTGCTCAGCAAAATCCATCCCCACCATAAAGAGCTCTGGAAAAAATTATCTGCTATTTACATTGCATTCCTCCGCACGTCACCTGAACACATGAGAGCTTACCTTCACAGATTCCTGACAGAATTCTGTATGGCAAAGGTCAAAGTTCACTCTTCAGGTTAAGAGAGGAAGGACACACCCAGGAACAATGATTTGGTTTGCACGGAGCCTCATATAGAGTACCCCTCAAATGTCCCTCCATATAGAGTCAATATGTCCTATGACCTCTCATTGACCTCACAGCTCCTCCTCCCAATGTCGCTCCATCCAGAGTTTATATGTCCTATGACATCACACTGACCTCACAGCTCCTCCTCCCAATGTCCCTCCATCCAGAGTCTATATGTCCTATGACATCACACTGACCTCACAGCTCCTCCTCCTAATGTCCCTCTATCTGGCTTTTTTTCTGAAGCTCTTAGGATGTGGGCGGACCCTTGGGACTTGCAAAGTGGAACTGTTGGTTCTGCATTGTATGTAATGGCATCAGAATACCTGCAACAAGCTTTTAACCTGCGTAGTGTGAGGGTCCTGTGTGGGTAAATTATACCTCAGCCTGAAATGGGGCTTTATTAGTGGAGTGGTGAGGAGGATTCTGGGGGTATTGTTTGATTTTACTATCTGTGTTCAAATCTAGAGTATTCCTCCTATGACATCCAGTGATCATATGACCATCACATTGCCTCCACCTCCCTAATAGAATAGCGAAATACAAAGAAGATTCTAGAAGTCACCAAGAAGATGACGGAGCTGCTGACAGGAGAGGTGAGCGGTGCTGGGAATTCTGGGACATTATCCAGTAACAGACAAGGGATGTGTCTGGATGGTGACTGTATCATTGTGTGTGTCAGGTTCCTATAAGGTGTCAGGATATCACTATCTATTTCTCCATGGAGGACTGGGAGTATTTAGGACACAAGGATCTCTACAAGGACGTCATGACGGATAATCCGCCACCCCTCACATCACCGGGTAAGAGGAGACTTTATTGTAAAGAGAGAGCAGTACGGAGGGTCCACCTAGATCCCCCATCATTTGATAGACAATGTGTTGAGTCTTAGGGGATGGGAGAGAGTGGGTCGGGTCCTCTGCAACTTGTCTCATGTGAGCATTTAGACTAGCACTGATTGCCTGACCCTTACACTGTAAAATTAATATTGTACATTATATACTCCTGACCCCTGCACTATGTACTCTATGTTGTACATTACATCATTCTGATACTATATAGTCCTATCTGTTGTATCTCATACAATATGTTGTACATTACATAGTCCTGACTTCTGCTCTCTCCCCTCCCCCCACTGCTATATATACACATAATATGTATTCTCTTTTGTTACACCCATTTTCTACCAGCTTGATATTTTATATCTGATGATTTGATTGGAGCACAGACTTTTACATATTGATACAAATGTGATAACATCCTCAGGCTTTGGAACCTTAAACAGAAAGTGATAATGGGGGAGGAGTCAATAACCCAATGATGGTGGTCTTCAGGATCAGTCCAGTCTTCATCTTGGTTGTTCTTCCCCTTACTCACTTTCTGACCTCTGGTGGGGCACAGCCCCGCTGTTATTCATGACTAAATAAGGACTTGCAGGACTTGGGAATATGGCAATGAGTGATAGAAGGGGTGGGGGCACTCGTCCTATAATCCCCTCACCACTGTCACTCCTATAAAAGACAGTTCTCGTCATGTTTCACATGCTTTGTGATATGTCTTTTAAATGTTATATATATATATTATTATGTCCCTGGTTCCTCCTCTTGCTGTAGCTCAGATTGATCATGTATAGTTAGCTCCGCCCTTTGTTCATTCTCCCAGTAATGCATCTCAGCCTCATGTCTCATGGAGTGGATCACATTATGATCTTTGATCTAGCCGATGTTTATTGTTGTGAGATCCTCAGTTTATAGATTATACTTCACAAGATCTTCAAGATGTCATCTGGATTGTCACTGTTTATTCAGCTAAGATTGGGTTATTGATATCGCCACAGAACTGTAAGTTACAGAGATCACACTTTCAGTGCTTAGATTGGAGAGGCAGAACAGTCAAAAGATTGTTAGAAAAATCAGTGAAATGTCTTTCATAGGATCCTTGCTATCTCTGGCTACACAGTGAGATGTTATATGGTCACTGGAAATAGGTGCTAACAGATAGGGAAACCATTACTACACAAGGCTGTATGTGTCTGCAAGCAAATCTCAGCATAGCAGTCATCAGCCACAGGATAATATTACTGCTGTGAATGTTCATACAACTGTGCCATACAGTTTATACACTGCCTCTGTATGCATTAGCACATGGCTGTGAAATCGTATAACAAAGTCAAAGCAAACCTTTCTGCAACTGTAGCCTTGGAAATCTGAGCTCAGGCACAGCAAAATCATACATTGCTGCTGAAAGGACTTTACTATTAACCCTCTCACAATGTTTGAGCAAATTAATATGCAATCTGGGGAAACTAAGACACAACCAGATTCAGAACTCCTACTAGATCAGTAATTAAACCCTGAATCAAACAAAGAGAAAAACGCTTAACAAAACCAACCTGGAAAGTGTAAGAGAATCTTAAAGCTGACAAGGAAGAACTGCTGTCTAATATCAATGACTTGTGGTCTAATACTGTTAAATGCATGTCTGCTCTCTCTCTCTCTCTCTCTCAACAATCTCATGAGCCATTACAATTATGGAGTGCTATCAAGAAATTTAATTTTGCTTATGAGAGTTATCAAAGACTGTGTTTAAATATACTGATCTCTTAAAGCGGTACAATACTCAAGGGTCATTGGAAGAATTAAAGGAATTTGAGGAGCTCAATCTTGAAAGAGACAATTTAGTGGTGCATACAAAGACAAAGGCAGAATTGAGAATAACACAGCTTCAAGAATCCAGATCTTATCGCTCTACATCTATTATAAGCTCCACAAGATCTTCCTAATCCCTACAATCAAGCTCAGTCAACAACTCATAAAAGCCTGTGCAGATGCAGAAGCTTCTTAAAATTCAGGCAGCTTTTGCCCAATCGAAAGCAGAGATGGAAGCTGAAGCTGCACGCCAGAAAGTAGAGATGGAAGCTGAAGCTGCACGCCAGAAAGCAGAGATGGAAGCTGAAGCTGCACACCAGAAAGCAGAGATGGAAGCTGAAGCTGCACGCCAGAAAGCAGAGATGGAAGCTGAAGCTGCACACCAGAAAGCTGAGATGGAAGCTGAAGTTGCACACCAGAAAGCAGAGAAGGAAGCTCAAACCACACACCAGAAAGCAGAAATGGAAGTTTTGGAAAAACAATGTGAGAATGCCACAGCCATGGCAAGGTTAAGGGTCTTAGAACAAGCTGCTAGTTACTAGTGAAAGCGAAAGAGACAATAGTTGCAGACACTCATTTGTATCTTATGCCTCAAATTCTTCACATACTTCTCCAGAATGTCAACTCCCAATCACAGCAGCCAAGACACTCAATTGAGGGCTCTGCACCTGCTGTACCTCAAGATGATTTGCCTTTATATCTTCCAGGACATTTGACTGCAGCATCTCAGCAAGCAGCAGACACATGGATTCATATAATAGACTGTCCACCTTACTCTGGCACTAACCAAGTACCTCCTAGCAAGCGCACTACTCCACAGCTGCAAACCAACATATCAATGAACTTTAAGCAAGTTCCAGCATTGAATGCCTTAGCACCAACATATGTTCCTAAGTCACTCGATATCACTACGCCAGCCATCGCAACTAACTCTGTTCCACCTGTAGTCATGCATCTAAAGTCTGAGAAGACAGACATGTCACAGTTTGCTAAATACATGCTCCTCATAGAGAGCTCACTAAGACAGGCCTCATCAAGTTTGATGACAAGCCTGAAAATAACATAGGCTGGAAATCCACTTTTAAGGCCACAATAAATGACCTAGACATCAATGCCACACCAGTCTACTAAGAAAAATAGGCAGCGTTTGAATCAAAGTATAAGGAATAACATCATGTTGCTTTTCCTCCATTTAACTACTTCTGTGAGTCCATAAAAAGAATTAGACACTAAGTGACCCCTTTTTCTCCTTTGGTGACTGTAACCCTCTCCAAGACCTATGAACACACAAGAGACCATAGAGGTCCATTTCAGTGAAAAGGACTAATGTTCTACCGGTGCCTGCTACAGTTCTTGAAAAGACCGATCAAAACAAGAAAATTGAGAGCCCAAATTGCCAATGTCCAAAACATAACAAACCACATCCAGCTTCAGAAAGAAAATCCTACAAGAATGTAAGGAACTTTTAAAGAAATGTGGTGTTTGCTACAAATGCTGTGCCTCCACAGAGCACTTTGTAAAGGACTATAAAGCTATCATCAATTGTATAGAGTGTGACAGTGATGACCATGTGCAAGCTCTTCATCAATATACACACAACTCTAAAGCAAGGCAGGGAGTGCACAGATCAAATCGCATCCTCCACTTCAATGTTCTGTAATCTGTGACAAATCCTGTGCAAAGATATGCTTGGTTCATGTATACCCCAAAGGTCAGCCTGAAGAGGCCATAAGACTGTATACTAATATGGATGATCAGAGCAACAGATCTCTTATAAGAGCTGTTGAAGCTAACAGGAGATGCTGTACCTTTATATCCTAAGCACTTGCGCCGGCACTACAGAAGTCTTAGGTAGGAGAGTCAGTGGTTTTGTAGTTGCTCCTCTGAATGACAATGTGGAAATATCCTTGCCCGCTATCACTGCAACTAGATTCCAAGCAACAAAGAGGAGATTGCTACTCCTAAAGCTGCCTTTTACCATTCTCACTTGAACATAGCTGACCAAATAGCAGCCCTCAACGAAAGTGCTGATATCCTGCTGTTACTTGGCTGAGACATCTTAAGGGTGCCTAAGGTTCGTCAGCGTATCAATGGTCCACATGATGCACCATATGCTCAGTGTCTGGATCTAGACTGGGTCATCATAGGCAATGTCTATCGAGACAAAGGCAGAAGGTCTTACTCTGTCTCTTCCTTTAAAACACACATCCTGTCAAATGGACAGAGTACTTGTTCTGCACAATGTTTAAAAAAGGTGTACAAAGGCACATCATACAAGACTATAGGCTCTTAATTTCTGGGATGAGAACATTGGCAACACAGTGTTCAAAATAACCACTAAAGACAATGAGTTGGCAGCTACCATGGAAGACAAAGAATTCTTGAAAACCATGAGTAAAGAGTTCTACCAAGAGAATTCCAACAGTTGGGTAGCACCTCTACCATTTCACATCCCAGAAAAGAGGCTACCAAACAGAGACCATGCAGAATCCTGGTTTGTTTCTCTAAAGTGCAGTTTGAACCAGAAGCCTGAGAAGAAAAAGCACTTAGTGGACTTTATGCAGGAGGTGTTTGAGAGAGATCATGCTGAGCCTGCACCTCCTCTTAAGGAAGGAGAAGACTGTTGGTACCTACCATGCTTTGGTGTCTATCATCCTTGTAAGCCTGATCAGATTAGGGTGGTCTTCCACTCCAGTGCTCGTCATAAAGGTGTCTCCCTCAGTGACAATCTTCTGACTGGGCCTAATATGAACAACAATCTTATAGGAGTTTTATTTTGCTTCAGACAAAAGCCAATTGCTGTTATGGCTGACATTCAGCAAACGTTCCACTGTTTCATCTTCCGTGAAACCTGCAGAAACTTCCTCAGGTTTTCGAAGCTACTGCAATAATGATGTAATTGATGAAGTCATAGACTACAGGATAAAGGTACATGTTTTCGGTAACAGTTCTTCTCCTGCAGTAGTAATTTATGGACTGAGGAAAATGGCCCGAGGGTGAGAGAGAATTTGGATCTGATGGACAACAGTTCGTCCAAAGTAATTTCTATGTAGACGATGGACTCAAATCTCTGCCTATGGAAGAGGCTATTGACCTTCTCGCTAGAACCCAGAACATGCTTGCCATTGCAAACATTAGACTTCACAAAATCATCTCCAACAGCGACAAGGTCATGAGAGCCTTTCCTGCTCATGACATTGCTATCAGTGTCAAGAAATTCCAAATAGGCTCTGACCTTTCAATTACACAAACCAGTCATGGATTGCTTTGGAATGTTAAGCAAGACACGTTCACATTTCAAGCATCAGTCGGTGACAAGCCCTTCACAAAGCGAGGAGTTTTGTCTACAGTGAACAGCATTTATGATCCATTGGATTTCATAGCACCTCTCACTATCCAGACTAAGATACTGCTGAGACCACTTACTTCTGAAAGCTCAGGCTGGGATTTCCCCTTACCCGAGGAGAAACAACAAAGGTGGGAATCCTGGAAACGGTCTCTAAAAGTATTAGAACAACTCCAGATACAATGCTCTTACACCTTAGCATCATTAAAGCATGCCACCAGAAGAGAAACCATTGTCTTCTCCGATGCATCCAACAAAGCCATTGCTGCCATGGCCTATCTTCGAGCTATGAATCCCAATGGTGAAGTAGGTGTAGGATTTATCACGGGCAAGGCCAAGCTCACAACAAATCTGCACAGACTATTCTAAGACTTGAACTTTGTGCAGCTGTGTTAGCTGTGGAAATTGCTGAGTTTATAGAACTTGAAACAGATGTTGAAATAGACCCTTTTTGACTTTTATACAGACAACACAATAGTGCTAGGGTATATACGCAATCAAATAGGGCAGTTCTATGTGTATGTTGGTAACAGAGTGGAACATATTAGTAAGCTCTCTATGCCTGAACAATGAAACTATGTTCCCACTAACCTCAACCCTGCTAATTGCGGCAGTCATGCAGTACCCACCACTGCATTTATGGACACATCATGGCTATCTCCACCAGTACTCTTGAATGATAAACTCATTTTAATTTCTACAAATTCTACCCTTTGAACTGGTTTATCCAGAATCTGATAAGGAAATCAGAGCTGTTACTGTAAAACTACTCAACACCTGTGAAAGCAAGGTAAGGCTGAGTCCTCCCTGTCTTGAACACTTCTCTAAGTGGTCCTTTGTTGTATGAGCCATTGCACATCTTATTCACATTGCTCATCAATTTGCAAACTGCTCTAGCACTGAAAAGAAGTGTCACAAACGGGACATCTGTAAAGGCCCCTCCACAATTGAGGAAGTCGCTCAAGCAGAAAGGGTTATCATCCAATGTGTCCAACATAAAGTGTACTCACAAGAGATTGTTAACATATCAAAGGAACTCAACCTCTAAGGATAGCCCTCTGTACAAATTAAATCCAATAATTGATCACAAGTTATTTTGAGTTGGTGGTCACATTGGAAGATCTAATTCGTTCAGTGGAGAAAAAAATCCCCTCATTATTCCAGGACATCATCACATTATTGCTTTGTTAGTTAGACAGTGCACATCAAAGTGATAGAATCAATGGTCTCTTCCTGTTTCATTAATGCCTTCATAAGATGTGTTTCTGTGCGAAGACCTGTAAAGTTACTTAGATCTGACTGTGGGACTAATTGTAAGAAAAATACGGGACTCTGTGCTACTGGACCAGAAAACTTCCCAGCTTACCCATTAAATCTTATTCTTCTTGCAGAGGTGTTTGCTATAACCAATGCAAGGCCACTGGTGTCTGTGTCCTCAGATCCAGTGTCTCCAGTATTGCTCACTCCAGCCACTCTTATTACCCAAAATATTGGGATAGCCACTATTCCCACAGAGGAAGTTGATTACTCTAACTTTACAAGCATCAATGGAAACGGGTTCAACATTTTTTCTATTGTGTTTTGGAACCGCTGGAAGATGGAGTACCATTCTAAACTTCAAAGTCGCAGTAAACGGCAAACTAGCAAACCCAACCTACAAGTGGGAGACATAGTTCTCTTGAAAGAGACAAATTCTGAATGAATGAATGAATGAATAACTTGTATAGTGGTAAATATGCAAACTAAATCACCTCAAGGCGCTTTTGCCGCCAGTGTCTGTCTGGGTCTTCAGAAGAGATGGATCTTGAGCTTCTTCCTGAAGGCCAGATGGTTTTCTTCCATCACAACTATTGGCCTATGGGTCTTATTACAAAGACTATGCTTAAGTAACAATAGAAAAGTAGGGAAAGTAGAAGGTAACCAATTCAGCCCCGGAAGAATTTACTCCCCCCCCCTCCTGACTGGGCCATTTTTTTTCGATTGCCACTGCATCGATTTAACTGACAATTGTGCTGTCATGTGATGTTGAGCTCAAACATAATTGATGTTCTTTTTTTCCCACAAATAGAGCTTTCTTTTGGTGGTATTTGATCACCTCTGCGGTTTTTAATTTTTGCGCTATAAACAAAAAGAGAGTGACAATTTTGAAAAAAAACCCTCAATATTTGTTACTTTTTGCTATAATAAATATCCCAATTTAAAAAAAAATTATATTTTATTTTCCCCTTAGTTTAGGCCGATATTTATTCTTTCATATTTTTGGTATAAAAAAAAAACGCAATAAGCGTATATTGGTTTGTGCAAAAGTTATAGCGCCTACAAAATGGGTTATTGATTTATGCCATTTTTATTAGTGGTGATGATCTGCGATTTTTTTTTTTTTTTTTTTTTTTTGTGACTGCGACATTGTGGTGAACAGATCGAACACTTTTGACGCCTTTTTAGAAACCATTGACATTTATACAGCGATCAGTGCTATAAATAGCCACTGATTACTGTGTAAATAACACTAGAGGCGATCAAGGAGTCAAATGTGTTCCCTGACTGTGTGTTCTAACTGTGGGGGGTGGGACTGACTAGGGGAGGAGAGGATCAGTGTTCCTATATACTAGGAACACATGATCTGTCTCCTCTCCCCTGACAGGACGTGGATCTGTGTGTTCACACACAAAGATCCACATTCCTGCTCTGTCACGAGCAATCACGTGTGCCTGGCGGACATTGTGGCCACTGGGCACATGCATCAGTTCCTTGGTGACGTGGCAGGCACATGTGCCCCTATGCCAGCGGGAAGCCAAGGACATCATATGACGCTCACTCAGGATGAGAGAGCCACCTTACAGACGTCATATGATGATACGTGGGATGGGAAGTGGTTAAACTTCGCAAGATCTTCAAGGTGTCATCTGGATGGAGTCACTGTCAGCTGAATAAACAAAGATTGCTTTACCGATATCTCAACACAACTGTAATTTATAGAGATAACACTTTCAATGCTTAGATTGGAGAGACAGAACACTCATTGTTTCCTCACTCTCTGACTAAGGTCCATGAATAAAGAAATGATCTGGTAGGAGATCAGAGGACCCATTTACTAGTTACCTTGAGGGGGGAATTGTAAGATCCTCAGAGACAAAGCTGTCTGATGTGGGCGGAGTCCTGGTTTAGGGGAACCAATCAGCTCATGTCTAGTAATAATCTTTGTATTTCTATTTTAGTAGATGGACAGGAGATGAGGAAAATCTCAGAGGATTGTCTCACTTTGTCTCCAGACTGTAAAGTAGAAGATGAGGACATCACACAGTATAGTCCAGGAGAAAACCCGACTACCTCAAATGTCCATCCGGCACCACACAGTGTAGATGGACCATCGTATTCCTCTTATCCTGAGGAACCTCAGACTGTGCGGGACAGGGCCGTCCTTCCAACAGAGAAGAGCTTTTCCTGTACTGAGTGTGGGAAGTGTTTCCATTCTAAATCCCATCTTATTGTGCATATAAGATCTCACACAGGGGAGAAGCCATATTCCTGTCCTCACTGCGAGAAATGTTTTTCACAGAAGTCCCATCTTTACACACATCAGAGATCTCACACGGGGGAGAAGCCGTATTCCTGTCCCGAGTGCGGGAAATGTTTTTCACAGAAGTCCAATCTTTACACACATCAGTAGTGATGGACGAACTTCCGACGGGACGTTTCGCGAACGCGAAACGCGAACGGACACAAACGTTCGCGAAAACGACCGTTCGCCGCGGGCTCCATTGACTTCAATGGGAGGCGAATTTCGCAAACCTTTAGGTCGAATTTGCGGCCACGGGGTAATTATTAGGGGGTAGCACGTAGTCCCACCACCTGGACAATAGCATAATACATGTATGAGGTGAATTTGGGATCGATAACTACAAGCATTTTTTTTTTATTTGGGAAATTGTTCTGACAATTCAGGACTATGGAGCTAATGAAGGCAATGGAGGAGAGGGAAGGTCAGGGACCAGGGTAGGCAAACAAGAGGGTGCAGGAGATACAGAGCACTGACAGCAGCACCGTAATACAGAGCACTGACATCAGCACCGTGACATACAGCGCTGACAGCAGCTCCGTGACATACAGCGCTGACAGCAGCTCCGTGACATACAGCGCTGACAGCAGCTCCGTGACATACAGCGCTGACAGCAGCTCCGTGACATACAGCGCTGACAGCAGCTCCGTGACATACAGCGCTGACAGCAGCACCGTGACATACAGCGCTGACAGCAGCTCCGTGACATACAGCGCTGACAGCAGCTCCGTGACATACAGCGCTGACAGCAGCTCCGTGACATACAGCACTGACAGCAGCTCCGTGACATACAGCGCTGACAGCAGCTCCGTGACATACAGCGCTGACAGCAGCTCCGTGACATACAGCGCTGACAGCAGCTCCGTGACATACAGCACTGACAGCAGCTCCGTGACATACAGCGCTGACAGCAGCTCCGTGACATACAGCGCTGACAGCAGCACCGTGACATACAGCGCTGACAGCAGCTCCGTGACATACAGCGCTGACAGCAGCTCCGTGACATACAGCGCTGACAGCAGCTCCGTGACATACAGCGCTGACAGCAGCTCCGTGACATACAGCGCTGACAGCAGCTCCGTGACATACAGCGCTGACAGCAGCTCCGTGACATACAGCGCTGACAGCAGCTCCGTGACATACAGCGCTGACAGCAGCTCCGTGACATACAGCGCTGACAGCAGCACCGTAAGCAGCCCCAGGAGGAAGTCAGCACAGCACAGGGATGGTGTGATCCCCTCATAATAAGAACCCCCAGGAGGAAGTCAGCACAGCACAGGGATGGTGGGAGCCCCTCATAATAAGAACCCCCAGGAGGAAGTCAGCACAGCACAGGGATGGTGGGAACCCCTCATAATAAGCAGCCCCAGTAGAAATATGACACCGCTCAACCTCTTCAAAGAGGAGGGTAGGGGCATATAGTACGGTGTGCTTTTTTGGGTCAGGGAAGTGAGCCAAATGAATTAAGAAGGTCTGTGTGCTTGATTCCAAAAATTGTTTATAGACATATACATGGTCTACTGATCACATGTGTTGAATTCCTCCGAGATCCATGCCTCATTCATTTTTAGAAATGTGAGGTAGTTAACACTGTCGTGAGCTAGGCGAGTACGCTTATCGGTCACAATCCCCCCTGCTGCGCTGAACGTCCTTTCGGACAGGACACTGGATGAGGGGCAAGCCAACAGTTCGATTGCAAATTGGGCAAGCTCTGGCCAGAGGTCAAGCCTGCCCACCCAGTAGTCTAGGGGTTCATCACTCCTCAGAGCGTCCACATCGGCCGTTAACCCAATGTAGTCGGACACCTGACGGTCTAGGCGTTCCCTGATGCTGGATCCGGATGACACCTGTCGATGGGTCGGCTGAAAGAATGACCTCATATCCGAAGTCACCAACACATCTTCAAACCGGCCTCTTCTTGCAGGCGCTGTTGGATTGGTACCCGCAAATCCTTCTCTGGGAGTGGGAATTGCTCCTCTGCCAGCGCACGCAAAAGCAGAATGCAGCATTTCTCGAAGCAAGGCCTGGAAGTGCTGCATTCTGACAGCCCTCTGCGACGGCGGTAACATTTCCGCCATTTTGTGTTTGTACCGGGGATCTAAGTACGTTGCCACCCAGTACTGGTCCTTGACCCTCATGCTTTTTATACGGGGGTCCCTATTAAAACACTGGAGCATGAAGGCCCCCATTTGCACTCAAGCGGAAGGTATGTGGTGGTGGTGGTGTTGTTGGTGGTAGTGTCTTTGGGGGTGCACATAGCAGAGAGTGAAGAAGAGGGTGCAGATCGAGAGGATGAGGAGGGTGCAGAAGAATAAGGCTGAGTGAGCCACTCAACCAAGTCTGGTGCGTCCTTTAAAGTAATTGAACGCACCTTCTGCAACTTCCCACTTTGGCTCAAGGCTGTTGCTCCTGCCCTACCCCTACCACCCCTGCGGAAGGGCCTGCCTCTTCCTCTGCCTGTCATTTTTTAAATCACCCTGTGACAAAACTCTTAGTCCCTATACCGCTGAAGGACTGCTGCAGTATAGGGCAGCGGTCAGCAGTAGTGCACGTCAACCCTATGTATTGTGGACCGATAGCGGTCCTTACAGAACAGCAGACTGTACTGCACTCAGGCCTATGTACCGTAGCACCCTATACCAAGTTACCAGTCCTTATAAAAACTTTTGTGGACCAAGCAGGTTGTGTGTTAGTGTTTAGCAGACTGTGCGTCAGTCCCTATACCGCTGAAGGACTGCTGCAGTATAGGGCAGCGGTCAGCAGTAGTGCACGGCAACCCTATGTATTGTGGACCGATAGCGGTCCTTACAGAACAGCAGACTGTACTGCACTCAGGCCTATGTACCGTAGCACCCTATACCAAGTTACCAGTCCTTATAAAAACTTTTGTGGACCAAGCAGGTTGTGTGTTAGTGTTTAGCAGACTGTGCGTCAGTCCCTATACCGCTGAAGGACTGCTGCAGTATAGGGCAGCGGTCAGCAGTAGTGCACGGCAACCCTATGTATTGTGGACCGATAGCGGTCCTTACAGAACAGCAGACTGTACTGCACTCAGGCCTATGTACCGTAGCACCCTATACCAAGTTACCAGTCCTTATAAAAACTTTTGTGGACCAAGCAGGTTGTGTGTTAGTGTTTAGCAGACTGTGCGTCAGTCCCTATACCGCTGAAGGACTGCTGCAGTATAGGGCAGCGGTCAGCAGTAGTGCACGTCAACCCTATGTATTGTGGACCGATAGCGGTCCTTACAGAACAGCAGACTGTACTGCACTCAGGCCTATGTACCGTAGCACCCTATACCAAGTTACCAGTCCTTATAAGAACTTTTGTGGACCAAGCAGGTTGTGTATTAGTGTTTAGCAGACTGTGCGTCAGTCCCTATACCGCTGAAGGACTGCTGCAGTATAGGGCAGCGGTCAGCAGTAGTGCACGTCAACCCTATGTATTGTGGACCGATAGCGGTCCTTACAGAACAGCAGACTGTAACGCACTCAGGCCTATGTACCGTAGCACCCTATACCAAGTTACCAGTCCTTATAAGAACTTTTGTGGACCAAGCAGGTTGTGTATTAGTGTTTAGCAGACTGTGCGTCAGTCCCTATACCGCTGAAGGACTGCTGCAGTATAGGGCAGCGGTCAGCAGTAGTGCACGTCAACCCTATGTATTGTGGACCGATAGCGGTCCTTACAGAACAGCAGACTGTAACGCACTCAGGCCTATGTACCGTAGCACCCTATACCAAGTTACCAGTCCTTATAAGAACTTTTGTGGACCAAGCAGGTTGTGTATTAGTGTTTAGCAGACTGTGCGTCAGTCCCTATACCGCTGAAGGACTGCTGCAGTATAGGGCAGCGGTCAGCAGTAGTGCACGGCAACCCTATGTATTGTGGACCGATAGCAGTCCTTACAGAACAGCAGACTGTACTGCACTCAGGCCTATGTACCGTAGCACCCTATACCAAGTTACCAGTCCTTATAAAAACTTTTGTGGACCAAGCAGGTTGTGTGTTAGTGTTTAGCAGACTGTGCGTCAGTCCCTATACCGCTGAAGGACTGCTGCAGTATAGGGCAGCGGTCAGCAGTAGTGCACGGCAACCCTATGTATTGTGGACCGATAGCAGTCCTTACAGAACAGCAGACTGTACTGCACTCAGGCCTATGTACCGTAGCACCCTATACCAAGTTACCAGTCCTTATAAGAACTTTTGTGGACCAAGCAGGTTGTGTATTAGTGTTTAGCAGACTGTGCGTCAGTCCCTATACCGCTGAAGGACTGCTGCAGTATAGGGCAGCGGTCAGCAGTAGTGCACGGCAACCCTATGTATTGTGGACCGATAGCGGTCCTTACAGAACAGCAGACTGTACCGCACCCAAGCCTATGTACCGTAGCACCCTAGACAGACCAAGTTACCAGTCCTGATAAAGAGCTTTGTGGAACAAGTGAGTTGTGAATGATTAGCAGACTGCAGCAGAAGGGCAGCAGTCAAGTATAATATTCTTTCTATATTTGGAAGAAAGAATATTATACGTGTACAAGCCTATTACCGTACCACTGATACCAGTCCTGAAAAGAACCTTTGTGGAACTAATAGTAACAGCAAGTCTTTAAAATTATCCTCACTGCCTGACACACTGCTTCCTGCCTGTCCCTATACAAATTGGCAAAAAAGAGTAGGCTGGAACGATTAGCTGGAATAGCTCTTTTGTGGACCTGATAGTAACAGCTAATGATGATGATGATGATGATGATGAAGAAAGACTAATCTGGCTGAGCTGTCCCTAAAATAGCAGCATACAGCGCTCTGTCCCTTTATCTAAACTGACAAAAGAAACTCAGGCTGCTGACCTAACACCTATACCAGTCCTGAAAAGAACTTTTGTGTACCAAATAGCTAGCGTTTTCTCTGTCCCTACTCCACACAGGATCCTTTCCCTACAGTGACAGAAGAAAGAATGTAAAATGGCCACCGGATCGGGTGTATTTATAGGTTAGGGGGAATGTCCAAGTGTCCATGAGCTGTCATGTCTCAATTGGTTGTCCTGTAACACATGATAAACGTGTCACGAAAGGTTAAAGTTCTTGTATACATTAAACACGTAAGTCCGCCGGGGCGAACGACGGAAAAAGGCGTTCGAACCCGCGGACGGCGAAAGTCGGAAATTCGCCGCGAAACGACCGCCGGGCGAAACGTTCGTCCATCACTACACATCAGAGATCTCACACGGGGGAGAAGCCATATTCCTGTCCTGAGTGTGGAAAATGTTTTTCAGAGAAGTCCAGTCTTTACAAACATCAGAGATCTCACACTGGGGAGAAGCCGTATTCCTGTCCTGAGTGCAGGAAATGTTTTGCACGGAAGTCCTATCTTCACACACATCAGAGATCCCACACGGGGGAGAAGCCGTATTCCTGTCCTGAGTGTGGGAAATGTTTTGCACGGAAGTCTTATCTTCACACACATCAGAGATCTCACACGGGGAGAAGCTGTATTCCTGTCCTGAGTGAGGGAATTGCTCCTCACTGAAGTCCTGTCTTCCTGTACATCAGGGATCCCACACAACCCTCGAGGTGTATTAGTGCCTTGAGTGTGGGAAATGTCTTCTATATGAATGTTGCTGGACATCACAGCTCTCATGTGGGGAAGAAGCACACCCTGATATACACCTCAGATATACTCCATGGCTGGACACTTTTTTTAAAAAACGACTCATCCAAGGGACCAAATCGGGGTCTCATATACTTGTCTCTTATGACAATCTCCTTGTCCTGATAAAATAAAAGATAATTTTAACCAAAACCGTATATAAATCTGAGGTGCTTTTAGGAATGTCGGGGTATTTTTTAACTTGGGTGCTCAGTACAAGCGCATGCTGAGCAGACAAATCGTGCTCCGGTGTCCACTCTGTTAAAGGAAAAGTTCACTTTTTATAAAAAATAATAAATTCACATTTTCTGCAGGTAAAAATTTTTGAATTTACAATATTTTTTTAGGAGCCTGGAAAGCATTGCAGCCATGATGTGGTGATGGCTGGTGCTATGCAGGACTCCTGCAGACTGTCCATGTAATCTGTCTGCCTGTACATTATACGGGAAGGCAGTTACAGTGACAGGAAGAACCAATCATCTACCAGAGAGCTCACAAGCCGACATCGGCAAAGGACAGAACTCTGTGAATGAATGGCACGGCCGTGCTCTTCATAAAGTGACAGCTGGTACGGGGGACTTCTCCCCGCACTGCTGTCACACAGAGGACTCGGATCACTGAGCCGCTGCAGGAACAGCAACATGTAACATCTTCCCGAAGGTGAACGTTTCCTTTAACTCTTTTACTGCCAGAGCCGTTTTTGTGTTTTTTTTCCCACATATGAAAAATAATTTTAGGCCTGAAGATTATATAAAAACCTCAAAACATTATATATTGTTTGAAAGCAAACACCCTGGAGAATAAAATGGCAGTAGTTCCATATTTTTATGTCACATGATATTAGTGCAAAAGTCTTTGTGAAAACACACTTATCTTAATCTTAGGGGGCAGAAAAACACAATAAATTAACAATTTATTTACAATATAAAAGCCGAGTAAATAGATACTCAACATGTCAAACTTTAAATTAGTGTGTGCCTGTGAAATGGCGACTAACTTCATTTTATGTGCTTGGGTGTAACTTTTATTTTGTACAAGTAAAAAAAAATGTTTTTTTCATGCACATGTCTATTATCATAACTCATGACCAGCTGACTATGCAAACTACTTTGACCTCACCATTTATCGCCGTCTCCTTGCTATGTCCCCCAAGTGTTGTGTAAGTGGCACAGATGATAATTTATGATGTTATAAAATGATGAGATTGCTATGTATTTATATTCTGTATGTTTTTTTAGTTAGGCTGATTTTCTTTGCTGCCAAGGCATAAAATGTCCTGAAGAAGCTTATTGATGTGAAATGCGTCGACTTATTGGACAATTCGGCAATGCTAAATGAGTCATTATGAATCTATATGGCCTAATGTTTGATGGATTTGTTCCCATGTGGTTTTAACACATACATTTACTATTTGTAATAAAGATTTATATTTTATGTTATTTTTGTGTTTGCCCTTTTTTGTACCAATAAAGTCTGACATACAAGGTTTCTATTTTGAAATGATATATACAGTATATTGGATGCGGTACATTAATAGTAGCCAAATCTACCTCTGTTTTTATGTTAAAAAAAGAATAATAATTGCAATGTGGGCAGCATTCACCCAACTGTGATGAATATTGGATGTATTTTATTTCATACACTGATTTCCTTGGCTACATCTAGTGGTCATAATGCAGTATTGTGATATTTTTTAACTGATAGCGTTATGTCATGAAAAATACCCCATTATGGTTACTAGATGGAGCTGACCATCACAGGAAATCACTTTGCTACATTATGGACAGAATTTGGATGAATGCTTGTCAAGTAGACCCCCTTAGTTTTCTTCATCAGACATTTCTTCATACAGATAACTGAGATCATCCTCATACACTGGTGAGTACAGAACACACTGAAGGGTATAAATTAATCAAAGCAACAATATTAAACCAACCATTGATTTAAAACTCAAAATTTGCATTTGGCCATTAGATGGCGCTAAGAATCATAGAAGTTATGGGCATCTAATGAACAAATGTAACATTGTTTATTTTCATTTGATGGAAAAGTTTCAACCAGCTCAGCAGTAGTGATGGCTGAACGGTTCGCCGGGCGGTCATTTCGCGGCAAATTTCGGCTGTTCACGGTCCGCCTGATCGGCGGACTATTGCCGCTGTTCGCCCGGCGGACTTCCGTGTTTACTGTGTAAAAGAATTTGACCTATGATGACACATCCATCATGGGGTACAGGACAGCCAATTGAGACATTTCAGCACATGGACAATTGGACATTCCCCCAACTTATAAATAGACCCGAAACAGCGGCCATTTTACATTCTTTCCTCTGTCACTATAGGGAGAGGTTGCAGTGACCCAAATCGCTAGCTATTTGGTACAAAAAAGTTCTTTTCAGGACTGGTATAGGTGTTTGGTGTAGTTCAGGATATAGGTTTGAGGCAGTGCTGTGCTACTGATTGTTGCTGCAACCTGAGTGTCTTTTGTCAGTTTAGAGAAAGGGACAGGACAGTGTGTGCTGCAGGGACAGTTAGTTTAATCATTAGCTGTTACTATCAGGTCCACAAAAGTGCTATTCAAGTTATTGTTCCAGCAGCCTCTGTTTTGTCAGTTTATATAGGGACAGGCAGGAAGCTGTGTGTGAGGCAGTGAGGGTCAGTTTAATCAGTAGCTGTTACTATTAGTTCCACAAAGGTTCTTTTCAGGACTGGTATGGTAATAGGCTTGTACAAGTATAATATTCTTTCTTCCAAATATAGAAAGAATATTATACTTGACTGCTGCCCTTCTGCTGCAGTCTGCTAATCAGTTACAACCTACTTGTTCCACAAAAGTCCTTATAAAGACTGGTAACTCGGTCTAGGGTGCTACAGTACATAGGGTTGAGTGAGGTACAGTCTGCTATTCCGTAAGGACTGGTATAGGTCCACAATACATAGGGTTGAGGTGCACTACTGCTGACCGCTGCCCTATACTGCAGCAGTCCTTCATTAGTATAGGGACTGACGTACAGTCTGCTAATCAGTCACAACCTACTTGTTCCACAAAGGTCCTTATAAGGACTGGTAACTTGGTCTAGGGTGCTACAGTACATGGGGTTGAGTGAGGTACAATCTGCTATACTATAAGGATTGGTATAGGTCCACAATACATAGGGTTGAGGTGCACTACTGCTGACCGCTGCCCTATACTGCAGCAGTCCTTCATTAGTATAGGGACTGACGTACAGTCTGCTAATCAGTCACAACCTACTTGCTCCACAAAGGTCCTTATAAGGACTGGTAAATTGGTCTAGGGTGCTACAGTACATAGGGTTGAGTGAGGTACAGTCTGCTATTCTATAAGGACTGGTATAGGTCCACAATACATAGGGTTGAGGTGCACTACTGCTGATCGCTGCCCTATACTGCAGCAGTCCTTCATCAGTATAGGGACTGACGTACAGTCTATAGGTCCACAATACATAGGGTTGAGGTGCACTATTGCTGAGTCTGACTGCTGCCCTATACTGCAATCTCTGTCTGAACAGTCCTTTATCAGTATAGGGACTGAGAGTTTTGTCACAGGGTCATTTAAAAAATGACAGGCAGAGGAAGAGGCAGGCCCTTCCGCAGGGGTGGTAGGGGTAGGGCAGGAGCAACAGGCTTGAGCCAAAGTGGGAAGTTGCAGAAGGTGCGTTCAATTACTTTAAAGGACGCACCAGACTTGGTTGAGTGGCTCACTCAGCCTTACTCTTCTGCACCCTCCTCATCCTCTCGATCTGCACCCTCTTCTTCACTCTCTGCTATGTGCACCTACCACCAACAACACCACCACCACATACCTTCCGCTTGACTCACAGGAATTATTTTCCGATCCATATCAAGACATTTCTGATGCACAGCCACTCTTGGTATTGGATCAGGAAGAGGAGGTAGCAACAACCGCCACTCAGCATTCTGACGACAGTACCCAGATCGGCCCAAGGAGGAGGCTGGTCCCCGGTGTTGCTGCCTACTCCGAGATCTCTACTTATAGCGGTGGGGAAGGTGACGTTGATGATGACGTGTCTAGTGATGCCACGTGGGTGCCCACAAGAGAGGAAGAGGAGGGGAGTTCAGAGGGAGATATGAACCAGCAGATAGGGAGGAGAAGCAGGAATAACTTACATTGCACAGGAGGGACAAAGCAGACTGAAAATGTATCAGGAGCGAGTCATCGACCATGTACGGTCACATCTGGCGCTCCCAGGACACCGGCACATGGCTCAGCAGTGTTGGCTTTTTTTAACGTTTCCGCTGCTGACAATAGTGTTGCCATCTGCAATCTTTGCAGTCAACGCATTAGTCGCGGTAAGCCCAACACTCACCTAGGGACGACCACCTTAAGAAGGCACATGAGCAACCATCACCGAGCCCAGTAGAAGCAACGGAACACACAAAGCCACACTCCAGGCTCTCACCGTCCAGCCTCGTCTTATACTTCTCCTTCTCCTCTCTCCTCACAATTGTCCTCCACTCCACCTTCCATCACGCCAAGCTCACGTTTTTCTGCAAAAAGGCAGGCTTCCGTGGGCCTAAAAAATGATGACGCCGGATAACCCTCTTGCCCAACGGTTGACGGCTGACTTGTCAGAACTCATAGCCCGCCAACTACTGCCATATAAACTGGTGGACTCGGAGGCCTTTCGCACATTTGTGGCCATTGGAACACCACAATGGAAGGTCCCAGGAAGGAAATATTTCTCAGAGAAGGGCATCCCAGAGCTATATGGCCATGTTCAGCGGCAAGTGAATGTATCTCTGTCACACAGTGTCGGTGCCAAGATACATCTGACCACAGACACGTGGTCTAGCAAACACGGGCAGGGAAGGTATATCACTTTTACTGCCCACTGGGTGAACCTTCTGACGGCCGTCAAGCATGTAACCCGTGGCACCCGTGTAGATTTGGTTTTACCACCACGGATTGCATGCAGGCCTGACTCTTCTTCTCCTCCTCCTCCTACTCCATCCTCCTCCCTCTCCTCCTCGGCTGACTCCTCCTTTTCCACTGCTAGCGTCTCTTTCGCTGCACCGCCCAAGCTCCTCAGAACCTATTCGACATGCCAGGTGAGACGTTGCCATGCCGTGCTGCGTCTGTTGTGTCTGGAAGCCAAGAGCCACACTGGCCCGGCACTCCTTTCAGCTTTGAGTTCACAGGCAGATCAGTGGCTAACACCGCTCAATTTGACAGTTGGTAAAGTGGTGTGTGACAACGGTGCCAATCTGCTTAGCGTATTGAAACAGGGCAAAATCATGCACGTGCCATGCATGGCACACGTCTTAAACTTGGTCATGCAGCGATTCGTTGTCAAATACCCTGGGGTCCAGGACATCTTGCGGCAGCCAAGGAATCTCTCGGCCCATTTCAGAAGATCTTACACGGCCATGGCTCGCCTTGCTGACATTCAGCGGTGACACAATCTGCCGGTCAGACATCTTATTTGCGATTGCCCGACACGATGGAACTCAACCTTCTATATGCTTGATAGGCTGCTCCAGCAGAAACGTGCAGTTAACGTCTACCTGTATGAACTCTGCGGCAGAACAGGTTCTGGGGAGCTGGGTTTTTTTTCACTGCGCCAGTGGCTGCTCATGTGCGACGCATGCAGACTTCTGCGGCCATTTGAGGAGATCACCAAACTGGTCAGTCGCAGCCATGGCGCCATCAGTGACATGGTACCTTATGCCTTCTTTATGGAGTGTGCATTGCGTCGTGTCATTGATCAAGCTGTGGAGGAGCAGGAGCGGGAAGATGAGGAAGTCGCAATGCTGGATGAATTCCCAGGGGGGGCTACTCTATCTGAGACAAGTCAACAACAGGAGTCTGAAGAGGAGTCAGAGGAGGATGGTGCCGGGGCGGATGAGGAGGAGCAAGAAGAGCATGCTTTAAACCTTTCTGGGATCCCTGTTGTGCGTGGATGGGGAGAGGAGAATGAAGAGGACGACATTATCCTGGATGATGAGCAGGAGCCAGGCCACCACACCGCTTCCATTTTAGTGCAAATGGTGGCCTTCATGCTCCAGTGATTTGATAGGGACCCCCGTATAAAAAGCATAAGGGTCAAGGACCAGTACTGGGTGGCAACGTACTTAGACCCCCGGTACAAACACAAAATGGCGGAAATGTTACCGCCGTCACAGAGGGCTGGCAGAATGGAGCACTTCCAAGCCTTGCTTTGAGAAATGCTGCATTCTGCTTTTGCGTGCGCTGGCAGAGGAGCAATTCCCACTCCCAGAGAAGGAGTTGCGGGTACCAATCCAACAGCGCCTGCAAGAAGAGGCGGGTTTGAAGATGTGTTGGTGACTTCGGATACGAGGTCATTCTTTCAGCCGACCCATCAACAGATGTCATCCGGATCCAGCATCAGGCAACGCCTAGACCGTCAGGTGTCTGACTACATCGGGTTAATGGCCGATGTGGATGCTCTGAGGAGTGATGAACCCCTGGACTACTGGGTGGGCAGGCTTGACCTCTTGCCAGAGCTTGCCCAATTTGCAATCGAACTGTTGGCTTGCCCCTCATCCAGTGTCCTGTCCGAAAGGACGTTTAGCGCAGCAGGGAGGATCGTGACTGATAAGTGTACTCGCCTAGCTCACGACAGTGTTAACTACCTCACATTTCTAAAAATTAATGAGGCATGGATCTCGGAGGAATTCAACACATGTGACCAGTAGACCATGTATATGTCTATAAACATTTTTTTTTTCATCGAGCACACAGACCTTCTTTCTTCATTTGGCTTACTTCCTTGTCCAAAAAAAGCACACCGTACTATATGCCCATACCCTCCTCTTTGAAGAGGTTGAGCGGTGTCATATTTCTACTGGGGCTGCTTATTATGAGGGGCTCCCACCATCCCTGTGCTGTGCTGACTTCCTCCTAGGGCTGCTTATTATGAGGGGCTCCCACCATCCCTGTGCTGTGCTGATATCCTCCTGGGGCTGTACCTCTGCTGTGCATATTATGAGGGGCTCCCACCATCCCTGTGCTATGCTCATTATGAGGGGCTCCCACCATCCCTGTGCTGTGCTGACTTCCTCCTGGGGCTGCTTATTATGATGGGCTCACACCATCCCTGTGCTGACTTCCTCCTGGGGCTGTATCTCTGCTGTGCATAATATGAGGGGCTCCCACCATCCCTGTGCTATGCTCATTATAAGGGGCTCCCACCATCCCTGTGCTGTGCTGACTTCCTCCTGGGGCTGCTTATTATGTGGGGCTCCCACCATCCCTGTGCTGTGCTGACTTCCTCCTGGGGATGCTTATTATGAGGGGCTCCCACCATCCCTGTGCTATGCTGACATCCTCCTGGGGCTGCTTATTATGAGGGGCTCCCACCATCCCTGTGCTGTGCTGACTTCCTCCTGGGGCTGTACCTCTGCTGTGCATATTATGAGGGCCTCCCACCATCCCTGTGCTATGCTCATTATGAGGGGCTCCCACCATCCCTGTGCTATGCTCATTATGAGGGGCTCCCACTATCCCTGTGCTATGCTCATTATGAGGGGCTCCCACCATCCCTGTGCTATGCTGACTTCCTCCTGGGGCTACTTACGGTGCAGGTGTCAGTGCTGTATATCACGGTGCTGGTGTCAGTGCTGTATATCACGGTGCTGGTGTGAGTGCTTTATGTCACGCTGCTGATGTCAGTGTTCTCTATCACGGTGCTGCTGTCAGTGATGTATGTCCCAGTGCTGGTGTTAGTGCTTTATGTCACGCTGCTGATGTCAGTGCTCTCTATCACGGTGCTGGTGTCAGATGACTTTATCACGGTGCAGGTGTCATTGATGTATGTCACGCTGCTGATGTCAGTGCTCTCTATCACGGTGCTGCTGTCAGTGCTGTATATCACGGTGCTGGTGTTAGTGCTTTATGTCATGCTGCTGATGTCAGTGCTCTCTATCACGGTGCTGGTGTCAGATGACTCTATCATGGTGCAGGTGTCATTGCTGTATGTCACGCTGCTGATGTCAGTGCTCTCTATCACGGTGCTGCTGTCAGTGCTGTATATCACGGTGCTGGTGTTAGTGCTTTATGTCACGCTGCTGATGTCAGTGCTCTCTATCACGGTGCTGGTGTCAGATGACTTTATCACGGTGCAGGTGTCATTGATGTATGTCACGCTGCTGATGTCAGTGCTCTCTATCACGGTGCTGCTGTCAGTTCTGTATATCACGGTGCTGGTGTTAGTGCTTTATGTCATGCTGCTGATGTCAGTGCTCTCTATCACGGTGCTGGTGTCAGATGACTCTATCATGGTGCAGGTGTCATTGCTGTATGTCACGCTGCTGATGTCAGTGCTCTCTATCACGGTGCTGCTGTCAGTGCTGTATATCACGGTGCTGGTGTTAGTGCTTTATGTCACGCTGCTGATGTCAGTGCTCTCTATCACGGTGCTGGTGTCAGATGACTTTATCACGGTGCAGGTGTCATTGATGTATGTCACGCTGCTGATGTCAGTGCTCTCTATCACGGTGCTGCTGTCAGTTCTGTATATCACGGTGCTGGTGTTAGTGCTTTATGTCATGCTGCTGATGTCAGTGCTCTCTATCACGGTGCTGGTGTCAGATGACTCTATCACGGTGCAGGTGTCATTGCTGTATGTCACGCTGCTGATGTCAGTGCTCTCTATCACGGTGCTGCTGTCAGTTCTGTATATCACGGTGCTGGTGTCATTGCTATATGTCACGCTGCTGATGTCAGTGCTCTCTATCACGGTGCTGGTGTCAGATGACTCTATGACGGTGCAGGTGTCATTGCTGTATGTCACACTGCTGGTGATCATCTCCTGCACCCTCTTCTTTCTCTACCCTGACCTTCCCTCGCCTCCATTGTCTCAAGATTCCTGAATTTTCAGAATTTCACATATAAAAAAAAGAATGCTTGTAGTTGTCGATCCCAGATTCATCTCATACATGTGTTATGTCATTGCCCATGTGGTGGGACTGTTTGCACAGCTATTAATTATTTTATGGCTGCAAATTTGACCTGTAGGTTTGCAAAGTTCGCCTCCCATTGAAGTCAATGGGGCCTGCCGCGAACGTTACGGTTTGCGAACGATCGGCCGTGTTTGCGGTCCGCTTTGCAAAACGTCCCATCGGAAGTTCGTCCATCACTACTGGTAACTTCTGCCTTATTGGAGGTGAGATTACTGGAAATACTACAGCACAGCCAATTACTTCAGCCCCCTTTGGATATATGCAAAATGACCCTTTAACTGGATTTAAATCCACCTCACTGAGACAGAGATAATGGGTATACAGTTCATAACTCTCATCTTCCTCTCTTTTATCTACAAGAGAGGCCAACGGCCGACTGCAAGGTTTAATTTGCTTGTAGCGCCCCCTGCAGTCTATGGGTGCTCACGGTGATGGGTACACATGAAATAGCAAATGTCCTTTTAGTTGGAAGTCACTCTTCCAGGGACCACTGCCTCACCACTTCTGTTGAGAACAGCGACATGGTCGTTCCTTAATTTGCTGATCCAAGATATTTATCTCAGCAGTGCCTCCAAATGTAGCACTATGCTTCTCTCTCTCTGCGGCTACTGAGATATGATGGCGTCACCTGTATAGTATTTAGGAGCAGAGTCTTCATAATCTGTGTGATCAGGACAGGATCTCTAACAAGCACAGTGCCTCAATTGGGGCTTGTGAATAGCAAGTGAAATCCCAGTTGAGAAATATATCTCCACATACTGTACAGACAGTAATCCACACAGCGTTGTATTTGAAACTCCATGTATTGAAGAAATAACATTCAGTGAACCATCCGACATAAAGTATTTTCCAAACAGGAACATGAAATCATTAACAGTCCAGTCTCTATGTATGTCTCAGTGAGGTGAATTTTAGCAGGAATTCACTGTTCTCTCTCCACATGTCTCTCTCTCCACCCACTTACCCACAAAACCCCTCGCTATCCTCTGCTCTTCTTGATGACTTCATCCTTGGTGAGAGAGAGAGCATAGCAACTATATTGGAAAAGGGCAAACTAACACTGCATAACACGAGCATACACTTGGTAAATGGGCAAAGAAATGATCACATCACTATATTAGCATATACAAGGAAGTGTTCTTGGAGAGATCGCCACCACCATTCCTATGTAAACATTACATATTTGCAATTTATGTTTAACATATTCATTATGAGTGGACTGATATATATATATATATATATATATATATATATATATATGTGCTTTTTGATATATTTTTGCAATTTCTTCACCAAAAAGTTCAATTTTGGGAGTTATGTTTTTAACTTTGCCCTGTTTTACAAGGCTGGTTATTCTGATAGGTTTCTTGGGGCTGCAGTTCCTCTGAACTCCACAAGGTGGTGATCTTACTTCTACCCAGATAGGAAGTCTCTATGGAATACAGACAGGAAGTGATATCAGGTACACACAGGAAGTTCCGGGTGAGAGGTGAGTCGGGAAGTAGAGAGGAAACGTTGCTGGAAGTGGCAGAAGTCGAGGTAATAAGATCTTATTTTCTATTTACACCCAGTAACCCCCCCGTCATGTCTGTCCTCTTCCTCCATAGTCACTGTGATGTCTTTTATCTCCAGCAGATGATGATACACATATATATAGTGTGGAAACCTAGATTAACCCCTTCAGGGGCAGAACATTTCTAGTAATATGTTCCTCTAAACAAACATTACTGACAATAAATAGACAAGACAATGACCATCCTGACCATACATGGCCTACAAAGGACAATTATTACACTACACAGGCTGTTGGTCTCTGATGGTCCTCTCACCCACCTGCACATACTTTTCTGACCTCCATAAAGGAGAAGTCCAGCCTGAGATGGCTTGGCTGGACTTCTCCTATGGGTTATAGGAGTACAGGTCGTTTTGCACTCTTGTGACCTGTTTTCAGCAGAGAGCGGGATGAAGTCGGCTCTCTGGTGACATCACTGGAATCAGTCCAGGCACCGCATCATCACGACAATGAAGTCTGGATCTTCCAGGTGCCTGGACTGATGGCCATCTCAGCCTCTCAGCGAGCCACTGAGAGACTGAGACGGGCTCTCCCCGCCCCTCCACAGCTCCAGTGAGCGCAGGGGGCGGAGCTGTGAGAACCGAGCCATCGCAGATGTTAGATCGCTCGGTTCTCAGTGAAGAGGCGCCGGGGGACCGATGCTGCATCCACCTAGGTAAGTATGAATCTGAAAGAAAAAAAAATCATACTTCCAGCCAGCAAGTGAAGGAAGCCTTCACATCACCATTTCACCGTTCTAGAAATATGTTACAGGATACAAAATAGACCAAGAGAACAAACCCCTCCCCCCTGCTGTCCTCCTACCAGCACTGAAATAAAACACACACACCAGTAATGTGCACTACAAGGTCCAGCCCAACAGACAGCAGTCTATGGTAACAGCATGATGAGGACACATGTTCATTCCAACATACAAGGGTCCTGCAGCTTGTCAGATAAAGATCCGGGAAGATCCAAGGAGCTCAAACAACAAAGAAATGACAGTGCGAGATCCTCATTAGAATGATGAAGTCATTTATTCCATAAAAACAAATAGTACACTTACATGTTAAAATCTTCATAATCAGTATAGATGGCAGATGGGTTGCTATTGGAGAGAACAAAACTAACTCCTCCCCCACAGTTCTGTACTCCACCAGCAGCATCCTCCTGCTATCCAGTCCCATCCCTTCTCTTACTGCAGAGAGTGACATCACTCCGATCAGTCAGCAGGCTGCCGGAGATTGGAGCCTTGCAGCCGGAGTTCTGGCAATTATCCTGATTAGCCGGCAACTCCGACCAAAAGTCAGCAAGTTCCCCTTCCTGGACATCATGATGACCCGACATTGTCCTCACAGCACTGCCTCAGAGAAAACAAGTCAAAGGAAGGATCGTATTTATCATTCCTTGTCTGCATATCTAAAACCAATCATATCCAGTTCAGAAACTAAACAAACCCAACAGAGAAAAGGGAATATCTGATCCAGTAGCCAAGAGGGTCCCACACCTCAAAAATGTAGCAAACAGTCCAAACTAAATGTGTTCCCATGGGGGGAGTAGTTGTTAAATGTCCAGCAAACCTCCTATTACCCCCTCACATCCACATCCTATTATTGTGTGACCAACACCATCCAAATAATTCTTACTTTAATTTCCCAAAGTTATCCGTCTACAAGGAGACCTGTATAGATCAAATGACGGCACCAATGAGGATGGAGGAGGACCGGAGTCACATGACTGAGAAGATACTAAACCTCACCCTGGAGATCATCTACCTGCTGACCGGAGAGGTGAGGAGGATTCTGGGAGGTCACATGACATCACTCTTATCTCTATTAATAAAACACAGACCTGACCGGAGAGGTGAGGGGGATTCTGGGAGGTCACATGACATCACTCTTATCTCTATTAATAAAACACAGACCTGACCGGAGAGGTGAGGAGGATTCTGGGAGGTGACATGACATCACTCTTATCTCTATTAATAAAACACAGACCTGACCGGAGAGGTGAGGAGGATTCTGGGAGGTGACATGACATCACTCTTATCTCTATTAATAAAACACAGACCTGACCGGAGAGGTGAGGAGGATTCTGGGATTCTAACATGATATTTCTATTGGTTCCTCAATACAGAGATTTCCTCTTGTGAAGTCAGGTGATAATATGGCCATCACAGTGCCTCCATGTGACTCCCTAAAACCTGAGAGACACAACATGGAGAAGATTCTAGAAGTCACCAAGAAGATGATGGAGCTGCTGACAGGAGAGGTGAGGAGGATTCTGGGACATTATCCAGTAACAGACAAGGGATGTGTCTGGATGGTGACTGTATCATTGTGTGTGTCAGGTTCCTATAAGGTGTCAGGATGTCACTGTCTATTTCTCCATGGAGGAGTGGGAGTATTTAGAAGGACACAAGGATCTCTACAAGGACGTCATGATGGACAATCAGCCGCCCCTCACATCACCGGGTAAGAGGAGACTTTATTGTAAAGGAGAGAGCAGTACGGAGGCTCCACCTAGATCCCCCATCATCTGATAAACACATAGAAACAATGTATTCAGTCAGTGTGTGTGTTTCCTACAGATGGATCCAGTAATGGGAACCCACCAGAGAGATGTCCCCGTCCTCTGTATTCCCGGGATTCCACACAGGAAGGTCACACCATCCCCCACCATCATCAGGTAGATGAGGAACAATCACTGATAGTATCATTAGGATCTGTACATTATCTGCATTGTTACCATTGATGTCATTTTTATTATATACTCAGAGTGGAAACCTGAGAGATTCTAAAGTTGAGGTTAAAGAAGAGATAAAAGAGGAGGATGATGAGGATGGGGTGATGGGGGAGTCAGAGTCTCTAAAAGAACACAAAGATCTGTGCCAGGACACCACGGTGGAGTCATCCAGCTTCAGAAACCCACCAGAGAGATGTCTCCGTCCTCTGTATTCCCGGGATTCCACACAGGAAGGTCTCACCATCCCCCACTGTTACAAGGTTGGTGGGATGGAGCATCTAGAACATGGACTTGTGGTGACAATGTATGGATTTTTTCATAATAAATCTTCTATCTTACAGATGATATTCTCTCTCATTTTCTTGGTTTAGAGTGGAGATCCAATGGATATAGAATTTGAGGTGAAATCAGAAGAAGAAGAGAGGTATGTGAGGGATGATCAGCAGTCTATGGAGGAGGATGGAATAACGGGGCCAGTTATAGAGGTGGACACTCCTACAGAGATCAGCACAGGTGGGTCATTAACATTAAATACATCCCTCACCCATACTGCTCACTAGGAATGAGCTTGGTGTTCGAGCCGAACGCATGTTCGACTCGAACACCGGCTGTTCGCCCGTTCGGCGAAGCCAGAACTCTGTTGAGCGTTTGCGCCAAATTCGCGTGGCGCTCACACCCCACGATGCACTGTGCCATCGCAGTGCATTGCTGGCACGATTGGCCAAGCATGCACTATGAGCCCACATGCTTGGTCAATCACAGCGCCGGCAGCGAGGAGATCCATGATTGGGATGCCTGTGGCCAATTATAGCTCAGGCTGTGTAGAACACGCCCCACACCACCTTGTGTAGTGTTCCCACGTCTGCAGGAGTTAGTGGATGTTGTGTGTGTACCTCCACAGCACAATACATCTGTATCTACCCTTCATTTCAGTTCTGAGTGTTCTCTAATTGAGCCATCTGCAGGAGTTAGTGGGTGTTGTCTGTGTGCCTGCACCGCAGAATACACCTGTATCTAACCTTCATTGCTGTTCTCTAATTGAGCCATCTGCCATCTGCAGCAGTTAGTTGGTGTTGTGTGCCTCCAGCACAGCACAGTATACACCTATATCTTCCCTTTATTGCTGGTGTTCTATAATAAAGGCATCTGCAGGAGTTAGTGGGTGTTTTGTGCCTCCAGCACAATATACACTACCCAATTGCTGGTTTTCCCATCTCCCTTCAGGCCATTACCATGTCTGGAAGGCCAACAAGGAGAGACAGACAGGCACGAGCCAATAAAAGAGGGCAAGCAAGCTCTGTGTCTAGATAAAACAGTGCTGGTCGTGGACGCGGTGCATCGTCATCAGCACATGGCCATGGGACATGCCTGTCCTTATTTTCGGCAGCTGGACGTTTTGAGGCGCATCATGCCGAAGACTTGGTAGAGTGGATGACCAAGCCCTCTTCATGCTCCTCATCCTATCTCACCCAGGCTCAGGGTACTAGCAAAGCAGCTGCCAACGCATCCTCTTCCCTCGTCTCAATGTCATCATCAGTGACTCCTTCCCTAGACCCACCACGTCCTCCTGAGGAGTTCCCCAAACTGTTTGAGCACAGTGTTGGGTACATGCTCCAGGAGGATGCCCAGAGTTTTGTAGGCTCTGATGATACTCAGCTAGAGGAAGGCAGTAGCATGAGCGCAGAGAGAAGGGATGCTCAAGAAGGACAGCAATCTAGCAGTCATGTTCCACAAGCTGCAGCATACTGCCAGGTTTGCTCCAGTGATGAAGAGGGAGGGGATGATGAGGGCACTGACTCCACGTGGGTGCCTGGTAGGAGGGAGGCATATCTCCAACGGGCAGGATGCCCTCCAGGGGCCAGCTTAGGGGCAGCACACCGACTGAATCACACCACAGAGCTCCGCCTGTGCAGGGTGCTGCCTCTGCACGTTATTCTAAAAGTTCTTTGGTGTGGGCCTTTTTGGAGATGAGTGCATCAGATCGAACCGCTGCTATTTGCAACTTATGTCTCAAGCGTATCTCGCGTGGCCAAAACATCAACCGCTTGGGCACCACATGCTTGACCAGACATATGTTGACCTGCCATGCAGCTCGTTGGCAAGCGTACCTCAAAGACCCACACCAAAGAACAAAGCAGACCTCTCCTTGCTCCTCGGGATCTCCAACCTCACTAGACCTTCAGTCCTCTCTGAAACCTGTGCTGAGAGGAATCAAGGTGTAGAATTAGGTGTGTCACAGCCAAGTGCTTGCGGGCACTCTGCTAGCAGTACACCCATGTCTGATCGTAGCAGGCAAATATCCCTGCCCCAGCTGCTGGACCGTAGAAAGAAGTTCACTCCCAGCCATCCACCTACCCAGCGGTTGAATGCTAGCTTGGCTAAATTGCTAGCACTTCAACTGCTACCTTTTCAGTTTGTAGACTTGGCCCCCTTCCATAAGTTTGTGCAATGTGCGGTTCCTCAGTGGCAGGTCCCCAAACGCCACTTTTTGTCACGGAAGGCGATTCCAGCTCTCTACCGGCATGTGGAAGGCAATGTCCTTGCTTTGCTGGACAGGGCGGTAAGGTGCATAATACTGCTGACTTGCCACAGTGCCTACAGGCGATTCAGTTCGCATTGTGCGCTATACAAGTATTTCATTCATTCATGGACAGGGACGTTACCTGTCTTTCACGGCCCATTAAGTCACTCTTCTGGCAGCTGGGAAGGATGCAGGACAAGGTGCAGTAGTGTTGGAGGTTGTTCCGCCACCACGCCTCCAAAATGCTACTACTGGTTGTGACATACCTCTCTCCTCCACCCCCTCCTCTTCTTCTTCCTCCATGGCCTCTTCCAATGCTCTGTCCTCGGAACCAGCGGTGCTCCGTAGGCGTTCAAGGGGCTACGCAAGTACGCAGGCAAAACTATGCCATGCCATGCATGCGTTGGGTTGTTTGGGGGACAGGAGCCACACTGGGGCATGTATTTTGTCAGCTCTGCAGGGGCAGGCCGAGAGGTGGTTGATGCCACACCAGCTTAAGCCAGGATTGGTGGTTTACGACAATGGCATCAACCTCCTGTCCACCCTCCCACAGGGACAACTGACCCATGTTCCCTGTGGGGCTCACGTCCTTAACCTGGTGGTGCAGCGGTTCTTGGGCAGGTACCCAGGCTTACAGGATGTCCTGAAGCAGGCCAGGAAAGTCTGTGTGCATTTTTGCCGATCATTTAATGCCAGTGCTCGGCTGACTGAGCTCCGAAAGGAGTTGAACCTGCCCATGAACCGCCTTATATGTGACATGCCCATCAGGTAGAACTCAACGTTGTCCATGCTGCAGCGGCTGCACATGCAGAAGAGGGCCATCAATGAGTACCTGTGCGACTATGGCACCAGGACAGGGTCAGGGGAGCTTGGTTTTTTCTCACCACACCAGTGGGGCGTGATCAGGGATGCATACATTGCCCTGTCATCGTTTGAGGAGGCCACAAGGATGGTGAGCAGTGACAGTGCATGCATCAGGGACACTGTACCTCTTGTCCACCTGTTGGAGCATACGTTGCATGGAATAATGGACAGGGCACTTGAGGCAGAACAGAGGCAGGAAGAGGAGGACTTCCTTGCCTCTCAAGGCCCCCTTTATCCAGACAGTGTTCTTGCTGTACCACCCATCACAGAGGAGGAGGAGGATGATTGTGTCAGCTTGGAGGTGGAGCCTGGCACTCAGCATCAGTAACAGCAGTCTTTTAGGGATGATTTACAGTCCCAAGAAACCCGTGGACTTGTACGTGTCTGGAAGGAGGTTGCTGCGGATCATGTCGTACTTAGTGACCCAGAGGACTCCGGACTGAATGCCTCAGCTAACCTACGCTGCATGGCCTCCCTGCTCCTGCAAAGCCTGCGGAAGGATCCTCATATTCTTTGGATCAAGAAGAGGGACCATTACTTGCTGGCCACTCTCCTTGATCCACGGTACAAGGGTAAGGTTGCGGACCTTATCTTGCCATCGCAGAGGGAGCAGAGGATGAGACATCTCCGGGAGGCCTTGCAGAAAGGTCTGTGCAACGCGTTCCCAGAGACTGGGAGGTTACAAACTCCTGGTCCTGGACAACGTGTTGCTGAGGCATCGGTCAGAAGGAGCGGTGGAGAAGGTGGCCATCTGACCGTTCAGACAATTTTTTAGTCCGCAGCCCCAAGATATAATCGGTTCCAGCAACCATCGCCAGCGTCTGATTTACATGGTTCAGGAATACCTAGGAGCAAGGTCAGACTTGGACACCTTTCTCACCGAAAATCCTCTGGCTTACTGGATCTTGAGGATGGATCACTGGCCAAAACTTGCACAGTATGCAATTGAGCTACTGGCCTGTCTTGCATCCAGCGTTCTTTCAGAACGCACCTTCAGTGCTGCTGGTAGCTTTGTAACCGATCACAGGGTGCGCCTGTCCACCGACTCGGTTGATCGACTGACCTTCATTAAGATGAATCAGTCTTGGATCACCACCAGCTACCAAGCACGTGAAGCTGATGTAACCGAATCATTTTTTTTTAAATATCACATCCCTTCAAGACTGCCTATGCTGATGCTGAGTGACTGTCCTGTTATGTTGACTGTCTATCCTCTTCCTCCTCCGCTGATATCTTGGAAGAACATTTTTGGTTCTGGGTGATGCCACCAGCCTAATGTTTCAGCCCCTGTTTAACAGGGGCGTTTAATGACAATTTTTGATGCAGTGATTTGCAGCAGGGCTCATTCCTGCACTACAAATAGAGTATATGAGAGAGGTTGCAGTGTCGTGGCACCAGCACCAGTGCCTAAGGCCCAATTTTTCAGCTCCTGTTTAACAGGGGCATGTAATTACATTCCTTGATATAATATTTCACAGCAGGGCCCGTTCCTGCGCCCACCGAGAGTAACTGTGAGGACTTACAGTGTTGTGGCACCACCACCACAACCACCAAAGGCCCTATTTTTCTACCACTGTTCAACAATGGTATGTAATTACAATTCTTGATATAATCGTTCACAGCAAGGCTTCCCAGTGTCTACCAAGAGTCACTTTGAAGGCTTATAGTGTTGTGGCAACACCAACACCTTAGGTGCAAATTTCTGCAGAGCATATAGGGCAGGCCCCTACTTTCAAACATCCAACTTACAAAAGTCTCCTACTTGCAAACGGAAGGAGACAACAGGAAGTCAGATGAAAAAAGACGGACGGCAAAACAAATTATACAGGGGTGATAACCCTTCCCTATGTTTTCCAAAAAGCTTAAAAATAGATTTTTTGACTGGAGCTACACTTTTAAAATGTACCAGTTCAAAATTACAAACAGATTCTACTTAACACAACAAACCTACACAGTCCCTGTCTTATTTGCACCGCCTGTATACTGCTGTTCTGAGTATATAGGGTCTGGGGGCCCCACGCCTTTCCTTTATTTAATATGGGTACGGGGTTCCCCTTAATATCCGTACAAGACCCAAAGGGGCTGGTAATGGGCAGGGGGGGCTACCCATGCCATTTTTCTCAATGATTTTCATTCATATTGCCGCAACCAGATATTACATTAAAAACGCAAGCAGTTTTAAATGACTTTGTTTCCGGTAAATGTCATTTTGTGCAGGGACTGTTCTAAACACGGGAAACATGTGGCATTTCACAGGCATACTACAGACACCAGCCAGGCTCCATATTTAAAGGAATATTTCACTTTTTTTTACTTTAATCATCATTAAAATCAGTGCTTCTGAAAAAACTGCCATTTTTAAAAACATTTTAGGCATTGACCCATGTCCCCTGGGGCAGGAGCCAGGTCCCCAAACCCTTTTTAGGACAGTATCTTGCATATTAGCCATTAAATTAGCACTTTTTATTTCGAACGTTCGAGTCCCATAGACTTCAATGGGGTTCTAATGTTCCCACAAATTTTTGGTCCGTTCGAAAGTTCTGGTGCGAACCGAACCGGGGGGTGTTCGGCTCATCCCTACTGCTCACTGATTAGTCCAGAGTAGGGCGGGGACTGGGTTATAATCTTCCTTCTCTGTGCTGCAGACACAATTTATGGAAATCCTGGAGTTCAGCTGACAGCAAAAGGTTGATTTTCACCATAAATGCTGCACCTTGAGCATGTGCTTTGGGTCTTCTGCCCCATACCCGGGTATGACAAGATCTCTGACAGAACAATCCCCCAGGATTACTTGTTCTGTTGTCTGCTGGCTGTGCCGGGTGGAGGGATATGTCTGTATAGTCTCAGACCCAAGTCACTGAGTGCAGTCTCAGGAGATGGGAGGCAGCGGTGTGGGACCTCTGCAACTTGTCTCATGTAATCATTTCATCTTCTACTGATTACTGAATACCAATATTATGAGTCCTGACCCTTACACTGTATACTTTATATTCTACATTACATACTCCTGACCCCTGCACTATATACTCTATGTTGTACATTACATACTCCTGACCCCATGCACTATATACTCTATGGTGTACATTACATCATTCTGATACTATATAGTCCTATCTGTTGTATCTTATACAATATGTTGTACATTAAATAGTCCTGACTTCTGCTCTCCCCTCCCCCCACTGCTATATATACACATAATATGTATTCTCTTTTGTTACACCCATTTCCTACCAGCTGGACATTTTATATCTGATGATGTGATTGGAGCACAGCAGGAACCAATCCAGTCATGTCTAGTAATAATCTTTGTATTACTATTTTAGTAGATGGACGGGAGATGTGGAAAACCTCAGAGGATTGTCTCACTTTGTCTCCAGACTGTAAAGTAGAAGATGAGGACATCACACAGTATAGTCCAGGAGAAAACCCGACTCCCTCAAATGTCCATCCGGCACCACACAGTGTAGATGGACCATCGTATTCCTCTTATCCTGAGGAACCTCAGACTGTGAGGGACGGGGCCGTCCTTCCAACAGAGAAGAGCTTTTCCTGTACTGAGTGCGGGAAGAGTTTCCATTCTAAATCCAAACTTAATGAGCATGAAAGATCTCACACAGGAGAGAAGCCATATTCCTGTCCTGAGTGTGGGAAATGTTTTTCACAGAAGTCCAGTCTTTACAAACATCAGAGATCTCACACGGGGGAGAAGCCGTATTCCTGTCCTGAGTGTGGGAAATGTTTTTCGCAGAAGTACAATCTTTACACACATCAGAGATTGCACGCGGGGGAGAAGCCGTTTTCCTGTCCTGAGTGCGGGAAATGTTTTTCACAGAAGTCCAGTCTTTCCACACATCAGAGATCTCACACGGGGGAGAAGCCGTATTCCTGTCCTGAGTGCGGGAAATGTTTTTCAGAGAAGTCCAGTGTTTACACACATCAGAGATCTCACACAGGGGAGAAGCCGTATTCCTGTCCTGAGTGCAAGAAATGTTTTTCAGAGAAGTCCAATCTTTCCACACATCAGAGATCTCACACAGGGCAGAAGCCGTATTCCTGTCCTGAGTGCGGGAAATGTTTTTCAGAGAAGTCCCATCTTTCCACACATCAGAGATCTCACACAGGAGAAAAGCCGTATTCCTGTCCTGAGTGCGGGAAATGTTTTTCACAGAAGTCCAGTCTTTACACACATCAGAGATCTCACACGGGGGAGAAGCCGTATTCCTGTACTGAGTGTGAGAAATGTTTTTCACAGAAGTCCAATCTTTACACACATCAGAGATCTCACACAGGAGAAAAGCCATATTCCTGTCCTGAGTGTGGGAAATGTTTTTCAGAGAAGTCCAGTCTTTACAAACATCAGAGATCTCACACAGGGGAGAAGCCGTATTCCTGTCCTGAGTGCGGGAAATGTTTTTCAGTGAAGTCCAGTCTTAACACACATCAGAGATCTCACACAGGGAGAAGCCGTATTCCTGTCCTGAGTGAGGGAAATGTTCCTCACTGAAGTCCTGTCTTCCTGTACATCAGGGATCCCACACAACCCTCGAGGTGTATTAGTGCCTTGAGTGCAGGAATGTCTTGTATATGAATGTTGCTGGACATCACAGCTCTCATATGGGAAAGAAGCACACCCTGATATACACCTCAGATATACTCCATGGCTGATCTTCATCATGGAAGAAACAGTTCCAGGGCTGTGGAGATTTTTTGAAAAAATGACTTGTCCGAGGGACTAAATCGGGGTCCCAATGTCCTCGTCCCTTATGATAATCTCCTCCTTCCTCATCTACCAGAGAGCTCAGCAGAGGTGTGGGAGTTCATTGAAAACTACAAGCCGACATCGGCAAAGGACAGAACTCAGTGAATGAATGGCACGGCCGCGCTCTTTTCATAAAGTGAACTGATACAAATCCATAATAATAAATAATGTTGAATCCATGAATAAATAACGAAAAGATAATAAATAATGAAAAATGATATATATTGATGATGTCCGGCTCATTTGGAGTGGGGCCCAGGCGTGTTCTCTTCCTTTGTAGCCCATTACAATACCAATGAATTAGGGTTGTCTTTCACACATGTATTAGACCCCACTGAACTAGTCTTCCTAGATTTGGTTCTGTCTCCCGACAAACAAGATATCGTCACCAGAAATCACACCAAACCTACAAGTGACAACTCCTACCTTCATTCTGACAGTTGTCATCACTCCACCCGGCAGATGAACATCCCCAATGGGCAGTTTCATAGGTTGAGGAGGAACTATTCCAGGTTGATAGACTATACTACACAAGACAAGCGCATGCAGAGACAATTTGAAGAGAAGAACTACTCCAGAGATCTGGTCCAGGATGCTTTTGTTTCTCATATGGAGATGCCACCAAAACCCAAAGACACTACTGATAGACAACCAGATAATACAGCTAGATTTGTGTCCACTTTCAACTCTAAATATAGGACTATTTCAAAGATCATCAATAAACATTACAAAATATTATTGCTCTTAATCAAAAATATTTTTGCTCCAAGCAAGTTACAAAGTTACAAATTACAGTTAAAAAGTTACAAATTTCCAATAAAAGACCTCTGTTTGACATGAATGCCTATTTTGATACTAGGACGGGCATTTTTCAATGTTGCAAAAGAGGTTGCCTCACCTGCCAGTTTATCACTCATGGTCGCCCTGAGATTGCCACCTGTCAGGTACTCACCAGGGGCCGAAGTGCTGAGAGCGGCTTCCCTTGCAACTGGGTGCACAGCACCCCTGAGGGTGGAACAGCGGGTACAGGGAACGAAGGGGCATGGGTTGCCAGCAGGTGACTGGTATGCAGTAAGTCTTCTGAAGGAAGGGATGCCCATTCATATGGCCTTGGGATATACTTGAAGAGAAAGCCCGGCATGGGTTCTAACACCTGACTTGTATGAGGGTCTGGAACAGGCCCGGACTGGGAAAAAAATAGGCCCGGGCATTAATGAATGAGCAGCCAACTTTTCCAGGGACCGGGGGGGGGGGGTCGGAGAATGTCGGTAGACATTCACGGGGGTGGCACTGTGATATAAAGGGGACTGCACTGTAAAGGAGCACTGTAATGATTACAGTGCAGTCCCCTTTATATCACAGTGTCCCTGTCCTATTGTGGCCATACAATGCTAGTACTGTCTGTCTCCTATTGTGCCCATGCTGCCCAGTGACACTGACCTGCTCTCTTTGGTGGTCCTGAACAACATGGCGCTCTCTTTCTGGTGTTGCGGTACAGCGTGGCTCTCTGGTGGTGCAGGTACAGCGTGGCTCTCATGGCTCTCTGGTGGTGTGGGTACAGTGTGGCCCTCTGGTGGTGGGGGTACAGCGTGGCTCCCATGGCTCTCTGGTGGTGCAAGTACAGTGTGGCGCTCTCTCTCTCTGGTGGTGCGGGTACAGCGTGTCTCTCTCTTGTGGTGCGGGTACAGCGTGGCTCTCTCTGGTGGTGCGGGTACAGCGTGGCTCTCTCTGGTGGTGCGGGTACAGCGTGGCTCTCTCTCTGGTGGTGCGGGTACAGCGTGGCACTCTCTCTGGTGGTGCAGGTACAGCGTGGCTCTCTCTCTGGTGGTGCGGGTACAGCGTGGCTCTCTGGTGGTGCGGTTACAGCGTGGCTCTCTCTCTGGTGCAGTTACAGCGTGGCTCTCTCTCTGGTGGTGCGGGTACAGCGTGGCTCTCTCTCTGGTGGTGCGGGTACAGCGTGGCTCTATCTGGTGGGGTGGGTACAGCGTGGCTTTATCTGGTGGTGCTGGGGCTATTAGTTCCTCAGCACAGTCCTCTTTTTACATGTCTCCTGTAGTGACTGCTTGATTCCAGGTTTTCTCCCCTCCCCCCAGCAGAGTGCATGCTAGCTAATGTAGCCTGCTGAGATCAATTGGGCCTCTTATCTCTACTACATTTCCCATGATGCCCCATTATTTTTTTCTGATTGGTCATCTGCTGTGGCCAATCGGGAGAGAAGCAGGAAGCTCTCATGCTGCAAACAAGCCCGACATGAGAGAGGGGGAGGAAATTCTGACAGCGGCCCACAGCTTACACCCCCCCTCCACTGCACAGGGACAGCTATGGCTGGAGGAGGAGGAACAGTATTCCGTAGGGGCCGAGAGCGGAACTTTCAGCGCGGCCTTTAGGCTGAGCTGTGTGTGAGAGACACACAGCTCAGCCCATGCAGCCGCTAGTTCCGCTGGAGAAGGCACAGTCTGCGGCCGCATGGCGGTTGGCGAGCGGCCGCCGCGGCCTGTGTTAACCCTGTCCAGGCCGCGGTCGCCGCTTACCTCCCGCTGTGCGGCCTGATCAACAGGCTGTGGAGCGGGCGGCCCACCGGGCAAATGCCCGGTCTGCCCTATGGCCAGTCCGGGCCTGGTCTGGAAGACGGCTCGTGCAGGATGGACTGGACCAGAAGGTAACTAGCAAGCCAGTCTGTAAAACAGGTAAAAAGTGCAGAAATAAGCCGAGGGTCAAACACAAGTAATCAGTCCAGGAGCCAGCAAGGCTGATTGCAGAGGATAATCCAGAGGCAGGCTGAGGGTCAAACAGAGGTATCAGTCAGGGAGCCAGCAAGGCTAAGTGCAGAGGACAGAGGATATTCCACAGGCAGGCTGAGGGTCAAACACAGGTATCAGTCCGGGAGCCAGCAAGGCTAAGAGCAGGAAGTCCGTTAAACAAACCAGGGGTCATTTCAGGAGAAAATCAGTGTAGTCTTCAGGCAATCCGGGTCACAACAGGAAGTGGTCAACAGGAACAGGAAGCAGAGGAACACAAGTGAGCTGAGGAGACAAACCAGAAAAGACACAGAGCAAATAGATGCCTTTTATAGGCCTGCCAGAGTGATCAGGTGATGTGCAAACTCACTGTATCGTGCACCCGTGTGCGCCTTTGCACTGGTCTACCCCGCAGGCACACAAGGAAGCACCGATGTTGAAGTCTGTTGATCCTCTGACACCACCAATAAGGGTACCACTTTCCATACGATACGTACCTTGTGTACGAGGGTTGGAGAGCACCGGAGGTTTATTAAAAGGGATTCGACAAACACAGCGTCCCGCGCCATTTTCTCCAGATACATAACAAATATATAAAATGTCTGGAAGTATTGGCGATCAAATCTATTCCTAAAGGTACACTTACACTTACTGACAAGGAGAGGTTTTCCTTCCTGTGCAGGAGGGAAAACTTTCAGATCTATATGTTAGGATCTCTTTCACCTGAAGGCCTCAATGAAGAACTTGATATTCATAGCATGGTGTAACATTCATACAGCTAGTTCACGTCTAACTGGGTCAGGTGTTCTAAGCCCATGTACACACGGTCGGAGATTTTGCCAACCAAATCCGTCGGATTTTGCCCGTTGGATTTAGTCCCACGGATTGTGTCCGAAACTGTTGCATACACACGGGTCGGGCCAAGTTGGTGAAAAATCCGATCTTTCAGAACGTGATGACGTAATTTCGTTACGATGGGACTACATTCAGGCTAGTAGCCAATAGCTTTGATGTAGGAATTTGATCTGAGCATGCGTGGCACTTGGTCCGATGAAAATGCTCTACACATGATCGGATTAGGTCCGTCCGGCCCAGTTGGTCGGGAAATATTTCCAACATGTTGGAAAATTGGGTCGGACGGAGATTCGGACAGAATCAGTCAGATGCATACCACACACAGTCGGATTATCTGACGACACGGTCCGATAGGACACATTCCGACAGATTCTCCGACCGTGTGTACAAGGGCTTAGAAATAGGTTTGTCCCAGTTCTATATATACTTTTTATAGGTATTGGTAGGTTCATGGTTATACATGTATACACTATTACTATTACATGTAGATTTACCCACTGTCCTTGTGTTATAATCATCATCATTATCATTATTAGTGTCACCTGTGTATACATATATATACAGGTAGAGTTTTATATATCAACTCCTCCCCCTTTTTTCACATATATCGATTTTATTATTTTAATTGTTCATTTTTTTTATCTTTTTATTTATTATTTATTTATTCATGATTCAACATTATTGATTATTATGGATTTTTATAAGTATATACACAGATATATACTGTATTTTATAGATTATTTATAACATTGTTTTTGAGAAGCTCTTTGAATTTTACAATGAATGTATTTCCATGAGTGTAATATGGATTCCACACGCTCTCTCTTTCTTTCATAAATGATAGGGTTGAGATGGGTTATTGGCTATACTTGAGGTAGATACTCCCGCCCCTCCCCTTACATCGGGCTTAACCACTTCAGCCCCGGAAGGATTTGCCCCCTTCCTGACCAGGGCACTTTTTACAATTTGGCACTGCACTGCTTTACCTGGTAATTGCACGGTCATGCAACGCTGTACCCAAACAAAATGTACGTCCTTTTTTTTCCCACAAATAGAGATTTCTTTTGGTGGTATTTGTTCACCTCTGCAGTTTTTATTTTTTTGTGCTATAAATGAAATAGACCAACATTTTTGAAAAAAAACAATATTTTTGACTTTTTGTTATAAAAAAATACAATAAACTCAATTTTAGTTATACATTTAGGACAAAATGTATTCAGCCACATGTCTTGGGTAAAAACAAATGTCAATAAGCCCTATATTTATTGGTTTGCACAAAAGTTATAACGTCTACAAACTAGGGTACATTTTCTGTCATTTACACAACTTTTAGTTTATGACTGCCTATCTCATTTCCTGAGGTGCTAAAATGGCAGGGCAGTACAAACCTCTCCCCCCAAATTACCCCATTTTGGAAAGTAGATACCCCAAGCTATTTGCTGAGAGGCATGTTGAGTCCATGGAATATTTTATATTTTGCCACTAGTTTCGGGAAATGACAATTTTTTCCCCCACAAAGTTGTCACTAAATGATATATTGCTCACACATGACATGGTTATATGTGGAATTACACCTCAAAATACATTCTGCTGCTTCTCCTGAGTACGGGGATACCACATGTGTGGGACTTTTTGGGAGCCTATCCGCGTACCGGACTCCGAAAACCAATCACCGCCTTCAGGCTTTCTAAAGGCATAAAATTGTGATTTCACTCCTCGCTGCCTATCACAGTTATGGAGGCCCTGAAATGTCCAGATAGCACCCCCCCCTTCACCAATGAATGACCCCATTTTGGAAAGTAGATACCCAAAGATATTTGCTAAGACAAAAAGTGGTGCTATCTGGACATTACAAGGCCTCTTAGAGTACAGCCATTTCTCCAGTGTTGTACAACATTCCATGACCGCAATTACCGGTTACAGCAGCGCAGTGCCAAATTGTAAAAAGTGCTCTGGTCATTGAGAGGCAAAATCTTTCGGGGCTGAAATGATTAATAGAGATAAGAGTGATGTCATGTGACCTCCCAGAATCCTCCTCACCTCTCCGGTCAGGTCTGTGTTTTATTAATAGAGATAAGAGTGATGTCATGTGACCTCCCAGAATCCTCCTCACCTCTCCGGTCAGGTCTGTGTTTTATTAATAGAGATAAGAGTGATGTCATGTGACCTCCCAGAATCCTCCTCACCTCTCCGGTCAGGTCTGTGTTTTATTAATAGAGATGAGAGTGATGTCATGTGACCTCCCAGAATCCTCCTCACCTCTCCGGTCAGGTCTGTGTTTTATTAATAGAGATAAGAGTGATGTCATGTGACCTCCCATAATCCTCCTCACCTCTCCGGTCAGGACTGTGTTTTATTAATAGAGATGAGAGTGATGTCATGTGACCTCCCAGAATCCTCCTCACCTCTCCGGTCAGGTCTGTGTTTTATTAATAGAGATGAGAGTGATGTCATGTGACCTCCCAGAATCCTCCTCACCTCTCCGGTCAGGTCTGTGTTTTATTAATAGAGATGAGAGTGATGTCATGTGACCTCCCAGAATCCTCCTCCCCTCTCCGGTCAGGTCTGTGTTTTATTAATAGAGATAAGAGTGATGTCATGTGACCTCCCAGAATCCTCCTCACCTCTCCGGTCAGGTCTGTGTTTTATTAATAGAGATGAGAGTGATGTCATGTGACCTCCCAGAATCCTCCTCACCTCTCCGGTCAGGTCTGTGTTTTATTAATAGAGATAAGAGTGATGTCATGTGACCTCCCAGAATCCTCCTCACCTCTCCGGTCAGGTCTGTATTTTATTAATAGAGATAAGAGTGATGTCATGTGACCTCCCAGAATCCTCCTCACCTCTCCGGTCAGGTCTGTGTTTTATTAATAGAGATAAGAGTGATGTCATGTGACCTCCCAGAATCCTCCTCACCCCTCCGGTCAGGTCTGTGTTTTATATAATAGAGATAAGAGTGATGTCATGTGACCTCCCAGAATCCTCCTCACCCCTCCGGTCAGGTCTGTGTTTTATATAATAGAGATAAGAGTGATGTCATGTGACCTCCCAGAATCCTCCTCACCTCTCCGGTCAGGTCTGTGTTTTATTAATAGCACAAAGCTTTGGCCGTCTACAGTGACATTGAGGATTCCAGTCTCGGGTTGAACACAAATTGCAGTTGCAGTGACAGCGGCCTCCTCCATCTTCAGCACACTTCATCCTCAACTGGTGACCAAGGCTGGTGGTTCTCTGGCTGCCCCTCTGACATTTCTGGTCCCCAAGTCCCCTTTATGCCATACCCTACACATGTGTACTTTTTGTGAGTGCATTTTTATTTTTCTATAGATTGTCAATAATTTTTAATACTACACTATGGGGCTGTACTGTTGTTTCTTCCAGTGGTGGAAAGTGAGCGCCCTCTCTGGTCTTCTAGTGGCACTTCCTAGATTTAGCTATGTTTAGCACTCTGGGCTATCCTACCCAGACCTTTTATTACTGTTGGTATATATGAATATTATTGTCATTCACCAATTATTATTGTCCACAATTTCTATCCCTTACTTCTTATTTGGTATGTTTATTTAGTTTGCACATTTTATATGATGAATCCATTTGGTAATTTCACTACAACCACCATCCACATTATGTCTGGTTTGAAGCAGGACTATCGCAGTACAGATATTATACAATGTATACTCAATACTGATAAAAAGTATTATACAGTTTTATTAATACAAAAGACAAGACATTTGATACATTTGTAAAAAGGGCAAAGTAACAATCCATAAATGTCACCAGCATACAAGTTCCCAGACCAGGAGGCTCAGGATATGGTGGGTTTCCATGGATATGGTTCTCAACATGTTTTGCGGTCTTTATATCGCTTCGTCAGGGGAATATCGGCAAGTAATTATTAAGCACTATGTATCAAAATTGAATTACATATATAAAACATTACATTCAATGGAAGAAATTAAACAAGGAGGAAAAAAGCGAGGGGAGATGTTGCTTCCCCAGTACCCAAAGCCTCAGCCGAGGTCAGAGCACCACCAAGGTTCCCCCCCCTCCATGGCTGCGGGGGATGGGCAATCAATGGACGTGTATCTATATTAATTGGTTGATAAAGATGGAATAAGAATAATATACAATCCAGCGACTTCAATAGAAAAGATGAGGAGAAAAAGGGAAAGAAAAACAGTGGGGACTGGTTTGGGGGGTTTAGAGAGAAAGGGGGAAAGGAAAGGGAGGAAGAGAAAAAGGAGGGAGGAGAGAGGGAAGGGGGAGGAAAGCAAAGGGTCTGGTACATATTTGGGGGTCTCTATACAGTTTTTCATTCTTTCTGTTGGATGGGCTACAGAAAATGTGACATTTTACAAAGGAAAAATTAATTGGTTTAAATTTACAGAAAATGACATTTCATTGCCGCCTTCTTATTTTTAAGCAGCACAAAGACCCTCCAAAGACCCCCAAATACACAGAAGAACCTCAGGGGGTCTGTGTGCTGCTTTGGTAACATTTCCTTTATAAATGTCACAACAACTGCACTCTTTTCTAATAAAATGGTTTTAGAATTACAAAGAAATGACCTCACAGCGGGAGGAATGAGTGCGACATGCAGGCAGGTTAATTGGCTTCTGTCCAAAATTGTCCCCAGTATATGAATGGGGACCTCGGATTGTGGCTCCTTGAGGGTCGGGACCGATGTGAGTGTGCGATGTACAGGGATAGGGACAATTGTACACACTCAGGATGAACTGGATGGACTGGTTCAACCTCGCTAACTATGTAATTATGTAACAACATTCATTTAACAATTTTTTTTTAATATTTACAAAAGCTACAAAATGGATGAGAGGAAATGACTCCATTTTTATTTTTCTCCTGCTATCAATGGCCGACACGGTACAACACTTCATCCATGTCTTTGGTGATCTCTGATCTCCTTATCAACTGTTTCTTCCATGATGGAGATCAGCTATGGAGTATATCTGAGGTGTATATCAGGGTGTGCTTCTTCCCCACATGAGAGCTGTGATGTCCAGCAACATTCATATAGAAGACATTTCCCACACTCAAGGCACTAATACACCTCGAGGGTTGTGTGGGGTCCCTGATGTACAGGAAGACAGGACTTCAGTGAGGAACAATTCCCTCACTCAGGACAGGAATACGGCTTCTCCCCCGTGTGAGATTTCTGATGTCTGGAAAGACTGGACTTTTCTGAAAAACATTTCCCGCACTCAGGACAGGAATATGGCTTCTCCCCCATGTGAGATCTCTGATGTTTGTAAAGATGGGACTTCTGTGAAAAACATTTCCCGCACTCAGGACAGGAATACGGCTTCTCCCCCGTGTGAGATCTCTGATGTGTGGAAAGATTGGACTTCTCTGAAAAACATTTTCCACACTCAGGACAGGAATGCGGCTTCTCCCCTGTGTGAGATTTCTGATGTGTGGAAAGATGGGACTTCACTGAAAAACATTTCCCACACTCAGGACAGGAAAACGGCTTCTCTCCCGTGTGGGATCTCTGATGTGTGGAAAGATGGGACTTCTGTGAAAAACATTTCCCACACTCAGGACAGGAATACGGCTTCTCCCCCGTGTGAGATCTCTGATGTGTGGAAAGATTGGACTTCTCTGAAAAAAATTTCCCGCACTCAGGACAGGAATACGGCTTCTCCCCCGTGTGAGATCTCTGATGTGTGGAAAGACTGGACTTCTCTGAAAAAAATTTCCCGCACCCAGGACAGGAATACGGCTTCTCCCCCGTGTGAGATCTCTGATGTGTGGAAAGATGGGACTTCTGTGAAAAACATTTCCCGCACTCAGGACAGGAATGTGGCTTCTGCCCTGTGTGAGATCTCTGATGTCTGTAAAGACTGGACTTACCTGAAAAGCATTTCCCGCACTCAGGACAGGACTTTGGCTTCTCCCCTGTGTGAGATTTTTTATGTCTATTAAGTTCAGATTTAGCATGGAAACATTTCCCGCACTCAGGACAGGAATACGGCTTCTCTCCTGTGTGAGATCTTATATGCACATGAAGATGGGATTTAGAAGGGAAACACTTCCCGCACTCAAGACAGGAAAAGCTCTTCTCTGTTGGAAGGACGGCCCCGTCCCGCACAGTCTGAGGTTCCTCAGGATAAGAGGAATACGATGGTCCGGCACCGTCCCGCACAGTCTGAGGTTCCTCAGGATAAGAGGAATACGATGGTCCATCTACACTGTGTGGTGCCGGATGGACATTTGAGGTAGTCGGGTTTTCTCCTGGATTATACTGTGTGATGTCCTCATCTTCTACTTTACAGTCTGGAGACAAAGTGAGACAATCCTCTGAGGTTTTCCTCATCTCCCGTCCATCTACTAAAATAGAAATACAAAGATTATTACTAGACATGAGCTGATTGGTTCCCCTAAACCAGGACTCCGCCCACATCAGGCAGCTTTGTCTCTGAGGATCTTACAATTCCCCCCTCAAGGTAACTAGTAAATGGGTCCTCTGATCTCCTACCAGATCATTTCTTTATTCATGGACCTTAGTCAGAGAGTGAAGAAAACAACGAGAACTGTCTTCTATAGGAGTGACAGTGATGAGGGGATTATAGGACGAGTGTCCCCTCCCCCTCTATCACTCATTGCCATCTTCCCAACACAAGAAGTCCTGCACTTCCTTATTTAGTCCATGATTTAGTCATGAATAACAGCGGGGCTGAGCCCCACCAGAGGTCAGAGAGTGAGGATGGGGGGAGAACAACCAAGATGAAGACTGGACTGATCCTGAAGACCCACATCATTGGGTTATTGACTCCTCCCTCATTATCACTTTCTGTTTAAGGTTATCACATTATTATCAACATGTAAAAGTCTGTGCTCCAATCACATCATCCGATATAAAATGTCCAGCTGGTAGGAAATGGGTGTAAAATAAGTCAGGACTATGTAATGTACAACTTATTATATAGAATACAACATTTAGGATTTTATAGTATCAGAATGATGTAATGTACAATATAGAGTATATAGTGCAGGGGTCAGGAGTATGTAATGTCCAATATAGAGTATATAGTGCAGGGGTCAGGAGTATGTAATGTACAATATAGAGTGTATAGTGTAAGGCGGCCCTCAAATTTTTCACTCGCATTTTGCGAGTGGAAAATGATGGCTGCCTCGGATGAGGGGGGTGAGCACCACCAGCAGGCGGAGGTTGAACAGGAGCTGTTGTACTAGCCCGGGGAAGAGAGGAGAGGAAGAGTCAAGCTGGCCTATCATCAGAGAGCGGGGATTACCCAATTTAACAGCTTTCATTGGAATTGCTGGGTTCCCGGCACCGCTCACCATCACAGTCCCGCCTCCTTGCCCAGCACCGCTCATGTCACACAGTCCCAGCCTCCTCGACCGGCACATTTGATAGACAGAACATCAGTCCATTGACAAGAGGCACCGGGTGAATAGGTGGGACTGTGTGATGTGAGCAGCAGTGAACCCAGCAATTCAAATGAAAGCTGTTACAGCGGGAAATCCCCGCTCTCTGATGATCGGCCAGCTTGACTCTTCCTCCCCATAGGTGAGACTGCATTGAGGGGCGCTGATAAAGTTGTTGTTAACATTTATTTTTGTAACTTAATTCTGCATAAAACATTTCGGTGTAATTTCATGAGATAATTCATAAAGGTGTGTTTAGGGGCGGGGAATGGTTGGGTTGGGTGGAGCAAGTGGTGGCGAGTAACCATTAAGGCGTGGCTAGTAGCTCAGGACTACATTTTGAGCCCTGGTGTAAGGGTCAGGAGTATGTAATGTAGAATATAAAGTATACAGTGTAAGGGTCAGGAGTATGTAATGTAGAATATAAAGTATACAGTGTAAGGGTCAGGACTCATAATATTGGTATTCAGTAATCAGTGGAAGATGAAATGATTACATGAGACAAGTTGCAGAGGTCCCACACCGCTCCTCCCATCTCCTGAGACTGCACTCAGTGACTTGGGTCTGAGACTATACAGACATATCCCTCCACCCGGCACAGCCAGCAGACAACACAACAAGTAATCCTGGGGGGATTGTTCTGTCAGAGATCTTGTCATACCCGGGTATGGGGCAGAAGACCCAAATCACATACCCCAGGTGCCTAGATCTAGTAACATCTATGGGGAAAATGAACATTGTGCTGCCAGCTGATCCCCAGAATCTCCATAAATCCAGTCTAGATACATAAATTGTGTCGGCAGCACAGAGAAGGAAGATTATCGGAGAGAAATCCAGGAATACAGGATGGGGAACACAGCTCAGGGAAGTGACCAGGGGATTACAGGCTGATATCACCCAGCCCCCGCCCTACTCTGGACCAATCAGTGAGCAGTATGGGTGGAGGAATGTATTTAGTGTTAATGACCCACCTGTGCTGATCTCTGTAGGAGTGTCCTCCTCTATAAATGTCCCCGTTATTCCATCCTCCTCCATAGACTGCTGATCATCCCTCACATACCTCTCTTCTTCTTCTGATTTCACCTCAAATTCTATATCCATTGGATCTCCACTCTAAACCAAGAAAATGAGAGAGAATATCATCTGTAAGATAGAAGATTTATTATTGTGACATCACATAGAAAATCCACACACTGTCTCTATAAGTGTGTTTTATAATCTCCATCCCACCAACCTTATAACAGTGGGGGATGGTGTGATCTTCCTGTGTGGAATCCCGGGAATACAGAGGATGGGGACATCTCTCTGGTGGGTTTCTGTAGCTGGATGACTCCACCATGGTGTCCTGGTACAGATCTTTGTGTTCTTTTAGAGACTCCTCCATCACCCCATCCTCATCATCCTCCTCTTTTATCTCTTCTTTAACCTCAACTTTAGAATCTCTCAGTTTTCCACTCTGAATATATAATAAAAATGACATCAATGGTAACAATGCAGATAATGTACAGATCCTAATGATACTATCAGTGATTGTTCCTCATCTACCTGATGATGGTGGGGGATGGTGTGACCTTCCTGTGTGGAATCCCGGGAATACAGAGGACGGGGACATCTCTCTGGTGGGTTCCCATTACTGGATCCATCTGTAGGAAACACACACACTGACTGAATACATTGTTTCTATGTGTTTATCAGATGATGGGGGATCTAGGTGGAGCCTCCGTACTGCTCTCTCCTTTACAATAAAGTCTCCTCTTACCCGGTGATGTGAGGGGCGGCTGATTGTCCATCATGACGTCCTTGTAGAGATCCTTGTGTCCTTCTAAATACTCCCACTCCTCCATGGAGAAATAGACAGTGACATCCTGACACCTTATAGGAACCTGACACACACAATGATACAGTCACCATCCAGACACATCCCTTGTCTGTTACTGGATAATGTCCCACAATTCCCAGAATCCTCCTCACCTCTCCTGTCAGCAGCTCCATCATCTTCTTGGTGACTTCTAGAATCTTCTCCATGTTGTGTCTCTCGGGTTTTAGGGAGTCACATGGAGGCACTGTGATGGTCATATGATCACCTGACTTCACAAGAGGAAATCTCTGTATTGAGGAACCAATAGGAATATCATGTTAGAATCCCAGAATCCTCCTCACCTCTCCGGTCAGGTCTGTGTTTTATTAATAGAGATAAGAGTGATGTCATGTGACCTCCCAGAATCCTCCTCACCTCTCCGGTCAGGTCTGTGTTTTATTATTAGAGATAAGAGTGATGTCATGTGACCTCCCAGAATCCTCCTCACCTCTCCGGTCAAGGTCTGTGTTTTATTAATAGAGATAAGAGTGATGTCACGTGACCTCCCAGAATCCTCCTCACCTCTCCGGTCAGGTCTGTGTTTTATTAATAGAGATAAGAGTGATGTCACGTGACCTCCCAGAATCCTCCTCACCTCTCCGGTCAGGTCTGTGTTTTATTAATAGAGATAAGAGTGATGTCATGTGACCTCCCAGAATCCTCCTCACCACTGTGGTCAGGTCTGTGTTTTATTAATAGAGATAAGAGTGATGTCATGTGACCTCCCAGAATCCTCCTCACCTCTCTGGTCAGGTCTGTGTTTTATTAATAGAGATAAGAGTGATGTCATGTGACCTCCCAGAATCCTCCTCACCTCCCCGGTCAGGTCTGTGTTTTATTAATAGAGATAAGAGAGATGTCATGTGACCTCCCAGAATCCTCCTCACCTCTCCGGTCAGCAGGTAGATGATCTCCAGGGTGAGGTTTAGTATCTTCTCAGTCATGTGACTCCGGTCCTCCTCCATCCTCATTGGTGCCATCATTTGATCTATACAGGTCTCCTTGTAGACGGATAACTTTGGGAAATGAAAGTAAGAATTATTTGGATGGTGTTGGTCACACAATAATAGGATGTGGATGTGAGGGGGGTAATAGGAGGTTTGCTGTACATTTAACAACTACTCCCCTCATGGGAACACATTTAGTTTGGACTGTTTGCTACATGTTTGAGGTGCGGGACCCTCTTGGCTGCTGGATCAGATATTCCCTTTTCTATGTTGGGTTTGTTGGTTCCTGAACTGGTTTTGTTTCATTTTAGATCTGCAGACAAGGAATGATAAATACGATCCTTCCTTTGACTTGTTTGCTCTGAGGCAGTGCTGTGAGGACAATGTCGGGTCATCATGATGTCCAGGAAGGGGAACTTGCTGACTTTTGGTCGGAGTTGCCGGCTAATCAGGATAATTGCCAGAACTCCGGCTGCAAGGCTCCAATCTCCGGCAGCCTGCTGACTGATCGGAGTGATGTCACTCTCTGCAGTAAGAGAAGGGATGGGATTGGATAGCAGGAGGATGCTGCTGGTGGAGTACAGAACTGTGGGGAAGGAGTCAGTTTTGTTCTCTCCAATAGCAACCCGTCTGCCATCTATGCTGATTATGAAGATTTTAACATGTAAGTGTACTGTTTGTTTTTATGGAATAAATGACTTCATCATTCTAATGAGGATGTCGCGCTGTCATTTCTTTGTTGTTTGAGCTCCTTGGATCTTCCCGGATCTTTATCTGACAAGCTGCAGGACCCTTGTATGTTGGAATGAACATTTGTCCTCATCATGCTGTTACCATAGACTGCTGTCTGTTGGGCTGGACCTTGTAGTGCACATTATTGGTGTGTGTGTTTTATTTCAGTGCTGGTAGGAGGACAGCAGGGGGGAGGGGATTGTTCTCTTGGTATATTTTGTATCCTGTAACATATTTCTAGAACGGTGAAATGGTGAGGTGAAGGCTTCCTTCACTAGCTGGCAGAAGGTCTTTAAAAGAGAAGTATGATTTATTTTTCTTTCAGATTCATACTTACCTGGGTGGATAGAGCATCGGTCCCCCGGCGCCTCTTCACTGAGAACCGAGCGATCTAACATCTGCCATGGCTCGGTTCTCACAGCTCTGCCCCCCCGCGCTCACTGGAGCTGTGGAGGGGCGGGGAGAGCCCGTCTTAGGCTCTCAGTGGCTCGCTGAGAGGCTGAGATGGCCATCAGACCAGGCACCTGGAAGATCCAGACTTCATTGTCGTGATGATGCGGTGCCTGGACTGATTCCAGTGATGTCACCAGAGAGCCGACTTCAGCCCGATCTCTGCTGAAAACAGGTCACAAGAGTGCAAAACGACCTGCACTCCTGTAACCCATAGGAGAAGCCCAGCCAAGCCATCTCAGGCTGGACTTCTCCTTTATGGAGGTCAGAAAAGTATGTGCAGGTGGGTGAGAGGAGCATCAGAGACCAACAGCCTGTGTAGTGTAATAATTGTCCTTTGTAGGCCATGTATGGTCAGGATGGTCATTGTCTTGTCTATTGATTGTCAGAGATGTTTGTTTAGAGGAACATATTACTAGAATTTATCTCTGAAATGAAGAGAATGTTCCGGCCCTGTAAGTGGGGAAATTTTCTGCCCCTGAAGGGGTTAATCTAGGTCGCCACACTATATATGTGTGTATCATCATCTGCTGGAGATAAAAGACGTCACAGTGACTATGGAGGAAGAGGACGGACATGACGGGGGGGGGGTTACTGGGTGTAAATAGAAGATAAGATCTTATTACCTCGTCTTCTTCCACTTCCAACAACGTCTCCTCGCTACTTCCCGACTCACCTCTCACCCGGAACTTCCTGTGTGTACCTGACATCACTTCCTGTCTGTATTCCATAGAGACTTCCAGGTTTGGGTAGAAGTAAGATCACCCTCTTGTGGAGTTCAGTGGTACTGCAGCCCCTGGAAATGACTCATTATAACCATGTATAACAGGGCAAAGTTAAAAACATAACTCAACAACTAAATTGAACTTTTTGATGAAGAAAATGCAAAAATATATCAAAAAGCATAATATATATATATATATATATATATATATATATATATATATATATATATATATATATATATATATATATATATATATATATCAGTCCACTCATAATGAATATGTTAAACATAAATTGCAAGCATGTAATGTTTACATAGGAATGGTGGTTGAGATCTCTCCACGCAAGAACACTTCCTGGTATATAAATAAAATAATTAATGTGAAAAAAGCTGTAAAACAATAAAAAATCTATAGACTGAGTCATCCACTTCATCCATAGGCATTGTGATTCCAGATCTTCTAGATCACATAGAAGGAGGACTCATCAACATACGTCCCAACTTTTTGAGATGGGAATGCGGGACACCTATTAGAAAAAGTATGTAGGCATCAGACACAGCCCCTGCCACAGCCCCTTAAAGGAGAATTATACAAAAAAATGATTGGTTAAACCCATAAGTGCTTTTTTTACCACTATTTCTTTACACTGGCTGTCAAAATTTACAAATTCAGCAATTTAGAAATTGGATGAAAGGTTTAGCACTGGGAAACAATTTTTGGGTATTGGATCAGGAAGAGGAGGTAGCAACAACCGCCACTCAGCAGTCTGACGACATTACCCAGATCAGCCCAAGGAGGAGGTTGGTCCCCAGTGTTGCTGCCTACTCCAAGATCTCTACTTATAGCGGTGGGGAAGGTGACGTTGATGATGACATGTCTAGTGATGTCACATGGGTGCCCACAAGAGAGGAAGAGGAGGGGAGTTCAGAGGGAGATATGGACCAGCAGATAGGGAGGAGAAGCAGGAATAACTTACATTGCACAGGAGGGACAAAACAGACTGCAAATGTATCAGGAGCGAGTCCTCAACCATGTACGGTCACATCTGGCGCTCCCAGGACACCGGCACATGGCTCCGCAGTTATGGCTTTTTTTAACGCAGAAGAGGGTCCATCTGCAATCTTTGCAGTCAACGCATTAGTCGCGGTAAGCCCAACACTCACCTAGGGACGACCGCCTTAAGAAGGCACATGAGCAGCCATCACCGAGCCCAGTGGGAGCAACGGAACACACAAAGCCACACTCCAGGCTCTCACCGTCCAACCTCGTCTTCTACTTCTCCTTCTCCTCTCTCCTCACAATTGTCCTCCACTCCACCTTCCATCACGCCAAGCTCACGTTTTTCTGCAAAAAGGCAGGCTTCCGTGAGCCTAATGTTTGAGCGTAAAAAAATGATGACGCCGAATAACCCTCTTGCCCAACGGTTGACGGCTGGCTTGTCAGAACTCATAGCCCGCCAACTACTGCCACATAAACTGGTGGACTCGGAGGCCTTTCGAGAATTTGTGGCCATTGGAACACCACAATGGAAGGTCCCAGGAAGGAAGTATTTCTCAGAGAAGGGCATCCCAGAGCTATATGGCCATGTTCAGCGGCAAGTCAATGTATCTCTGGCACACAGTGTCGGTGCCAAGATACATCTGACCACAGACACGTGGTCTAGCAAACACGGGCAGGGAAGGTATATCACTTTTACTGCCCACTGGGTGAACCTTCTGATGGCCGTCAAGCATGTAACCCGTGGCACCCGTGTAGATTTGGTTTTACCGCCATGGATTGCATGCAGGCCTGACTCTTCTTCTCCTCCTCCTCCTACTCCATCCTCCTCCCTCTCCTCCTTGGCTGACTCCTCCTTTTCCAGTGCTAGCGTCTCTTCCTCTGCGCCGCTCAAGCTCCCCAGAACCTATTCGACATGCCAGGTGAGACGTTGCCATGCCGTGCTGTGTCTGTTGTGCCTGGAAGCCAAGAGCCACACTGGCCCAGCACTCCTTTCAGCTTTGCGTTCACAGGCAGATCAGTGGCTAACACCACTCAATTTGACAGTTGGTAAAGTGGTGTCTGACAACGGTGCCAATCTGCTTAGCGCATTGAAACAGGGCAAAATTACGCACATGCTATGCATGGCACACATCTTAAACTTGGTTGTGCAGCGATTCGTTGTCAGATACCCTGAGGCCCAGGACATCTTGTGGCAGGCAAGGAAAATCTCGGCATATAAACAGAAGAAAAAACAGCGCCAATCTAAGTGCAGTATTGTTGAATCAAAGACATTTAATTTGTGAAGTTATGCACTCACACTCTACCAGAAAGTTTCAGGCACATCATGTATCTAGAGGACATCGCAGGGCTCCCGAGGAGAAGCGGTAACTCGTTTGCCTGTATCTCTCGTCCGGTGGCGCCGGTGGTTCCCAGCGTCGCACGGCTCGGTGTAGCAGCGTCAGGGAGGTCCGTTCGTCCGTTCGTTGTTACGTTGAGGGGCGCACTGCGATGACGTTTCGTTGTGGTTTACGTTGCACTCGTTCGGAGCATGAGTGCTCCTTCATCAGGCATCTGGGTTACCATGTTTGAAGTGGTTTAAATAGGGAAAGGGGGCAGTTCTAATTGGTCATTCGAGTTCAGGTTCCACCTTATGGGGCGGAGCTGTTCCGACCAAGGCATGGTGTTGATGACTCATGTGTTGCAGGCTGGTTGTATGTTATTATTGTGTGTGTGTCCATCAATGTATGTGAATACAAGTTGGATAATGTGGAAAAAATGTGGGAAAAAAATTATAAGAGTTGGAACTTTTTATTTATTTAATTGTTTTAAAAATTGTTTTAAAAAATACGAAAATACTTGTAAAAGGTATAAAATGTATAAAATGGAAATGGATTTTGCAAGAATAGTAAAGTAGTAAAGAGAATTAGAAAAGGGGGGGGGGATGGGGCAAAAAATTGTTAATTGGATTGCTGAAGGTATATTTCTATGGTGGGTATTATGACATAACATAGTGAGAGACATGTATATTGATAGGATGTGATATTGTGAAATTTGGCACTATAAAATACAATAAAATGGTGTTAAAATGAGACGTGGATGTTAAAATAGAACATACGTACACATATATATATATATATATATATATATATATATATATATATATATATATATATATATATATATATATACACATATATATACACATACACACGCACACACACGTGTGTGAACCCACATGTAGTGGGATCAGAAAGGGTGCGTGAATACTGATTTCTGGTGGGGAAGGCGGGGGGGGGGGGGGGGGTTTTGGTGGGGGGGGTTGGGCAATTTTAAGTCTCATTAAAAAAATCTCATTGAAAAAGTGTGATGCATAAAGATTAGACAACTGAGTTGATTTCTATGTCCTCGTTGAGGCCTCCAGGCGTGAAGGTGTCTAACGTATATATCCAAAAAGTTTCCCTCTCACAGAGACGTTTGAAACGCTCTGCGAGGGGGAAGGATCCAGGTATCTGTTCAAGGGCCCATACTTGCATGCCCTCTGTGGACCCTTGATGGTGTTCTTTAAAGTGTCGTGGGATAGTGAGATTAGAGTCCCCTTCTACTGATCGGCGATGTTCGCCGAACCTTTTTCTTAGGGTACGAATGGTACGCCCTTTATAAAGTAGGTTACAAGGGCAACGGATCGCATATATTACAAACTCAGAGGAGCAGTTGTAAAACTCTTTCAGTTGGTATGTGTTGCCCTTTGTGGTAAAGGATTTTTGGCGGTGTTGGACAAATTTGCAGGTGAGGCATTTTTGTTTCTTGCATTGGTACATGCCCTTCAGGGTGAGGAATGTCCTGAGTGGCTTTGGTTTGTTATCGGTTTTTAATTTGCTCGGGGCAATAAAACTTTTTATGTTGCGTGCTCTACGATATGTTATCTTGGGGGTATCTGTTATGGAGGTTTTTAACAGAGGGTCTTCTAGAAGGATACTCCAATGGTTTTTGAAGATTTTTTCCATTTTTTTATGTTGGGAGTGATATTGAGTAATGAATCTGGTACTGTGAGTTTGGGAATGGACAGTCAGTTTGTTCGGTATGGTTTCATGTGGTTGGGGTGTGACCGGGTGTGTTTCTGGCTGGGTGTCCAGGAATTTAGTGAAGGCTTCATCTACTAGGGTGGGGGGATAGCCTTTGTCTTCAAATTTTCTTTTAAACAGAGTGCCCTGCTCGATATAATCTGAGTTGTGAGTACAATTTCGTTTTAAATGATTAAATTGACTCTTTGGGATATTGGTGATCCACCTTGGGTGGTGGCAACTTTGGAAGTGTAAATATGAATTTCCTGCAGTGGGTTTAATGTGGTTTCTTGCAAAGATAGTTTTATTGATATGACAGAGTTCAAGATCTAAAAAGGGTAAGGTATCTGGACTGGATTCAAAAGTGAAAGATAGGCCTAGATCATTAGCGTTACAGTGTGAAACTAAGTGGTCTATGAGTGGTCCGGTGTTGTCCCATATGATGATAATATCATCTATGTAGCGACCTATGTATATAATATGCTTTGTGTATGGATTGTTGTTCCAAATGTAAAGAGTTTCCCAGAAGCCCATTGTCAGGTTTGCATAGCTAGGTGCAAAATTGGCACCCATAGCTGTCCCTTGGGTTTGCAAGTAGAATTTTTTATTGAAGGAGAAGTAGTTGTGGGTGAGGCAGAACTTTGTGGAATCTAAGATAAACTCTGCTTGTGCAGTTTTTAGGGATGGATCTAGGGCTAAGAAGTGTTTTACTGCCTGAAGGCCAACAGCATGGGGAATTGAAGTATAGAGGGAATTGACATCCAAGGACACCCATTGGTAGGTGGGCTCCCAGGAGTAGGTTTTTAGGATCTCTAGTAGGTGTGTACCATCTCGTATGTAGGTTTGGAGATTTTGTGCCAGTGGTTGCAGGAAATGGTCAATGTAGATAGAAAAGGGGCTGGTTATGCTTTCCATTGCGGCAACAATTGGTCTCCCCGGGGGATTCTCTGAATTTTTATGTATTTTGGGAAGGTGATAGAAATAGGGAGTGTTATAATATGTTTTGGATAGGAAGGAAGCTTCTGCTTTTGTAATGATATTATCTCCAAGGGCTCGTTTTATGAGTGCTTCAGCTTCTATAGAGAAGAGGGGGAGCGGGTCACTTTTTAAGGGCTTGTATGTATTATTATCGGAGAGTAATCTGTTGGCCTCATTTAGATAATCTTCCGAATTCTGAATTACTATACCACCTCCTTTGTCCGCTGTTTTGATGACAATAGAGTTATTTTTTGCTAGACTCTGGAGGGCCTGGGTTTCTTGTGGGGTGAGGTTGTTCCTGTGGTGATGCAGGGGGGGGGGCCTTAATTTACAAAGTCGTTTGATATCTGCATAAACAACCTGGTAGAAACTTTGTATGTAAGGGCCTTTTGCCTGGCTGGGGTTGAAGATGGATTTTGGCCTAAAATGAGTGTGTTTTATTGGGGGGGAATCTGGTTGATAATATATGCAAGAAGTGTCTGAGAGACTGATGGTGGTGACGGCGGGGTCTTCATTCATATTGTATAATTCTTCTAAAATGGCTAGGCAGGGATCATCTTGATATATATTTTTAGTACATAAAGGAGAGGTATTATTCATCCTGGGTATTGTGGTATTGTTGGCCCATTTCAGAAGATCTTACACGGCCATGGCTCGCCTTGCTGACATTCAGCGGCGACACAATCTGCCGGTCAGACGTCTTATTTGTGATTGCCCGGCGTGATGGAACTCAACCTTCTATATGCTTGATAGGCTGCTCCAGCAGAAACGTGCAGTTAACGTCTACCTGTATGAACTCTGAGGCAGAACCGATTCTTGGGAGCTGGGTTTTTTTTCACCGCGCCAGTGGCTGCTCATGCGTGACGCATACAGACTTCTGCAGCCAATTGAGGAGATCACCAAACTGGTCAGTCGCAGCCATGGCGCCATCAGTGACATGGTACCTTATGCCTTCTTTATGGAGCGTGCATTGCGTCGTGTCATTGATCAAGCTGTGGAGGAGCAGGAGCGGGAAGATGAGGAAGTCGCAATGATGGATGAATTCCCGGGGGGGGGTGCTACTCTATCTGAGACAAGTGAACAACAGGAGTCTGAAGAGGAGTCAGAGGAGGATGGTGCCGGGGCGGATGAGGAGGAGCAAGAAGAGCATGCTTTAAACCTTTCTGGGATCCCTGTTGTTCTGCGTGGATGGGGAGAGGAGAATGAAGAGGACGACACTATCCTGGATGATGAGCAGGAGCCAGGCCACCACACCGCTTCCAGTTTAGTGCAAATGGGAGCCTTCATGCTCCAGTGTTTTAATAGGGACCCCCGTATAAAAAGCATAAGGGTCAAGGACCACTACTGGGTGGCAACGTACTTAGACCCCCGGTACAAACACAAAATGGTGGAAATGTTACAGCCGTCAAAGAGGGCTGTCAGAATGCAGCACTTCCAGGCCTTGCTTCGAGAAATGCTGCATTCTGCTTTTGCGTGCGCTGGCAGAGGAGGAATTCCCACACCCAGAGAAGGAGTTGCGGGTACCAATCCAACAGCACCTGCAAGAAGAGGCCGGTTTGAAAATGTGTTGGTGACTTCGGATATAAGGTCATTCTTTCAGCCGACCCATCGACAGGTGTCATCCGGATCCAGCATCAGGGAACGCCTAGACCGTCAGGTGTCCGACTACATTGGGTTAACGGCCGATGTGGACGCTCTGAGGAGTGATGAACCCCTGGACTACTGGGTGGGCAGGCTTGACCTCTGGCCAGAGCTTGCCCAATTTGCAATGGAACTGTTGGCTTGCCCCTCATCCAGTGTCCTGTCCGAAAGGACGTTCAGCGCAGCAGGGGGGATTGTGACCGATAAGCGTACTCGCCTAGCTCACGACAGTGTTAACTACCTCACATTTCTAAAAATGAATGAGGCATGGATCTCGGAGGAATTCAACACATGTGACCAGTAGACCATGTATATGTCTATAAACAATTTTTTTAATTGAGCACACAGACCTTCTTTCTTCATTTGGCTCACTTCCTTGTCCAAAAAAAGCACACTGTACTATATGCCCGTACCCTCCTGTTTGAAGAGGTTGAGCGGTGTCATATTTCTACTGTGGCTGCTTATTATGAGGGGCTCCCACCATCCCTGTGCTATGCTGACATCCTCCTGGGGCTGCTTATTATGAGGGGCTCCCACCATCCCTGTGCTGTGCTGACTTCCTCCTGGGGCTGTACCTCTGCTGTGCATATTATGAGGGGGTCCCACCATCCCTGTGCTATGCTCATTATGAGGGGCTCCCACCATCTCTGTGCTATGCTCATTATGAGGGGCTCCCACCATCCCTGTGCTATGCTGACTTCCTCCTGGGGCTGCTTACGGTGCAGGTGTCAGTGCTGTATATCACGGTGCTGATGTCAGTACTCTCTATCACGGTGCTGCTGTCAGTGCTGTATATCATGGTGCTGGTGTTAGTGCTTTATGTCACGCTGCTGATGTCAGTGCTCTCTATCACGGTGCTGGTGTCAGATCACTCTATCACGGTGCAGGTGTCATTGCTGTATGTCACGCTGCTGATGTCAGTACTCTCTATCACAGTGCTGCTGTCAGTGCTGTATATCACGGTGCTGGTGTTAGTGCTTTATGTCACGCTGCTGATGTCAGTGCTCTCTATCACGGTTCTGGTGTCAGATGACTCTATCACGGTGCAGGTGTCATTGCTGTATGTCACGCTGCTGATTGCTGATGTCAGTACTCTCTATCACGGTGCTGCTGTCAGTGCTGTATATCATGGTGCTGGTGTTAGTGCTTTATGTCACGCTGCTGATGTCAGTGCTCTCTATCACGGTGCTGGTGTCAGATGACTCTATCACGGTGCAGGGTCATTGCTGTATGTCACGCTGCTGATGTCAGTGCTCTCTATCACAGTGCTGCTGTCAGTGCTGTATATCACGGTGCTGGTGTTAGTGCTTTATGTCACACTGCTGATGTCAGTGCTCTCTATCACGATGCTGTTGTCAGATGACTCTATCACGGTGCAGGTGTCATTGCTGTATATCATGCTGCTGATGTCAGTGCTCTCTATCACGGTGCTGGTGTCAGATCACTCTATCACGGTGCAGGTGTCATTGCTGTATGTCACGCTGCTGGTGATCATCTCCTGCACCCTCTTCTTTGCCTACCCTGTCCTTCCCTCTCCTCCATTGCCTTCATGCGCTCCACAGTATTGAATTGTCACAACAATTTCACATATAAAAAAATAATGCTTGTAGTTGTCGATCCCAGATTCACCTCATACATGTGTTATGTCATTGGCCATGTGGTGGGACTATGTTTGCACAGCTATTATTTTGTGGCTGCAAATTTGACCTGCAGGTTGGCAAAGTTTGCCTCCCATTGAAGTCAATGGGGCCCGCCGCGAATGTTACGGTTTGCGAACTATCGGCCGCGTTCGCGGTCCGCGAAACGTCCCGTCGGAAGTTCGTCCATCACTAGTGAAGAAGTTAAGGACCATAGGGCTCAACAATCCTTGGACCACCATCTTTGACGAAAAAGACAGTTATATGTGTGGGAGTAGTAATTGTGGCAATTGTGCACATATGTGCCATAGGAAAAGGGAATGTAGTCAGAGTTGATGGCAAGGGCTATAAGATCAAGCAGTTCATCAACTGTGACACCCCATATGTCATACATTGCCTTTTAAGAAAACATTTTAAATTATTCTGTAACGACACCCCGAGTATGAAAGGGGTTAAAGCCATTTAGGACATTCCATTTCCGAACGCAAAGGCAGCTACCGAACACTTCAATCAGCCGAACAAGAAACCATGCCAATAATTCTCCCCCAAGTACAAGACGAGGCTCTGTCTTGAGGTTCAAACAGGAATGAATTTTTATTTTGAGATCTCACACAAATATATACAGCAGGATGAAAGTACAACCTCTGACCAGAAACCTAATTAACATGAGCTAATTATCTAATCCTTTAGACAGCCTAGGTGACTCAGAGACATGACCTATAGGACAGACTTCACGTCTCCTAGCTCACGGACTATACAATACACATTATCATACATCTCAATACAGAACTCCTTCATACAATTGCAGGGTTAATTAGCCCAGACAACAATGACTGAAAGAGAAGCCACACTAGACTCATTTACATTATAGCAGACACAGACAGAGACAGGTGGCTGGAATTGACCTCAGCATCTCCCAACAGTATTTGTCCCAGCATTACGAATCAGCCACTATTTCTAATATGGCAGATACACGTTTCTTTATTTCCTTGGTCACCCTGCGCCCAAAAGTGACTCCCGTCACATGGCTCCCTCTTTGTGGGACACTCCGGCTTGATGCTGGAGGTTAATAATGTGTCCAATGACAACAGTGCTGGGGGTAAATAATGTGTTCACTGACAACAGTGCTGGATTTAATAATGCGTCCGCTGACACCAGTGCTGGGGTTTAATAATGCGTCTGCTAACACTAGTGCTGGGGGTTAATATTGAATCCGCTGACACCAGTGATAAGGGTTAATAATGCGCCTGCTGTCACCAATACTGTTGTTTTTTAAGTTTGCATGCGGCCCCCATGGGATATGAAAACTTGTCTTGTGGCCCTCTAAAAGCAAACAATGGTTAACAATAAAACACAATAACGATATGAGATTTACGCAATAAAAACTGAATTCTATACCAAAAAAGTGAAAAAACATGTATGCTGGAGCAAAGGAGCAAACCACTCACTGACCGCACAGGCCCCTCATGCTTGGGCATACACATTTTTTTTCCTCCTGCAGCACTGCAGACATGGATGTTTATATTCTGATAGCAACACCCTGCTGCTGTCAGAATAAACAGATCAGTGCTGCAGCTGATTGGTGTTCCTGCGAAGTAAATTACAATGGTTCATTTTGTTGAGAAAAAAAACATCCCACTCTGGGTGATTTGTATACATTGCAGGGATTATAACAATATTTGTTGTGGATTCCTACCTTTTGTTATTCTGAAGAAATCCCTGTGTGTTTGTCTGTGCCTCTGTTCTGAGTGAGTCTAATGGGAGTGGTTTCATAATTAACTGTCAGCTGTGCAGCTGCAGGGCACTAATGAGGAAAGCTGCTGGGCCTGCATCCCTTTAGACATGTTCCTATTGAAAGTATCTCTCCAAAAAATGAAATTTTTGTTTCAGGGAATGCCTGAAATCTGACTTGTATCTTAGGGCAGACTTCTGGGAAAATTGGTGAGCCAATCACACAAGCAGGAAATGATGTTTCTGGGGAGTGGTCAGTACACACTCTGTGTACAGAACAACTCCAGGTAGCCATATTGCAATGTATTCTCAGAACATTACATTGGCTGCAGATTGAAAAGGAAAGGTCATTTTTAAGAACATTCAATTACAATATGATTAGTGTCGCAATTATATGCTATATTATTATTTTTTCTTTATTTGCTTTTTTTTTGCCACGCAAGTGGAGTTACCCTTTAACCACTTCACGCAAATTGTTGTACCCGTACCTCGGTACTTTGACACCAAATACCATTGTTATGGCAGCAGCTAGCTTACATAGTTACATATTAGAAGAGGTTGAAAAAAGACACAAGTCCAACCTATGTGTGTGATTATATGTCAGTATTACATTGTATATCCTGTATGTTGCTGTCGTTCAAGTTATTATCTAATAGTTTCTTGAAACTATTGATGCCCCCCCGCTAAGACCACCGCATGTGGAAGGGAATTCCACATCCTTGCCGCTCTTACAGTAAAGAACCCTCTATGTAGTTTAAGGTTAAACCTCTTTTCTTGTAATTTTAATGAGGGGCCACAAGTCTTGTTAAACTCCCTTCTGTAAAATCGTTTTCTCCCTAGGTGGCACAGAACCCTGATCACTTGACTCCACCCAGATATATAGGTTCTCCCAGCAGGCCAAGGGATTCAAGAAAACCCCTGCCCATTGGCTGAGATACCCCATATACCCATAACCTTACCTTGGTTTGCCCTTCTCATATCTAGTACCACCAAGTGCCCGACCACCTAGTAGTAGAAGAGAAAAGTGCAACAAGGCCAAACATAGGGAGAAATCAATAGATCTCTAACAATCAACTAATATAACTTACTGGCAAGTAAATTTGTGAGGAGCTCCCTGACTAAATTCCAGGGTGCTACACAAATAAATTTTACCTGCTAGTGCTAGAAGAGATCAGGCCTGATTCTGATAACACTACGGTTATGTGTGCAATGTATCAGAGGAGCCGGTGATCTACTGACACTGCACTTGTTGGGGGACAGAAGGGCTGATCTGCTAATGCTGTGTTATTAGGGACACTAATATAGCTCTGTTCATGATCAGGATATTGATACATACAGACACTATACTAGTAATGGTGGTGATCAGGATATTGATCCATACAGACACTATACTAGTAATGGCGGTGATCAGGATATTGATCCATACAGACACTATACTAGTAATGTTGGTGATCAGGATATTGATCCATACAGACACTATACTAGTAATGTTGGTGATCAGGATATTGATCCATACAGACACTATACTAGTAATGTTGGTGATCAGAATCCTATAGCGTGAGTGTGATAGTGTGCGGACAATCTAATGCTAGCTGACCCTGGCACTACCTGATGTAACAAGTGACCCTAATACAGCGATTGGTGAAAAATTACTGTACACTGACGCTGTACTAATGGCACTGGTTGGGTGACAGGGGTGATCAAAGGGTGAATGAGGGAAATCAATGGGGTTAAATGTGCCAATCTAAGGTGTGTGGGTGTAAAGTGTGGTGATTATACTCACAGTGTGGTGTTCTCTTCTCTTCCTGAACAGAAAAGGACTCGGGAAGAGAAGAAATCACAAGATAGCTCCGCGTGTTTACAAAATAAAACACAGGAGTGATTTGTCATTGGCTACAGGTGATCAGCAGGGTACGGGGCAACATCATTGGCTGGGACCTGCTTACAAACTTGTCCTACAGCCAATGACAGTGGAGGTCTCTGGGTGTGCGCGTGCATGGGTGCGGACCCGGAAGAAAGCCATGACATAAAAGTACATTACCAGACCTGTATGAGCCGCCCATCCATTGTATTTTTACAACACTTCATCCATGTCTTTGGTGATCTCTGATCTCCTTATCAACTGTTTCTTCCATGATGAAGATCAGCCATGGATTATATCTGAGGTGTATATCAGGGGGTGCTTCTTCCCCACATGAGAGCTGTGATGTCCAGCAACATTCATATACAAGACATTCCCACACTCAAGGCACTAATACACCTCGAGGGTTGTGTGGGATCCCTGATGTACAGGAAGACAGGACTTCAGTGAGGAACATTTCCCTCACTCAGGACAGGAATACGGCTTCTCCCCCGTGTGAGATCTCTGATGTCTGGAAAGATCAGACTTCACTGAAAAACATTTCCCGCAATCCAGGCAGGAAAAGGGCTTCTCTCCTGTGTGAGATCTCTGATGTATGGAAAGAAGGGTCTTCTGTAAAAAACATTTCCCACACTCAGGACAGGAATACGGCTTCTCCCCTGTGTGAGATCTCTGATGTCTGTTAAGATTGGACTTCTTTAAAAAACATTTCCCACACTCAGGACAGGAATACGGCTTCTCCCCCGTGTGACATCTCTGATGTTTGGAAAGACTGGACTTCTCTGAAAAACATTTCCCACACTCAGGACAGGAATACGGCTTCTCCCCTGTGTGAGATCTCTGATGTGTGGAAAGACCGGACTTATCTGAAAAACATTTCCCGCACTCAGGACAGGAATACGGCTTCTCCCCCGTGTGAGATCTCTGATGTTTGTGAAGACTGGACTTCTGTGAAAAACATTTCCCACACTCAGGACAGGAATACGGCTTCTCCCCCGTGTGAGATCTCTGATGTGTGGAAAGACTGGACGTCTGTGAAAAACATTTACCACACTCAGGACAGGAATACGGCTTCTCCCCTGTGTGAGATCTCTGATGTGTGGAAAGATGGGACTTCACTGAAAAACATTTACCGCACTCAGGACAGGAATACGGCTTCTCTCCCGTGTGAGATCTCTGATGTTTGTAAAGACTGGACTTCCGTGAAAGACATTTCCCGCACTCAGGACAGGAATACGGCTTCTCCCCCGTGTGAGATCTCTGATGTTTGTAAAGACTGGCCTTCTCTGAAAAACATTTCCCGCACTCAGGACAGGGATACGGCTTCTCCCCTGTGTGAGATCTTATATGCACAATAAGATGGGATTTAAAACGGAAACACTTCCCGCACTCAGTACAGGAAAAGCTCTTCTCTGTTGGAAGGACAGCACCGTCCCGCACAGTCTGAGGTTCCTCAGGATAAGAGGAATACGATGGTCCATCTACACTGTGTGGTGCCGGATGGACATTTGAGGTAGTCGGGTTTTCTCCTGGACTATACTGTGTGATGTCCTCATCTTCTACTTTACAGTCTGGAGACAAAGTGAGACAATCCTCTGAGGTTTTCCTCATCTCCCGTCCATCTACTAAAATAGGAATACAAAGATTATTACTAGACATCAGCTGATTGGTTCCCCTAAACCAGGACTCCGCCCACATCAGGCAGCTTTGTCTCTGAGGATCTTACAATTCCCCCTCAAGGTAACTAGTAAATGGGTCCTCTGTAGGGCGGCAACTAATGATTATTTTCAGAATTGATTGGTTGGCAGATTGTTATTTCGATTAATCAACTAATTGGATAAAAACCTCAAAAAAAGGTTGGTGTATAATTGAGTTAATATCCTTGAATATCTATATACAGCGGTAAATATAAATCTCCAGATATATAGTTGGATATTTAATCCACTCTGAGAATAACAGATAGATAGATGTATTATTAGAGGGAGAATCTGCTACATATCAGAATCAGAGATCAACATTAATAAAATATAAAAAAGAGGTAAAACGCTGTTTTGCAGATGATCAGACAGGAGTGTAATATAATATGATGGATGACAGACTCCCTTGTTATAGACAGGTAGGTGGGTACAAGCTCCCTGCATCTGATGTCACTTATGCTGGCCGAACACAAACTCATTTTTCTTTCAAAAAACATTCATCCAATTTTCTTTTTTTTTTTAAATATACATTTTTATTAACCTCCAAACATGGGGAGGGATCCCCGCAGTACAAACATAATTTCTGGTGTCAACACGCTCATAACAATTCTAACATAAAAGGTGCAAACATTGCTGGGTACAGTTGAACCATCAGTAGTAAGCGCCTGAATTATATGGCCCCACATGCTTGGCACCCAATCGCCTGAGATAAAATGAACAACCGTTTATTTGAAGGTTAAGTTTACTGGGTATACCCTCCCAATTTCTCATCTTTTCCTAAGGGGGAGGGGGCCACAGGGAGGGCACCATGGGTAGTACAAGGAGGGGAGGGAGAGGCAGGTAGGGAGGGAAGGGGGAGATGGGGGAGGGGAGAGGCATAGAAAGGGAGAAGAGCAGAGATACAGGGAAGAAGAGAAAGAGAGAAAGGAAGAACAAAAGAAACAGAGCAGAGACAGAGACATGACGGTAGCGAGCGACTAGGGATGAGCCGAACACCCCCCCCGGTTCGGTTCGCACCAGAACTTTCGAACGGACCCCAAATTCATACAAACTTTAGAACCCCATTGAAGTCTATGGGACTCGAACGTTCGAAATTAAAAGTGCTAATTTTAACGGCTAATATGCAAGATACTGTCCTAAAAAGGGTTTGGGGACCCGGGTCCTGCCCCAGGGGACATAGGTCAATGCAAAAAAAAGTTTTAAAAATGGCCGTTTTGGCGGGAGCACTGATTTTAATGACGATTATAGTGAAAAGAAAAGTGAAATATTCCTTTAAATATCGTGCCTGGGGGGTGTCTGTAGTATGCCTGTGAAGTGCCACGTGTTTCCCGTGTTTAGAACAGTCCCTGCAAAAAATGACATTAAACGGAAATAACACCATTTAAAACTGCTTGCATTTTTAATGTAATATCTGGTTCCTGCAATATGGATTAAAATCATTGAGAAAAATGGCATGGGTAGCCCTCCCTGCCCATTACCAGCCCCTTTGGGTCTTGTACGGATATTAAGGAGAACCCCGTACCATATTAAAAAAGGAAATACGTGTGGCCCCCAGGCCCTATATACTCAGAACAGCAGTATACAGGCGGTGCAAACAAGACAGGGACTGTGTAGGTTTGTTGTGTTAAGTTGAATCTGTTTGTAATTTTCAACTGGTACATTTTTAAAGGAAGGGGCCCTCCTGTGAAATATTATATCAAGAATTGTAATTACATGTCCCTGTTAAACAGGAGCAGAAAAATTGGGCTGCTGGCACTGGTGCTGGTGCCACGACACTGCAACCTTTCCCATATACTCTAGTTTTAGTGCAGGAATTGGACCTGCTGCAAAGCATTGCATCAAAAATTGTAATTAAACACCCCTGTTAAACAGGGGCAGAAAAATTGGGCCTTAGGCACTGGTGCTGGTGCCATGACACTGCAACCTCTCCCATATACTCTAGTTTTATTGCAGGAATTAGCCCTGCTGCAAAGCATTGCAATAAAAATTTGTAATTAAACGCCCCTGTTAAACAGGGGCAGAAAAATTGGGCCTTAGGCACTGGTGCTGGTGCCACGACACTGCAACCTTTCCCATATACTCTAGTTTTAGTGCAGAAATTAGCCCTGCTGCAAAGCATTGCATCAAAAATTGTAATTAAACGCCCCTGTTAAACAGGGGCAGAAAATTTGGGCCTTAGGCACTGGGGCTGGTGCCACGACACTGCAACCTCTCCCATATACTCTAGTTTTAGTGCAGGAATTAGCCCTGCTGCAAAGCATTGCATCAAAAATTGTAATTAAACACCCTTGTTAAACAGGGGCAGAAAAATTGGGCTGATGGCATCACCCAGAACTAAAAATGTTCTTCCAACATATCAGCGGAGGAGGAAGAGGATAGACAATCAACATAACAGGAGAGTCACTCAGCATCAGCATTAGGGATGAGCTTCGTGTTCGAGTCGAACGCATGTTCGACTCGAACATTGGTCGTTCGTGCGTTCGCCGAATTCCGAACGTTTGGGCCGTTCGCGGCAAAATTCGTGTGGCCCACAATGCACTGCGATGGCGCAATGCATTGCTGTCTCACGATTGGCCAAGCATGCACTGTGACCCCGCATGCTTGGCCAATCGCAGCGCCAGTAGCGGGAAGAGCAATGGTTGGCCACAGGCATCCTGCCTGTGGCCAATCATAGCTCAGACTGTGTAGTGCACGCCCCACACTATATAAAGCTGCCTTTCAGGCGGCCTCGTGTAGTGTTTGTTAGCATCTGAAGCAGTGGGTGTTCTGTGTACCTTCAACACAGTTACACACCAATCGTTTTTGGCTGATTTACTATTTTGCTCTTGTGTAGTGGTTACTGTCTGTGCCCTGACCGCAGTATACACCACTATATTCACCTCACCTATATAGCTAGTGATCTAGCTTTAATAATAGAGCTTGCAGTCAGTAGTGTTAGTGCGTGCTGTCTGCGTGCTCTGTACCCAGTACATACCACTATATACACCTACATAGCTGTTCTCTATTTGAGCCCGATTGGCATTTGCTGGAGTTATTGGAAGTTGTCTGTGCCTCCAGCACAGCACAGTATACATCTGTATATACCCCTTTAACTCTGCTGTTTTCTTGTTATTGTCTGCGTGCCCTGACTGCAGTATACACCGTGATATTCACCTCACCTATATAGCTAGTGGTCCATCTTTAACAATAGAGCTTGCAGTCAGCAGTGTCACTCAGGAGATAGTGCGTGCTGTGTGCCTGCTCTGTACCCAGTACATACCGCTATTATCCACCTACATAGCTGTTCTGTATTTGGGCCCGATTGGCATCTGCTGGAGTTATTGGAAGTTGTCTGTGCCTCCAGCACAGCACAGTATACATCTGTATATACCCCTTTAACTCTGCTGTTTTCTTGTTATTGTCTGCGTGCCCTGACCGCAGTATACACCGTGATATTCACCTCACCTATATAGCTAGTGGTCCATCTTTAACAATAGAGCTTGCAGTCAGCAGTGTCACTCAGGAGATAGTGCGTGCTGTGTGCCTGCTCTGTACCCAGTACATACCGCTATTATCCACCTACATAGCTGTTCTGTATTTGGGCCCGATTGGCATCTGCTGGAGTTATTGGAAGTTGTCTGTGCCTCCAGCACAGCACAGTATACATCTGTATATACCCCTTTAACTCTGCTGTTTTCTTGTTATTGTCTGCGTGCCCTGACCGCAGTATACACCGTGATATTCACCTCACCTATATAGCTAGTGGTCCATCTTTAACAATAGAGCTTGCAGTCAGCAGTGTCACTCAGGAAATAGTGCGTGCTGTGTGCCTGCTCTGTACCCAGTACATACCGCTATTATCCACCTACATAGCTGTTCTGTATTTGGGCCCGATTGACATCTGCTGGAGTTATTGGAAGTTGTGTGTGCCTCCAGCACAGCACAGTATACATCTGTATATACCCCTTTATCTCTGCTGTTCTATAAAAAAGGCATCTGCAGGAGTTAGTGGGTGTTGTGTGCCTCCAGCACAATATAAACTACCCAACTACTGTTTTACCCAACTCCCTTCAGGCCATTACCATGTCTGGAAGGCCAGCAAGGAGAGGCAGACAGGCGCGAGCCGATAAAAGAGGGCAAGCAGGCTCTGTGTCTAGAGACAACAGTGCTGGTCGGGGACGCGGTGCATTGTCATCAGCACGTGGCCATGGGACATGCTTGTCCTTCTTTTCTGCAGCTGGACATGTTGAACCGCAACATGCCAACGACTTGGTAGAGTGGATGACCAAGCCCTCTTCATCCTCCTCATCCTCTCTCACCCAGTCTCAGGGTAGTAGAAAAGCAGCTGCCAACACATCGTCGTCCCTCCTCTCAATGTCATCATCAGTGACTCCTTCCCTAGACCCACCACGTCCTCCTGAGGAGTCTCCTGAACTCTTTGAGCACAGTGTTGGGTACATGCTCCAGGAGGATGCCCAGTGTTTGGTGGGCTCTGATGATGACACTCAGCTAGAGGAAGGCAGTAGCGTGAGCACAGAGAGAGGGGATGCTCAAGAAGGACAGCAATCTGGCAGTAATGTTCCACAAGCTGCAGCATACTGCCAGGTTTGCTACAGCGATGAAGAGGGAGGGGATGATGAGGGCACTGACTCCACGTGGGTGCCTGGAAGGAGGGAGGAGGAGGAGGAGGAGGAGGAGGCACATGTCCAACGAGGCAGGATGCCCTCCGGGGGCCAGCTTAGGGGCAGCACACCGACTGAATCACACCGCAGAGCTCCGCCTGCGCAGAGCGCTTCCTCTGCGCAGAGCGCTTCCTCTGCGCAGAGCGCTTCCTCTGCGCGTTATTCTAAAAGTTCTTTGGTGTGGGCCTTTTTTGAGACGAGTGCATCAGATCGCACCGCTGCTATTTGCAACATATGTCTCAAGCGTATCTCACGTGGCCAAAACATCAGCCGCTTGGGCACCACATGCTTGACCAGACATATGTTGACCTGCCATGCAGCTCGTTGGCAAGCATACCTCAAAGACCCACACCAAAGAACAAAGCGGACCTCTTCTTGCTCCTCATCAGCTGGCATCTCCAACCCCACTAGACCTTCAGTCCTCTCTGAAACCTGCTCTGAGAGGAATGAAGGTGTAGAATTAGGTGTGTCACAGCCAAGTGCTTCCGGGAACTCTGCTAGTGGTACATCCACGTCCGATTATAGCAGACAAATGTCCCTGCCCCAGCTGCTGGACCGGCGGAAGAAATTTACTCCCAGCCATCCACATGCCCAGCGGTTGAATGCTAGCTTGGCTAAATTGCTAGCACTTCAACTGCTGCCTTTTCAGTTGGTAGATTCGGCCCCCTTCCGTGAGTTTGTACAATGTGCGGTTCCTCAGTGGCAGGTCCCCAAACGCCACTTTTTCTCACGGAAGGCAATTCCGGCTCTCTACCGGCATGTGGAAGGCAATGTCCTTGCCTCACTGGACAGGGCGGTCAGCGGTAAGGTGCATATTACCGCTGACTCATGGTCCAGCAGGCATGGACAGGGACGTTACCTGTCTTTCACGGCCCATTGGGTCACTCTTCTGGCTGCTGGGAAGGATGCAGGACAAGGTGCAGTAGTATTGGAGGTTGTTCCGCCACCACGCCTCCAAAATGCTACTATTGGTTGTGACACACCTCTCTCCTCCACCCCCTCCTCTTCTTCTTCCTCCACAGCCTCTTCCAGTGCTCTGTCCTCAGAACCAGCGGTGCTCCGTAGGCGTTGCAGGGGCTACGCAAGTACGCAGGCAAAACGATGCCATGCCGTGCTTGCGCTGGTTTGTTTGGGGGACAGGAGCCACACTGGGGCGGATGTTTTATCAGCTCTGCAGGGGCAGGCCAAGAGGTGGTTGACGCCACGCCAGCTTAAGCCAGGAATGGTGGTTTGCGACAATGGCACCAACCTCCTCTCCGCCCTCCGACAGGGACAACTGACCCATGTGCCCTGTGTAGCTCACGTCCTTAACCTGGTGGTGCAGCGGTTCTTGGGCAGGTACCCTGGCTTACAGGATGTCCTGAAACAGGCCAGGAGAGTCTGTGTGCATTTCCGCCGATCATTTAATGCCTGTGCTCGGCTGGCTGAGCTCCAAAAGGAGTTGAACCTGCCCAAGAACCGCCTTATATGTGACATGCCCACCAGATGGAACTCAACATTGGCCATGCTGCAGCGGCTGCACACGCAGCAGAGGGCCATCAATGAGTACCTGTGCGACTACGGCACCAGGACAGGGTCAGGAGAGCTTGGTTTTTTCTCACCACGCCAGTGGGGCATGATCAGGGATGCATGCACTGTCCTGTCACCGTTTGAGGAGGCCACAAGGATGGTGAGCAGTGACAGTGCATGCATCAGTGACACTATACCTCTTGTCCACCTCTTGGAGCATACGCTGCGTGGAATAATGGACAGGGCACTTGAGGCAGAACAGAGGCAGGAAGAGGAGGACTTCCTTGCCTCTCAAGGCCCCCTTTATCCAGACAGTGTTCCTGCTGTGCCACCCATCACACAGGAAGAGGGTGAGGAGGAGGAAGAGGAGGAGGAGGATGATTGTGTCAGCATGGAGGTGGAGGCTGGCACTCAGCATCAGCAGCAGCAGTCTTATAGGGATGATTTACAGTCCCAAGAAACACGTGGACTTGTACGTGGCTGGGAGGAGGTAGCTGCGGATCATGTTGTCCTTAGTGACCCAGAGGACTCCGGACCGAATGCCTCAGCTAACCTACGCTGCATGGCCTCCCTGATCCTGCAAAGCCTGCGGAAGGATCCTCGTATTCTTCGGATCAAGGAGAGGGACCATTACTGGCTGGCCACTCTCCTTGATCCACGGTACAAGGGTAAGGTTGCCGACCTTATCTTGCCATCGCAGAGGGAGCAGAGGATGAGACATCTCCGGGAGGCCTTGCAGAAAGCTCTGTGCAACGCGTTCCCAGAGACTGGGAGATCACAAACTCCTGGTCCTGGACAACGTGTTGCTGAGGCATCAGTCAGAAGGAGCGGTGGAGAAGGTGGCCGTCTGACTGATGCGTTCAGACAATTTTTTAGTCCGCAGCCCCAAGGTATGATTGGTTCCAGCACCCATCGCCAGTGTCTAATTTACATGGTGCAGGAATACCTAGGGGCAAGGTCAGACTTGGACACCTTTCCCACTGAAAATCCTCTGGCTTACTGGGTCTTGAGGATGGATCACTGGCCAGAGCTTGCACAGTATGCAATTGAGCTACTGGCCTGTCCTGCATCCAGCGTTCTTTCGGAACGCACCTTCAGTGCTGCTGGTGGCTTCGTTACCGATCACAGGGTGCGCCTGTCCACCGAATCAGTTGATCGACTGACCTTCATCAAGATGAATCAGTCTTGGATCACCCACAGCTACCAAGCACCTGAAGCTGATGTAACCGAATAATTTTTTTTGAAATACCACATCCCTTCAAGACTGCCTATGCTGATGCTGAGTGACTGTCCTGTTATGTTGATTGTCTATCCTCTTCCTCCTCCGCTGATATGTTGGAAGAACATTTTTGGTTCTGGGTGATGCCAGCAGCCCAATTTTTCTGCCCCTGTTTAACAGGGGCGTTTAAGTACAATTTTTGATGCAATGCTTTGCAGCAGGGCTAATTCCTGCAAAAAAACTAGAGTGTATGGCAGAGGTTGCAGTGTGATGGCACCAGTGCCTAAGGCCCAATTTTTCTGCCCCTGTTCAACAGGGGCGTTTAAGTACAATTTTTGATGCAATGCTTTGCAGCAGTGCTAATTCCTGCAATAAAACTAGAGTGTATGGCAGAGGTTGCAGTGTGATGGCACCAGTGCCTGAGGCCCAATTTTTCTGCCCCTGTTTAACAGGGGCGTTTAAGTACAATTTTTGATGCAATGCTTTGCAGCAGGGCTAATTCCTGCAATAAAACTAGAGTGTATGGCAGAGGTTGCAGTGTGATGGCACCAGTGCCTAAGGCCCAATTTTTCTGCCCCTGTTTAACAGGGACATGTAATTACAATTCTTGATATAATATTTCACAGGAGGGCCCCTTCCTGTGCCCACCCAGAGTAACTGTGAGGACTTATAGTGTTGTGGCACCAGCACTACAACCACCAAAGGTCAATTTTTCTACCACTGATCAACAATGGCATGTAATTACAATTCTTGATATAATCGTTCACAGCAGGGCGCTCCAGCGGCCACCAAGAGTCACTTTGAAGGCTTACAATGTTGTTGCAAAACCAACACCTTGTTCCGCCATTTCTGCAGAGCATATAGGGCAGGCCCCTACTTTCAAACATCCAATTTACAAACATCTCCTACTTGCAAACGGAAGGAGACAACAGCAAGTGAGATGAAAAAAGATGGACGACAAAACAAATTATACAGGGGTGATAATCCTTCCCTATGTTTTCCAAAAAGCTTAAAAATAGTTTTTTTGACTGGAGCTACACTTTAAAAATGTACCAGTTGAAAATTACAAACAGATTCAACTTAACACAACAAACCTACACAGTCCCTGTCTTGTTTGCACCGCCTGTATACTGCTGTTCTGAGTATATAGGGCCTGGGGGCCACACGCATTTCCTTTTTTTAATATGGGTACGGGGTTCCCCTTAATATGCGTACAAGACCCAAATAGGCTGGTAATGGGCAGGGAGGGCTACCCATGCCATTTTTCTGAATGATTTTCAACCATATTGCAGGAACCAGATATAACATTAAAACCGCAAGCAGTTTTAAATGGTGTTATTTCCGTTTAATGTCATTTGGTGCAGGGACTGTTCTAAACACGGGAAACACGTGGCACTTCACAGGCATACTATAGACACCCCCCAGGCACCATATTTAAAGGAATATTTCACTTTTTTTTTTCACTTTAATCGTCATTAAAATCAGTGCTCCCGCCAAAACGGTAGTTTTTAAAACTTTTTTTTGCAGTGACCCATGTCCCCTGAGGCAGGAGGCAGATCGCCAAACCCTTTTTAGCACACTATCTTGCATATTAGCCGTTAAAATTAGCACTTTCCAATTCGAACGTTCGAGTCCCATAGACTTCAATGGGGTTCTAACGTTCGTGCCGAACGCGGGGGTCGTTTGCAAGTTCTGGTGCGAACCGAACCGGGGGGTGTTCGGCTCATCCCTAATCAGCATAGGCAGTCTTGAAGGGATGTCATATTTCAAAAAAAATTATTCGGTTACATCAGCTTCAGGTGCTTGGTAGCTGTGGGTGATCCAAGACTGATTCATCTTTATGAAGGTCAGTCGATCAACTGATTCGGTGGACAGGCGCACCCTGTGATCAGTAACAAAGCCACCAGCAGCACTGAAGGTGCGTTCCGAAAGAACGCTGGATGCAGGACAGGCCAGTAGCTCAATTGCTTACTGTGCAAGCTCTGGCCAGTGATCCATCCTCAAGACCAAGTAAGCCAGAGGATATTCGGTGGGAAAGGTATCCAAGTCTGACCTTGCCCCTAGGTATTCCTGCACCATGTAAATCAGACGCTGGCGATGGGTGCTGGAACCGATCATACCTTGGGGCTGCGGACTAAAAAATTGCCTGAAAGCATCGGTCAGACGGCCACCTTCTCCACCGCTCCTTCTGACCGATGCCTCAGCAACACGTTGTCCAGGACCAGAAGTTTGTAACCTCCCAGTCTCTGGGAACGCGTTGCACAGACCTTTCTGCAAGGCCTCCTGGAGATCTCTCATCCTCTGCTCCCTCTGCGATGGCAAGATAAGGTCGGCAACCTTACCCTTGTACCGTGGATCAAGGAGAGTGGCCAGCCAGTAATGGTCCCTCTCCTTGATCCGAAGAATACGAGGATCCTTCCGCAGGCTTTGCAGGATCAGGGAGGCCATGCAGCGTAGGTTAGCTGAGGCATTCGGTCCGGAGTCCTCTGGGTCACTAAGGACAACATGATCCGCAGCTACCTCCTTCCAGCCATGTACAAGTCCATGGGTTTTTTGGGACTGTAAATCATCCCTACAAGACTGCTGCTGCTGATGCTGAGTGCCAGCCTCCACCTCCATGCTGACACATTCATCCTCTTCCTCCTCCTCATCCTCTTCCTGTGTGATGGGCACAGCAGGAACACTGTCTGGATAAAGGGGGCCTTGAGAGGCAAGGAAGTCCTCCTCTTCCTGCCTCTGTTCTGCCTCAAGAGCCCTGTCCATTATTCCATGCAGCTTATGCTCCAACAGGTGGACAAGAGGTACAGTGTCCCTGATGCATGCATTGTCACTGCTCACCATCCTTGTGGCCTCCTCAAACAGTGACAGGACAGTGCATGCATCCCTGATCATGCCCCACTGGCATTGTGAGAAAAAAATGATCTCTCCTGACCCTGTCCTGATGCTGTAGTCACACAGGTACTCAATGATGGCCCTCTGCTGCGTGTGCAGCCGCTGCAGCATGGCCAACCTTGAGTTCCACCTGGTGGGCATGTCACATATAAGGAGGTTTTTGGGCAGGTTCAACTCCTTTTGGAGCTCGGCCAGCCGAGCACAGGTATTAAATGATCAGCAGAAATGGACACAGACTTTCCTGGCCTGCTTCAGGACATCCTGTAAGCCCGGGTACCTGCCCAAGAACCGCTGCACCACCAGGTTAAGGACGTGAGCCACACAGGGCACATGGGTCAGTTGTCCCTGTCGGAGGGCGGAGAGGAGGTTGGTGTCATTGTCACAAACTACCATTCCTGGCTTAAGCTGGCGTGGCGTCAACCACCTCTCGGCCTGCCCCTGCAGAGCTGACAACATTTCTGCCCCAGTGTGGCTCCTGTCCCCCAAACAAACCAGCGCAAGCACAGCATGGCATAGTTTTGCCTGCTTACTTGCGTAGCCCCTTGAACGCCTACGGAGCACCGCTGGTTCTGAGGACAGAGCACTGGAAGAGGCCATGGAGAAAGAAGAAGAGGAGGGGGTGGAGGAGAGAGGTGTGTCACAACCAGTAGTAGCATTTTGGAGGCGTGGTGGCAGAACAACCTCCAACACTACTGCACCTTGTCCTGCATCCTTCCCAGCTGCCAGAAGAGTGACTTAATGGGCCGTGAAAGACAGGTAACATCCCTGTCCATGCCTGCTGGACCATAAGTCAGTGGTAATATGCACCTTACCGCTGACCGCCCTGTCCAGCGAGGCAAGGACATTGCCTTCCGCATGCCGGTAGAGAGCCGGAATCGCCTTCCGTGAGAAAAAGGAACGAGGATACCGGAAGTGACGTTCGCATACACGAGCGGATTGCTCGTCCGTTTTTAAGCTGTATTTTATCGTATGTTTGTGAGTACCCCTTTTTATATATCGTTTAATAAATTTTACGAACGTACTTCACCATCCTAGTGTACCTCTATCTTTCCTATGAGACCTCTGGGAGTTATACTGAAGCCAAAGATCTATATGGAAACTATCTGAGAGGAAAAATACCTACCTGAGGGGACCAATATCCACTTGCTAGGAATTGGGATAGAATCCCTGGACCCTTGTTTTTGCTGCTTGATTTGCTGTTTACCTTACAGCAGTAAGGTAAGGGGCCATTTTACTTAGTGTGCCGTGTATACTGGAGACACAGAAATTACAACACGATTGCTGGCACCTGTTTTTCCTTTTTGAGAAGCACTGAACAAGTCACCGAGCACTTATTTTAGCTTGTATATAGACTGTTTTATATACATATTTAATATTTTTTTATTCTTTGAGAAGATTACGGAACCAATTATCACTGTCACTTTATTTAATTTCACTAAAGACTGTACCTATCATCCTTTGTAATTATGCACTATGAATTGCACGTTTTAACATAAGACATTTGCACTTTATGGAATATTTTTTCGTTCACTTAGTTACTTATGTTGATATATAAACACATGATTTTTGGAATTTAAGTTTTATAATACACTAGCAGAAGGCACCTTAATTTTTATTCAAGATAGGCTAGTTGATTTATAGCTAGATTTTATTTCTTCCAGTATTAGGCTCTTTATATCTATACTTACATCTAGTTCAGGTAGCGCAACACCATCTGTTTGATTTTCACTTCTATATAGGTGGATAATGGTGCGTACTGCAGTCAGGGCACACAGACAACACGCACAATCTCCTACAACTGACTGCAAACTCTATTACAGAAGAGCAATATAGCTAGCTATATAGGTGGATATAATGGTGTATACTGCGGTCAGGGCACGCAGACAACACCCACAAACTCTTGCAGATTGCTAAAAGCTCAATTACAGAAGAGCAAGAACGCAAAATCGTCCGATAACGAACGGTGTATACTGTGTTGAAGGTACACAGAGAATACCCACTATCTCCTACAGATGCCAACACACTACACAAGGCCGCCGTGTTGGCGGATTTATATAGTGTGGGGCGTGTACTACACAGCCTGAGCTATGATTGGCCACAGGCATCATGCCTGTGGCCAATCATGGCTCTCCTCGCTGCCAGCACTGTGATTGGCCAAGCATGGGGGGTCACAGTGCATGCTTGGCCAATCATGAGCCAGCAATGCACTGAGATGGCGCAGTGCATTGTGGGCCGTGAGCACCACAAGAATTTGGCACGAATGGCCCATAACATTCGGTATTCGCCAAACGTGCGAACAGCCGATGTTCGAGTCGAACGTATGTTCGACTCGAACACGAAGCTCATCCCTAGTTTCTATGTGTTTATCAGATGATGGGGGATCTAGGTGGAGCCTCCGTACTGCTCTCTCCTTTACAATAAAGTCTCCTCTTACCCGGTGATGTGAGGGGCGGCTGATTGTCCATCATGACGTCCTTGTAGAGATCCTTGTGTCCTTCTAAATACTCCCACTCCTCCATGGAGAAATAGACAGTGACATCCTGACACCTTATAGGAACCTGACACACACAATGATACAGTCACCATCCAGACACAACCCTTGTCTGTTACTGGATAATGTCCCAGAATTCCCAGAATCCTCCTCACCTCTCCTGTCAGCAGCTCCATCATCTTCTTGGTGACTTCTAGAATCTTCTCCATGTTGTGTCTTGTAGGGATTGGGGATGGAGGTGGGGGGATGGTGATGGGATTCTGGTTTCTTGAGGATCTTGTGGTCATATAATGAGATCTCCTTCTTGTAGTTTTCTTCATTATTACTGTACAATTCTGTGTTATACAAAGATAAATATCACTTTCCCACAGGGATATCTTAATATCATCATGGGCCTCCTCTGGGTAAAGTAATGTACTGGGGCCCCTACCAGCCTGCCAAATTTACTAAAATTAAAGAATGAATAATTGATAGAATTAAACAGATATTTATTAGTACTTTCAATATCATAGATTTTAAACAATGACAATACATGGCATAAATCAAAGACAAATCAATACAGGACAAAGGGGAGCAAAAGTGCACAGTACAGGAGGGCAGGAAGTTATATTTCAGGGGTGCAGGAGGGCACAGTACAGGAAGCATAGGAGGGCAAAGTACAGATGGGGCAAGAGGGCACAGTAAAGGTGGCACAAGAGAGTACAGTACATGTAGGTCAAGAGGACACAGTACAGGGGGGATAGGAGGGCACAGTACAGGGGGATGCAGGAGGACACAGTACATGGTGTACATGAAGGCACAGTGCAGGGGGTAGGAGATCATAATACAGGAGGGCAAAGTATAGTGGGCAGGAGTGCATAGTACAGAGGGGGAGGAGAGCACAGCACAGGGGGAAGGCGAGCATAATACAGACAGGGCAGGAGGGCACAGTATAGAGGTCAGGAGATCATAATACAGGAGGGTCAAGAGGGCACAACATAGGGGCAGGAGGGCACAGTAGGCACAGTACCGAGGACAGGAGATCATAATACAGGAGGGTCAGGAGGGCACAGTAGGCACAGTATTGAGGGCAGGAGATCATAATACAGGAGGGTCAGGAGGGCACAACATAGGGGCAGGAGGGCACAGGAGGCACAGTACTGAGGACAGGAGATCATAATACAGGAGGGTCAGGAGGGCACAGCATAGGGGCAGGAGGGCACAGTAGGCACAGTACTGAGGGCAGGAGATCATAATACAGGAGGGCACAACATAGGGGGAGGAGGGCACAGTACAGGGGCAGGAAAGCACAGTTCTGGGGGGCAGGAGTGCACAGTAAAGGTGGGGTGGGGGTCAGGTGACCAGGAGAGCACAGTACAGGGGGCAAGAGAGCACAATATGGGGAGGCAGGAGTGCACAGTACAAGTGGTAGTGGGAAGGCGTAGTATAGGGTGCAGTAATGTATAATACAGAGATGGTCTCCTCAAGCAGAGCAGCACAGGGAAGCTGCTGTCACAGATCTCACCTGTTCTGGCAGTCTGTCACTGGGCTAAATCTACAATTGGAATAACACCCCCGTGCATTCCTCCCACAGTTTTGGCGCTTTCCAAGAGTTAAGGAAGGACCCCGAGGCGTAGCATCTTACTATTGCTGCTGCTTGTGAGGGCGAGATGTGTAATGCTCTGATCACATGGGATGAATAGGAGAGGAGGGCCGGTGGGGATTAGAGCTGTACACATCCCACCCACACAAACAGCAGCAGTAGTAAGATGCTCCACCTCGGGGTTCTTCTTTAACTCTTGGAAAGTAGTGGGGGGGATGTCATTCTGATTGTAGATTTAGCCCAGTGACTGGCTGCTGCTGTAGCCGCTCACCCGATTCCGGGACACTGCCAGGGACACGGCTATCCCGGCACAGCTTACTAAAAAGCCTGACTGATTGTCTCAGAATATTGGTATGATGTAATGCAAGATTATCAAGGTGCCCCTGGGCAGTACCCATGCATTAAAGCGGAGCTCCACTCAAAAGGGGAAGTACTGCTTGTTTGCTTCCTCCCCCGCTGCCACATTTGGCACCTGTTGGGTGAGTGTGTACATAGTTTTGACAGGTACCCACTCCCACTTTCGGGTAACTTTACCATGGATAACTCAGCCGGAAGTTCGGCCCCCCTCCTCCCTCCCCCGCTGCTGAGCCGTTCACAAAGTGCAGAGAGCTTTGTGCATGTGCAATAGGGAAGCGGCCATGAAGGTGCCAGGCTTCACTGACAGTTTCCCTTTGTCCAGATGGTGGTGGCAGCACACAAGAGCTGATTGAAAAATTGGCTTGGGTGAAGACACTGCTGGGTCCGTGGAGAGGTAAGTGTCCTGAAATTAAATGTCAGCAGTTACAGTATTTGTACAGTATTTGTACCTGCTGACTTATTTTTTTTCTGAAGGAGCTTGGAGCTCCTCTTTAAGACGGCTCTGCTATCCCATAATCCCTCATCTCTATGGTCAGATCTATATTTATTCTCCAGGGATTGGCCACAATGTTCCCGATTCAGCAAAGGACAGACATCTCCATCTAATGATATGATTACAATGTGGTCAGATTTATAGATCCTTCTAGAAGTCATATCATAGAGTCACTAATGTTTTACTAGTAAGGACCACTGACCCACCAGGAAATGTTACCCATGGATTTAGTGGTCAGTGGGCGTGGCATGCTGGTAATCATGGGTCTCACTGATTGGACTAAACCTGGAATTGTTCTCTTTTATACCCAATGCCGCCATCTTGTGCTATAACCAAATATCATAGAGTACCTACACTTCATGTATTCATAGTACTTGTGTGGATTATTGATTATCAGAACATCAGAGGACTTAAAGTGACTCTGAATACATCCCAGTGTACAGCGGAGTCAGATTTAACCCCTTCATTACACTCACCTCTCCAGTCAGCAGGCCGAGGACCTCCAGGATGAGGTTCAATATCATCTCATTCCGGGGAAATTCCTTCCTTACATTCTTCACAAAACTCAAATCCTGCTGATTGTCCATCATGACGTCCTTGTAGAGATCCTTGTGTCCTTCTAAATACTCCCACTCCTCCATGGAGAAATAGACAGTGACATCCTGACACCTTATAGGAACCTGACACACACAATGATACAGTCACCATCCAGACACATCCCTTGTCTGTTACTGGATAATGTCCCAGAATTCCCAGAATCCTCCTCACCTCTCCTGTCAGCAGCTCCATCATCTTCTTGGTGACTTCTAGAATCTTCTCCATGTTGTGTCTCTCAGGTTTTAGGGAGTCACATGAAGGCACTGTGATGGTCATATGATCACCGGACTTCCCAAGAGAAAATCTCTGTATTGGAGAACCAATAGGAATATCATGTTAGAATCCCAGAATCCTCCTCACCTCTCCGGTCAGGTCTGTGTTTTATTAATAGAGATAAGAGTGATACCATGTGACCTCCCAGAATCCTCCTCACCTCTCCGGTCAGGTCTGTGTTTTATTAATAGAGATAAGAGTGATGTCATGTGACCTCCCAGAATCCTCCTCACCTCTCTGGTCAGGTCTGTGTTTTATTAATAGAGATAAGAGTGATACCATGTGACCTCCCAGAATCCTCCTCACCTCTCCGGTCAGGTCTGTGTTTTATTAATAGAGATAAGAGTGATGTCATGTGACCTCCCAGAATCCTCCTCACCTCTCCGGTCAGGTCTGTGTTTTATCAATAGAGATAAGAGTGATGTCATGTGACCTCCCAAAATCCTCCTCACCTCTCTGGTCAGGTCTGTGTTTTATTAATAGAGATAAGAGTGATGTCATGTGACCTCCCAGAATCCTCCTCACCTCTCCAGTCAGCAGGTAGATGATCTCCAGGGTGAGGTTTAGTATCTTCTCAGTCATGTGACTCCGGTCCTCCTCCATCCTCATTGATGAGGTCATATGCAGGCTTCTCTGTAGACAGATAGAGGAAAATGTACTGTTTAGCCTCTGATCAGTTGAATGATGTGGAGGAATATATAACCTGGTCTGATGTTCTGTATACATATATAATCTGGTCTGGTGTTCTGTATACATATATAACATAGTCTGGTGTTCTGTATACATATATAACCTGGTCTGATGTTCTGTATACATATATAACCTGGTCTGATGTTCTGTATACATATATAACCTGGTCTGATATTCTGTATACATATATAACCTGGTCTGGTGTTCTGTATACGTATATAGCCTGGTCTGATGTTCTGCATACATATATAATCTGGTCTGATGTTCTGTATACATATATAACCTGGTCTGATGTTCTGTATACATATATAACCTGGTCTGATGTTCTGTATACATATATAACCTGGTCTGATGTTCTGTATACATATATAACCAGGTCTGATGTTCTGTATACATATATAACCAGGTCTGATGTTCTGTATACATATATAACCTGGTCTGGTGTTCTGTATACATATATAACCAGGTCTGATGTTCTGTATACATATATAACCTGGTCTGGTGTTCTGTATACATATATAACCAGGTCTGATGTTCTGTATACATATATAACCTGGTCTGGTGTTCTGTATACATATATAACCAGGTCTGATGTTCTGTATACATATATAACCTGGTCTGGTGTTCTGTATACATATATAACCAGGTCTGATGTTCTGTTTGCGTAGATAATCTGATCTGATGTTCTGTATACATATATAACCTGGTCTGATGTTCTGTATACATATATAACCTGGTCTGATGTTCTGTATACATATATAACCTGGTCTGATGTTCTGTATACATATACAGATATATCAGTAGGGAAATGCCTGGATGGGTTTTCTGTCTTCACTGGTTAAAGTGGACTGGACAGTCCTGTTGGAACCTTGCCAGGCGCCATCAGGAATTAATATTAGGGACAATTAGAGCCATCAAGGACTCCTTATCTTGTCTTGTTACATCTGACCATCCCACATGTGTCATAAGGGATGAAGTCACCACTTGCAGACCCCCCCATGTAGCGATGGAGTGGCCGATTTGTGCTAAATCATGTATGCTATTTACATTTCCAGGTAGGGCATAAGTTGGTCAGCAGGTCCAGGCCAATGATTTATGACCAGGACTTGCTGATCGGCTTAGTGAATCACAGAACAGAGCTCTGTGTTTAATAACAACAGAGCTCTGTACACACAGCAGCAACATGGCTGTGTTTTTTATTCTCTGCAAGGCACATATCAGCCTCATTACATATTAGTAAAAGCAGCACATAATACACACAGTACACATTGTTAGGAACACAGTTAACATTTTTATCACCCTAGATGTTAACCCCATCCCATCTAGTGTCATTAGTACAGTGACAGTGTATAGTATTATCACTGATCATTGTATTAGGCCTCATTCACACCATGGTGCAGAGACATAAGTTTTTCTGCATGTATTCTGCAAGAGCACAAAACAACAATAGCTTGTGCCCTGAGTGGAGGTATGGTATTAAGGGGCACGGATGGTGGACAGACATACTGGGGACACAGCTGGTGGACAGACATGGTGGGGAAATGGAGGGTGGACAGACATGGTGTGAACACGGATGGTAGACAGACATGGTGTGAACACGGATGGTAGACAGACATGGTGGGGACACAGATGGTGGACAGACAAGGTGGGGACACAGATGGTGGACAGACAAGGTGGGGACACGGATGATGGACAGAAATGGTGGGGACACGGATGATGGACAGACATGGTGGGAACACGGATGGTGGACAGACATGATGGGGACATGGATGGTGGACAGACATGGTGGGGACACGGATGGTGGACAGACATACTGGGGACAGGGATGGTGGACAGATATGGTGGGGACACGGATGGTGGACAGACATGGTGGGGACACGGATGGTGGACAGACATGGTGGGGACACGGATGATGGAAAGACATAATGGGGACACGGATGGTGGACAGATATGGTAGGGACACAGGTGGTGGACAGATATGGTGGGGACATGAATGGTGGACAGGTATGGTGGGGAGAAAGATGGTTGAGTGATATGGTGGGGGACGGATGGTGGACAGACATGGTGGGGACATGGATGGTGGACAGACATGGTGGGGACACGGATGGTGGACAGACATACTGGGGACACGGATGGTGGACAGATATGGTGCGGACACGGATGGTGGACAGACATGGTGGGGACATGGATGGTGGAAAGACATAATGGGGACACAGATGGTGGACAGACATGATGGGGACACGGATGGTGGACAGACATGATGGGGACACGGATGGTGGACAGACATGGTGGGGACACGGATGGTGGACAGACATGGTGGGGACACGGATGGTGGACAGATATGGTGGGGACACAGAGGGTGGACAGATATGGTGAGGACACGGATAGTGCACAGATATGGTGGGTACACGGATGGTGCACAGATATGGTGGGTACATGGATGGTGGACAGACATGGTGGGGAAACGGATGGTGGACAGATATGGTAGGGACACAGATGGTAGACAGATATGGTGGGGACATGAATGGTGGACAGGTATGGTGGGGAAATGGAGGGTGGACAGACATGGTGTGAACACGGATGGTAGACAGACACGGTGGGGACACAGATGGTTGACAGACAAGGTGGGGATATGAATGATGGACAGACATGGTGGGGACATGGATGATGGACAGACATGGTGGGGACATGGATGGTGGACAGACTTGGTGGGGACACGGATGGTGGACAGACTTGGTGGGGACACGGATGGTGGACAGACTTGGTGGGGACACGGATGGTGGACAGACTTGGTGGGGACACGGATGGTGGACAGACTTGGTGGGGACACGGATGGTGGACAGACATGGTGGGGACACGGATGGTGGACAGACATACTGGGGACACGGAAGGTGGACAGATATGGTGGGGACAGGGATGGTGAACAGATATGGTGGGTACATGGATGGTGGACAGATATGGTGGGTACACAGATGGTGGACAGACATACTGGGGACACGGATGGTGGATAGATATGGTGGGGACAAGGATGGTGGACAGACATGGTGGGGACACGGATGGTGGACAGACATGGTGGGGACACGGATGGTGGACAGACATGGTGGGGACACGGATGGTGGACAGACATGGTTGGGACATGGATGGTGGACAGACATTGTGGGGACATGAATGGTGGACAGGTATGGTGGGGAGACGTATGGTGGAGAGATATAGTGGGGAGATGGATGGTGAACAGACATGGTGGGAGTATGGAAGGTGGGCAGACATGGTGGGGGCTCGGATGGTGGACAGACATGGTGGGGACATGGATGGTGGATAGATATGGTGGGGACACGGATGGTGGACAGATATGGTGGGGACACAGATGGTGGACAGATATGGTGGGGACATGAATGGTGAACAGGTATGGTGGGGAGATGGATGGGGGAGAGATATGGTGGGGAGACGGATGGTGGACAGACATGGTGGGGGCTCGGATGGTGGACAGACATATTGGGGACACGGATTATGGAGAGGGATGGTGGGGGTACAAATGGCGGACAGTGATGGGGGGGGACAGAATAGCAGACAGGGATGATGGGTACAGAATGGAAGACAGTGATGAGGGTGATGGAATGGCAGACAGTGATGATTAGGGATGAGCCGAACACCCCCGGTTCGGTTCGCAGCAGGACATGCAAATAGGCAAAAAGTTTGTTTTAACGTGCAAGCACCTTCAAAGTTTATGGGACACGAACGTGAAAACTCAAAAGTTCTCATTTCATAGGCTTATATGCAACTTATTGCCATAAAAAGTTTGGGGACCCAAGTTCTGCCCCAGGGGACATGTATCAATGCAAAAAAAAGTTTTATAAAACGGCAGTTTTTTCAGGAGCAGTGATTTTAATAATGCTTAAAGTAAAACAATAAAAATGAAATATTCCTATAAATATTGTGCCTGGGGGGTGTCTATAGTATGCTTGTAAAGTGCCGCAGTTTCCCCTTGTTTAGAACAATACCACAGCAAAATTACATTTCTAAAGGAAAAAAAGTCATTTAAAACTTTATTAAAAAAATGCCTCTCAGACATTGTCTGGCATACCAATGGCCCCCCTACCCACAAAGTACTCCACATATCTGGATCTGACTTCACGGGAGCTTTGGACGGGGCAAGTGTCACGGTCGTTCCACCACCCCGGTCACCCAAGTAAGACTTACCCGCAGGTTCCCGGTACGAGGGGATCGTCGGTGCCTTCGGACGCGGGTTGGCGCTAACGAACGCACGCGAGTGCACATAGTCCCCAACAGGCGCACGTGGGTGCGCGTTGACACGAGCGGGCGCACGCGGGTGCGCGACGAGCCGAACGGGCGTACGCGGGTACGCGGGGTCACGAACGGGAGCACGGTCACCCGCGGGGATACGTAGACGTACCGTGCGACCGTTCTTGGCGCCCAGTTGCCTACTTAAGGGACCTGCTCCTGCTCCTCTGTGCTGTCCCGTCTGCAGCTTTCCCGTGACTCCTGCTATCTGTTCCTGAGTGTGTGTTCCTGATTCTGTACCCGGCCTGTTCCTGGACTTTGCCTGTTTGCCGCCTGCCTCCGACCCTTTGCCTGATTGACTACGCTTCTGCCTTCTGCCTTGTACCTCTGCTGCCCGATTGTTGCCGACCCAGCTCGTCCCTGACTACTCCTGCCAGTCTGCCTACGGACCTGCTCTGACTACTACTTCCGCAGCTCCTGCCTGCTCACCTGTGCCAGCCGTTCAGCGGTTCCTGTCCAGCATCCTGCGCTGGTTGCACCCTCTGCTCCGGTCCACCATCTGCTCCGGTCTTCTCTACCAGCTGACCAGTCTGGCACTTGTGCCCTCCGGACTCCTGAATCCCTGTTCCCATCTCCAGGGGCTCTCGAGCCGGGGCTTACGAGGCGCCACTCCCTGCACGCTTGGGCTCTCCAACCAGGTACGTGACAGTACGGGACAGCCATGTCCGAGCCCTCGCAGGGAGCGTCTCCGATGGATGAACTATGCCACCATCTAGCCGGCCTCACCCAGGCCGTGAAGAACCTGCAAGAGGGTTATGGTCGTTTGGAGGAACGGGTTCAAGCCTATCTGCTGCAGCTCCGGTTGCCTCGGGATCTCCAGGTCCCCCTTCAGTGGTCATGTTGCCGTCAGAGCCAAGGGTCCCTACACCAGACCGTTTTTCCGGTAACCGGAATAAATTTAGGGCCTTCCGGAATTCCTGCGAGCTCTTCTTCGCTCTTCAGCCCCGGACCTTTTCTCTTGAGGTTACGAAAGTAGGGTTCGTTATCTCCTTACTTACCGACGAACCCCAGGCCTGGGCACATCGCCTCCTTGAACGAAAAGACCCCTGTCTGGACTCCTTAGATGTCTTCTTTCAAGCCATGTCTCGTCTTTATGAGGACCCCCAGCTCGCAGCCACCGCAGAAGCAGCTTTGCATGCACTCCAGCAAGGCCGCAGGCCAGTAGAGGACTACGTGTCTGAGTTCAGGCGCTGGAGCGCCGACACAGAGTGGAACAGCTCAGCTCTCCGTTACCAGTTCCGCATGGGACTCTCGGAGGCCTTGAAGGACGAACTGGCCCGTGTAGGAACTCCTGAGACCCTGGAAGCGCTCATCGACCTCTCTGTCCAGATCGATAGGCGGTTAAGAGAGCGTCGTCTGGAGCGCTCTTCTTCCACCTCGCGCCCAGTCTGGATGATGCCACGGGTTCCAAGTGCCAATCCACCGGTTCTTCCTGATCCTTCTTCTCCGGATTCATCGGAACCCATGCAGCTGGGATTACTACGTTCACCTCTGACCCCCGAAGAGCGCCAACGCCGAAGATCTGGTAACCTGTGCCTCTACTGCGGAGGATCTGGACATTATGTTCGCACTTGCCCCGCCAAGTCGCGTAAGTGCCTGCTTATTCCTCCCGCCTCTCCTCCTACTACGCCTAGTACCAGTACCATCTCTCACCTGGCTGTGCCTCTTCTTTTACAGTTCTCCGGCCAGACTATCCGCGTCAACGCGATCATTGACTCTGGGGCCTGTAGCGGTTTTATGGACCTATCCTTCGCCCTGAAGAACAACATTCCCCTTCGGCCCAGGGCCAAGGAACTTCCTATCTATTTGGCCGACGGTTCCTCTCTGAGATCCGGACCTGTAACCCAGGAAACATCTCCCCTTCTTGCCACCATCACGGGGAACCACCAGGAGCACCTGTGTCTGGACATTATCGAGTCTCCCCTCTTTCCCATAATCCTCGGCATACCCTGGTTGAAGGCCCACAATCCCCTGATAAACTGGTTCACGGGAAAAATCGAGTTTCCATCGGCCTACTGTCATCAGAATTGCCTTCCAGCCATCAAGACGGACCCTCCTTCTCTGCTCTGTTTGGAGACAGACACCGAAACCCGACTGGCAGTGCCCGAAGTCTATCACCAATTTTTGGATGTTTTTAGTAAGAAGGGCGCAGAGACTCTACCTCCCCACAGACTATATGATTGCCCGATAGACTTGCTTCCGGGAGCGGAGATTCCCTTCGGGAGAATCTTTCCCCTATCTGAGACCGAGCTGGGAGCTCTAAAGACCTACCTGGACGATAATTTAAAGAAGGGCTTTATCCAACCTTCCACTTCCCCGGCAGGTGCAGGGATTTTCTTCGTCCAGAAGAAGGACCACTCCCTACGACCATGCGTAGACTACCGGGCACTCAATAAGGTTACTGTGAAAAACCGCTACCCTCTACCGTTGGTGCCTGAATTGTTCCAGAGACTGGGGTCGGCTAAGGTGTTCTCCAAACTGGATCTGCGGGGCGCCTACAACCTGGTCCGTATCCGCAAAGGCGATGAGTGGAAGACCGCCTTTCGTACCCGCTTCGGGCATTATGAGTATCTCGTCATGCCCTTTGGACTCTGTAATGCCCCTGCTACATTCCAGCATTTCGTCAATGATGTCTTCAGAGAGTACTTAGACCTGTTTGTTGTTATATACCTTGACGATATACTAATCTTTTCTTCCTCCTTAGCCGAACACCGGGAGCATGTGAAGATTGTCCTGGCTCGTCTCCGTCTCCATGGCCTGTACGCCAAACCGGAGAAGTGCGTCTTCGAGCAACAGAGCATTCAATTCTTGGGCTTGATCATCTCCGTAGATGGAATAGAAATGGATCCCCAGAAAGTCTCAGCCATCCTAGACTGGCCCGCTCCCTCGGACCGGAAAGGGGTCCAACGGTTCGTGGGATTTGCCAATTTCTATAGAAAGTTTATCAGAGGATTCTCATCTATTATCTCCCCCATCACGGAGCTGACCAAACAGGGTCAAAAATTTCTATGGACTCCCAAGGCGCAAGAAGCCTTTGAAACCCTGAAGAAACTATTTGTTTCAGCTTCGATCCTGAGACACCCTGACGCTACGCTGCCCTATATCCTGGAGGTGGATGCCTCGGAAGTAGCCGTGGGGGCGGTATTATCCCAGAGACAGGGGCCTAAGTCACTTTTGTACCCAGTGGCCTTTTTCTCCCGCAAACTCTCAGAAGCTGAGCGGAACTATGACGTCGGAGACCGGGAATTACTGGCAATCAAGGCGGCGTTGGAGGAATGGCGCTACCTCCTTGAAGGTGCGTCCCACCCGATCCTGGTTTATACGGACCACAAGAACCTGGAGTATCTTAAATCTGCCAAACGACTGAAGCCAAGACAGGCCCGGTGGGCACTTTTCTTTTCCAGGTTCGTGTTCCATATCACGTACAGGCCCCGGTCGAAGAACGTGAAGCCCGATGCTCTTTCCCGGATGTACAATGAGCCAGTGTTATCTCCTACGCCAGACACCATTCTTCCCCCAGGAAACTTTCTCCTGCTCCATGAAGATCTCTTGTCCCGAATTAAACAGGCCTCCAGTGATCCGGCTCTATCTTCTGACACCTCTTTAACCTCCAAGGACGGTCTTCTCTGGCACCAGGATAGAATCTTTGTCCCCCAGGAGTTACGTACTGCGGTCCTCAGCTCCTGCCATGACCACCCATTGGCCGGTCACTTTGGAGCATTCAAAACCTTAGACTTACTTCAACGTACGTTTTGGTGGCCCCAGATGAAGAAACACTGCAGGGAATATGTGGAAGCGTGTACCACCTGCATTAGGAATAAGGGGAGTAAGTCGAAGGTTTGGGGCTTGCTGAGACCATTACCCATCCCGGATAGGCCGTGGAAAATGATATCCATGGATTTTATCGTGGAACTGCCCCCCTCTGAAGACTTTTCCTCGATCCTGGTGGTAGTGGACAGATTTACTAAAATGGCTCACTTCTTACCCATGAAGGGGACTCCATCGGCTACAGAGATGGCCAGGACTTTTATTAAAGAAGTAGTAAGGCTCCATGGCATTCCTGCTGACATCACCTCTGACAGGGGTGTTCAATTCACGTCCAGGTTTTGGAAGGCTCTCTGTGGGGCCCTGAAAATCGAGCTTCGCCTATCTTCGGCCTACCACCCTCAAACTAACGGCCAGACCGAGAGAACCAACCAAACGCTGGAGCAGTATCTGCGTTGCTTCTCTTCCTTCTCCCAGGACGATTGGGTATCGCTTCTACCTTTAGCGGAATTCGCATATAATAATTCCGTCCATTCGGCCACCAAACAGTCCCCCTTCTTTGCAAACTTCGGTTTCCATCCACTTTTTCTGCCCAGTAATCTTCCTGAGTGTTCGGTACCGGCGGTCCAGGAGGACCTTAACTTCTTCAGGAATAATAACAGGATTCTTCAAGAAACGCTGGCTAAAACCCAGGAACACTATAAGGAAGTCTTCGATAGGAAGAGAAGGGGCGAGCTTAACCTCCAGGTCGGGGACCAGGTCTGGCTGTCTACGCTAAACTTGAAGTTGGCCTGTCCTTCCAGGAAGCTGGGCCCGAAGTTTGTGGGTCCATTCCCCGTTCTAAGGAAACTAAATGAAGTAGCCTTTGAGCTGAAACTCCCGGGGTCATTCCGGATCCACCCGGTTTTTCACGTTTCATTACTCAAGCCCGCGGTTCCGGACCCCTTTGCCGACCGGAGTACCAACCCCCCAGAACCCGTGATGATTGATGGGGAATTGGAATTCGAGGTTGAAGCTATCTTGGATTGCAGGAGGAGACGTAACCAGACCCAGTTTCTGGTTAAATGGAGGGGATATGGCCCTGAGGAGAATTCATGGGAACCAGAGTCCAACCTGCATGCTGAAAGACTAATCCAGGCCTTCAAAAGAACTCACCCGGATAAGATGGCACAGTTGGGCATCCGGAGGTTGCCCCTTGGGGGGGCAATGTCACGGTCGTTCCACCACCCCGGTCACCCAAGTAAGACTTACCCGCAGGTTCCCGGTACGAGGGGATCGTCGGTGCCTTCGGACGCGGGTTGGCGCTAACGAACGCACGCGAGTGCACATAGTCCCCAACAGGCGCACGCAGGTGCGCGTTGACACGAGCGGGCGCACGCGGGTGCGCGACGAGCCGAACGGGCGTACGCGGGTACGCGGGGTCACGAACGGGAGCACGGTCACCCGCGGGGATACGTAGACGTACCGTGCGACCGTTCTTGGCGCCCAGTTGCCTACTTAAGGGACCTGCTCCTGCTCCTCTGTGCTGTCCCGTCTGCAGCTTTCCCGTGACTCCTGCTATCTGTTCCTGAGTGTGTGTTCCTGATTCTGTACCCGGCCTGTTCCTGGACTTTGCCTGTTTGCCGCCTGCCTCCGACCCTTTGCCTGATTGACTACGCTTCTGCCTTCTGCCTTGCACCTCTGCTGCCCGATTGTTGCCGACCCAGCTCGTCCCTGACTACTCCTGCCAGTCTGCCTACGGACCTGCTCTGACTACTACTTCCGCAGCTCCTGCCTGCTCACCTGTGCCAGCCGTTCAGCGGTTCCTGTCCAGCATCCTGCGCTGGTTGCACCCTCTGCTCCGGTCCACCATCTGCTCCGGTCTTCTCTACCAGCTGACCAGTCTGGCACTTGTGCCCTCCGGACTCCTGAATCCCTGTTCCCATCTCCAGGGGCTCTCGAGCCGGGGCTTACGAGGCGCCGCTCCCTGCACGCTTGGGCTCTCCAACCAGGTACGTGACAGCAAGCCAGGATGAGCAGCTTCAAGGGCCCTGAGGTTGACATTATCCGGCAAGTCTACATCAGGCCCAACTGAGGCCACATAGTTTACTGAATGTTTTTTCAAAAAATTGTGCAGAACGCAGCATGAAAGCACAATATGATTTAGTTTATATCCTGCCATGTGGATTGGAGTCAAAAAAGGCGGAACTGGCTGGCCATTATGCCGAAAGTGTTCTCCACTACAATTCTAGCTCTGGCCAGCCGCACATTAAAGATCCTCCGATCCGGGGTGAGGGTCCTTATCCGGAAAGGCCGCATCAGATGATTTGCCAGAGCAAACGCCTCATCCGCAACGAAAACAAAGGGGAGTCCTTTGACATTCTCCTCTGGAGGTGGCAAGCCCAGACTGCCACTCTGGAGACGCCAGTAGAACTCGGTCCGCAAGAAACACTCCACAATCCGACATACGGCCCTTTTTCCCCACGTCCACATACAGGAAGTCATACGTCGCTGACACCACCCCCAACATCACAATACTATTATACCCCTTGTAATTATAATAGTAGGACCCCGAGTAGAGGGGTGGGACAATGCGGACGTGTTTCCCATCAATTGCACCTCCACAATTGGGAAAGTCCCAACGGCTGGCAAAGTGGGAGGCCACAGTCTGCCATTCCTGTGGGGTTGAAGGAAACTGTGGAGTCAAACAAGAAAAAAAAATTAGTCATTTTGCACATCAACATTGCAAGTAGATTGGACACAAACATTTTTGGCCAAAATCAGTATAAAATTTTTGGAAATTAGTATTTAAAGCCTAAAGTATAAGGTCCCCTTATCAGATTCCTCACCCCCCCCCCCCATCTGATGGCCCATTGCAAAAAATTAGGGGGGGGGGGTGTTTTGGACAGGTTACCCTCTCCACTTCATTGAGAGCTGAATGCAGAAATAATGTGTGATACTTCGGCCAGCCCCTCATTACTTACACTATTGGCAGCCCACTGGACAGGCCAGAAGTGTCATAATACAAAAAAAAGGAACAAATGGAAGCACATTTTGACATTCTGCTATTACATATCAAGATAATAATAGGAGAAAAAAGACTTTAAACTGTAGCATTTGAAAGTATTGAGGCAGGCCCTTGCACTACATGCTTTGGTGAATTCATCCATAAATCGGACCAGAAAAAAGGTAGGTATAGTGTGCATTGGGTTTGGCAAAGTCAGCAGATAGAGGATTGCTATCAGCTGACCTAGCAGTTGGGGGGAGGGGGTTTCTAATGAGTTGGCCCACCAAAAAAAATAAATAAATCTGTCACTCTGCATGAATTTAAGCACACACATAACATTTGTACTCATTGTAGGGGGTGTTTAGGGGAAAGCAATACTATGGAGCTGACAAAATATATTCCTAAGTGACTAGGCTTTAGGTTTATGGGCCCAGAAGAGCATGCTGGGGAAGTTAGTGAAAGAAAATATGCATGAAGGACAAAAAAGGAACTTTAAAAGCTTCCAGCATGCAGGAGGACAAAGGGGCACAGCATATCAATTAGAGCATATTGCAATCATGGTAATTAGGGAATGAGGAAAGGAATACAATACATTAGCAAACATTAAATTCATAGAATGTGATGTTAAAGGAGAAAACTTACCTTCATATAGTCCTTCTGCAGGACCTGTATGATGGCAGAACAGGTCTCTGGAATATTGATTCCCAGAGCCTGGGGGGAGATGCCTGTTGAGAACTTCAGGTCCTGAAGACTTCTCTCTGTCGCCAAGTAGCGCAATGTGGCGATGAGCCTCTGCTCCGGAGTGATGGCTTGCAGCATGCAGGTATCCTGCCTGCTGATATAAGGGGACAGCAAAGCCAGCAGACGGTGAAAAACTGAGTCCGTCATCCAGAGATAATTCCTGAAATCATCAGGATTATTCTCCTGGATCTCACAAAGCAAAGGCATGTGCGAGAACTGGTCACGCTGGAGCAACCAATTCTTGGTCCATGAACTCCTCCTGGTCCCTGTTCATGGACTAGACTTGTGTTAAAGCTAAAAGCCCAACACCAAGTCCCTGCAAAGCACGAACTCTACGACGAGTACGTACACGAAACATGGCTTAAAACGGTCGGCTGGTCAGGACGGACAACAGAAGGCACAGATAAACAGCAAGGCCTGAAAGAACGAACTGAAAACCAGAAACGAGCAGACAATAAGCACTGGAAATCAAAGCGTACTATACCAAGATATAGTCCACAATGACCAACAAATGCGAACTGACTACACGCACTGATAAGCAGATCTGCACCGACAAGCACAAACTGTAGAGCAGTAACGATCTAAAGCACAAATCTGAAAAGCGCAAATTGTCTCTTACCGAACTTCTACTAACACGCGATAAACACGAGATCAGCAGAAGGAGCCCAAAGGGTGCCGGACATGGTGCTGAACTTCCCTTTTCTAGTCTGGTCATACGCGGTTTTCGTCACCGCGTTCTTGGCAACCGGAAATTTCCGACAACTTTGTCCAACCCTGTGTATGCAACACCACTTCCGGACTAAATCCGTCGGAATTTATCCAACGGATTTTGTTGTCGGAATGTCCGACCATTTGTACAAGGGCTAACTGAGCTAGTCTGGGCTGGTTCTTACATTATCTGATATCTGAAGTTCCAGACTGGAGGAAGCAGTGTGCTGATGGAAGCACTGAAGCAGAGTGTCGGACGTTCCGTTACAGTGGGTTTTTCTCCACTGTACTGACCTGGCACCAACCCCCAGGGGACCGGCGGTCGGGCACCTACCTGATATAGGGCTGGCAGGCTATGGTGTCCTCTCCTCTTCTGGGGTGCAGGTGTTGTGTCGAATACTGTCCCCATCGGATAGTGTCCGCCCTGTACTGCGCTTGCGAAGTACGGAGGACAAGGAGACGCCAAAGTCCAGGTTCAAACCCCACCATTCAAGTGGACATAGAGTTAGAATAAAAAAATGCAGAGCAAAGCGAGATTCATCAAGATTACCTCTATAGGGTTACAGTGGGAAGGCACCTCCGACACCCAAAGACCAATTTTTCTGCACCAGTTTGACAGGTGCATATCATTACAGTTTTTTACAGCAAGGCCAATTCTTGCTTTCATCAAGAGTACCTCTATAGGGTTACGGTGGGAAGGCACCACCAACACCCAAAGACCAATTTGCCTGAACCTGTTTGACAGGTGCATATCATTACAATTTTTTACAGCAAGGCCAATTCTTGCTTTCATCAAGATTACCTCTATAGGGTTACAGTGGGAAGGCGCCACCGACACCCAAAGACCAATTTTAATGCAGTAGTTACTTCTATCCACACAGTACACAAGAAACAATAGTTGCAGACTTGCAGACTTAAGGCCCATACACACAATCTGACTTTTTGACAACAAACATGCAAATTGGCTGTTTTGGAGCAACATCCGACCGTGTGTACGTGCCATAGGACAAACTTTTTTGGTTTTCATCTGACTTTTGTTGGCTGTGCGAACGGACAAACTTTCTGGCAACAAAAGTCCAATGGAGCAAAGTCTGATTGTGTGTACAGAAAACCATAGGACTTTTGTACAAAGTACAAACAGGCATGCTCAGAACCAATGCAAAAGATCAGCCAACAATACAGAAGTTGACCAAAGGTGGCGGTAAAGAGCAGAAAAACTACATGATTTGGTTAAAGTTGGCTGAAAAAGTCCTGCCGTGTGTATGCAATACAAGTTCTCGGCCGATGCCCTTTGTACAAAAATCCACAGAAAAGTTTGTACAAAGTCCGATCGTATGTAGTCCACAGAGTTCCCCTTTTACATCTGAATCTGCAGAGTTCCCCTTTAACATCTGAATTCACAGAGTTCCCCTTTGACATCTGAATCCGCAGAGTTCCCCTTTTGCATCTGAATCCACAGAGTTCCCCTTTTGCATGTTGTGACAGACCTAGCTGGGACCGAGGCTCTTGGAGGGGACTGAATGCGAGCCTCTTGCCTTCTGGTTATGGGCCCTGGCATTTGGGGGAATGGTGCTCTTTTTGAGCTGTATGCCTGGGGACCCCTGAGGTGGTGTTACTTGGATTCAGGTCCGTGACGTGGTCCGTAAATGCCATGTTAGCAATAGACTGAATCACACTATTGGGATACAAACTCTTAGGCCCCATACACACTATCAGTTTTTCTGCTGAGTTTTTCCTTCAGATTTACCAAAACCACATAATATGAGGTCATACCTTAGGAGTTTCAATGTGTATGCAATCAGGCAGGCCCTTCTACTACATGGTTTTGGTAAACCTGAAGGAAAAAATCAGCAGATAATCTGATAGTGTGTATGGGGCTTTAGATGCTAATATCATCACCTCCAGCCACCTGTCTGTTGTCTTGTATAATGTAAATGAGTCTAGTCTGGCTTGACACAGATTCTGAAGAGTATTTCACCTATTGTTGTTTTGTTGTTTGTGCTAATTAACCTGCAATTGAATGAAGGAGTCCAGTGTTGATCAGATAATTAGCTCATGCTAATTAGGTTAGGTTTTAGTCACCCCGCTGTATATATATTTTGTGTGAGATCTCAAATAAAGGTCATTCCTGATGTCCTCCAAGACACGTCTAGTTCTTGGGGGTTCCTATAGCCAAATCCATTGGACTTGTGTTCCAGGACTTAGGAACTGGTATACTGACAGAAGCACTCAATCAGAGTGTGGGATCGGTTCTGTCTCATTGGTGGCAGCAGTGGGATGCTTCCTGCATTCTGGGACATCCAAACCTCCACTGGGATCCAAGATCAGGATAGCAGACTTAAGTCACCCCAGCGGAGATATGGACCTGGCATCAGAGTTCCTGGGGCTGCTGTGGATCGTCCTTTCGGTATACACCAGGACTGTGTCTGAGGATGAATACCTGGAGCTCAGGCAGCGGATTCAGGTGGAGCTCTGGATTGGAGCCCTCCAGCTCGCTGGTATAAAACAGGGCAAGTGCTTTCCAACCCAAGAGCAACGGGCCAGTGACCAACGGGCATTGTGGGTGGCATTCCTGGGAGAGCGGCCCCAGGAGCAATGGGTGACTGAGTTGGACAGGCTGGTCCAGCAGTTGATAGAGCTGGACAATCATTATCGGGCTCTGCAATGGCACGCAGAGCAGGGATATTTAGGGGAGACAACAGAATTCTCTCCGGAGGGATATGACTTTGGAGGCCCTGGATTGCTGTGGGAGAGCCTTACAGATCGTTTTGTGTTTGGCAATGAAGGGGAACCTACCCTTGAGGACCTGCGAGAATATAGAGAGGCTATGCTTGGTCTTGCAGGGGCCTCAGAGCTTAAACCTGATCTGGACCATTTGTTAAGGAAGGAACAGCATCTGGAAAGGGCATACAGGAAACTGCTAGAACACGTTCAGCAGCATGCCAGAGAATCGGCAGTGGAAACTCCAAGATTTTCGCCCCGAAACCTGAAGTGCTGACAACAGGGCAGAGTTCTGCTAACTTCTGCCCAGCACCAACAGTGGCTTTGGCCTTCTTGAGAGAAGAGGTAGTCGATCTTTCTCCCACAACACTGACAGGGACATGGGATTTTCTGCCAGCAGCATCTATGGAGTTGCAACAAACTTCTCCAGCTGAAGATCTGGTAACTGAACAGAGGGTCCAAGACCTCTGCCCCACACTTTTAGCAATTCCAGAGACTGGGGATTTAATAGACGTTTCTGTAGAGGAGGAACCACTTAGCAAATCCCCAGGAGAAGTGCTGGCAACTGGACAGAGGGCCCAAGACCTCTGCCCCACACCTGCCGCAATTCTGGAGGCCGAGGGTGAGGAGGTGGCAGTCTATCACAAGCTGCAGATCAGGATCCAAGGAGAGAATGCAGTCGTCACCTCACAACTGCAGCTTGATCTGGTGTCGGGGGATGGGCCTGTGGTCTCCACTAACAGAAAACCAGCAGAAGTGCTAGCAACCGGGCAGAGTGCTACCAACCTCTGCCCAGCACCGGCAACAACTGCGGAGTTCCAGGGAGCTGGGGCAGTCAGCCTCTCTCCCCAACAGTTAGCTGGAGCAGATGATGTAGGGAAGCTCCTACGCCCAGCTGAACTGCTGGCAACAGAACAGAGCGCTGCTGGCCTCTGCCCACAACAAACAGAGGACAGATTTCCTGTAAAGGTGGATCGGACTTCAGTCTCCACCTGTATACCCCAGGGATTCTGGGCAATAGGCCCAGATGCCCAACAGCATGACGGACTGAGCCCAACCACCCTGTCTTCTCTCCTGCGGCTAAAGGGACTCCAGGGGGAAGGACCGGTCCACACCTCTCCCCAGCGTCAGGCATGTTCTCTGAGAGAGGCAGAGGTTGGCTGGGTGAGGAATACTCTGTTTGGGACACTTTATTTGAGGTACTGTGTGGATACCAGCATTAGAGGAACCCCTGACCAACTTCGGAGTCAACCCGTCTGGGGTCTCCTCCTGTGTTAGTCTCCTGCCAAAAGGGGGGAATGTGACAGGCCTAGCCGGGACAGAGGCTCATGGAGGGGACTGAATGCGAGCCTCTTGCCTTGTGATTATGGGCCCTCGCATTTGGGGGAACGGTGCTCTTTGTGAGCTGTATGCCTGGGGACCCCTGAGGTGGTGTTACTTGGATTCAGGTCCGTGACCCCCCCCCCCCAAGACACATGGACTCTGCTGTTTTGTTGTTTGTGCTAATTAACCTGCAATTGAATGAAGGAGTCCAGTGTTGATTAGATAATTAGCACCTGCTAATTAGATTAGGTTTTAGTCACACCGCTGTATATATATTTTGTGTGAGATCTCAAATAAAGGTCATTCCTGATGCCCTCCAAGACTGGTGTTGTCTAGTTCTTGGGGGTTCCTATAGCCAGATCAATTGGAATAGTGTTCCAGGACTTAGGAAGCGGTATATAGACTGAAACACTCAACTGGAGTGTGGAATCGGTTCCGTCTCACATATGAATCCGCAGAGTTCCCCCTTTACATCTGAGAATCCGCAGAGTTCCCCTTTTACATCTGAATCCGCAGAGTTCCCCTTTTGTATCTGAATGTGCAGAGTTCCCCTTTTACATCTGAATCCGCAGAGTTCCCCTTTTACATCTGAATCCACAGAGTTCCCCTTTTGTATCTGAATGTGCAGAGTTCCCCTTTTACATCTGAATCCGCAGAGTTCCCCTTTTACATCTGAATCCGCAGAGTTCCCCTTTTGTATCTGAATGCGCAGAGTTCCCCTTTTGCATCTGAATCCGCAGAGTTCCCCTTTTGCATCTGAATCCGCAGAGTTCCCCCTTTACATCTGAGAATCCGCAGAGTTCCCCTTTTACATCTGAATCCGCAGAGTTCCTTTTTGCATCTGAATCCGCAGAGCTCCCCTTTACATCTGAGAATCCGCAGAGTTCCCCTTTTGCATCTGAATCCACAGAGTTCCCCTTTTACATCTGAACTTGCAGAGTTCCCTTAGACCAGACATGTACGGAGCTATATTGAAAAGGAAGCGCAGGACATACATGACAGGGTGCAAGGAAATTACTGGGCAAAGGAAAAGCAGCGTGGGGGTGGTTAAGAGGCAGGCGTACTTACCCTATTGGTGGACGGTCACAAGGGGGGAGGAGTGTGGGTCCTTCGTCCATGTGCCAGGGTGGGGCAGGTCAGCAGTTGGGGTCAGCAAGCGAGGAGAGACGTTGTGTCCTGCAAGCAGAAGCAGATATAGGGACAGTTAGGATGAGTGGGTTGCAAGCGCTTTGGGCGCAGCTTAAGGAAGCAGCGGAGGTCCATGGCACGGAGTGGCTTCAGGGCCAGATTGCTGCCACGCTGCAGGGGGTAGGACAGGGTCCTTCCACGGCCGGGCCTGTCCAGCGGCGTGCTCGGAGGTCTAGACCCCCGGAGCGCCTGAGCCCTGACAATACCCCCCGGACTCGACGCCGTTATGGGAGCCCCAGCCGGGACCCTTCAGCCACCCCCGCCGAACGGACACTCCGGCCAGCCAGCGGTGAGCCTGGAAGGAATCCCCGTCCACGGCAAAGTCCCAGGGGGGGGGGAGTTCGGGGGGCCGGCGGGCCCCCACCCCCTCCTGCCACCTACGAGATCCGTTCGGCTGCTGCCTCCGGCGAGGTGCCGGTCGGGGGGGCAGTCCGCCGTGGGAGTCACAGAACACCGGGCACCAGTGCGGGAATCGAGGCAGCTGGGGGCCTACCTCGTGGAAGCGCCATCTTGGCTGTTGGCAGTGAGCAGGATCGCGCTCTTGCCTCACGTCGGTCGGGAGGCCCCGCCTCCAGGCTCATTGTGGGTCCTGGGAGGGCTGGCCAGAGGAATGCCTGCGTGGTGGACGGGACGGCGGCGCGGCTGGATGACGTCACCGGCTCGGCGCCAAATTTGAATTCGGAGCTGCACACTGTGAGGAATCCCGGCTGTTCTCATCTGCCCAGCGCTGCAGTGCCCAGGGGAGGAGGAGGAACTGAAGGACTTCAGCGAGATCCGATGGCGGTGGACCGGGCTGGCAGCAGCAGTGAGGAGGGAGAGCTGACTGAAGATCCCCAGGAGGCTGCAGGAGTATCCAGTGGGGCGGCTGGAGGTTCTCATCGCCTGGGACAGCCTGGTGAGTGTTCACACTCTTCTTGTCTTGTGGGGTGGGGGAGGGTTGATGGGGGGGGGAGTGGAGACGGGGGGGCCTCTGGGGGGGGAGCGTGGCGGTTGTGGGGGGGAGGGGGAGGGGGGAGGGTAGTGCCCAGGCCGGGCAGGGGGTGGGGGAGGGGTCGCAGGGGTTATTGGAGGCCCTTAGGGAGCTGCTACGGCGATTGGACGGGGGGGAGGTGAGACCCCCGACTCCGGTGACGCCGTGGGTTTTGCCGCCGGCGGCAGTGGGGGGACAGTCTGGTGGGGGGGGGGCAGCTCAGAAGGTGTCGGTGACGACGGAGACGCAGACGGAGAAGGACGCCGGGGGTACCAAGCCGAGCTCAGAGACGGGGGACAAGGATTTGGACAAGGTGCGTTTGGCGGATGCAGCGCGCTGTGAGGTGTATGTGTGTTTTGAGGGCCCATTGGGGGCCCACTTGAAGAAGGAGGTGCGGGAAAAGATTTGGAAGGACGAGTTTGTGGAGATTTTTTCCCTGCTCCCCTTGGAAAAATTTAATTTAGATCGGGTGAAGCCGGATGAGAGTAAAAAGGATGAGGAGGAGAAGAGGAGGTATAGGTTAATCCCGCGCACATTTGCAAACTGGCTGCAGGCGTTTGCGATTTTTGCAAGTGTGATCGGGGAGAAGGCCCCGGAAAATTGCTCCGCACTGTTTTGCTATTTGGAAGCGATCAGTGAGGCGCATAGGGTTTATGGGGGTCTGGCATGGCTTCGGTATGACGAACAGTTTCGTCAGCGGAAGGCTGTTCGCCCCTCCATTAGATGGGATCACAAAGACATTAGTCTTTGGATGAAGTTGATGACATCTTCGAGGGGGTCGGGGCAGTTATTTCCAGGGGGGCCGGCGGCGCTTCCTCCGCGGGATCGCCGGCCCCAAAAAAGAAAGGGGTCTGCTGGCAGTTCAATGAAGGAACTTGCCGTTTTGGCTCAGCGTGCAGATACAAGCACGAGTGCGCAGGCTGCAGCGGGAGCCACCCCTTCCTGCGTTGCTTTAAGCAGGGCAAGGGTCGGCCAGGGGACAACGCTGGAAAAAGGGATGACGCCGGTGAGTCTGGTAAGGATGCTTCCCTTTCTAAGTAGGTATCCGGACAGGGCGGCGGCGCTGGTTTTGGAGGCTGGCTTTAGGGAGGGGTTTAGGATTCCGAGTATGGTGCGGGAAGTGCCACCGCTCTCGGATAATTTGAGGTTCGCCCGTCTCCATCAGGAGGTGGTGTCGGCCAAATTGGCCAAGGAGGTGGCGTTGGGGCGTATGGCGGGCCCGTTCGTGGATCCTCCGCTGCCGGGTTTAGTTGTTTCCCCGTTGGGAGTTGTTCCAAAAAAGGAACCGGGTCAGTACAGGATGATTCATCATCTGTCCTACCCTAAGGGCGGCTCGGTTAATGATGGTATTGACCCGCAATCCTGTGCGGTTACCTATACATCATTTGATGCGGCAGTAGCATGGGTTAGAAGATATGGTAGGGGATCTCTGATGGCGAAGACCGATGTGGAATCGGCCTTTCGTTTATTGCCTGTACACCCCGAGAGCATGTGTTTGTTGGGTTGTTGCTGGCTGGGAGAGTACTTCGTGGATAGGTGTCTCCCGATGGGGTGTTCCATTTCTTGTGCGTATTTTGAACGGTTCAGCTCATTTTTTGAATGGGCGGTGAGGGAGGTTGCGGGGGTGAGTTCTATTATCCACTATTTGGATGATTTCTTATGCATAGGCCCCCCGGATTCTCGTTGTTGCGGCATTTTGCTCGGGACGGTTCAACATTTAGCGCACAGATTTGGGATCCCCCTGGCGGCGGATAAGACCGAAGGCCCCACATCGGCCTTGGTTTTCCTGGGCATCACAATTGATTCGATGGCCATGGAGTGTAGATTGCCGGAGGACAAATTGGTGGCATTGCGGCGGGAGGTGTGTCTGGCCAGCGGCAAGCGTAAGCTTCGCTTGAAGGAAGTGCAGTCCTTGCTTGGCAAATTGAATTTTGCTTGCAGGATTATCCCTATGGGGCGTATTTTCTGTAGACGATTGGCGGCGGCGACTGCGGGGGTACGCATGCCGAATCATTTTGTGCGGTTGACGAGGGAGTTACAGGATGACATGAAGGTTTGGGATTCCTTTCTGGCGGAATTCAATGGGCGGGCCATTTGGCAAGTTGGGCCGGTCGGCAATGCTGATCTGGTCCTGTTCACGGACGTGGCCGGTTCGGGTGGCTATGGCGCTTACTGTCAGGGAAGATGGAGTGCGGGCCCGTGGCCGGAGAGTTGGAGGGAAGCGGGTTTTCTCAAAAATTTAGTGTTGCTGGAGTTGTTCCCCATTGTTTTAGCTGTGGAGTTGTGGGGGGAGGTATTTGAGAACAGGAAGGTGCGATTCAATTGCGACAACATGGGGGTGGTGATGGCCATTAACAACATCTCGGCCTCTTCCCCCCCGGTGATAAGGTTGTTGCGCCACTTGGTGCTTTGCTGTTTACGCATAAATGCGTTTATATATGCTGTGCATATCCCTGGGGTCGACAATGGCTTAGCGGATGCTTTGTCTCGTTTCCAGTGGGACACGTTTCGCAAATTGGCACCGGAGGCACGTCAGGAGGGGGAACGGTGCCCGCAGGAGCTGTGGACGGTTGCATTGGAGTCGCCGCAGGATTGATCAGACAGTCTCTCAGCGCAGGAACGTGGACGGCTTATCGGAAAGTTTGGCAGGAATGGTTGGTCTTTGTGAATGAGGTAGGAAGTATGGGGGGCCCGGATGGGATGGAGATGTTGGTGTTGATCTTTGTATGTGCTAATCATGCAAAGGGAGTGTCCGGGGCAGCCATCGGACGGAAGATGGCTGCGTTGGCCTTCTGGTTTCAGATGGAAGGTAGGGTGGATGTCACGAAGGCATTTTTAGTCCGCAGGGCTCTGCGGGGGTACAGAAGGGGTTCCCAAACACGCGACTCTAGGCGCCCTGTTTCTTTTGCGGTGCTGGGGTCAGTTCTGTCAGTTTTGGGGGAGGTGTGTTCCACGGATTACGAGGTGGTACTGTTTAGGGCTGCATTTGTGCTGGCGTTCTTTGGGGCCTTTCGGATTGGGGAGCTGGTCTCGCCGTCCAGGAGGATGGCTGGAGGACTGCGGTGGAGTGATGTCCTCTGCTCGGGAGGCAAGGTGAGGATCTGGATTAGGAAGTCCAAGATGGATCAGGAAGGAAGGGGGGCCTGGGTGGAGTTGTTTCCAGGGGTGGAGGAGCAGCTTTGTCCGGTAATGGCTCTGCAGCGGTTTTTGGCACTCCGCCAGCCGGGGGAAGGGGCGTTGCTGGTGCATCGGGATGGATCCTGCCTGTCCAGGTTCCAATTTTCTGCGGTTTTTCGGAGGTGTCTGGAGGCAGCGGGCCTTCCCTCGGGTGAGTATGCTTCCCACTCGTTTCGGATAGGGGCGGCTACTGAGGCAGCTAGATGGGGACTTCCGTCGGAAGTCATTCAGAGGATTGGTCGGTGGGAATCGGCTAGGTTCTGGTTATATGTTAGGCCACAACTGTTGTGTTAATTGTTGATGTTTTTGTATATCTGTTGATGGGTTTGCATGGTTTTTCTTTTCTTTTCAGATCCCCCAAGATGTCTCGTTTGGATAATGGGACATTCTTTTGTTTTTTGGGGGGCCAGGAGGGCGGATGTCAGGCCTGAAGGTAGACAACTCAGGGTGGCTAGGGAGGAAGGTACGGTCAGGTGGATCGGGATCCCGGGTATGATGTGGCATAAGGTGGTCCCCGAGGTACATCGCTTTGCTGCCCTGGATCGGTCCCCGGATATTTTGGTGCTCCATGTTGGGGGCAATGATCTGGGGATCCGACCTATGCGACAAGTGATTAAAGATATCCAGTGGGATTTCTTGAGGCTACGTACCGCTTTCCCGGACATGACGGTGGTGTGGTCGGATATTGTGGCCCGCATGTCGTGGAGAGGGGCTCGATCCTGGGAAAAACTGAACAAAACCAGGATTAAGGTCAACAAGGAGGTGGGTAGGTTTGTGGCCCGGAATGGTGGGGTTGTCATCCGTCATTGGGAGCTAGAAGTGGACACCTGGAGGTATTTGAGGGGCGACGGGGTTCATTTGAACCCTGTGGGCATTGATCTGTGGGCCTTAGGGCTAGAGGATGGTGTGCATCGGGCTTTGCTGGCGTGGCGGCGGTCACAAGTGTAAGGTTTCACACTTGTTCCGTGGTGGCGTTGGGTCCTTGGCGACTGCTATATATATATAGGAAAAGATATATGTAGAAATGCATGGGTCAATTGAAAAAGGTTGGGACCCATGCCAGAGATGGAGTCATTGTGTTTGGGCTGGTGTCAGTCCAGATTAATGGCTAACATATGTTGGGGGTCTGTGGTCAGTTAGTGAGTCCTCGAGGCAAGTTTGGCGGCTGGGGACAGATGCTGACGAAGTGGGGATCACAGGCTCAAAATAATAAGGGGTCGTCAGGGACCAGCCAAAAAGCACTTAGGGTCTTTTGGGTAACTGGAAGTTGTTACAAGTTTTTGTATGGTTAAATATTTAAAATAAAGTTTATTTTTTATTGTTATTTAAATAAAGGCCGTTGAGGCCATTTTCATCCAAGCAGGTGTCCGGGTATTTATTTTAAGATTAACAGTTAAGGTTTACATGTATTGTTGGGGAAGTAAGTTATCTGGCTACCCTAGTCAAGTGATGGGAACCATTTTGAGCCTGAGTGCCCAAACTGCAACACAAAACCAACGTATTCATTTCAAAGTGCCAACATATAGAGAAGTTGATGAGCGTGTGCTGTGATGTCTGGGGGTGAACATGGGACACATCAGAAACCGTTGTGCATTCACTATGTAGTCATGGTGTTTTGTACAAGAAGATCTAAAACTAGAACACATTTTGACAAAAGTTCCATTTTTTGGAAGCTGTCCTAGCATTGTGCAATCACATTCCAGGATCTCTATTCTACTAACTATATATTAATATTCAATACAGTCAAGTTGCATGACAGGTGCACTTTAAATGACTAGTTGTTGAGTAGAAGCACCGGCTGGATGATAAAGAAATCCTGTTACAGGGGTGACCTGCAACCAACAACTCTCCAGCTGCAGCAGAGCTTCCAGTCCCCCCATGCCTTGCTGGCACACATTATGCACTGTTTGGTTGCCAAGGTATGCTGAGATCTGTAGTTCTCCTCCAGCTGAAGACGTACTGGTTGCTCTGCATTGCTGTAGCAGAAGACTACTTCAACAATCTCTCATTCCTGACTATGTTCACAGTCCTATATGTCCAGGAAACATCCTTCAGAATGGAAACACTCAAGGACAACTGTAGCAATAATGCTTTACCAATGCAGTTCACTCCACAATGCTGTGCAGTTCATTGCATGTCAAATGCAAACTCCCAGCAGCTCTACACCTCTTCCCTGTATAATGCCAGGGATTGTGGACTGTCTGTCATGTGACTTGTGTCATGAAATACGGGGGGATGGCGGGGACAAAAACGATATGTATTTACATCTCACTGTACTGCGGTGGTCTTTGCTAAATCTAGCAGGCTTTCCCAGCCAGATCAACCTGAATAGCCAACACAAAGTATCATCAAAGCTCATATCCTACAGAAAATGCTTCCGACAGCTTTGATAGAGAGTAACACAGACAGCATATACACAACATTATTCTGACCATACCCCAGGGGCGTAACTATAGGGGGTGCAGCAGTTGCGACTGCAACCGGGCCCTGTGATGCAGGGGGCCCATGCAGCCCCCTCTACATATGGCCGGCAGCAGCATAGGTAGCTAGGGGTACCAATGCACCATGCACACGGGTGGCTGGAGGTGGAGGGTGACTAGCAGAGCTCCATGCTCGACTATCGCACTGGCTGCTCTTTAGTTGTGCATTCCCCGCATGACCTGAGTCCTCGGCCGGCTCTTCAGAGTACCCCTCTCCTGCTCCATGCATTGCCACTCAGTCCGATGTCTGTTCTCCCCAGCCAGACAGGGACAGTCCCCCAATGGGGCACCTAAAAATAAAATAATTTAAAAAAATACTGATACCAGTAGTGGAACTACAGGGCTCACAAAGGTCATACCTATGACCACGCCCTGGAGTTTCACCGCCAGACTCGAAGGGAAGGGCCCTGGCTGGGGTTCAGGGGGGCCCTTCATGGTTTCTTGCATCGGGGCCCTGAAGGTTCTAGTTACGCCACTGCCATACCCTTCCATATTTTGTGGCAATCTTGGGAAAAAGAAGAAAAAAAAGAAAGGTCCCCAAGAAATAGATTCTATTTGAAGAGGCACAGAAACTGTACACAGCTAAAGACATTTCTTCCCCACACAGCATGTACACTTACTTTAACGCTTTGCACAGCACTCCAATAATAAACCCATCAGCCGACTCAGTTCCCGTGCTCAAGAACGGCCTGTGATTGGGCATCTTCCCCACCACATGTTCTGCCTGCCATCCAACCCAGAGCGACTCTTCATCTCATCCACGCCCATCCTACACACATCACCCCTGCCCCAGAGACTTGTGGGAAATGTAGTTCTATGGGGAGGGGAGCTGTGCATGAAATACACCTCCGTACAGGATTTTCTCACGTGCCCACAGAGAGGGCTTGGCGTGCCAGCTGTGGCATAGGTTCACCATCACTGCCTTAGACTGTAAGGGGGGACTCTGCAGACTGATGTAAGGGAGAAATCTGTGGACTCTGACATAAATGAAGCTCTGGAAACCCCGATTTAAGGGGGAACACTGAGAGCTCTGTTGTATGGAGAGGACTGTGATGTAGAGGGGAACACTGTAGCCTCTGGTGTAAAGGGGAACACTGATGTAAGGGGTGCTCTGAGAACCCTGATTTACCTTAGTGCACTCACTCAGGGGCAGGAGAGAGAAGGGGGAGGGGGGGAGACTTCAGTCACAGAAAGGGATGGATGGTGAGCTCATTCACCCCTTGGCAGTCGGCACTTCTCATCCAGATGTATCTAAGGATGCTGGGCTTCAAATGTCCCTCCCCCACTTCCCTTTTCTTATTGGCTTGGAGTGTGGGCAAACACAGAGAGATTTGGATTGGAGGAAGAGGAGCAGATCAAGCCCTCTCTCCTCTCCCGTCTGTGTGTGTTTGTGGGGGGGGGTTGTTATTGCTGGCTTTGGGCAGTGTGGAAGAGAGTGTAACAGACGCTCTCAGCTTAGACAACTGCAGCCAGCAACCCTCCTTGTAAGCCATAGTCCAGTCTAAATAATGTGTCCGGGTTTAAGGTGGTCTGAAACCCGGACACATGATTCAAAACCCAAACTTTCTGGGTGAATTCCGGACAGGAGGCAACCCTAGATGGGGAGTGTTGGAAATATATATATAGCAATCTAGGGAGGACCATCATCTTAAATGCTGCTAATCTCCCCAACCATGAAAAATGTGTGTTTAGACAGCTGTAGAGCGTCTTGAGCCAGCATTTGTGGAGCTCTAGATAGTTATTGGCAAATCGATTTTTAGTAGAGGTGGGCAGTGATATTCCTGGGTAAGACATACTAGTCTCTGCCCATGGGAATGTTTACATATTTTACAAGAGGTTTCTAGTGATGCCAACTGGCCCCAAACCTAGTATGTAGGATTCCTCTTCGGGGACTTTATAGAAGGTTATTGTGCTAAATCCATATAAAATCTTGTGGACTGTGGCCAGGGAGGTAAGAGGGTTTGTGAGCATTTATATTATTTTTCAGCAAAAAGGTTGATTTTACAGTTGATGAAGTTAATGTTAAAGCCTGAAATAATGGCATTTGACCTAATGTGCTCTGCGAGGGGTTCCATTAATAGGGTAAAAATCAGTGGTGATCGGGGGCAGCCCCGGCGAGTTCCATTAGTGATATTAAAGGGTTTGGATGGCATCTCTAAAGTATAAACCTGATCTGATGGGGAATGATAGAGGGCTGTGATTGGACGATAGTACGTTATTCCGCTAAAGCTGAATCTGTGTAGTACAGCATGTAAGTAAGGCCAATGTATTCTATCCAAAGTCTTCTCTGCATCCAGGGAAAGAAGCAGAGAAGGCGTTTGTGAGCAATTTGCGCGGTGGATGATATTTACGAGTCTCTGTGTAACATCCGAGGATTGGCGACCTGTAATGAAAAGAGATGGGCCCGATGTTTAAGTCGAGCGTAAGTTTGACTGGAACATCGAGTGTTCTCTTGTTCATATAACAAACAAACATATGGGGCACTCGTGGGGCCCGCTGACGAGCACCCCACAATTCACTGCATTGAATTCAGTGCATTGATGGATGCTGATTGGCCAAAGCATGCACCTGACCTGTATGCTTTGGCCAATCACAGTGTTATGTACTGTCAGAGCCATGATTGGCCAAAGGCAGGGTGCCTTTGGCCAATCATGGCTTTAGGGGCTAAGTCCATGCCCCACACTATATAAGACTGCTTGCATTGGTGGCCGTGTATTGTCTGCATTAATGGAGAGAGATTAGGCAGGTTAGATAGTGAATTGAGTGTAGAGTCAGTGTAGTGCATATAACACAGAGTATATAGTGCAGTCAGTGTAGAATATATAACACAGAGTATATAGGGCAGTCAGTGTAGTGCATAGAACACAGAGTATATAGGGCAGTCAGTGTAGAGTATATAACACAGTGTAGAGTATATAGTGCAGTCAGTGTAGTGCATATAACACAGAGTATATAGGGTAGTCAGTGTAGAGTATATAACACAGTGCAGAGTATATAGTGCAGTCAGTTTAGAGTATATAACACAGTGTAGAGTATATAGTGCAGTCAGTGTAGAGTATATAACACAGTGTAGAGTATATAGTGCAGTTGTTGTAGTGTATATAACACAGTGCAGAGTATATAGTGCAGTTGTTGTAGTGTATATAACACAGTGCAGAGTATATAGTGCAGTTGGTGTAGTGTATATAACACAGTGCAGAGTATATAGTGCAGTCAGTATAGAGTATAAAACACAGTTCAGAGTATATAGTGCAGTCAGTGTAGTGCATATAACACAGAGTATATAGTGCAGTCAGTGTAGAGTATATAATAACATAGTGCAGAGTATATAGTGCAGTCAGTGTAGAGTATATAACAGTGCAGAGAATATAGTGCAGTCAGTGTGGAGTATATAACACAGTGCAGAGTACATAGTGCAGTCAACGTAGAGTATATAACACAGTGTAGTCGTAGTAGAGTATATAACAGTGCCAAGAATATAGTGCAGTCAGTGTTGTGTATATAATACAGTGCAGTCAGTGTAGAGTATATAACAGTGCAGAGTATATAGTGCAGTCAGTGTAGTGTATATAACACAGTGCAGAGTATATAGTGCAGTCAGTGTTGTGTATATAATACAGTGCAGAGCATAGTGTATATAGTGCAGTGCATAGTATATAGTGCAGTACAGAATATATAATACAGCGCAGAGTATATATTACAGACAGTGTAGTGGATATAATGCAGTTTAGAGTATATAGTGCAGTCAGTGTACATGCTGGGACTTGTAGTCCTCCAGTGCATACTATTCAATGTGTACAGGACATGTTGGGACTTGTAGTCCTCATGTGTATGATATACAATGTATATAGGACATGCTGGTACTTGTAGTCATCCTATCTATAATATACAATGTATACAGGACATGCTGGGACTTTTAGTTCCCTGGTGTATAATATACAATGTATAAAGGACATGCTGGGACGTGTAGACCCCCTGTTTATAATATACAATGTATACAGGACATGCTGGGAATTGTAGTCCCCCTGTGTATAATATATAATGTATACAGGGCATGCTGGGACTTTTAGTCCTCCAGGTGGTTAATATAACATGTATACAGGACATGCTGGGACTTGCAGTCCTCCTGTGTATAATATACAATGTATACAGGACATGCTGGTACCTGTAGTCATCCTCTCTATAATATACAATGTATACAGGACATGCTGGGACTTGTAGTCCTCTGGTGTATAATATACAATGTATACAGGACATGCTGGGACTTGTAGTCCTCCTGTGTATAATATACAATGTATACAGGACATCATGGGACTTGTAGTCCTCCTGTGTATAATATACAATGTATACAGGACATGCTGGGACATTAGGGTTGCCACCTTTTCTTCAAGTCAAAGCTGTACACTTTAGCGGTGCACAGCAATTGTTCTTTCTTTTTTATAGTATAAACTATATATATATTTTGCTATTAAATAACATTTCTAATAAAATGAAGTTAATAACAAGAGTTCCCCTTTACATCAGAGTCCACAGAGTTCCCCATCTGAATCTGCAGAGTTCCTTTTACTGTAAGGGGGTACTCTGCAGACTCTGATGTTTGGGGGAACTTTGGGGACTCTGACATAAGGGATGTTCTGGGAACCCTGATTTAAGAGGGAACTCTGATGTACGGAGAGGGCTCTGATGTAAGGGGGAATACTGTGGCCTCTGGTGTAAAGGGGAGCTTTGATGTAAGGGGTGCTCTGAGAACCCTAAATTACCTTAGTGTACTCACTCAGGGGCAGGAGAGAGGAGGGAGACTTCAGTCACAGACAGGGATGGATGGTGAGCTCACTCACCCTTTGGCAGTCAGCACCTCTCATCCAGATGTATCTGGAAGCCATAGTCTGGTCTGAATAATGTGTCCGGGTATCAGGCACTCTGAAACCTGGATGCATGATTCCAAACCCGAACTGTCCGGGTGAATCCTGGACAGGTGGCAACCCTATGGGACATGCTGGGACTTGTAGGCCTCCTGTGTATAATATACAATGTATACAGGACATGCTGGAACTTGTAGTCCCCCTGTGTATAATATACAATATATACAGGACATGTTGGAACTTTTATGCCGCGTACACACGAGAGGGATTAAGTCTGACAGACTTCCAACGGAGTTCCGCTGGAGTTCCGCCGGAGTTCTGGCGGATTTTTCGACCGAACGGACTTGGCCACACACAATCACTCCAAACTCCGACGGAGTCGAACGTGATGACGTACGACTGGATTCGACACAGGAAGTTCATAGCCAGTAGCCAATAGCTGCCCTAGCGTCGGTTTTAGTCCGTCGGAGTAGCACACACACGATCGAATTTTTCGAAGGGACCGGGTCCGGCGGAGTTCCGACGGGAAAATTTAAAGCATGCTTCATTTCTAAAGTCCGTCAGACTTTAGTGAGGCTAGAGTCCGTTGCAGCCCACACACGATCGAATAGTCTGACGGACTCAGTCCGTCAGACTTTGGATGTCGAAAAGTCCGCTCGTGTGTACGGGGCTTTAGTCCCCCTGTGTATAATATACAATGTATACAGGACATGCTGAAACTTGTAGGCCTCCTGTGTATAATATACGATGTATACAGGACATGCTGGAACTTTTAGTCCCCCTGTGTATAATATACAATGTATACAGGACATGCTGGAACTTGTAGTCCCCCTGTGTATAATATACAATGTATACAGGACATGCTGAAACTTGTAGTCCCCCTGTGTATAATATACAATGTATACAGGACATGCTGAAACTTGTAGGCCTCCTGTGTATAATATACGATGTATACAGGACATGCTGGAACTTTTAGTCCCCCTGTGTATAATATACAATGTATACAGGACATGCTGGAACTTGTAGTCCCCCTGTGTATAATATACAATGTATACAGGACATGCTGAAACTTGTAGTCCCCCTGTGTATAATATACAATGTATACAGGACATGCTGAAACTTGTAGGCCTCCTGTGTATAATATACGATGTATACAGGACATGCTGGAACTTTTAGTCCCCCTGTGTATAATATACAATGTATACAGGACATGCTGGAACTTATAGTCCCCCTGTGTATAATATACAATATATACAGGACATGCTGGAACTTTTAGTCCCCCTGTGTATAATATACAATATATACAGGACATGCTGAAACTTGTAGGCCTCCTGTGTATAATATACAATGTATACAGGACATGCTGGAACTTGTAGTCCCCCTGTGTATAATATACAATGTATACAGGACATGCTGGGGCTCTCCATAGACATGAGGACACATAAGACATGAAGACTCTCCATAGACTTGAGGAGACATGAGACATGGAAGACGCTACATAGACATGAGGACTAGGGATGGGCAAAAGGTTTGTCCGGCGGTCGGTTCGCGGCAAATTTTGCCTGTTTGCGATTCGCCCAATCGGCGGACTATTGTCGCTGTTCGCCTGGCGGACTTATGTGTTTACAGTGTGAAAGAACTTTGACCTATGATGACACGTCTATCATGGGGTACAGGACAGCCAATTGAGACATGACAGCACATGGACACTTGGACATTCCCCCTAACTTATAAATACACCCGATCCGGCGGCCATTTTACATTCTTTCTTCTGTCACTATAAGGAGAGGTTGCTGTGTGGAGCAGGGAGAGATTGCAGTGACACAAATCACTAGCTATTTGGTACACAAAAGTTCTTTTAAGAACTGGTATGGTATAGGTGTAGTTCAGGATATAGGTTTAAGGCACTGCTATTCAAGTCTTTGTTGCTGCAGATTGTCTTTTGTCAGGGCTGAGAGAGGGGCAGGACGCTGTGTGCAGCAGGGACAGTCAGTTTAATCATCAGCTGTTACTATTAGGTCCACAAAAGTCCTTTTCAGGACTGGTATGGTAAAGTAGTACAGGATATAGTTTTGAGTGCTATTCAAGTTATTGTTCCAGCAGCCTGTGTTTTGTCAGTTTAAATAGGGACAGGCAGGAAGCAGTGTGTAGCAGTGAGGGACAGTCAGTTTAATCAGTAGCTGTTACTATTAGGTCCACAAAGGTTCTTTTCAGGACTGGTATCAGTGGTTTGGTAATAGGCTTGTACACGTATAATATTCTTTCTTCCAAATATAGAAAGAATATTATACTTGACTGCTGCCCTTCTGCTGCAGTAGTCCTTTATCAGTATAGGGACCGAGGTACAGTCTGCTAATCGCAACCTACTATTTGCACAAAGGTCCTTCTAAGGACTGGTAAGGTATAGCGTACTACAGTATATAGGGTTGAGTGAGGTACAGTCTGCTAATCCTTAAGGACTGGTATAGGTCCACAATATATAGGGTTGAGGTGCACTACTGCTGACTGTTGCCCTATTCTGCAGCAGTCCTTTATGAGTATAGAGACTGGGGTACAGTCTGCTAATCACAACCTACTAGTTGCACAAAGGTCCTTCTAAGGACTGGTAAGGTATAGCGTAATAGAGTATATAGGGTTGAGTGAGGTACAGTCTGCTATTCCTTAAGGACTGGTATAGGTCCACAATACATAGGGTTGAGGTGCACTGCTGCTGACTGCTGCCCTATTCTGCAGCAGTCCTTTATGAGTATAGGGACTGAGGTACAGTCTGCTAATCACAACCTAAAAAGCACACCGTACTATATGCCCGTACCCTCCTGTTTGAAGAGGTTGAGCGGTGTCATATTTTTGGGGCCCAGCGGCAAGTTGCTGGTATCAGTGCTGCTGTTAGTGCTCTCTATCTCGGTGCTGGTGTCAGTGCACTCTATCACGGTGCAGCTGTCAGTGCTGTATATCATGGTGCTGGTGCTGGTGATCATCTCCTGCACCCTCTTCTTTGCCTACCCTGACCTTCCCTTGCCTCCATTGTCTCAAGAGTCCTGAATTGTCAGAATTTCACATATAAAAAAAGAATGCTTGTAGTTGTCGATCCCAGATTCACCTCATACATGTGTTATGTCATTGGCCATGTGTGCACAGCTAGTAATTATTTTGTGGCTGAAAATATGACCTGTAGGTTTGTAAAGTTCACATTACCTGTGCTGTGCTGACTTCCTCCTGGTGCTGTACCTCTGCTGTGCATATTATGAGGGGCTCCCACCATCCCTGTGCTATGCTGACTTCCTCCTGGGGCTGCTTGTTATGAGGGGCTCCCACCATCCCTGTGCTGTGCTGACTTCATCCTGGGGCTGTACCTCTGCTGTGCATATTATGAGGGGCTCCCACCATCCCTGTGCTATGCTCATTATGAGGGGCTCCCACCATCCCTGTGCTATGCACATTATGAGGGGCTCCCACCATCCCTGTGCTATGCTGACTTCCTCCTGGGGCTGCTCATTATGAGGGGCTCCCACCATCCCTGTGCTATGCTGACTTCCTCCAAGGGCTGCTCATTATGAGGGGCTCCCACCATCCCCGTGCAGTGCTGACTTCCTCCTGGGGCTGCTTATTATGAAGGTCTCCCACAATCCCTGTGCTATGCTGACTTACTCCTGGGGCTGTACCTCTGCTGTGCATATTATGAGGGGCTCCCACCATCCCTGTGCTATGCTCATTATGAGGGGCTCCCACCATCCCTGTGCTATGCTCATTATGAGGGGCTCCCACCATCCCTGTGCTATGCTGACTTACTCCTGGGGCTGCTTACGGTGCAGGTGTCAGTGCTGTATATCACGGTGCTGGTGTCAGTGCTTTATGTCACGCTGCTGATGTCAGTGCTCTCTATCACGGTGCTGGTGTCAGATCACTCTATCACGGTGCTGGTGTCATTGCTGTAGGTCATGCTGCTGGTGATCATCTCCTGCACCCTCTTTGCCTACCCTGACCTTCCCTCTCCTCCATTGCTTTCATGCGCTCCACAGTCCTGAATTGTCACAATTTCACATATAAAAAAAGAATGCTTGTAGTTGTCGATCCCAAATTCACCTCATACATGTGTTATGTCATTGGCCATGTGGTGGGACTATGTTTGCACAGCTAGTAATTATTTTGTGGCTGCAAATTTGACCTATAGGTTTGCAAAGTTCGCCTCCCATTGAAGTCAATGGGGCCCGCTGCGAACGTTACGGTTCGCGAACTATCGGCCGCGTTCGCGGTCCGCGTTCGCGAGACGTCCCGTCGGAAGTTCGTCCATCACTAATGAGGACACATGAGACATGGAAGAAGCTACATAGACATGAAGACACATGAGACATGGAAGATGCTACATAGACATGTAGTCCTCCGGTGTATAATATACACTGTATACAGGACATGCTAGGACTTGTAGTCCTCGGGTGTATAATGTATAAAGGACATGCTGGGACTTGTAGTCCTCTGGTGTATACTATACAATGTATACAGGACACGCTGGGACTTGTATACAGTGTATATTATACACCGGAGGACTACAAGTCCCAGCATGTTCTGCATACATTGTATATTAAACACCAGAGGACTACAGGACATGCTGGGACTTGTGGTCCTCCATTGTATAATATACAATGTATACGGGGCATGCTGGGACCTGTAGTTCTCCATATGCATACACATATACACACATACATACTAAGATGAGAAGATATGAAGATATACAGTATGTTCACTCCTAATGATATTACAAAGATGATAAGATGGCTCCTAAATCCAACCTTTGTCTTCTCTTTATGTTCCATGTAATTGGGACATCGGAGTGATGACACCCATGTGGGCAGTACCCGGGCTGTCTTGCCATTTTTATCAGTTGAGTCACCACCTAACATACAGGTTCCAGGGACCTCTGAGGTTCTCAGCCCCCTACATGAATGGTGGCCTATCCTTCCCGTCCTCAGGACTGTGTATGGTTGAGCCCTTCTCTCCCAGGAGTACTCACACATTAAATCCAAGCACCGGCTTCCAGGTCTCTGCAGTCAGGGTTCCACCAACCCTCACGTCTCTTCTTTCCCCTCCAGGCACTGGCTGTAATGGTCGGCACTTCTCTCCTAAGTATTCACACCGAGGTCAGATCTTACAGAAAACTTTCTTTACTGTGTTTTCTAAGATCTTATTCTGTGAATAGTACCCCACAGACACACATCAATGTCTGTAGTCTCCTTCCGTTCTCTGTCTCACAAATCATTATATAGACTGCTAGAGAGGAAATTCAGGTTTACTACCCTAAAAGGAAATATTCAAGGATCTCAGAAGCAGCAGGAAGCGGTGAAGACGTAAACAGGAACTTGTGGTTTCACAGACAGCTACTGGTATGAGCTGAGGAGATCAATTCATCTCTTTTACAACTGTCTCAAGCACGAGCTGATACATAACAATCAATATATTGGCATAGAAAGTAACTGCCCAACTCATGGCCGAGATCGTACATAATTACTTCATGCTGGAGAACGTTGTATGTCTAGTGAACAATTAGTCTTGACTATTGTATAGCAGATGTAACCTATTTACCATCCACTACCAGCCAACCCTCCAGCCACCATTCCCCCATACTTTTACCAATAACTGACACCACACCAAGCTGGAGTAAACATTGGCCGTGGCAGCCATCTTCTTTTTATTAAAAACACAAATAAAATTAACATAAACTGTATAACATCTGTTATAAAAAAAATCCCCATCAGTTAACTACTCACGTTGGTCTTTGCAGGAAAACCCCCCAATCTTGGCACTCGATCCCCTCCTGCTCTGCGATAACTTAAACTGAACTAAGGCCTCCAGCTGACATACTAGATTGGAGACAACAAACCACTGACTGCAGTGCCCCCATTAACCAAATTCCAGCTAAACCACCGTTAGCTGTAATACCACCAACGGGACCCAATACCACCGAGGGTTCCCGAACTCTTCCATATCCGGGGTTTCTTCTTTCACCCGCAAAGACCAACACCCGCCACTGCCATGACATCTACTGCTCTGTTGATGCAAAACCACACACCATACTCACCAATATAAGGGAGGGAGGGTGGAAAGATCGTTCCTCCCACTGCCAACTGAGCTGGGGAGGGACCCTGCTTCCTCTAAGTTCCTCACTGCTCCACCCCCACTCCAGACCAATCCTATCTCCTTTTACAAATTCTTTTCCTTCCAGGCTGCCCCTGTTAACCCTGTCATGCCCGCCCTTTGTTTAATTATTTATATTACTTTTACTCCAGGCTCTCTTATTCTTCTTTTGCTCTCCATATGTCCACTAGCTTCACTATTCATCTTTCCCTGGAGGTGAAAACCAAGGAAACACCAACTCCTGGTCCAGTCTGCACCGAGAGAAACACCAACTCTTTACCCAGTCTGAACCAAGGGAAACATGAGCTCCTGGCCCAGTTTGGAGCAAGGGAAATACCAGCTCCTGGTCAAATCTGAACCAGAAAAACACCATCTCCCTGCCCAGAATGAATCAAGGGTAATAACAGTCTCTATCCCAGTATGAACCAAAGGAAACACTAGTTCCTGGCCCAGTCTGAACCAAGGGAAACACTAGTTCCTGGTCCAGTCTGAACCAAGGCAAACACTAGTTCCTGGTCCAGTCTGAATCAAGGGAAATACCAGCTCCTGGCTTTGTCTGAACCAAGAGAAACACCATCTCCTGGACCAGTCTGAATCAAAGGAAACACCAGCTCCTGGCTCAGCTTGAACAAGGGGAAACAACAACAACTACTTCTGGCCTTGTCTGGACCAAAGGTAAAATCAGCCTCTGTCCAAATTATGGCAGATATAGTAAATAGTTACTTCATGCTGGAGAACCTTGCACATCTAGTGAATAATTAGTCTGATTCTTACTTTGCTCTCCATATGTTGCTTCACTATTCACCTGTCTCTGGAGGGGAAAACCAAGAGAAACATCAGCTGTAGGGCCAAGTGAAACACCAGCTCCTGGTCCAGTTTCAACCAAGGGAAACACCAGCTGCTGGTCCAGTCTGAACAAATAGAAACATTGTCTCCCATCCCAGCATGAACCAGCGGTAATATCAGCCTCTATTCCAGTATGAACCAAGGGAAACACAAGCTCCTGGCCCAGTCTGAACCAAGGAAAACACCAGCTCCTGGCCCTATCTAAACCAAGGGTAATATCAGCCTCTATCCCGTTATGAACCAAGGGAAACACAAGCTCCTGGCCCAGTCTTAACCAAGGGAAACACAAGCTCCTGGCCCAGTCTGAACCAAGGCAAACACCAGCTCCTCATCCAGTTTCAACCAAGGGAAACACCAGCTCCTTGCTCATTCTGAACCAAGGGAAACACCAATTCCTGGCCCTGTCTGAAATCAAAGGAAACACAAGATTGTAGGCCAGTCTGAACCAAAGGAAACCCCAGATCCCGACTCAGCCTGAACAAGAGGAATCACCAACTGGGCCCAGTCTGAGACAATGGTAAAATTAGCCTCTGCCCCAGTCTTAATCATTGGAAACACCAGCTACTGGACCAGTCTGAACAAAGAGACATCAGCTCCTGTCCCAGTCTGAACCAAGGGAAAGACAAGCTCCTGATGCAGTCTGAACCAAGGGTAATATCAGGCTCTGTCCCAGTCTGAAGGAGAGGAGTGTGGAGGGTAGGGATGAGCTGAACACCCCCCGGTTCGGTTCGCATCAGAACTTTTGAATGGACCGCAAATTCGTACGAACTTTAGAACCCCATTGAAGTCTATGGGACTCGAACGTTCAAAATAAAAAGTGCTAATTTTAATGGCTAATATGCAAGATACTGTCCTAAAAAGGGTTTGGGGACCTGGCTCCTGCCCCAGGGGACATGGGGTCAATGGCTAAAATGTTTTTAAAAACTGACGTTTTTGCGGGAGCACTGATTTAATGACGATTAAAGTGAAACAAAAGTGAAATATTCCTTTAAATATCGTGCCTGGGGGGTGTCTATTGTATGCCTGTGAAGTGCCACGTGTTTCCCGTGTTTAGAACAGTCCCTGCACAAAATGACATTTAACTGAAAAAAAGTCATTTAAAACTGCTTGCGGTTTTAATGTAATATCTGGTTCCAGCAATATGGATGAAAATCATTGAGAAAAATGGCATTGGTAGCCCCCTTGGGTCTTGTACAGATATTAAGGTGAAACCCCGTACCCATATTAAAAAAAGGAAAGACGTGGGGCCCCCAGGCCCTATATACTCAGAACAGCAGTATACAGGCGGTGCAAACATGACAGGGACTGTGTAGGTTTGTTGTGTTAAGTAGAATCTGTTTGTAATTTTCAACTGGTACATTTTTAAAGTGTAGCTCCAGTCCAAAAATCAATTTTTAAGCTTTTTGGAAAACATAGGGAAGGGTTATCACCCCTGTATAATTTGTTTTGCCGTCCGTCTTTTTTCATCTCACTTCCTGTTGTCTCCTTCCATTTGCAAGTAGCAGACGTTTGTAAGTTGGATGTTTGAAAGTAGGGGCCTCCCCTATATGCTCTGCAGAAATGGCGGAACAAGGTGTTGGTGTTGCCACAACGTTGTAAGCCCTCAAAGTGACTCTTGGTGGGCGCTGGAGCACCCTGCTGCGAACGATTATATCAAGAATTGTAATTACATGCCACTGTTGAACAGTGGTAGAAAAATTGGGCCTTTGGTGGTTGTGGTGCTGGTGCCACAACACTATAAGTCCTCACAATTACTCTCGGCGGGCACAGGAACGGGCCCTGCTGTGAAATATTATATCAAGAATTGTAATTACATGTCCCGTTAAACAGTGGCTGAAAAAATGGGCCTTAGGCACTAGTGATGGCCGAACGGTTCGCCCGGCGGTCGTTTCGCGGCGAATTTCCGACATTCGCGGTCCGCACGTTCGAACGCCTTTTTCCGTCGTTCGCCGCGGCGGACTTACGTGTTTAATGTATACAAGAACTTTAACCTTTGGTGACACGTTTATCATGTGATACAGGACAGCCAATTGAGACATGACAGCACATGGACACTTGTACATTCCCCCTAACCTATAAATACACCCGATCCGGTGGCCATTTTACATTCTTTCTTCTGTTACGATAGGGACAGGTTCCTGTGTGGAGTAGGGAGAGATAAACCACTAGCTATTTGGTACACAAAAGTTCTTTTCAGGACTGGTATAGGTGTTAGGTGTTGATAGGTTTGCTGTGCTGCTGATTCTTGCAGCAGCCTGAGTGTCTTTTGTTAGTTTAGAGAAAGGGAAAGGACGGTGTATGCTACAGGGACAGCCAGATTAGTCTTTCATCATCATCATCATCATCATCATCATTAGCTGTTACTATCAAGGTCCACAAAAGAGCTGTTCCAGTAACCACTAATCGTTCTCTTTTTTTGCCAATTTGTATAGGGACAGGAAGGAAGCAGTGTTGTCAGGCAGTGAGGGTAATTTTAAAGACTTGCTGTTATTATTAGTTCCACAAAGGTTCTTTTCAGGACTGGTATCAGTGGTACAGTAATAGGCTTGTACATGTATAATATTCTTTCTTCCAAATATAGAAAGGATATTATACTTGACTGCTGCCCTTCTGCTGCAGTCTGCTAAACATTCACAACTCACTTGTTCCACAAAAGTTCTTATAAGGACTGGTAACTTGGTATAGGGTGCTACGGTACATAGGCTTGAGTGCGGTACAGTCTGCTGTTCTGTAAGGACCGCTATCGGTCCACAATAGATAGGGTTGACGTGCACCACTGCTGACCGCTGCCCTATACTGCAGCAGTCCTTCAGCGGTATAGGGACTGACGTACAGTCTGCTAATCACTAACACACAACCTGCTTGTTCCACAAAAGTTCTTATAAGGACTGGTAACTTGGTATAGGGTGCTACGGTACATAGGCTTGAGTGCGGTACAGTCTGCTGTTCTGTAAGGACCGCTATCGGTCCACAATAGATAGGGTTGACGTGCACCACTGCTGACCGCTGCCCTATACTGCAGCAGTCCTTCAGCGGTATAGGGACTGACGTACAGTCTGCTAAACACTAATACACAACCTGCTTGGTCCACAAAAGTTCTTATAAGGACTGGTAACTTGGTATAGGGTGCTACGGTACATAGGCTTGAGTGCGGTACAGTCTGCTGTTCTGTAAGGACCGCTATCGGTCCACAATAGATAGGGTTGACGTGCACCACTGCTGACCGCTGCCCTATACTGCAGCAGTCCTTCAGCGGTATAGGGACTGACGTACAGTCTGCTAAACACTAATACACAACCTGCTTGGTCCACAAAAGTTCTTATAAGGACTGGTAACTTGGTATAGGGTGCTACGGTACATAGGCTTGAGTGCGGTACAGTCTGCTGTTCTGTAAGGACCGCTATCGGTCCACAATAGATAGGGTTGACGTGCACCACTGCTGACCGCTCACCTATACTGCAGCAGTCCTTCAGCGGTATAGGGACTGACGTACAGTCTGCTAATCACTAACACACAACCTGCTTGTTCCACAAAAGTTCTTATAAGGACTGGTAACTTGGTATAGGGTGCTACGGTACATAGGCTTGAGTGCGGTACAGTCTGCTGTTCTGTAAGGACCGCTATCGGTCCACAATAGATAGGGTTGACGTGCACCACTGCTGACCGCTGCCCTATACTGCAGCAGTCCTTCAGCGGTATAGGGACTGACGTACAGTCTGCTAATCACTAATACACAACCTGCTTGGTCCACAAAAGTTCTTATAAGGACTGGTAACTTGGTATAGGGTGCTACGGTACATAGGCTTGAGTGCGGTACAGTCTGCTGTTCTGTAAGGACCGCTATCGGTCCACAATAGATAGGGTTGACGTGCACCACTGCTGACCGCTGCCCTATACTGCAGCAGTCCTTCAGCGGTATAGGGACTGACGTACAGTCTGCTAAACACTAATACACAACCTGCTTGGTCCACAAAAGTTCTTATAAGGACTGGTAACTTGGTATAGGGTGCTACGGTACATAGGCTTGAGTGCGGTACAGTCTGCTGTTCTGTAAGGACCGCTATCGGTCCACAATAGATAGGGTTGACGTGCACCACTGCTGACCGCTGCCCTATACTGCAGCAGTCCTTCAGCGGTATAGGGACTGACGTACAGTCTGCTAAACACTAATACACAACCTGCTTGGTCCACAAAAGTTCTTATAAGGACTGGTAACTTGGTATAGGGTGCTACGGTACATAGGCTTGAGTGCGGTACAGTCTGCTGTTCTGTAAGGACCGCTATCGGTCCACAATAGATAGGGTTGACGTGCACCACTGCTGACCGCTCACCTATACTGCAGCAGTCCTTCAGCGGTATAGGGACTGACGTACAGTCTGCTAAACACTAATACACAACCTGCTTGGTCCACAAAAGTTCTTATAAGGACTGGTAACTTGGTATAGGGTGCTACGGTACATAGGCTTGAGTGCGATACAGTCTGCTGTTCTGTAAGGACCGCTATCGGTCCACAATAGATAGGGTTGACGTGCACCACTGCTGACCGCTGCCCTATACTGCAGCAGTCCTTCAGCGGTATAGGGACTGACGTACAGTCTGCTAAACACTAATACACAACCTGCTTGGTCCACAAAAGTTCTTATAAGGACTGGTAACTTGGTATAGGGTGCTACGGTACATAGGCTTGAGTGCGGTACAGTCTGCTGTTCTGTAAGGACCGCTATAGGTCCACAATAGATAGGGTTGACGTGCACCACTGCTGACCGCTCACCTATACTGCAGCAGTCCTTCAGCGGTATAGGGACTAAGAGTTTTGTCACAGGGTCATTTAAAAAATGACATGCAGAGGAAGAGGCAGGCCCTTCCGCAGGGGTGGTAGGGGTAGGGCAGGAGCAACAGGCTTGAGCCAAAGTGGGAAGTTGCAGAAGGTGCGTTCAATTACTTTAAAGGATGCACCAGACTTGGTTGAGTGGCTCGCTCAGCCTTACTCTTCTGCACCCTCCTCATCCTCTCGATCTGCACCCTCTTCTTCACTCTCTGCTATGTGCACCCCCAAAGACACTACCACCAACAACACGACCACCACCACCACCACCACATACCTTCCGCTTGAGTCACTGGAATTATTTTCCGATCCATATCAAGAGGACATTTCTGATGCGCAGCCACTCTTGGTATTGGATCAGGAAGAGGAGGTAGCAACAAGCGCTACTCAGCAGTCTGACGCCAGTACCCAGATCAGCCCAAGGAGGAGGTTGGTCCCCGGTGTTGCTGCCTACTCCGAGATCTCTACTTATAGCGGTGGGGAAGGTGACGTTGATGATGACGTGTCTAGTGATGTCACGTGGGTGCCCACAAGAGAGGAAGAGGAGGGGAGTTCAGAGGGAGATATGGACCAGCAGATAGGGAGGAGAAGCAGCAATGACTTACATTGCACAGCAGGGACAAAGCAGACTGCAAATGTATCAGGAGCGAGTCATCGACCATGTACGGTCACATCTGGCGCTCCCAGGACACCGGCACATGGCTCCGCAGTGTGGGCTTTTTTTAACGTGTCCGCTGCTGACAATAGCGTTGCCATCTGCAATCTTTGCAGTCAACGCGTTAGTCGCGGTAAGCCCAATACTCACCTAGGGACGACCGCCTTAAGAAGGCACATGAGCAGCCATCACCGAGCCCAGTGGGAGCAACGGAACACACAAAGCCACACTGCAGGCTCTCACCGTCCAGCCTCGTCTTCTACTTCTCCTTCTCCTCTCTCCTCACAATTGTCCTCCACTCCACCTTCCATCACGCCAAGCTCACATTTTTCTGCAAAAAGGCAGGCTTCCGTGGGCCTAATGTTTGAGCGTAAAAAAATGATGATGCCGGATAACCCTCTTGCCCAACGGTTGGCGGCTGGCTTGTCAGAACTCATAGCCCGCCAACTACTGCCATATAAACTGGTGGACTCGGAGGCCTTTCGCAAATTTGTGGCCATTGGAACACCACAATGGAAGGTCCCAGGAAGGAAGTATTTCTCAGAGAAGGGCATCCCAGAGCTATATGGCCATGTTCAGCGGCAAGTGAATGTATCTCTGGCACACAGTGTCGGTGCCAAGATACATCTGACCACAGACACGTGGTCTAGCAAACACGGGCAGGGAAGGTATATCAGTTTTACTGCCCACTGGGTGAACCTTCTGACGGCCGTCAAGCATGTAACCCGTGGCACCCGTGTAGATTTGGTTTTACCGCCACGGATTGCATGCAGGCCTGACTCTTCTTCTCCTCCTCCTACTCCATCCTCCTCCCTCTCCTCCTCAGCTGCCTCCTCCTTTTCCGCTGCTAGCGTCTCTTCCACTGCACCGCCCAAGCTCCCCAGAACCTATTCCACATGCCAGGTGAGACGTTGCCATGCCGTGCTGCGTCTGTTGTGCCTGGAAGCAAAGAGCCACACTGGCCCGGCACTCCTTTCAGCTTTGCGTTCACAGGCAGATGAGTGGCTAACACCGCTCAATTTGACAGTTGGTAAAGTGGTGTGTGACAACGGTGCCAATCTGCTTAGCGCATTGAAACAGGGCAAAATCACGCACGTGCCGTGCATGGCACACGTCTTAAACTTGGTCGTGCAGCGATTCCTTGTCAAATACCCTGGGGTCCAGGACATCTTGCGGCAGGCAAGGAAAATCTCGGCCCATTTCAGAAGATCTTACACGGCCATGGCTCGCCTTGCTGACATTCAGCGGCGACACCATCTGCCGGTCAGACGTCTTATTTGCGATTGCCCGACGCGATGGAACTCAACCTTCTATATGCTTGATAGGCTGCTCCAGCAGAAACGTGCAGTTAACGTCTACCTGTATGAACTCTGCGAAAGAAACGGTTCTGGGGAGCTGGGTTTTTTTTCACCGCGCCAGTGGCTGCTCATGCGCGACACATGCAGACTTCTGCGGCCATTTGAGGAGATCACCAAACTGGTCAGTCGCAGCCATGGCGCCATCAGTGACATGGTACCTTATGCCTTCTTTCTGGAGCGTGCATTGCGTCGTGTCATTGATCAGGCTGTGGAGGAGCAGGAGCGGGAAGATGAGGAAGTCGCAATGCTGGATGAATTCCCAGGGGGGGCTACTCTATCTGAGACAAGTCAACAACAGGAGTCTGATGAGGAGTCAGAGGAGGATGGTGCCGGGGCGGATGAGCAGGAGCAAGAAGAGCATGCTTTAAACCTTTCTGGGATCCCTGTTGTGCGAGGATGGGGAGAGGAGAATGAAGAGGACGACATTATCCTGGATGATGAGCAGGAGCCAGGCCACCACACCGCTTCCACTTTAGTGCAAATGGGGGCCTTCATGCTCCAGTGTTTTAATAGGGACCCCCGTATAAAAAGCATGAGGGTCAAGGACCAGTACTGGGTGGCAACGTACTTAGACCCCCGGTACAAACACAAAATGGCGGAAATGTTACCGCCGTCGCAGAGGGCTGTCAGAATGCAGCACTTCCAGGCCTTGCTTCGAGAAATGCTGCATTCTGCTTTTGCGTGCGCTGGCAGAGGAGCAATTCCCACTCCCAGAGAAGGATTTGCGGGTACCAATCCAACAGCGCCTGCAAGAAGAGGCCGGTTTGAAGATGTGTTGGTGACTTCGGATATGAGGTCATTCTTTCAGCCGACCCATCGACAGGTGTCATCCGGATCCAGCATCAGGGAACGCCTAGACCGTCAGGTGTCCGACTACATTGGGTTAACGGCCGATGTGGACGCTCTGAGGAGTGATGAACCCCTAGACTACTGGGTGGGCAGGCTTGACCTCTGGCCAGAGCTTGCCCAATTTGCAATCGAACTGTTGGCTTGCCCCTCATCCAGTGTCCTGTCCGAAAGGACGTTCAGCGCAGCAGGGGGGATTGTGACCGATAAGCGTACTCGCCTAGCTCACCACAGTGTTAACTACCTCACATTTCTAAAAATGAATGAGGCATGGATCTCGGAGGAATTCAACACATGTGACCAGTAGACCATGTATATGTCTATAAACTATTTTTTTAATCAAGCACACAGACCTTCTTAATTCATTTGGCTCACTTCCTTGACCCAAAAAAGCACACCGTACTATATGCCCCTACCCTCCTCTTTGAAGAGGTTGAGCGGTGTCATATTTCTACTGGGGCTGCTTATGATATCCCTGTGCTGTGCTGACTTCCTCCTGGGGGTTCTTATTATGAAGGGATCACACTATCCCTGTGCTGTGCTGACTTCCTCCTGGGGGTTCTTATTATGAGGGGATCACACCATCCCTGTGCTGTGCTGACTTCCTCCTGGGGCTGCTTACGGTGCTGCTGTCAGTGCTGTATGTCACGGTGCTGCTGTCAGCGCTGTATGTCACGGTGCTGCTGTCAGCGCTGTATGTCACGGTGCTGCTGTCAGCGCTGTATGTCACGGTGCTGCTGTCAGCGCTGTATGTCACGGTGCTGCTGTCAGCGCTGTATGTCACGGTGCTGCTGTCAGCGCTGTATGTCACGGTGCTGCTGTCAGCGCTGTATGTCACGGTGCTGCTGTCAGCGCTGTATGTCACGGTGCTGCTGTCAGCGCTGTATGTCACGGTGCTGCTGTCAGCGCTGTATGTCACGGTGCTGCTGTCAGTGCTCTGTATTACGGTGCTGCTGTCAGATGCCTCTATCACGGTGCATGTGTCATTCCGGTATGTCACGCTGCTGGTGATCATCTCCTGCACCCTCTTCTTTGCCTACCCTGGTCCCTGACCTTCCCTCTCCTCCATTGCCTTCATTAGCTCCATAGTCCTGAATTGTTAGAACAATTTCCCAAATAAAATAAAAATGCTTGTAGTTATCGATCCCAAATTCACCTCATACATGTATTATGTCATTGTCCAGATGGTGGGACTACGTTTTACCCCCTAATAATTACCACGTGGCCGCAAATTCGACATGAAGGTTTGCAAAGTTCGCCTCCCATTGAAGTCAATGGGGCCCGCGGCGAACGGTCGGTTTCGCGAACGTTTGGGTCCGTTCGCATTTCGCGTTCGCGAAACGTCCCGTCGGAAGTTCGTCCATCACTATTAGGCACTGCTTGCTTGTTGCCACAACACTGCAACCTCTCCCAGATACTCTAGTTGGAGTGCAGGAATGAGCCCTGCTGCAAAGCATTGCATCAAAAATTGTAATTACATGCCCCTGTTAAACAGGGGCTGAAAAATTGGGCCTTAGGCACTGGTGCACAACACTGCAACCTCTCCCATGTACTCTATTTGGAGTGCAGGAATGAGCCCTGCTGCAAAGCATTGCATCAAAAATTCTAATTACACGCCCCTGTTAAACAGGGGCTGAAAAATTGGGCTGGTGGCATCACCCAGAACCAAAAATGTTCTTCTAAGATATCAGCGGGATCATTGAGGAGTCAGTCAACATAACAGGACAGTCACTCAGCATCAGCATAGGCAGTCTTAAAGGGATGTGACATTTCAAAAAAAATTACTCGGTTACATCAGCTTCAGGTGCTTGGTAGCTGGTGGCGATCCAAGACTGATTCATCTTTATGAAGGTCAGTCAATCAACCGAGTCGGTGGACAGGCGCACCCTGTGATCGATTACAAAGCCACCAGCAGCACTGAAGGTGCATTCCAAAAGAACACTGGATGCAGGACAGGCCAGTAGCTCAATTGCATACTGTGCAAGCTCTGCCCAGTGATCCATCCTCAAGACCCAGTAAGCCAGAGGATTTTCAGTGGGAAAGGTGTCCAAGTCTGACCTTGCCCCTAGGTATTCCTGCACCATGTAAATCAGATGCTGGCGATGGTTGCTGGAATCGATCATACCTTGGGGCTGCGGAGTAAAACAATTGTCTGAACGCATCGGTCAGAGGGCCACCTTCTCCACCGCTCCTTCTGACCGAAGCCTCAGCAATACGTTGTCCAGGACCAGGAGTTTGTAACCTCCCAGACTCTGGGAACGCGTTGCACAGACCTTTCTGCAAGGCCTCCCGGAGATGTCTCATCCTCTGCTCCCTCTGCAACAGCAAGATAAGGTCGGCAACCTTACCCTTGTACCGTGGATCAAGGAGAGTGGCCAGCCAGTAATGGTCCCTCTCCTTGATCCGAACAATACGAGGATCCTTCCCCAGGCTTTGCACGATCAGGGAGGCCATGCAGCGTAGGTTAGCTGAGGCATTCGGTCCGGAGTCCTTTGGGTCACTAAGCACAGCATGATCCGCAGCCACCTCCTCCCAGCCACGTACAAGTCCACGGGTTTCTTGGAACTGTAAATCATCCCTACAAGACTGCTGCTGCTGCTGAGTGCCAGCCTCCACCTCCATGCTGACACAATCCTCCTCCTCCTCGTCCTCTTCCTGTGTGATGGGTGGGACAGCAGGAACACTGTCTGGATAAAGGGGGCCTTGAGAGGCAAGGAAGTCCTCCTCTTCCTGCCTCTGTTCTGCCTCAAGTGCCCTGTCCAATATTCCATGCAGCATATGCTCCAACAGGTAGACAAGAGGTACAGTGTCACTGATGCATGCACTGTCACTGCTCACCATCCTTGTGGCCTCCTCAAATGGTGACAGGACATCCCTGATAATGCCCCACTGGCGTGGTGAGAAAAAACCGAGCTCCCCTGACCCTGTCCTGGTGCCATAGTCGCACAGGTACTCATTGATGGCCCTCTGCTGCATGTGCAGCCGCTGCAGCATGGCCAACGTTGAGTTCCACCTGGTGGGCATGTCACATATAAGGCGGTTCTTGGGCAGGTTCAACTCCTTTTGGAGCTCAGCCAGCCAAACACAGGCATTAAATGATTGGCAGAAATGCACACAGACTTTCCTGGCCTGCTTCAGGACATCCTGTAATCCCAGGTACCTGCCCAAGAACCACTGCACCACCAGGTTAAGGACATGAGCCACACAGGGCATATGGGTCAGTTGTCCCTGTCGGAGGGAGAGCAGGTTGGTGCCATTGTTGCAAACCACCATTCCTGGCTTAAGCTGGCATGGCATTAACCACTTCTCGGCCTGCCCCTGCAGAGCTGACAAAATATCTGCCCCAGTGTGGCTCCTGTCCCCCAAACTCACAGAAGGTAGCTGAGTCTGCCAACTGAAAAGGCAGCAGTTGAAGTGCTAGCAATTTAGCCAAGCTAACATTCAACCGCTGGGCATGTGGATGGCTGGGAGTGAACTTCTTTTGACGGTCCAGCAGCTGGGGCAGGGAAATTTGCCTGCTATAATCGGATGTGGGTGTACTGCTAGCAGAGTGCCCGGAAGCACTTGGCTGTGACACACCTAATTCTACACCTTCATTCCTCTCAGCGCAGGTTTCAGAGGGGACTGAAGGTCTAGTGGGGTTGGAGATCCCAGCTGATGAGGAGCAAGGAGAGGTCCGCTTTGTTCTTTGGTGTGGGTCTTTGAGGTACGCTTGCCAACGAGCTGCATGGCAGGTCAACATATGTCTGGTCAAGCATGTGGTGCCCAAGCAGCTGATGTTTTGGCCACGCGAGGTACGCTTGAGACATATGTTGCAGATAGCAGCGGTGCGATCTGATGCACTTGTCTCAAAAAAGGCCCACACCAAAGAACTTTTAGAATAACGCACAGAGGCAGCACCCTGCACAGGCGGAGCTCTGCGGTGTGATTCAGTCGGTGTGCTGCCCCTAAGCTGACCCCCGGAGGGCATCCTGCCTCATTGGACATGTGCCTCCTCCTCCTCTCTCCTACCAGGCACCCACGTGGAGTCAGTGCCCTCATCATCCCCTCCCTCTTCATCGCTGGAGCAAACCTGGCAGTATGCTGCAGCTTGTGGAACATGACTGCCAGATTGCTGTCCTTCTTGAGCATCCCCTCTCTCTGCGCTCACGCTACTGCCTTCCTCTAGCTGAGTGTCATCATCAGAGCCTACAAAACACTGGGCATCCTCCTGGAGCATGTACCCAACACTGTGCTCAAAGAGTACAGGGGACTCCTCAGGAGGACGTGGTGGGTCTAGGGAAGGAGTCACTGATGATGACATTGAGACGAGGGAAGAGGATGCGTTGGCAGCTGCTTTGCTAGTACCCTGAGCCTGGGTGAGAGAGGATGAGGAGGATGAAGAGGGCTTGGCCATCCACTCTACCAAGTCTTCGGCATGATGCGGCTCAACATGTCCAGCTACCGAAAATAAGGACAAGTGTGTTCCATGGCCACGTGCTGATGATGATGCACCACGTCCACGACCAGCACTGTTGTCTCTAAACACAGAGCCTGCTTGCCATCTTTTATCGGCTCGTGCCTGTCTGCCTCTCCTTGTTGGCCTTCCAGACATGGTAATGGCCTGAAGGGAGATGGGAAAACCAGCAATTGGGTAGTGTATATTGTGCTGGAGGCACACACAACATCCACTAACTCCTGCAGATGCCTTTATTATAGAACAACAGGAATTAAAGGGTAGATACCGGTGTATACTGTGCTGTGCTGGAGGCCCACATTACCAACTAACTCCTGCAGATAGCAGATGGCTCAATTAGAAAAGAGCAAAATAGGTAGATAATGGTGTATACTGCACTCAGGGCACACAGACAACACCCAGAATCTCCTGCAGATGGCTGAAAGCTCAATTACAGAAGAGCAATATAGCTATATAGGTGGATAATGGTGTATACTGCGGTCAGGGCATACAGACAACACCCACAAACTCCTCTAGATGGCTGAAAGCTCAATTACAGAAGAGCAAGAACGCTAAATAGGTGGATAAAGGACAGTGTATACTGTGTTGAAGGTACACAGAGAACACCCACTAACTCCTGCAGATGCCAACACACTACACAGGGTCGCCATGCTTGCGGCCTTATATAGTGTGGGGCATGTACTTCAGAGCCTGAGCTATGATTGGCCACAGGCATCCTGCCTGTGGCCAATCATGGCTCTCCTCGCTGCCGGCGCTGTGATTGGCCAAGCATGTGGGGTCACAGTGCATGCTTGGCCAATCATGAGCCAGCAATGCACTGCGATGACGCAGTGCATTGTGGGCTGTGAGAGCCACACGAATTTGGCGTGAACGGCCCACAGAGTTCTGGCTTTGCCGAACGGGCGAACAGCCGGTGTTGAGTCGAATATGCGTTCGACTCGAGCATCAAGCTCATCCCTAGTGTGAAGAAACACTGGGGGAGTTCCACTCTGATCTCAAGGAGAGAAGATCAGGTCTGACCAGGTCATCACCCGGGAGAGGTACTAAGAGACTGCGTGTGATCAGTCAGGATCCTGTACAGACCATGTTGTGCAGCTGGTGGGTAGAAATCCCTGAAATGCCCTTCACTGGCTTGCTGGCTGGCCTGGAGTTCATGGAAGGAGCTACACTTGAGTGATTCACTCCATACGTATCTTCTGTATAATGATCAATCTGTATGATCAGATCTTATTTATCAGGATTTATAGAATTGTAGATCCTCCATCTCAGTGTGAAGAAGGAGAAGTCTTGTGTGGAAGGTGGAGGTCTGTCCGTGGTCTGTCTGTACAATGTGTTGGTGGGATCTGTGGTAGATGGTTTAGGTCTCCTCAGATTGGGAATCCCAGTCAGTCTATGTATGGTGGATGTCTACATGGAGACAATGGATTATCACATCAAAGTCTGAGGAATGTTTCTACTGGAACGTCTTTTTATTCTTATATAATGAGATTTTATTGGAATTGGAAATACAATTTATTTTTAGACATTTTCTGTTGATTCTTCTGAATACCAACATATTGACCCCTCAGAAATCCTCCAATCATATCGCTCCACATTTACACCCCCCCTCCCCCATACACCCAGCCTGAGGAAGGTTTAGACTTGTTCTGATCTCTGTATAGAAAGAGGAAGTTGGAAGCTCCGAGCAATGAGTTGTGTAAGAAGACTCCGATAGAGGAAGTAGAAGAAACCCCCCTCCCCCGCCTCCTCTTCCTGCATTAGGAAGTCATTGTACGTAACATTCACATCAACTTCTTATTCACACACATTCCATCTTCATACCGTAGAAGAAGTTGGACTCTCTTGGTGCCGTGGTTCCGGGTTTTATCTTCCAGAATCTTCTGTGATTGGACTCTTCACCTTTCTAGAACTATCTTCAGGTCTCTTCATTGTCGGGAAGTACAAACAATCTGATTGGAGGATGTATGGGCAGATCTAACAAGGTGAGACCCCACCAATCATTCTTCTGACTGTTCTAAACAAAGTCTATATCCATATAGATAATGTATACATGGATGATGTATACTGTATATAGAGAGGAGAGTCTGTATCATTCTATATATCTCTGTGTATAACATCCCCCCACTGATACCATAGATCAGAAGTCTGTATATTGTGTAGTCTCCATATAGATAATGTATAAATGGATGATGTATACTGTATATAGAGAGGAGAGTATGTATCATTCTATATATCTCTGTGTATAACATCCCCCCACTGATACCATAGATCAGAAGTCTGTATATTGTGTAGTCTCCATATAGATAATATATACATGGATGATGTATGCTGTCTATAGAGAGAGGAGAGTCTGTATCATTCTATATATCCCTGTGTATAATATCCCCCCACTGATACCATAGATCAGAAGTCTGTATATTGTGTAGTCTCCATATAGATAATGTATAAATGAATGATGTATACCGTATATAGAGAGAGGAGAGTCTGTATCGTTCGATATATCCCTGTGTACAACATCCCCCAACCGATATCATAGATCCAAAGTCTGTATATTGTGTAGTCTCCATATAGATAATGTATAAATGGATGATGTATACTGTATATAGAGAGGAGATTCTGTATCATTCTATATATCTCTGTGTATAACATCCCCGCACTGATACCATAGATCAGAAGTCTGTATATTGTGTAGTCTCCATATAGATAATGTATAAATGGATGATGTATTCTGTATATAGAGAGGAGAGTCTGTATCATTCTTTCCTGGCTCACCTCACGTCAGCACATAACGGGTTAACACCTCCTCCAATGCCCCACATGACCACCTGTACCTAGCTGAATAAAAGACAGCGCCTCCCCTAACTAGAATGTTCTTATTTTATGGTCTGCTCCAGGCCACCTATTGATTGCCGTTGGTAAATAATTTGTTTGCTGCATCCCCCCTGCTGAACCTCCCCCTCCATGTTCAGCCTCTCATGGAGTGGGAAGACCCAGAATGCTGAAGGTAAATCCTTCTAAAAACTGGATGCCTTGTGCCAAGCCCGTGGGCAAAATGATGCTTAAACAGCATTGATATTGTACAGGTGTAGTATTACAAGAGCTCTGCAATGTCATCATTGCCTCTCCCTTTTGGGGTTTTTCCCTGTCTTTATATGCAGCGCACCGCACTGCTCTCCTGGCTTTATTGTCAGTCTGAGAGCGGCTGTGAATGGTGTCACAGGGGGCGGGGAGATGGGCAGAATGGGATGGGAACCACCACACACCATGCAGTGGTGTAAATGATCTTGGAGGTCTGCAGTTGGGAGGTCTTCTCTCCCTCTCTCTCTCTCTGCAGTCCTGCCATGTAAAGGACTTCCCTCAGATTCTGAGTCTCCTGTCTGTCTCTGGATGTCTGTCCTGGCTCCCCTGCTATGCTGTGTACTTCTGTGGGTTTGACGGTCTGACTGGTTTTATCTCAGACTCTGACTGTGTCGGCTGTCTGCCTTTGGAAATGCTGCCTGACCTCACCTGATGATGCTCTAAAGTGAGGGGATGAAGACAGAGGGCTCTTAAAGAGACAGTGTACCTGTTTTTTGGTGAGAGGTAAGATGCTTTTCTCTATATATTTTGTACAAATATGAGCTTGCCACACCTGTTAGTGGCACAGAAGATTAGCAAAGGTAGGAGGGGGCGACATGGGACATGGTTCTTAAAAGAGAGCCCATGGAAAATATGCAAATTAGGTGTTTTGCATTATTTTAGGAGCAGAAACCCTGAACGCAAATGCTCCAAATAACATAAGACCCGCCAACGATCGTCTTATCCTGAGCAGGACAATAACGCCTAACAGGTTGTCACATTCATTACACATGTGGTCAATACACTCTAAAGGGGTTGTTTCCACTTACCCTGTGAAGGGACAGGATCCAGGAGATTGGCACATGCGTTTATACCAGCATGATAGGAAATGTCTCGCCCAGCTCAGGGTACATTTTGAGCCTTCATGCAGTCTGCAGTGGCAGAGAAATGAAATTACACAGGTTGCCTCACAAGGATGGGGGTTGTGAAAAATTATAAGTCCTATCAAGGCGGCTATAGCAGAAAGTACGCCGCAAATATCCACGCCACAATGATAGAGCGTAAATCGCTCGTTGATGGAGGATGGTCTTTTCCCACAATGATAGAGCGTAAATCACTCGTTGATGGAGGATGGTCTTTTCCCACAATGATAGAGCGTAAATCATTCGTTGATGGAGGATGGTCTTTTCCCACAATGATAGAGCGTAAATCACTCGTTGATGGGGGATGGTCTTTCCCCACAATGATAGAGCGTAAATCATTCGTTGATGGAGGATGGTCTTTCCCGACAATGATAGAGCGTAAATCATTCGTTGATGGAGGATGGTCTTTCCCCACAATGATAGAGAGCGTAAATCACTCGTTGATGGAGAATGGTCTTTCCCCACAATGATAGAGTGTAAATCATTCGTTGATGGAGGATGGTCTTTCCCCACAATGATAGAGCGTAAATCACTCGTTAAAGGAGGATGGTCTTTCCCCACAATGATAGAGCGTAAATCACTCGTTGATGGATGATGGTCTTTCCCCACAATGATAGAGCGTAAATCATTCGTTGATGGAGCATGGTCTTTTCCCACAATGATAGAGCGTAAATCATTCGTTGATGGAGGATGGTCTTTTCCCACAATGATAGAGTGTAAATCACTCATTGATGGAGGATGGTCTTTCCCCACAATGATAGAGCATAAATCGCTCGTTGATGGAGGATGGTCTTTTCCCACAATGATAGAGCGTAAATCCTTCGTTGATGGAGGATGGTCTTTTCCCACAATGATAGAGCGTAAATCATCCGTTGATGGAGGATGGTCTTTCCCCACAATGATAGAGCGTAAATCACTCGTTGATGGAGGATGGTCTTTTCCCACAATGATAGAGCGTAAATCATTCGTTGATGGAGGATGGTCTTTTCCCACAATGATAGAGCGTAAATCATTCGTTGATGGAGGATGGTCTTTTCCCACAATGATAGAGTGTAAATACTTTGTTGATGGAGGATGGTCTTTCCCCACAATGATAGAGTGTAAATCATTCGTTGATGGCGGATGGTCTTTCCCCACAATGATAGAGCGTAAATCACTCATTGATGGAGGATGGTCTTTCCCCACAATGATAGAGTGTAAATCATTCGTTGATGGAGGATGGTCTTTCCCCACAATGATAGAGCGTAAATCACTCGTTGATGGATGATGGTCTTTCCCCACAATGATAGAGCGTAAATCATTCGTTGATGGAGGATGGTCTTTTCCCACAATGATAGAGCGTAAATCACTCGTTGATGGAGCATGGTCTTTCCCCACAATGATAGAGTGTAAATCATTCGTTGATGGATGATGGTCTTTCCCCACAATGATAGAGTGTAAATCATTCGTTGATGGAGGATGGTCTTTTCCCACAATGATAGAGCGTAAATCACTCGTTGATGGATGATGGTCTTTCCCCACAATGATAGAGTGTAAATCATTCGTTGATGGATGATGGTCTTTCCCCACAATGATAGAGCGTAAATCATTCGTTGATGGAGGATGGTCTTTCCCGACAATGATAGAGCGTAAATCATTCGTTGATGGAGGATGGTCTTTCCCCACAATGATAGAGTGTAAATCATTCGTTGATGGAGGATGGTCTTTCCCCACAATGATAGAGCGTAAATCACTCGTTGATGGAGAATGGTCTTTCCCCACAATGATAGAGTGTAAATCATTCGTTGATGGAGGATGGTCTTTCCCCACAATGATAGAGCGTAAATCACTCGTTAAAGGAGGATGGTCTTTCCCCACAATGATAGAGCGTAAATCACTCGTTGATGGATGATGGTCTTTCCCCACAATGATAGAGCGTAAATCATTCGTTGATGGAGGATGGTCTTTCCCCACAATGATAGAGCGTAAATCACTCGTTGATGGAGGATGGTCTTTCCCCACAATGATAGAGTGTAAATCATTCGTTGATGGCGGATGGTCTTTCCCCACAATGATAGAGCGTAAATCACTCGTTGATGGATGATGGTCTTTCCCCACAATGATAGAGCGTAAATCATTCGTTGATGGAGCATGGTCTTTTCCCACAATGATAGAGCGTAAATCATTCGTTGATGGAGGATGGTCTTTTCCCACAATGATAGAGTGTAAATCACTCATTGATGGAGGATGGTCTTTCCCCACAATGATAGAGCATAAATCGCTCGTTGATGGAGGATGGTCTTTCCTCATAATGATAGAGCGTAAATCGCTCGTTGATGGAGGATGGTCTTTTCCCACAATGATAGAGCGTAAATCATTCGTTGATGGAGGATGGTCTTTTCCCACAATGATAGAGCGTAAATCATTCGTTGATGGAGGATGGTCTTTTCCCACAATGATAGAGTGTAAATCACTCATTGATGGAGGATGGTCTTTCCCCACAATGATAGAGCATAAATCGCTCGTTGATGGAGGATGGTCTTTTCCCACAATGATAGAGCGTAAATCACTCGTTGATGGAGGATGGTCTTTTCCCACAATGATAAAGCGTAAATCATTCGTTGATGGAGGATGGTCTTTTCCCACAATGATAGAGCGTAAATCATTCGTTGATGGAGGATGGTCTTTTCCCACAATGATAGAGTGTAAATACTTCGTTGATGGAGGATGGTCTTTCCCCACAATGATAGAGTGTAAATCATTCGTTGATGGCGGATGGTCTTTCCCCACAATGATAGAGCGTAAATCACTCGTTGATGGATGATGGTCTTTCCCCACAATGATAGAGCGTAAATCATTCGTTGATGGAGGATGGTCTTTTCCCACAATGATAGAGCGAAAATCATTCGTTGATGGAGGATGGTCTTTTCCCACAATGATAGAGTGTAAATCACTCATTGATGGAGGATGGTCTTTCCCCACAATGATAGAGCGTAAATCATTCGTTGATGGAGGATGGTCTTTTCCCACAATGATAGAGCGTAAATCATTCGTTGATGGAGGATGGTCTTTTCCCACAATGATAGAGTGTAAATCACTCATTGATGGAGGATGGTCTTTCCCCACAATGATAGAGCGTAAATCACTCGTTGATGGAGGATGGTCTTTTCCCACAATGATAGAGTGTAAATCACTCGTTGATGGAGGATGGTCTTTCCCCACAATGATAGAGCGTAAATCACTCGTTGATGGAGGATGGTCTTTCCCCACAATGATAGAGCGTAAATCACTCGTTGATGGAGGATGGTCTTTCCCCACAATGATAGAGCGTAAATCACTCGTTGATGGAGGATGGTCTTTCCCCACAATGATAGAGCGTAAATCACTCGTTGATGGAGGATGGTCTTTCCCCACAATGATAGAGCGTAAATCACTCGTTGATGGAGAATGGTCTTTCCCCACAATGATAGAGTGTAAATCATTCGTTGATGGAGGATGGTCTTTCCCCACAATGATAGAGCGTAAATCACTCGTTGATGGAGGATGGTCTTTCCCCACAATGATAGAGCGTAAATCACTCGTTGATGGAGGATGGTCTTTTCCCACAATGATAGAGCGTAAATCACTCGTTGATGGAGGATGGTCTTTCCCCACAATGATAGAGCGTAAATCATTCGTTGATGGAGGATGGTCTTTCCCCACAATGATAGAGTGTAAATCACTCGTTGATGGAGGATGGTCTTTTCCCACAATGATAGAGCGTAAATCACTCGTTGATGGAGGATGGTCTTTCCCAACAATGATAGAGTGTAAATCATTCGTTGATGGCGGATGGTCTTTCCCCACAATGATAGAGCGTAAATCACTCGTTGATGGATGATGGTCTTTCCCCACAATGATAGAGCGTAAATCATTCGTTGATGGAGGATGGTCTTTTCCCACAATGATAGAGTGTAAATCACTCGTTGATGGAGGATGGTCTTTCCCCACAATGATAGAGCGTAAATCATTCGTTGATGGAGGATGGTCTTTTCCCACAATGATAGAGTGTAAATCACTCATTGATGGAGGATGGTCTTTCCCCACAATGATAGAGCGTAAATCACTCGTTGATGGAGGATGGTCTTTTCCCACAATGATAGAGTGTAAATCACTCGTTGATGGAGGATGGTCTTTCCCCACAATGATAGAGCGTAAATCACTCGTTGATGGAGGATGGTCTTTCCCCACAATGATAGAGCGTAAATCACTCGTTGATGGAGGATGGTCTTTCCCCACAATGATAGAGCGTAAATCACTCGTTGATGGAGGATGGTCTTTTCCCACAATGATAGAGCGTAAATCACTCGTTGATGGAGGATGGTCTTTCCCCACAATGATAGAGCGTAAATCATTCGTTGATGGAGGATGGTCTTTCCCCACAATGATAGAGCGTAAATCACTCGTTGATGGAGGATGGTCTTTTCCCACAATGATAGAGCGTAAATCACTCGTTGATGGAGGATGGTCTTTCCCCACAATGATAGAGTGTAAATCATTCGTTGATGGAGGATGGTCTTTCCCCACAATGATAGAGCGTAAATCACTCGTTGATGGATGATGGTCTTTCCCCACAATGATAGAGCGTAAATCATTCGTTGATGGAGGATGGTCTTTTCCCACAATGATAGAGCGTAAATCACTCGTTGATGGAGCATGGTCTTTCCCCACAATGATAGAGTGTAAATCATTCGTTGATGGATGATGGTCTTTCCCCACAATGATAGAGTGTAAATCATTCGTTGATGGAGGATGGTCTTTTCCCACAATGATAGAGCGTAAATCACTCGTTGATGGATGATGGTCTTTCCCCACAATGATAGAGTGTAAATCATTCGTTGATGGATGATGGTCTTTCCCCACAATGATAGAGCGTAAATCATTCGTTGATGGAGGATGGTCTTTCCCGACAATGATAGAGCGTAAATCATTCGTTGATGGAGGATGGTCTTTCCCCACAATGATAGAGTGTAAATCATTCGTTGATGGAGGATGGTCTTTCCCCACAATGATAGAGCGTAAATCACTCGTTGATGGAGAATGGTCTTTCCCCACAATGATAGAGTGTAAATCATTCGTTGATGGAGGATGGTCTTTCCCCACAATCATAGAGCGTAAATCACTCGTTAAAGGAGGATGGTCTTTCCCCACAATGATAGAGCGTAAATCACTCGTTGATGGATGATGGTCTTTCCCCACAATGATAGAGCGTAAATCATTCGTTGATGGAGGATGGTCTTTCCCCACAATGATAGAGCGTAAATCACTCGTTGATGGAGGATGGTCTTTCCCCACAATGATAGAGTGTAAATCATTCGTTGATGGCGGATGGTCTTTCCCCACAATGATAGAGCGTAAATCACTCGTTGATGGATGATGGTCTTTCCCCACAATGATAGAGCGTAAATCATTCGTTGATGGAGCATGGTCTTTTCCCACAATGATAGAGCGTAAATCATTCGTTGATGGAGGATGGTCTTTTCCCACAATGATAGAGTGTAAATCACTCATTGATGGAGGATGGTCTTTCCCCACAATGATAGAGCATAAATCGCTCGTTGATGGAGGATGGTCTTTCCTCATAATGATAGAGCGTAAATCGCTCGTTGATGGAGGATGGTCTTTTCCCACAATGATAGAGCGTAAATCATTCGTTGATGGAGGATGGTCTTTTCCCACAATGATAGAGCGTAAATCATTCGTTGATGGAGGATGGTCTTTTCCCACAATGATAGAGTGTAAATCACTCATTGATGGAGGATGGTCTTTCCCCACAATGATAGAGCATAAATCGCTCGTTGATGGAGGATGGTCTTTTCCCACAATGATAGAGCGTAAATCACTCGTTGATGGAGGATGGTCTTTTCCCACAATGATAGAGCGTAAATCATTCGTTGATGGAGGATGGTCTTTCCCCACAATGATAGAGCGTAAATCACTCGTTGATGGAGGATGGTCTTTTCCCACAATGATAGAGCGTAAATCATTCGTTGATGGAGGATGGTCTTTTCCCACAATGATAGAGTGTAAATACTTCGTTGATGGAGGATGGTCTTTCCCCACAATGATAGAGTGTAAATCATTCGTTGATGGCGGATGGTCTTTCCCCACAATGATAGAGCGTAAATCACTCGTTGATGGATGATGGTCTTTCCCCACAATGATAGAGCGTAAATCATTCGTTGATGGAGGATGGTCTTTTCCCACAATGATAGAGCGAAAATCATTCGTTGATGGAGGATGGTCTTTCCCCACAAAGATAGAGCGTAAATCACTCATTGATGGAGGATGGTCTTTCCCCACAATGATAGAGCGTAAATCATTCGTTGATGGAGGATGGTCTTTTCCCACAATGATAGAGCGTAAATCATTCGTTGATGGAGGATGGTCTTTTCCCACAATGATAGAGTGTAAATCACTCATTGATGGAGGATGGTCTTTCCCCACAATGATAGAGCGTAAATCACTCGTTGATGGAGGATGGTCTTTTCCCACAATGATAGAGTGTAAATCACTCGTTGATGGAGGATGGTCTTTCCCCACAATGATAGAGCGTAAATCACTCGTTGATGGAGGATGGTCTTTCCCCACAATGATAGAGCGTAAATCACTCGTTGATGGAGGATGGTCTTTCCCCACAATGATAGAGCGTAAATCACTCGTTGATGGAGGATGGTCTTTCCCCACAATGATAGAGCGTAAATCACTCGTTGATGGAGGATGGTCTTTCCCCACAATGATAGAGCGTAAATCACTCGTTGATGGAGAATGGTCTTTCCCCACAATGATAGAGTGTAAATCATTCGTTGATGGAGGATGGTCTTTCCCCACAATGATAGAGCGTAAATCACTCGTTGATGGAGGATGGTCTTTCCCCACAATGATAGAGCGTAAATCACTCGTTGATGGAGGATGGTCTTTCCCCACAATGATAGAGCGTAAATCACTCGTTGATGGAGGATGGTCTTTCCCCACAATGATAGAGCGTAAATCATTCGTTGATGGAGGATGGTCTTTCCCCACAATGATAGAGTGTAAATCACTCGTTGATGGAGGATGGTCTTTTCCCACAATGATAGAGCGTAAATCACTCGTTGATGGAGGATGGTCTTTCCCTACAATGATAGAGTGTAAATCATTCGTTGATGGCGGATGGTCTTTCCCCACAATGATAGAGCGTAAATCACTCGTTGATGGATGATGGTCTTTCCCCACAATGATAGAGCGTAAATCATTCGTTGATGGAGGATGGTCTTTCCCCACAATGATAGAGCGTAAATCATTCGTTGATGGAGGATGGTCTTTTCCCACAATGATAGAGTGTAAATCACTCGTTGATGGAGGATGGTCTTTCCCCACAATGATAGAGCGTAAATCATTCGTTGATGGAGGATGGTCTTTTCCCACAATGATAGAGTGTAAATCACTCATTGATGGAGGATGGTCTTTCCCCACAATGATAGAGCGTAAATCACTCGTTGATGGAGGATGGTCTTTTCCCACAATGATAGAGTGTAAATCACTCGTTGATGGAGGATGGTCTTTCCCCACAATGATAGAGCGTAAATCACTCGTTGATGGAGGATGGTCTTTCCCCACAATGATAGAGCGTAAATCACTCGTTGATGGATGATGGTCTTTTCCCACAATGATAGAGCGTAAATCACTCGTTGATGGATGATGGTCTTTCCCCACAATGATAGAGTGTAAATCACTCGTTGATGGAGGATGGTCTTTCCCCACAATGATAGAGCGTAAATCACTCGTTGATGGAGGATGGTCTTTCCCCACAATGATAGAGCGTAAATCACTCGTTGATGGAGGATGGTCTTTCCCCACAATGATAGAGCGTAAATCACTCGTTGATGGAGGATGGTCTTTTCCCACAATGATAGAGTGTAAATCACTCGTTGATGGAGGATGGTCTTTCCCCACAATGATAGAGCGTAAATCATTCGTTGATGGAGGATGGTCTTTTCCCACAATGATAGAGTGTAAATCACTCATTGATGGAGGATGGTCTTTCCCCACAATGATAGAGCGTAAATCACTCGTTGATGGAGGATGGTCTTTTCCCACAATGATAGAGTGTAAATCACTCGTTGATGGAGGATGGTCTTTCCCCACAATGATAGAGCGTAAATCACTCGTTGATGGAGGATGGTCTTTCCCCACAATGATAGAGCGTAAATCACTCGTTGATGGATAATGGTCTTTTCCCACAATGATAGAGCGTAAATCACTCGTTGATGGATGATGGTCTTTCCCCACAATGATAGAGTGTAAATCACTCGTTGATGGAGGATGGTCTTTCCCCACAATGATAGAGCGTAAATCACTCGTTGATGGAGGATGGTCTTTCCCCACAATGATAGAGCGTAAATCACTCGTTGATGGAGGATGGTCTTTCCCCACAATGATAGAGCGTAAATCACTCGTTGATGGAGGATGGTCTTTTCCCACAATGATAGAGCGTAAATCACTCGTTGATGGAGGATGGTCTTTCCCCACAATGATAGAGCGTAAATCATTCGTTGATGGAGGATGGTCTTTCCCCACAATGATAGAGTGTAAATCACTCGTTGATGGAGGATGGTCTTTTCCCACAATGATAGAGCGTAAATCACTCGTTGATGGAGGATGGTCTTTCCCCACAATGATAGAGTGTAAATCATTCGTTGATGGCGGATGGTCTTTCCCCACAATGATAGAGCGTAAATCACTCGTTGATGGATGATGGTCTTTCCCCACAATGATAGAGCGTAAATCATTCGTTGATGGAGGATGGTCTTTCCCCACAATGATAGAGCGTAAATCATTCGTTGATGGAGGATGGTCTTTTCCCACAATGATAGAGTGTAAATCACTCGTTGATGGAGGATGGTCTTTCCCCACAATGATAGAGCGTAAATCATTCGTTGATGGAGGATGGTCTTTTCCCACAATGATAGAGTGTAAATCACTCATTGATGGAGGATGGTCTTTCCCCACAATGATAGAGCGTAAATCACTCGTTGATGGAGGATGGTCTTTTCCCACAATGATAGAGTGTAAATCACTCGTTGATGGAGGATGGTCTTTCCCCACAATGATAGAGCGTAAATCACTCGTTGATGGAGGATGGTCTTTCCCCACAATGATAGAGCGTAAATCACTCGTTGATGGATGATGGTCTTTTCCCACAATGATAGAGCGTAAATCACTCGTTGATGGATGATGGTCTTTCCCCACAATGATAGAGCGTAAATCGCTCATTGATGGATGATGGTCTTTCCCCACAATGATAGAGCGTAAATCACTCGTTGATGGAGGATGGTCTTTCCCCACAATGATAGAGCGTAAATCACTCGTTGATGGAGGATGGTCTTTTCCCACAATGATAGAGCGTAAATCATTCGTTGATGGAGGATGGTCTTTTCCCACAATGATAGAGCGTAAATCATTCGTTGATGGAGGATGGTCTTTTCCCACAATGATAGAGTGTAAATCACTCGTTGATGGAGGATGGTCTTTCCCCACAATGATAGAGCGTAAATCATTCGTTGATGGAGGATGGTCTTTTCCCACAATGATAGAGTGTAAATCACTCATTGATGGAGGATGGTCTTTCCCCACAATGATAGAGCGTAAATCACTCGTTGATGGAGGATGGTCTTTTCCCACAATGATAGAGTGTAAATCACTCGTTGATGGAGGATGGTCTTTCCCCACAATGATAGAGCGTAAATCACTCGTTGATGGAGGATGGTCTTTCCCCACAATGATAGAGCGTAAATCACTCGTTGATGGAGGATGGTCTTTCCCCACAATGATAGAGCGTAAATCACTCGTTGATGGAGGATGGTCTTTTCCCACAATGATAGAGCGTAAATCACTCGTTGATGGAGGATGGTCTTTCCCCACAATGATAGAGCGTAAATCATTCGTTGATGGAGGATGGTCTTTCCCCACAATGATAGAGCGTAAATCACTCGTTGATGGAGGATGGTCTTTTCCCACAATGATAGAGCGTAAATCACTCGTTGATGGAGGATGGTCTTTCCCCACAATGATAGAGTGTAAATCATTCGTTGATGGAGGATGGTCTTTCCCCACAATGATAGAGCGTAAATCACTCGTTGATGGATGATGGTCTTTCCCCACAATGATAGAGCGTAAATCATTCGTTGATGGAGGATGGTCTTTTCCCACAATGATAGAGCGTAAATCACTCGTTGATGGAGCATGGTCTTTCCCCACAATGATAGAGTGTAAATCATTCGTTGATGGATGATGGTCTTTCCCCACAATGATAGAGTGTAAATCATTCGTTGATGGAGGATGGTCTTTTCCCACAATGATAGAGCGTAAATCACTCGTTGATGGATGATGGTCTTTCCCCACAATGATAGAGTGTAAATCATTCGTTGATGGATGATGGTCTTTCCCCACAATGATAGAGCGTAAATCATTCGTTGATGGAGGATGGTCTTTCCCGACAATGATAGAGCGTAAATCATTCGTTGATGGAGGATGGTCTTTCCCCACAATGATAGAGTGTAAATCATTCGTTGATGGAGGATGGTCTTTCCCCACAATGATAGAGCGTAAATCACTCGTTGATGGAGAATGGTCTTTCCCCACAATGATAGAGTGTAAATCATTCGTTGATGGAGGATGGTCTTTCCCCACAATCATAGAGCGTAAATCACTCGTTAAAGGAGGATGGTCTTTCCCCACAATGATAGAGCGTAAATCACTCGTTGATGGATGATGGTCTTTCCCCACAATGATAGAGCGTAAATCATTCGTTGATGGAGGATGGTCTTTCCCCACAATGATAGAGCGTAAATCACTCGTTGATGGAGGATGGTCTTTCCCCACAATGATAGAGTGTAAATCATTCGTTGATGGCGGATGGTCTTTCCCCACAATGATAGAGCGTAAATCACTCGTTGATGGATGATGGTCTTTCCCCACAATGATAGAGCGTAAATCATTCGTTGATGGAGCATGGTCTTTTCCCACAATGATAGAGCGTAAATCATTCGTTGATGGAGGATGGTCTTTTCCCACAATGATAGAGTGTAAATCACTCATTGATGGAGGATGGTCTTTCCCCACAATGATAGAGCATAAATCGCTCGTTGATGGAGGATGGTCTTTCCTCATAATGATAGAGCGTAAATCGCTCGTTGATGGAGGATGGTCTTTTCCCACAATGATAGAGCGTAAATCATTCGTTGATGGAGGATGGTCTTTTCCCACAATGATAGAGCGTAAATCATTCGTTGATGGAGGATGGTCTTTTCCCACAATGATAGAGTGTAAATCACTCATTGATGGAGGATGGTCTTTCCCCACAATGATAGAGCATAAATCGCTCGTTGATGGAGGATGGTCTTTTCCCACAATGATAGAGCGTAAATCACTCGTTGATGGAGGATGGTCTTTTCCCACAATGATAGAGCGTAAATCATTCGTTGATGGAGGATGGTCTTTCCCCACAATGATAGAGCGTAAATCACTCGTTGATGGAGGATGGTCTTTTCCCACAATGATAGAGCGTAAATCATTCGTTGATGGAGGATGGTCTTTTCCCACAATGATAGAGTGTAAATACTTCGTTGATGGAGGATGGTCTTTCCCCACAATGATAGAGTGTAAATCATTCGTTGATGGCGGATGGTCTTTCCCCACAATGATAGAGCGTAAATCACTCGTTGATGGATGATGGTCTTTCCCCACAATGATAGAGCGTAAATCATTCGTTGATGGAGGATGGTCTTTTCCCACAATGATAGAGCGAAAATCATTCGTTGATGGAGGATGGTCTTTCCCCACAATGATAGAGCGTAAATCACTCATTGATGGAGGATGGTCTTTCCCCACAATGATAGAGCGTAAATCATTCGTTGATGGAGGATGGTCTTTTCCCACAATGATAGAGCGTAAATCATTCGTTGATGGAGGATGGTCTTTTCCCACAATGATAGAGTGTAAATCACTCATTGATGGAGGATGGTCTTTCCCCACAATGATAGAGCGTAAATCACTCGTTGATGGAGGATGGTCTTTTCCCACAATGATAGAGTGTAAATCACTCGTTGATGGAGGATGGTCTTTCCCCACAATGATAGAGCGTAAATCACTCGTTGATGGAGGATGGTCTTTCCCCACAATGATAGAGCGTAAATCACTCGTTGATGGAGGATGGTCTTTCCCCACAATGATAGAGCGTAAATCACTCGTTGATGGAGGATGGTCTTTCCCCACAATGATAGAGCGTAAATCACTCGTTGATGGAGGATGGTCTTTCCCCACAATGATAGAGCGTAAATCACTCGTTGATGGAGAATGGTCTTTCCCCACAATGATAGAGTGTAAATCATTCGTTGATGGAGGATGGTCTTTCCCCACAATGATAGAGCGTAAATCACTCGTTGATGGAGGATGGTCTTTCCCCACAATGATAGAGCGTAAATCACTCGTTGATGGAGGATGGTCTTTCCCCACAATGATAGAGCGTAAATCACTCGTTGATGGAGGATGGTCTTTCCCCACAATGATAGAGCGTAAATCATTCGTTGATGGAGGATGGTCTTTCCCCACAATGATAGAGTGTAAATCACTCGTTGATGGAGGATGGTCTTTTCCCACAATGATAGAGCGTAAATCACTCGTTGATGGAGGATGGTCTTTCCCTACAATGATAGAGTGTAAATCATTCGTTGATGGCGGATGGTCTTTCCCCACAATGATAGAGCGTAAATCACTCATTGATGGATGATGGTCTTTCCCCACAATGATAGAGCGTAAATCATTCGTTGATGGAGGATGGTCTTTCCCCACAATGATAGAGCGTAAATCATTCGTTGATGGAGGATGGTCTTTTCCCACAATGATAGAGTGTAAATCACTCGTTGATGGAGGATGGTCTTTCCCCACAATGATAGAGCGTAAATCATTCGTTGATGGAGGATGGTCTTTTCCCACAATGATAGAGTGTAAATCACTCATTGATGGAGGATGGTCTTTCCCCACAATGATAGAGCGTAAATCACTCGTTGATGGAGGATGGTCTTTTCCCACAATGATAGAGTGTAAATCACTCGTTGATGGAGGATGGTCTTTCCCCACAATGATAGAGCGTAAATCACTCGTTGATGGAGGATGGTCTTTCCCCACAATGATAGAGCGTAAATCACTCGTTGATGGATGATGGTCTTTTCCCACAATGATAGAGCGTAAATCACTCGTTGATGGATGATGGTCTTTCCCCACAATGATAGAGTGTAAATCACTCGTTGATGGAGGATGGTCTTTCCCCACAATGATAGAGCGTAAATCACTCGTTGATGGAGGATGGTCTTTCCCCACAATGATAGAGCGTAAATCACTCGTTGATGGAGGATGGTCTTTCCCCACAATGATAGAGCGTAAATCACTCGTTGATGGAGGATGGTCTTTTCCCACAATGATAGAGTGTAAATCACTCGTTGATGGAGGATGGTCTTTCCCCACAATGATAGAGCGTAAATCATTCGTTGATGGAGGATGGTCTTTTCCCACAATGATAGAGTGTAAATCACTCATTGATGGAGGATGGTCTTTCCCCACAATGATAGAGCGTAAATCACTCGTTGATGGAGGATGGTCTTTTCCCACAATGATAGAGTGTAAATCACTCGTTGATGGAGGATGGTCTTTCCCCACAATGATAGAGCGTAAATCACTCGTTGATGGAGGATGGTCTTTCCCCACAATGATAGAGCGTAAATCACTCGTTGATGGATGATGGTCTTTTCCCACAATGATAGAGCGTAAATCACTCGTTGATGGATGATGGTCTTTCCCCACAATGATAGAGTGTAAATCACTCGTTGATGGAGGATGGTCTTTCCCCACAATGATAGAGCGTAAATCACTCGTTGATGGAGGATGGTCTTTCCCCACAATGATAGAGCGTAAATCACTCGTTGATGGAGGATGGTCTTTCCCCACAATGATAGAGCGTAAATCACTCGTTGATGGAGGATGGTCTTTTCCCACAATGATAGAGCGTAAATCACTCGTTGATGGAGGATGGTCTTTCCCCACAATGATAGAGCGTAAATCATTCGTTGATGGAGGATGGTCTTTCCCCACAATGATAGAGTGTAAATCACTCGTTGATGGAGGATGGTCTTTTCCCACAATGATAGAGCGTAAATCACTCGTTGATGGAGGATGGTCTTTCCCCACAATGATAGAGTGTAAATCATTCGTTGATGGCGGATGGTCTTTCCCCACAATGATAGAGCGTAAATCACTCGTTGATGGATGATGGTCTTTCCCCACAATGATAGAGCGTAAATCATTCGTTGATGGAGGATGGTCTTTCCCCACAATGATAGAGCGTAAATCATTCGTTGATGGAGGATGGTCTTTTCCCACAATGATAGAGTGTAAATCACTCGTTGATGGAGGATGGTCTTTCCCCACAATGATAGAGCGTAAATCATTCGTTGATGGAGGATGGTCTTTTCCCACAATGATAGAGTGTAAATCACTCATTGATGGAGGATGGTCTTTCCCCACAATGATAGAGCGTAAATCACTCGTTGATGGAGGATGGTCTTTTCCCACAATGATAGAGTGTAAATCACTCGTTGATGGAGGATGGTCTTTCCCCACAATGATAGAGCGTAAATCACTCGTTGATGGAGGATGGTCTTTCCCCACAATGATAGAGCGTAAATCACTCGTTGATGGATGATGGTCTTTTCCCACAATGATAGAGCATAAATCACTCGTTGATGGATGATGGTCTTTCCCCACAATGATAGAGCGTAAATCGCTCATTGATGGATGATGGTCTTTCCCCACAATGATAGAGCGTAAATCACTCGTTGATGGAGGATGGTCTTTCCCCACAATGATAGAGCGTAAATCACTCGTTGATGGAGGATGGTCTTTTCCCACAATGATAGAGCGTAAATCATTCGTTGATGGAGGATGGTCTTTTCCCACAATGATAGAGCGTAAATCATTCGTTGATGGAGGATGGTCTTTCCCCACAATGATAGAGCGTAAATCACTCGTTGATGGATGATGGTCTTTCCCCACAATGATAGAGTGTAAATCATTCGTTGATGGCGGATGGTCTTTCCCCACAATGATAGAGCGTAAATCACTCGTTGATGGATGATGGTCTTTCCCCACAATGATAGAGCGTAAATCATTCGTTGATGGAGGATGGTCTTTTCCCACAATGATAGAGCGTAAATCATTCGTTGATGGAGGATGGTCTTTTCCCACAATGATAGAGCGTAAATCATTCGTTGATGGAGGATGGTCTTTTCCCACAATGATAGAGTGTAAATCACTCGTTGATGGAGGATGGTCTTTCCCCACAATGATAGAGCGTAAATCACTCGTTGATGGAGGATGGTCTTTCCCCACAATGATAGAGCGTAAATCACTCGTTGATGGAGGATGGTCTTTCCCCACAATGATAGAGCGTAAATCCCTCGTTGATGGAGGATGGTCTTTCCCCACAATGATAGAGCGTAAATCACTCGTTGATGGAGGATGGTCTTTCCCCACAATGATAGAGCGTAAATCACTCGTTGATGGAGGATGGTCTTTCCCCACAATGATAGAGTGTAAATCATTCGTTGATGGAGAATGGTCTTTCCCCACAATGATAGAGCGTAAATCATTTGTTGATGAAGGATGGTCATTCCCCACAATGATCTAGGAAACAGGAAATCTTTGTGCCTATACAAATTCAACAAGAACTGGAATTTTGGACATCGGCACTGTGCTTCTTTCAGGGGCATGCCTCTCAGCCCAGGAGATCGGATGATTCTGATGCCAGTCTCTGGGGCTGGGGAGTCCACAATCTGAAGAAACAAGTGCAGGGCCATTGGAGTGCTGTGAGACACAGACTCCCTAAGTATCTTGAATGGAAGGAAGCCTTTTCTAGCATTGCAAGACTTCCAGGATCTTCAAGGGGGCTGAGTAAGGTTTACAACAAGACAATAGTGGCCTACATTGCCTGACAAGGGGACACCAAGTTTTTTCTTGTTACATCCTGCAAAGAAGCCTTTCGTGGGGAAGAGAACCACTTAGTTAAAGCGGTGTCCCCCCCCAAAAAAAATAAAAAATGAAAACCTTTAATAATAGAAGACTGAGGCCGCGTACACACGCGGGGACTGTTCGCTGAAACTTTGTTCGTCAAACAGTTGCCGCAACAGTCCGCTCAAAATTTGCATGAGCGGACTTGCCCACACACGAGCGGACTGATCAGCGAACTGTTTGCCAAACAGTCCGCTCAATGAACGGACTCGCCCACATAAGGCGGAGGCAAGTCCGCCCATTTCGAGCGCGTGTACAGGTAGGCGGAGCCCGCGACGGAGACGTCGATGGACCCGCTGCCTGGAATGGACTTAAAGGGACACCCAACGCCAAAAAAAATCGGCGTGGGGGTTCCCCCAAAGTCCACAACAGACCCTTGTACGAGCACGCTACCCGGCCGGCCAGGAAAGGGGGGGCGAGCGAGCGCGCCCCCCCTCCTGAGCCGTACCAGGCCGCGTGCCCTCAACATGGGGGGTGCCTTGGGGAAGGGGGGGCCGCGCGGCCCCCCCACCCCAAAGCACCTTGTCCCCATGTTGATGAGGACAAGGGCCTCTTCCCGACAACCCTGGCCGTTGGTTGTTGGGGTCTGCGGGCGGGGGGCTTATCGGAATCCGGGAGCCCCCTTTAAGAAGGGGGCCCCCGGATACCGGCCCCCCACCCTATGTGAATGAGTATGGGGTACAATGTACCCCTACCCATTCACCTGTAAAATAAAAGTACCCAAAAAAAAACACAACACACGAGATAAAATATTTTATTGCACAGCTCCGGGGGTCTTCCGTCTTCGGGGGTCTTCTCCGGACTCCTCCGCTATCTTCTTGTAGCTCTTTTGCTAGCGGAGGAGTCCGGCTTTCTTCCTCCCCGCCGCCGGCCTCTTCTCCCGACTTCGGGGGTCTTGTCCCCCTCTTCGGTTCTTCTGCCGGGCCACCGCGCCTTCTTATAGCTCTTTTGCAGGCGGTGGCCCGGTCTTCTGTCGCCGCTGTCGCCGTCGCCTTCCATTCTTCTTGTTCTTGTTGTTGTTGTTCTTCTTCTTCTTCTTCTTCTTCTCCAGGAGATGTTGACACGTCGCTCTCTCCGTCCGGAATGCCAGAGCCGCGCTGTTCTGCCACTTATATAGTGCCAATGGGGCGGTGTTACATGGTATATGTCACATGGGTTGGTCACATGGGTTGATGTCACATGGTGACCCCGCCCCCTTACGATGTCATAGTCCCCATGTGACATCAACCCATGTGACACCGCCCCATTGGCACTATATAAGTGGCAGAACAGCGCGGCTCTGGCATTCCGGACGGAGAGAGCGACGTGTCAACATCTCCTGGAGAAGAAGAAGAAGAACAAGAACAAGAACAAGAAGAACGGATGGCGACGGCGACAGCGGCGACAGAAGACCGGGCCACCGCCTGCAAAAGAGCTATAAGAAGGCGCGGTGGCCCGGCAGAAGAACCGAAGAGGGGGACAAGACCCCCGAAGTCGGGAGAAGAGGCCGGCGGCGGGGAGGAAGAAAGCCGGACTCCTCCGCTAGCAAAAGAGCTACAAGAAGATAGCGGAGGAGTCCGGAGAAGACCCCCGAAGATGGAAGACCCCCGGAGCTGTGCAATAAAATATTTTATCTCGTGTGTTGTGTTTTTTTTTGGGTACTTTTATTTTACAGGTGAATGGGTAGGGGTACATTGTACCCCATACTCATTCACATAGGGTGGGGGGCCGGTATCCGGGGGCCCCCTTCTTAAAGGGGGCTCCCGGATTCCGATAAGCCCCCCGCCCGCAGACCCCGACAACCAACGGCCAGGGTTGTCGGGAAGAGGCCCTTGTCCTCATCAACATGGGGACAAGGTGCTTTGGGGTGGAGGGGCCGCGCGGCCCCCCCTTCCCCAAGGCACCCCCTATGTTGAGGGCACGTGGCCTGGTACGGCTCAGAAGGGGGGGCGCTCGCTCGCCCCCCATTTCCTGGCCGGCCGGGTAGCGTGCTCGGACAAGGGTCTGTTGTGGACTTTGGGGGAACCCCCACGCCGATTTTTTTCGGCGTTGGGTGTCCCTTTAAGTCCATTCCAGGCGGTGGTGCCCGCGACGTCTGCTTCGCGGGCCCCGCCTACCTGTACACGCGCTCGAAATGGGCGGACTTTTCTCCGTGCGGGAAAAGTGCTCATTTCAAAAGTTGAGCGAACAAGCCTACACACGCGGCAACTGTTCGCTGAAACAAGGTTTCAGCGGACAGTTTTTCGGAATTTCCGAAAAACCTTGTTGCGCGGACTGTTCGCTGAAACTGTCCGCTGAAAGCCCACACACGGGCGGACTGTCCGCTGAAACAAGGTTTCAGCGGACAGTTTCGGCGAACAGTCCCCGCGTGTGTACGCGGCCCTACCTGTCCTGGAGTCAAGCAATGTTGGCACCTGCAGCTGGTGTTTCTATGAGATGTCGGGTGCTGCTGCAAGTATGGGTACCCGGGATTGTAGCCTTTCGTCTTCACGCTGGGAACCCTAATGCGCATGTGTGAGGCCCACTCCTCTCTTCTACTGGCCCAGGGGCCAGGGATGAGGAGGGAGCCCCAGCCGTGAAGTCAATATCCACGGCTGAGACTCCCGGAAGTGGGCAAAGATACCTGTCAAAGACAGGTATCCTGTCCCCCCTCCCCCTGAAAGGTGCCCTTTCGTGGCACTGGAGGGGGGGAGGAATCAGGTGATCGGAAGTTCCACTTTCGGGTGGAACTCTGCTTTAAGGTTGGTCTTCTTGCCTGGGAAGCATATATATGAGAGGATATGAAAGAAGTTTGTTTTGTTTGCTTAGCAAAAGCTTTCTCTCCTGCGTCCCCGGCTCTAGCCAATATCCTTGCCATTTTACAGTCAGCGCTAGAGGTTGGTCTGCCATACAACTTCATTTAAGGTACAGATCTCTACTTTATCTTTTCACAGGCTGCAGATGGGTACAAAAGCCAGTGACCGGGTGCTTCTTCCAGGTGACAATCTATATATGACCTTGAGGGAAATCCTGGCTCCCTCTGTGGGACTTGGGCTTGGATCTGAGAGCCCCCTTTGCTCCAATAGGTTTCATTTCCATTGAAGTACCTCCCGGTAAAACTCCTTCTCCTGACACCAACTACTTCACACAGAAGGATGTTGAAGATTGCAAAACTTTCCAGCAAGGGCGCTTTGGTGTCTTTTTATTCTGTTCTTTTCTACCAGAGATAGGGATACCGCGTCTACCTCCAAAGTTCAATTATAAAGTGGTATCCAATTTCCAGAAAAACTGGGAAGTCGTCCCTCTGAGTTGTCACACGAGAGGCACTGAGTGCCCAGCAGGAAGACTTCCGTTTTCTTACACATGGTCCAGTTACTGACAGTGTACTTGGTGAGAAGAGGAAAGTGTACAATCTTTTCATTTAGTCACCAGGCCCTTAGGAGTCCTCCAGTCTTGGGTTACCCGGGTGATTAGACTGGCATGCAGGAAGTACACTTTTCTGTTCTGAAACAATTGCAAGCCTATGTGACTAGAGGGGTGGCAGCCTTTTGGGGCAGTTATGCCAGAATTGCTTGGAAGATATAGGTAAGTTCTAGCTTAACCCTTTCCCGCCGAGCGTACGCAGATATGCGTACTCGGCTTCCGGGGGTTATACCAGGATGATGCCCGCACCTGCAGGCATCATCCGGTACCATTTTTTGCAGCAGGCGATTGGCTATCCAGGCATAACAACCGATATGGCTAGAAGCCGCTCGGCTGTTGTGCCGGAGGAGTGGGAGGGGATGTCCCCCCCCTCCCGCCGCTGTTACCGGTGCTCCCGCTCGATCAGGAGCACCGATTCGTGATCCGACGCCTCCGGCTGCTGGGGAGGAACTGGAACGAAGCCGTAATCAGCTTCGTTCCAGTCTCCTCATAGTAAACACGGAATCAGCGTCATGACGTCACTTCCCATTTACTCGGCTGCCAATGGCGCCGGTTTTAAAAAAATATCCGGTATTCAGAATCGCCGTTTTCGGCAATCTGAATACATTGAAGTGTAAAGGGGATAAAGAGGACCTGTCACCACCTATTACTGTCACAAGGGATGTTTACATTCCTTGTGACAGCAATAAAAGTGATAATTTTTATTTATTTTTTTTAAAAAACAATTTAGTCATTTTAAAATAAATAATTTTTTTTTTTAAAGCGCCCGCCGTCCCCGCGAGCTCGCGAAGCAAAGAAAACGCACACGGAAGTCGCGCCCGCGTATGTAAACGGTGTTCAAATCACACATGTGAGGTATCACCGCGATCGTCAGAGCGAGAGCAATAATTCTAGCACTAGACCTCCTCTGTAACGCTAACCTGGTAACCGTAAAAAAAATTTAAAGTGTCGCCTATTGAGATTTTTAGGTATCGTACTTTGTCGTCAATCTACAAGTGCGTGCAATTATAAAGTGTGACATGTTTGGTATCTATTTACTCGGTGTAACATTATCTTTCACATTACACAAAAAATTGGGCTAATTTTACTGTTTTGTTTTTTTTTTATTCATGAAAGTGTCCCTTTTCCCAAAAAGTTGCGTTTAAAACACCGCTGCGCAAATACCGTTGTGACATAAAATATTGCAACAATCACCGTTTTATTCTCTAGAGTCTCTGCTAAAAAAATGTATATAATGTTTGGGGGTTCCAAGTAATTTTCTAGCAAAAAATATGGATTTTAACTTGTAAACACCAAATTCCAAAAATAGGCTTAGTCATGAAAGGGTTAAAGGTCTGGTGTGGTCTTCATCCAACCTTACAATCTAAATACGTGACCAGCAAGTTTGGGAGAAGAGCGATCAATTCCTTCTGGCTTTCGCAGCTTTTCTTTTATTCTCAGTGTCTTTTCATGTGTTCTCTCCCACCCTATATTATCTCTGGTATATCCCGTTATGTGCTGACCGGGGGATGGGCCAGGAAAATGGAAAATTGTTATCAAATACTTACCGTAATTTTCCTTTCCTGACCCATCCCCCGTGTCAGCACAGGACTCCCCCTAGTGGTCTGTCCCAGACTAAAGTTTTCCAACATCCTAGTTGGGGGAGGGGCTGTCTTTTATTCAGCTAGGTACAGGGGGTCATGGGGGGGCTCCGGAGGAGGTGTTACCCCGTTATGTGCTGATGTGAGGATGGGCCAGGAAAGGAAAATTACAGCAAGTATTTCATAACAATTTCCCGTTATACAGAGAGAAGGAAATACAGACAGATATACAGAGCGAGAGAAATATACAGAGAGAGGGGTATACAGGGAGATATACAGAGAAGGGTATACAGACAGATATACAGACAGAGAGGGGTATACAGACAGATATACAGACAGAGAGGTATACAGACAGATATACCGAGAGGGGTATACAGACAGATATACCGAGAGGGGTATACAGACAGATATACCGAGAGGGGTATACAGACAGAGAGGTATACAGACAGAGAGGTAGACAGACAGAGAGGTAGACAGAGGGGTATACAGACAGATATACAGACAGAGGGGTATACAGACAGAGGGGTATACAGACAGATATACAGACAGAGGGGTATACAGACAGATATACAGACAGAGAAGGGTATACAGACAGATATACCGAGAGGGGTATACAGACAGATATACAGAGAGGGGTATACAGACAGAGAGGTATACAGACAGAGAGGTAGACAGACAGAGAGGTAGACAGAGGGGTATACAGACAGATATACAGACAGAGGGGTATACAGACAGAGGGGTATACAGACAGATATACAGACAGAGAAGGGTATACAGACATGTAGCGGGGTCTCTTTAACCACTTGCCGCCCGCCCTATTACAAATTGACGGCGGCAAGGTGGTTTAGTTATCCTAACATCACGTCATATGACGTCCTGTAAGATACAGTGGAATCGCGCGCCCCCGGGGGCGCGGACCACGGCGATCGGGGATGACGCTTGTCCCTCGGACACAGCGCTTCCCCGATCAGGGTAAACAGCCAATGAAATTGGCTGTTTACCATGTGATCGGCTGTATCCAATAACAGCCGGTCACATGTCAAAACAAACCTGGCCGCGCGCAATGCGCGCCGCCGGGAGTGAACAGTACGCCGATCGGAGATGGTATATGTCCCTCGGACATATCCCCATCCCGATCTGGGTAAACAGCCAATGTAATGGCTGTTTACCCATGTGATCGGCTGTGTCCAATCACAGCCGGTCACAAGTGTAAACAACAGGCAGTATCCAGGGATCTCTTCTTCTCTCTCCTCACACCGATCATGAGGAGAGAGAAGGAGAGAACTGTGAGTTAGAACATTTTCATTTTATTGATACTGTGATCAAAATCCCCAATAAAGAGGACCTGTCACAGCCCAAAATCCCCAATAAAAAGGACCTGTCACAGCCCACCTGTCACAGCCCATCAGGACCTGTCACAGCCCACCTGTCAAAGCCCATCAGGACCTGTCACAGCCCACCTGTCACAGCCCACCTGTCACAGCCCATCAGAACCTGTCGCAAGCCCATCAGAACCTGTCGCAAGCCCATCAGAACCTGTCGCAGCCCATCAGGACCTGTCGCAGGCCAGCAGGACCTGTCGCAGCCCGCCATCAGCACCCCCATCGGTACCGCTATCAGCACAGCCACCGCCATCAGCACCACCACCGTTACCGCCATCAGCACAGCCACCGCCATCAGCACAGCCACCGCCATTAGCACCGGCATCAGTATCATCTGAATCTGACAGCCCACCTGTCACAGCCCACCTGTCACAGCCCATCAGGACCTGTCGCAGCACATCAGAACCTGTCGCAGCCCATCAGAACCTGTCGCAGGCCAGCAGGACCTGTCACAGCCTAGCAGGACCTGTCACAGCCCAGCAGGACCTGTCACAGCCCGCCATCAGCACCCCCATCGGTACCGCCATCAGCACAGCCACCGCCATCAGCACAGTCACCGCCATCAGCACAGTCACCGCCATCAGCACAGCCACCGCCATTAGCACCGGCATCAGTATCATCTGAATCTGACAGCCCATCTGTCACAAAGCCCGCCATCGGTACCACCATCAGTACCATCTGGATCTGACAGCCCACCTGTCATACAGGCCACCATCAGTACTACTAACAGTACCGCTATCAGTGCCGCTATCAGTGCCGCTATTAGTACCGCCATCAGAACCATCTGGATCTGACAGCCCATCTTTCACACAGGCCCGACATCACTACCGCTTCACAGTCCCGCTATAAAGTACCATCACACAGGCCATCAGTAACCTGTCAGTACCATCACACAGGCCCGCCATCAGTGAGCTGTCAGTACCACCACCAGTTTTGTCACAGAAGCCCGTCAAAAGTACCACCATGTCCCAAAGAGTTTACACAGCTGAGGAGGCATATAACATCCTCACCATGTCGGATGATGAGAGCAGCGGGGAGCTCTCATTATTCAATTCTGGTTCGGAATACGAACCAGTGGAGGATAGTGGATCGGAGACCGAGTCAGCAGAAGAAACCGCCCCTCCTACAAGAGTAAGGCAATCAGGACCAAGATCAGAACACCTGCCTACCACCAGCAGCGCCAGACCCCAAGAAGAGGAACCCAGTACAAGTACTGGAATTGCACATCGAGCCCAAAGAATCCAGGCCCAGTCCTACCTTCCCGATGCCCTGGCAAACCCCTTATGGTTGCCTGCCAACTCAGGATCGGCTACAATCCCCCCTTTCACTGCACAGCCAGGTGTGCAACCCAACACTTCAAATTTTTCACATTTGGACTATTTCTATTTGTTTTTCCCCAAAGATTTGTTGCAGTACATGGTTGACCAAACAAATCTCTATGCAGAGCAATTTATTGCTGCCAACCCCAGTACATCCTACGCCCGTATGTTCCAATGGCGACGTCTAACACTAGATGAATTAAAATTGTTTTTGGGCCTTACTTTTAATATGGGGCTTACAAAGAAAAACGAACTGCATGCCTACTGGTCCACCCACCCCATCCAACACATGCCCATATATTCTTCTGTTATGTCCAGGGCACGGTACGAGAAGATTATGCGCTTCCTACATTTCAATGACAATTCGCAGTGCTCTCCCCAAGATCATCCCAACCACGACAAATTATATAAGATTCGCCCCCTAATAAATTCTTTTACCAAACGATTTTCTGAAGTCTTTATCCCCGACCAAAATATTTGTGTAGACGAATCCCTTATCCACTTTACTGGCCGGCTACATATGAAGCAGTATATCCCAAGTAAGAGAGCCAGGTACGGTGTGAAATTGAATAAATTATGTGACCAAGCCACTGGATACGTGTACACATTTCGTATTTATGAGGGAAAAGACTCCCAGCTCCAGCCCCCTGAGTGCCCCACATATATAGGAACCAGTGGTAAAATTGTGTGGGACCTTGCATACCCCCTGTTCAAAAAAGGTTACCATTTATATGTAGATAATTACTACACCAGCTTGCCCCTTTTCCGTCACCTGTATCATGAAAAAACCCTGGCCTGCGGTACCTTCCGAAAAAATAGGAAGGGCTTCCCACAAAATTTATTATCAAAACGGCTACAAAAGGGGGAAGCCGCATTCATGAGGAATGAGGAGGTGTTGGCCATGAATTGGCGGGACAAGAAGGATGTTCATATGATGAGTACCATTCACAATGACACCTTGGTGGAGATTCGGAGAAGACGTGGCCCCATAGTAAAGCCTGAATGTGTCAATGACTACAATCTTTATATGGGGGGGGTGGATTTAAATGATCAGATGCTGCAACCATATTTATCAACCTGCAAGTCCAGATATTGGTATAAAAAAGTCGCATTTCATCTGTTTCATATGGCCATGTTCAATTCATTTGTCTGCTATCAAAAGTCACCCCAAAACCAACCCATCAGCTACCTCAAATATATTGAAAACATTATCACTGCCCTTATTTACCAGCAAGGACCCACCCCAGGAAGCATTCGCTCTGACTGTGTGAGTTGCCTACATGAGCAACATTTTCCCTATAGCATTCCCCCCACAGAACCTGGAAGAAGACGCCAAAAGAGATGTCGTGTATGCTCAAATAGAGGAGTTAGAAGAGATACAAGTTATTATTGTCCTGATTGTCCCTCCCAACCTGGCCTGTGTATCGGTGATTGTTTCAAAAAGTATCACACATCCATCCGATATTAGTTCCCCTTATTAGTAACAGACTGCCATTTCCCCATTTCAATTACCTCTGTGCATCATTTTCCTGCCACCATGTTTACTGACCCTGGCCTGTTTACCGACAATGTCTTTGCCTGTCGTTTTGAAACCACGTTTCTGGACTTCCACGTGCACCAACCTCAGCCTGTTTACCAACGATGCCTTTGCCTGCTGTTTTAACCATGTTTCTGACTGCCACGTGCACCAACCTCAGCCTGTTTACCGACGATGCCTTTGACTGGCGTTTTAACCATGCTTCTGACTGCCACGTGCACCAACCTCGGCCGGTTTACCGACCATGCCTTTGCCTGAAGTTTTAACCACGTTTCTGATTTCCACGTGCACCGACCTCGGCCTGTTAAATCGACCATGTTTTTGCCTGCCACTTGGACTGATCTTTTGCCCTTCTACTTCAGTATGCAGGGGTCTCACATATGTGAGGGGCTTCAGAATAGCGTTCTGAGTAGAGAAAATCAGTTTTTGGTTTTCTGTGCTCCTAGAACAGGGTCTGGTTGCCCGGAGGCTTCAAAGAGAATTGGGTGGGAGAAGCCTCTACCCCTGTCCCCCTGGCCCTAAGCTTGATGGCCCTTCCTGCTGCCTGGACCAAAACTTTGGCTGTGCTGACCATATTGCTGCCTGTAATGACCCAGGACTTTATGGACTGTGTTTCTTTCTGCTGCCTGGACCAATAATTTGGCTGTGTTGACCATATCTCGGCCTGCTGCCTCTACTAACAATAGACAGTATTTCTGCCTGGACATCTCTGCCTGCTACCTGGACCAATGTTTTGGCTGTGCTGACAGTATCTCTGCCTGAACTAACTATGGACAGTATTCCTGCCTGCTGCCTGGATGATTGCTTTTGCTGTCGCTGACCACATCCCTGCCTGGTGCCTGGACCGATGCTCTCTTCTGTGGACCACTACACTACTAAAACCCAAGGTAATCTTTTGTTATTTGGTATGTACAGGTTATGTGTTAGAAATATGAAGAGCCTTCAAAAATTTGATTGGTAGTCAGGAAATTATATGTGTAATTTATGCTCCTAGGACGACTGGAGGTGCTATTTGGATGTTAGGCCTCTGTATATGGCCAGGCTGTGTAAAAGTCTCACACATGTGGTATCGCCATACTCAGGAGGAGTAGCAGAATGTATTTTGGGGTGTCATTTTTGCTATGTACATGCTATGTGTTGGAAATATCTTATAAATGGACAACTTTGTGTAAAAAAAATGCATTTTCATTTTTTTCCCACGTTTTCTGAAAACTTCTGGAAAAAAATGAACCGTTAAAAAGACTCATTATGCCTCATAGATTATACGTTGGGGTGTTTGCTTTCCAAAATGGGGTCATTTTGTGGGCGTTTCCATTGTCCTGGTGCTCCAGGGCCTTCAAAATTGAGCTAGGTCATCATGAAATTATATGTGTAATTTTGCTCCTAGAATGCCTGGAGGTGCTACTTGGATGTTAGGCCTCTGTATATGGCCAGGCTGTGTAAAAGTCTCACACATGTGGTATCGCCATACTCAGGAGGAGTAGCAGAATGTATTTTGGGGTGTCATTTTTGCTATGTACATGCTATGTGTTGGAAATATCTTATAAATGGACAACTTTGTGTAAAAAAATGCATTTTCATTTTTTTCCCACGTTTTTTGAAAACTTCTGGAAAAAAATGAACCGTTAAAAAGACTCATTATGCCTCATAGATTATACGTTGGGGTGTTTGCTTTCCAAAATGGGGTCATTTTGTGGGCGTTTCCATTGTCCTGGTGCTCCAGGGCCTTCAAAACTGAGCTTGGTCATCATGAAATTATATGTGTAATTTTACTCCTAGAATGCCTGGAGGTGCTACTTGGATGTTAGGCCTCTGTATATGGCCAGGCTGTGTAAAAGTCTCACACATGTGGTATCGCCATACTCAGGAGGAGTAGCAGAATGTATTTTGGGGTGTCATTTTTGCTACGTACATGCTATGTGTTGGAAATATCTTATAAATGGACAACTTTGTGTAAAAAAAATGCATTTTCATTTTTTTCTCGTGTTTTCTGAAAACTTCTGGAAAAAAATGAACCGTTAAAAAGACTCATTATGCCTCGTAGATTATATGTTGGGGTGTTTGCTTTCCAAAATGGGGTCATTTTGTGGGCGTTTCCATTGTCCTGGTACTCCAGGGCCTTCAAAACTGAGCTAGGTCATCATGAAATTATATGTGTAATTTTGCTCCTAGAATGCCTGGAGGTGCTACTTGGATATTAGGCCTCTGTATGTGGCCAGGCTGTGTAAAAGTCTCATACATGTGGTATCGCCATACGCAGGAGGAGTAGCAGATTGTATTTTTCGGGGTTGTTGCAAGTATGCGCATGCTGTGTTCAAGAAATAACCTGTCAATACAATAAGTTTGTGTAAAAAAAAAAAAAAAAAGTCTTAATTTTGCAAAGAATTGTGGGAAAAATGACAACTTCAAAAAACTCACCATGCCTCTTACTAAATACATTGGACTGTCTACTTTCCAAAAAGGGGTCATTTGGGGGGTATTTGTACTTTCCTTGATTGTTAGTGTCTCAAGAAATGAGATAGGCCTTCAGTACATCAGGTGTGATCAGATGTGATCAATTTTCAGTGATTTGCACCCTAAATTGTAGACTCTATAACTTTCACACAGACAAAATAATATCCACTAATTTGGGTTATTTTTACCAAAGATATGTAGCAGTATAAATTTTGACCCAAATTTATGAGTAAAAATTACTTATTTGCAAAATTTTACAATAGAAACGAAAAAAAAGTGTTTTTTTTTCAAAATTTTCGCTCTTTTTCCGCTTATATCGCAAAAAATAAAAAACTCAGCGGTGATTAAATAGTATCAAAAGAAAGCTATAATTGTAAGAAAAAAATGATACAAATTTTGTTTGGATACAGTGTAGCTTGAAAGAGTAATTGTCATTCAAAGTGTGAGAGTACTGAAAGCTGAAAATTGGTCTGGGCGGGAAGGTGTTTAAGTGCCCTGTATTGAAGTGGTTAAGAACTATAAAACTACTGTTCCCAGAACCCCGCTGGTTCCCAGGATGCTTTAAGTTATGCCCCAGAGACTTATGGGGGAGGAAATATAAGGAGGGGGAGAGGCCTAGTTCTTCCTCTTTGGATACCCCCCTCTCTTCAAGCAAGAGGAGATCTGTGCTTAACTGCTGAGGCACAAGGCCTGAAGCCTGGGCCTTGTGCTCTTTTCCAAAGAGCTCTCTGCCAGCCTAGTTGCACCTGAGAGACATTTTATCATCTTTGCTGCAGTACACCAGAAGGATTGAAGACTCGGAGGTCGGTGGATTCCTGTTCCTAGACGAAAAGGCAGAGAAACCGGACTTGGACTTGTCCGGGTGGTGAGAGCTGTTTAAAGACAGATGCTTTATCTTTATTATTCGTTTGGATTACAAAGTTGTTCTTCAAGTGCACCACCGAAAGATTGCTAGCGAATATTGTTTTACTGGACTTCCATTTAGATCAGTCAGGCCTGACTGCATAGGTAGAGAATGCTGGGTGTTAGTTTACCCATGTGGGGAAGTAGCTGAAAAAGGGCAGCGTTAGAGTTGCATAGCAATACTTTATTATGCTAATTACTCTGTTTATCTTTATCACTGGTTACTGCAGGGACCTGTTTATGTGTTGCAATCCAAATGTTTGATTCATGTTATTCCTTTTATAAAAACAATAAGTAAAGTCAGTTATATACTTTCAAGGATTGTCTATGAGCTTGAGTTATCCACCCACGCACACACACATATTTAGAGTATAAGTGATTTAATGTGTATTGCTAGATACTAACTGTGCCAAAGTGGGTAGTGCAGATTGCCGGGGGGTTGGCGGAGCTGTGCTCAGGGCCCAAACCAAACTTGCGGCCCTCTTAAGTGAGGGTATCGCTATACGTGGGGGCTCGTAAATCCGGGATTCTGAGACAGCGGTAAACAAGCCAGAGGTACCGGCATGGACCCACAGGGAGTCAGAGCGTGGTGTGAAGCGGCTAAGGCCGACCCAAGTCAATCAGTGGTCATTAGCCTCCCAGGGGAGAAATGGTCGACTGAGACCGTAGAGGAGTTAATGAAGTCAGTGTCCCCAGACCATGAACCATGGGTGATGGAGATAAAATCAGACCCAGACATCTCATATCAGTACGCGCTAGTGGAATACTGGGATGGGATGCCGGAGGCTTGCAAGCGCAACCGTGTACGGACACAAGACAACAGATCCTTTAGGTTGGCGCACACAATAAAGGAGGAGCCATCGCCAACGGGATCACCGCAGGCTGCGGCCCGTACCTCACCCGAGAGTCTCAGATCAGCACCGGCCACCCTTAGCGCAGAACTGTGTGCTGTCCTGGGGGAGATTGTGGCCCAGTGCAAGAAGGATCCCACAGATTACCCGATGTCAGGGTACAGAAAACTCCGGATGTTTTCAGGGAGGAAACCTGTACCTTTGGAAGAAGAGGGATTTGAAGAGTGGTTAGATAGCGCAACTCAGGCACTAGAGGAATGGGAAGTTCCAGAGCGCAGAAAGAAGCAGAGGATTGTGGAAAGTCTAAAGGGGCCTGCTCTAGAGGCCGTACGCAACCTGAAGATGAGCAGGACAGACTGTAATGCGCAGGAGTACCTAGATGTACTACAGACTGTGTTTGGTGGGACAGAGAAAATCTCTGAGCTTGCTTATCAGTTAGAGCATTGCTACCAGAAGAAAGGTGAAAAACTATCAGACTACATGGGACATTTAGATAAAATCTTGCATAAGATGATCCTAAAAAAGGGGATCAGCCCAGGGAAAGTAGATGAGGCCCGTACTCAACAGGTACTGAGGGGAGCTCAACCCATGGATCCTATTGCATGGACACTGCGTGCCCGACAGGATGGGAAGAGTCTGGAGTACACTGACCTCATCCGAATGATCAGAGAGAAAGAGGCCCTACTGGAAGAGAAAAGGGAAGAACATCTCACTGAGCCCGTCAACCAACCGGTAGCAATAGTTACACCGGCCATGACTCCCGCTAGAGATAAGGAGCTGGACACTTTGAAGTTACAGATGTCCCAGGTGATGGAGATGTTGACTGCTATGATGGCGAAAGGTCAAGGGGGAGCCGAGAAACCAAGTCCTAGAAAGGAGTTGTTTCCAGATACACCAACACCAAGCCCCACTCGAGACAGAGAAGAGATGCTATGCTACAACTGTGGGGGCAGTGGCCACTTCGCCAGTAGATGTTCCAGTCCCAAGAAGAAGAAGATAGATAACCGCCAGCCGGCGGGAAACTTCAGAGGGCCCCGGTGAGGGAGTCAACCGGGTGCCCATGTCTTTCAGTGAACTCCAAACTGAATAGAAGGAAGAGAGAGAGAGAAAAGCAGACCCCTCAGAAGGAATGCCTACAAATAAGAGACAATAACATCCCTCAGCGGGTTTGTACTCCCATTACTGTGGGGAGGGTCAATGCATACCAGGTTCGAAAAAGAATCAAGTCTAAAACCAACTGGATGAAGACGGGTCCCCAGAAGAGGGTGGCCTCAACCCGGCCCTACCCAGAAGAATTGGTCGGCCCGTCCCCCACTGTCTCCATCCAGGTGGAAGGAGTCTACACGAAGGCCCTCCTGGACACTGGAGCTCAAGTGACTTTGTTGTACAGAGACTTCTATGATAGGCACTTGAGCCATTTGCCTATACAGAAGATAGAAGAGCTGGAGATATGGGGCCTGGGAACTCAGAGTTTCCCCTATGATGGTTACCTGCCCATAAAGCTGACCTTCGATCCATCTGTGGCAGGGAAAACGGAGGTGTTTGACACCCTGGCAGTTGTGTGTCCTAGACCGCCCGGGGCCAGCAAGATGTCCCTCATCATAGGGACCAATACGGATCTGGTGCGAAGACTTCTGACCCCTCTAGTGGAGACGAGTAACCATCAAGATCCCAATATCCATCCCATGCTGAAGACAGCCTACCAACGGTTGGTCCTAGAGCAGAAGACCTCAGGAGAGAGGATAGGGAAGGTGTGGAGACTTTGGAGAGAGGGAGTGGTGCTGCAGCCCGGAGAGGTAGCCTGCCTCAGGGCCACGGTGAAGCTTACCTGGGAGCAGCCTGGCCCCTTTGTCATGCTGGAATCCGATCCAAGGGAGGATCACTCCGGCCTGGAAGTGATACCGGAAGTGATTTCAATCAAGGCCCTGAAGAAGGCTCGAGGAAGAGTCCCAGTGAGTGTGAGAAACCCTACGGAGAGACCCATAGAGATCCCAGCCAGAATGCTGTTGGGGCAGGTGAGTCCTGCGGCCCCAGTCAGCTGGTCAGAAGTAAAAGGAACGGGTGCAGGAGGAGATGTTTGGGAAAAACTTTCCATGGAGAACCCGGACCTACCTGGAGCCTGGAAGGAGAGAGCCAAGGCCCAGCTGACTAGATGGGAGAGGATTTTCTCAAAGGATGAGTTTGATGTGGGATGTGCTAGGAGTGCCACCCACCGAATCCGCCTCCAAGAAGACAAACCCTTCAGGGAAAGGGTTAGGCGGGTCCCTCTAGCTGACCTGGAGGATCTGAGGGAGCAGCTTGCGGAGTTGAAGAAGACTGGTGTGATTCGGGAGTCTAGAAGTCCCTATGCCTCCCCCATAGTGGTGGTCAGAAAGAAGAATGGGTCGTTGAGGCTTTGTATCGACTACAGGACTCTCAACAGGAGGACCATCCCTGACCAGTATACCACACCAAGAATAGAGGATGCCCTACAGAGTTTGGCTGGTGCCAAGTGGTTCAGTGTAATGGACCTCAAGAGTGGGTACTACCAAATCCCCATGCACCAGGAAGACCGAGAGAAGACAGCTTTCATAACCCCAGTGGGATTCTTCGAATTCAACAGAATGCCTCAGGGCCTGTCTGGAGCCCCTGCTACCTTTCAACGCCTCATGGAGAAGACCGTTGGAGACATGAACCTCATAGAAGTCCTTGTGTACTTGGACGATGTCATTGTCTTCGGGAAAACTTTGGAAGAACATGAGGCCAGGTTGGAGAAGGTGTTGAGAAGACTCAGCGAAGAGGGACTCAAGCTTTCTCCCGAGAAGTGCCGGTTTTACCAATCCTCTGTGAACTATCTGGGACACATAGTGTCTGAAAAGGGAGTGGCTACAGACCCTGAGAAGTTGGAGGCAGTTACCTCTTGGCCAAGACCGACAACAGTCACAGAGCTCAGATCTTTCTTGGGGTTCTGCTCCTATTATAGAAGATTTGTGGATGGGTTTGCCCGGATTGCCAAGCCACTAAACGAATTGCTCAAGACTGAAGGAGAAGAGGATGGCTTGGGACCTAGGAGGGCCGGTGAGTCGGTTCAAGATCAGTGGAACCCAAGGTGTGAAGAGGCTTTCCGAACCTTGAAGAGGAGCCTTACCACGGCCCCAGTCCTGGCCTATGCCGACCCCACCAGACCATATGAGCTACATGTCGATGCCAGTCATGAGGGCCTAGGCGGAGTGCTCTATCAAGAGTATGAAGGGCAGCTGCGACCAGTGGCCTATGTGAGCCGGAGCCTGACTCCCTCGGAGAAGAACTACCCCACTCATAAATTGGAGTTCTTGGCCCTCAAATGGGCAGTAGTAGACAAACTGAAGGACTATCTCTATGGGGCGGAGTTTACCGTAAAGACAGATAACAATCCTCTGACCTACCTCTTCACTACTGCAAAGTTAGATGCAACCGGACACAGATGGTTGGCTGCATTATCCGGATTCAACTTCAGTCTAAAGTACAGACCAGGGGCTGGAAATAGGGATGCAGATGCCCTGTCCCGAAGATCTCATGTCATGGTCAATGACTGGGAAGACTGGACCCAGGTAGCACCGGAAGGAGTGCGAGCACTCTGTCAGGGTGCTGAGTTTCAAGCAAGAGGGGGCCCCAGAGCAGAGGAGATAGGAGTCACCGCAGTGGGAGTCCCTCAACCCTACTGTGGGGTAACTCAACTAGCAGAGGAACTCCTGCCAAAGCTGTCCAGAAAGGAGCTGAGCTATGACCAATTGGAAGACCCCATGGGGAGATTGGTCCTTGAAGCTTTGGAGAACGAGAATCCAGAGGGACTTCGACATCACCCTTCCAAGGAGGCTCGCCTGCTGAGGAAAGAGTTGGATAAGCTACAAGTACATCAGGGAGTGGTCTACCGAAGGGGCCCCTCTGATAACTCAGAAGATAAGTGGCAGTTGTTTCTCCCAGAGAAACACCGAGAGACGGTACTAATTGCCTTACATGACCAGCATGGCCATCTAGGGGCGGAGAGAACTTTCCAGCTTGTCAGAAGCCGGTTCTATTGGCCCTGTATGAGGGCAGAAGTGGAGGAATATTGCCGTTCTTGTGCACGATGCATCCAGAGGAAGACTCTACCCCATCAAGCTGCCCCAATGGGCCACCTACAGAGTCAGGGTCCAATGGATCTGGTGTGCATTGACTTTCTCTGCCTCGAACCCGATTTGAGTTGATTGGGAAATGTTCTGGTGGTAACCGATCATTTCACCCGTTATGCCCAGGCTTTCCCCACCAAAGACCAAAAGGCCTCCACTGTGGCCAAGGTGCTCATGGAAAAATACTTTGTCCACTATGGATTACCACAGAGAATCCACTCAGACCAAGGAAGGGACTTTGAGAGTCATCTGATCCGGAACCTACTGGACTCATTGGGAGTAGAGAAGACCAGGACTACACCTTATCATCCACAAGGAGATGCCCAACCTGAGAGGTTTAATCGGACCTTACTAAACATGCTTGGAACTCTAGAGACAGAGAAGAAGCAACACTGGAGCCAACACATATCAGCTCTGGTGCACGCTTACAACTGCACCACAAGTGATGTGACGGGTTACTCCCCCTACCGGCTCATGTTTGGGAGAGAAGCAAGATTGCCGGTGGATCTGGCCTTTGGCATTTCCCTAGACCATGCCTCTGCTACCTCCCACAAGGGATATGTGGACCGACTTAGACACAATTTGAAAGTGGCCCATGGACGAGCTCAGGCGGCCTCGGACCAAAGGGGAGCCCGCAACAAGAGGAACTTCGATCTGAAGGTTCGAGTGCAAGACCTGCAGCCTGGGGACCGTGTACTGCTACGCAGTCTGGGGATCCCTGGGAAGCACAAGCTTGCTGATAGATGGAGATCGGAGCCCTATGTCATTTGCAGAAAGCTACCTGGATTGCCTGTGTATAAGCTAAAACCAGAGGGGAAAGTGGGGCCCTTGAAGACTTGGCACAGGAATCATTTGCTCCCGCTTACTGAAGCAGTCAGAATACCTCCAGTGAGAAGTCCACCTGAATCTGTTTCCATTCTGGATACCCCGGGACCTAGCACTCGGTCTCAGACCTCCAGGGTTAGATATGGACAAAATTCCCAACGAAGTGAAGGTAGAAGAGGAGAGCTTGAGTGGCTGTGGCCTTCATCAACTCCAGGAAATTCTGCCATAGATCTCCCACATACTGAGGATACACAGGATGGGACACTGAACCCAGAAGCTACAGAGTTCATTCCATCTAGTGGTGTGCCTGAAGGCTGGGAAGATATCCCTAGCATTTACTCAGAAGAGGAAGGAACCGATGTTCCAGAACCAGTGATGCTGTCAGAATGTGTTCCTGAAGTAGAGCCTGTGGCACCAGAGCCTGAAGTCCCAAGAGAACAGAGAGCTTGTCGAGTTGTGAGACCCCCCAAGAAGCTAACCTACTCTCAAATGGGGGAGAGCTCTGAGGACTCTGTTGTGACTGCTAGAAGAAGTGCTGAACGCTCTAATCCTTCCACTGACCATTTGGTGGAGGGCAACCCCAGCTCACTCTCTGGCACAGTTAGGCAGGCCACTCATGTCAGTGTGACCTGTGGGACAGGGAATCCCACCTCTGAGTTCTGGTGGAAATTCCCTGTACCAACATCATACTCAGCACTTTCAAAATTGGTACAGGATATGTGTTAAAAGTTTATCTTTGGGGACCAAAGAGTTTAAGTGGGGGGAGTGTGTAGCAGGGTCTCTTTAAGAACTATAAAACTACTGTTCCCAGAACCCCGCTGGTTCCCAGGATGCTTTAAGTTATGCCCCAGAGACTTATGGGGGAGGAAATATAAGGAGGGGGAGAGGCCTAGTTCTTCCTCTTTGGACACCCCCCTCTCTTCAAGCAAGAGGAGATCTGTGCTTAACTGCTGAGGCACAAGGCCTGAAGCCTGGGCCTTGTGCTCTTTTCCAAAGAGCTCTCTGCCAGCCTAGTTGCACCTGAGAGACATTTTCTCATCTTTGCTGCAGTACACCAGAAGGATTGAAGACTGGGAGGTCGGTGGATTCCTGTTCCTAGACGAAAAGGCAGAGAAACCGGACTTGGACTTGTCCGAGTGGTGAGAGCTGTTTAAAGACAGATGCTTTATCTTTATTATTCGTTTGGATTACAAAGTTGTTCTTCAAGTGCACCACCGAAAGATTGCTAGCGAATATTGTTTTACTGGACTTCCATTTAGATCAGTCAGGCCTGACTGCATAGGTAGAGAATGCTGGGTGTTAGTTTACCCATGTGGGGAAGTAGCTGAAAAAGGGCAGCGTTAGAGTTGCATAGAAATACTTTATTATGCTGATTACTCTGTTTATCTTTATCACTGGTTACTGCAGGGACCTGTTTATGTGTTGCAATCCAAATGTTTGATTCATGTTATTCCTTTTATAAAAACAATAAGTAAAGTCAGTTATATACTTTCAAGGATTGTCTATGAGCTTGAGTTATCCACCCACGCACACACACATATTTAGAGTATAAGTGATTTAATGTGTATTGCTAGATACTAACTGTGCCAAAGTGGGTAGTGCAGATTGCCGGGGAGTTGGCGGAGCTGTGCTCAGGACCCAAACCAAACTTGCGGCCCTCTTAAGTGAGGGTATCGCTATAGACATATATACAGACAGAGAAGGGTATACAGACATATATACAGACAGAGAAGGGTATACAGACATATATACAGACAGAGAAGGGTATACAGACATATATACAGACAGAGAAGGGTATACAGACATATATACAGAGAAGGGTATACAGACATATATACAGAGAAGGGTATACAGACATATATACAGAGAGGGGTATGCAGACATATATACAGAGAGGGGTATACAGACATATATACAGAGAGGGGTATACAGACATATATACAGAGAGGGGTATACAGACATATATTCAGAGAGGGGTATACAGACATATATTCAGAGAGGGGTATACAGACATGTATACAGACATATATACAGAGAGGGGTATACAGACATATATACAGAGAGGTATACAGGGAGATATACAGAGAGAGGGGGTATACAGACAGATATAGAGAGAGAGAGGTGGAGAGGTATACAGACATATATACACAGAGAGGTATAAAGACATATATATATATAGAGAAGTTTACAGACATATATACAGAGAGGGGTATACAGACATATATACAGAGAGGGGTATACAGACATATATACAGAGAGGGGTATACAGACATATATACAGAGAGGTATACAGACATATATACAGAGAGGTATACAGACATATATACAGAGGGGTATACAGACATATATACAGAGGGGTATACAGACATATATACAGAGGGATATACAGAGAGGGGTATACAGACATATATACAGAGAGGTATACAGACATATATACAGAGAGAGGTATACAGACATATATACAGAGAGGGGTATACAGAGAGGGGTATACAGACATATATACAGAGAGAGGGGGTATACAGACAGATATACAGAGAGAGAGGTGGAGAGGTATACAGACATATATATAGAGAAGTATACAGCCATATATACAGAGAGGTATACAGACATATACACAGAGAAGGGTATACAGACATATATACAGAGAAGGGTATACAGACATATATACAGAGAGGGGTATACAGACATATATACAGAGAGGGGTATACAGACATGTATACAGACATATATACAGAGAGAGGTATACAGACATATATACAGAGAGGTATACAGGGAGATATACAGAGAGAGGGGGTATACAGACAGATATACAGAGAGAGAGGTGGAGAGGTATACAGACATATATACATAGAGAGGTATAAAGACATATATATATATAGAGAAGTTTACAGACATATATACAGAGAGGGGTATACAGACATATATACAGAGGGGTATACAGACATATATACAGAGGGGTATACAGACATATATACAGAGGGGTATACAGAGAGGGGTATACAGACATATATACAGAGAGGGGTATACAGACATATATACAGAGAGGGGTATACAGACATATATACAGAGAGAGGGGTATACAGAGAGAGAGGTGGAGAGGTATATAGACATATACATAGAGAAGTATACAGCCATATATACAGAGAGGTATACAGCCATATATACAGAGAGGGGTATACAGACATATATACAGAGAAGGGTATACAGACATATATACAGAGGAGTATACAGACATATACAGAGAGGGGTATACAGACATATATACAGAGAGGGGTATACTGACATATATACCGAGAGGTATGCAGACATATATACAGAGAGGTACACAGACATATACTGTATACAGAGAGGTATACAGACATATATACAGAGAGGTACACAGACATATACTGTATACAGAGAGGTATACAGACATATATACAGAGAGGTATACAGACATATATACAGAGAGGTACACAGACATATACTGTATACAGAGAGGTATACAGACATATATACAGAGAGGTATACAGCCATATACTGTATACAGAGAGGTATACAGCCATATATACAGAGAGGTATACAGACATATACTGTATACAGCCATATATACAGAGAGGATATAATATAAAAGAAGATGGACAAATGGAGGGAGATCTCTTCAGGATAATAACATGTGATCTGTTTGCAGCCTCCTATTCACCTCACTTTCCCGCCCTTTATTTCCTTCTTCCTGGTCACATGCTTCCTGTGACATCACAGAGCAATCTGCACGATAGGAAGGAGCTGCTACCATTTGGAAGTATGTAGAGCGGTGACATTGCTGGATCTGGAGGCAGAGGAGGTAATATGTAGATTAACCCCTTCAGGGGGATCAGTTGATGATTAATATATCTCGCTTTCAAATCTGGCCATACATGGTTCAGTTTTATCGTTCATCCAGCAGGATGAAAGAAAAAAATGGAAGTGATTCCCCCCATCCACACATGAGGGGGATGGGGGAATCCTCCCTGCTGCACTATTGTATTCTGACAATGGGGGGCGCTCCTCTGCTCTCAGAATACACAGATCAGTGATGAAGCTATTGGCTGCAGCTGCTGATGGAGTGACTTTTATCCGGCAGTGACCACACATGGATGGAAATGTGACCGATCCCTGCTGAACCAGCTGAATTTCCATGTCTCTATGGTCACCATAAGTCAGGGCTGAACAAATCCCAGGTCACCATGGTGACTAGAAATGGCGTCCTGGCCCCTGGGCTCTTGTCAGTCCATTCTCACTGTTGGTCTGAATAATGTTTCTGCCTGAAACCCGGACACATTATTCAGATAGGAATGTGGCTCGGAGCGGGGCCATGCGGGAGGGTGAGGGGGGGAGGAGATGATGGCACCCGACCTGTGAAGTCAGGGGTGGACTGGACAGGACAGCGGCATGAGAGGACTCATCTCACTGAGCTCCCGCTGCCGATCTTTCTCCTTTCCGCAGCCGCATTACTGTCCCCATCGGCTCCTGCTTCCACCCACAGCTGCCTGTGTCCCTGCAGAGCCCTCCGGCAGAACAGAGAGGAAGGAGCGGGACCGAATATCCAACATGGCACCACCTCGGCACTGCCACAAAGATCCCCACAAGGTGCTGAGAAACAGGACTACAGAGTCCTTACAGGAGGAACCAGGACAAGCCTGCAAAGCAGCCAGCTAAGAGACCAGCCAGGGAGGGACATGCTGCTTTATGTACACAAGATGTCCTCTCCATCCACTCTGCTCTCACACACTGCTGGGGGGATGTACAGGACATGCAGGAGGACACAGAGGGAGGGGGATTGTAGTACTGTCCTGCATCCTGCACCCCATGTCCTTGAGTGACCTGCAACATTCACCCCACGGTCTGCTCCCTGCACTCCATGTCCTGCCTTCTGCACCCTTCTCCTGCCCCCTATGTCCTGCAGTGACCTGCACCCTTCACCCCATGTCTTGCATTCCTCACCCTGCACCCCATGTCCTGTGTTCTGCACCCTGCACCCCATGTCCTGTGTTCTGCACCCCGCACCTCCTATTCTGCACCCTGCACCCCATGTCCTGTGTTCTGCACCCCGCACCTCCTATTCTACACCCTGCACCCCATGTCCTGTGTTCTGCACCCCGCACCTCCTATTCTACACCCTGCACCCCATGTCCTGTGTTCTGCACCCCGCACCTCCTATTCTACACCCTGCACCCCATGTCCTGTGTTCTGCACCCCGCACCTCCTATTCTGCACCCTGCACCCCATGTCCTGTGTTCTGCACCCCGCACCTCCTATTCTACACCCTGCACCCAATGTCCTGTGTTCTGCACCCCGCACCTCCTATTCTACACCCTGCACCCCATGTCCTGTGTTCTGCACCCCACACCTCCTATTCTACACCCTGCACCCCATGTCCTGTGTTCTGCACCCCGCACCTCCTATTCTACACCCTGCACCCCATGTCCTGTGTTCTGCACCCCTTACCTCCTATTCTACACCCTGCACCCCATGTCCTGTGTTCTGCACCCCGCACCTCCTATTCTACACCCTGCACCCCATGTCCTGTGTTCTGCACCCCGCACTTCCTATTCTACACCCTGCACCCCATGTCCTGTGTTCTGCACCCCGCACCTCCTTTTCTACACCCTGCACCCCATGTCCTGTGTTATGCATCCCGCACCTCCTTTTCTACACCCTGCACCCCATGTCCTGTGTTCTGCATCCCACACCTCCTGTTCTACACCCTGCACCCGATGTCCTGTGTTCTGCACCCCGCACCTCCTATTCTACACCCTGCACCCGATGTCCTGTGTTCTGCACCCCGCACCTCCTGTTCTACACCCTGCACCCGATGTCCTGTGTTCTGCACCCCGCACCTCCTATTCTACACCCTACACCCGATGTCCTGTGTTCTGAACCCCGCACCTCCTATTCTACACCCTGCACCCCATGTCCTGTGTTCTGCACCCCGCACCTCCTATTCTACACCCTGCACCCCATGTCCTGTGTTCTGCACCCCTTACCTCCTATTCTACACCCTGCACCCCATGTCCTGTGTTCTGCACCCCGCACCTCCTATTCTACACCCTGCACCCCATGTCCTGTGTTCTGCACCCCGCACTTCCTATTCTACACCCTGCACCCCATGTCCTGTGTTCTGCACCCCGCACCTCCTTTTCTACACCCTGCACCCCATGTCCTGTGTTATGCATCCCGCACCTCCTTTTCTACACCCTGCACCCCATGTCCTGTGTTCTGCATCCCGCACCTCCTGTTCTACACCCTGCACCCGATGTCCTGTGTTCTGCACCCCTTACCTCCTATTCTACACCCTGCACCCGATGTCCTGTGTTCTGCACCCCGCACCTCCTGTTCTACACCCTGCACCCGATGTCCTGTGTTCTGCACCCCGCACCTCCTATTCTACACCCTACACCCGATGTCCTGTGTTCTGAACCCCGCACCTCCTATTCTACACCCTGCACCCCATGTCCTGTGTTCTGCACCCCGCACCTCCTATTCTACACCCTGCACCCCATGTCCTGTGTTCTGCACCCTGCACCTCCTATTCTACACCCTGCACCCCATGTCCTGTGTTCTGCACCCCGCACCTCCTATTCTACACCCTGCACCCCATGTCCCGTGTTCTGCACCCCGCACCTCCTGTTCTACACCCTGCACCCCATGTCCCGTGTTCTGCACCCCGCACCTCCTGTTCTACACCCTGCACCCGATGTCCTGTTTTCTGCACCCGCACCTCCTGTTCTACACCCTGCACCCGATGTCCTGTGTTCTGCACCCCGCACCTCCTATTCTACACCCTGCACCCGATGTCCTGTGTTCTGCACCCCGCACCTCCTATTCTACACCCTGCACCTGATGTCCTGTGTTCTACACCCCGCACCTCCTATTCTACACCCTGCACCCCATGTCCTGTGTTCTGCACCCCATGTCCTGTGTTCTGCACCCCACACCTCCTATTCTACACCCTGCACCCCATGTCCTGTGTTCTGCACCCCACACCTCCTATTCTAAACCCTGCACCCAATGTCCTGTGTTCTGCACCCCGCACCTCCTATTCTACACCCTGCACCCCATGTCCTGTGTTCTTCACACTGCAACCCATGCTCTGCATTCTGCACCCTGCAGCTCATGTCTTGCAGTCCAAGTCCTGCATTCTAAACACAGCACAACATGTCCTGCACCCTTCTCCTGCATATTGCACTCAGTGTTCTGCACCATGAAACCCATTTTCTGCATCCCATGTCCTGCAATGTGCACCTCACAAAGTACTTACAAATTACTTGCCTTGCCCCGGGCGCTGACAACCCACAGTGCCCCAAAAAATGTCTCCTATCTTTTTTAGCTGGCTCCTAGATTCAAAGCAAACTTGTCAAGCCCCACCTTAAGTGACGTCCTCCCCTCCCCCTCATCTCCTTCATTATGTAAGTCATGCTGAGATCATCTCCCATTGGCTGAGCAATATTCTCATTGGTCTCTGAGCTCCTTCTTGCTATTCCTCGTCCTGCCTGTTGTTTCCTTGGATTGATTTTCTGTGTAGTGACCCCGGCTTCATCTCTTGGATGCGCTCGTCTGTCGCTTGTCCTGACCTTTATCCTGATTCCTGGATCTCCTCCTCATCTCTCCTCCATATCCTCTTACACAGCTTTTCTCCACACCTGCAGTGATCCTGGGGGGTGGAAACTTGGCACCAGCACTCAGCAAAATCCATCCCCACCATTAGGAGCTCTGGAGAAAATTGTCTGCTATTTACACTCCGTTCCTCCGCAAGTCACCTGATCACATGAGAGCTTACTTTCACACATTCCTGACAGATTTCTGTATGGTAAAGGTCAAAGTTCACTCTTCAGTTTAGGAGAGGAAGGGCGCACCCAGGAACAATGATTTGCTTTGTACAGGAGCCTCATATAGAGGACCCCTCAAATCTCCCCATCCAAATGTCCCTCCATCCAGAGTCTATATGTCCTATGACATCACCCTGACCTCACAGCTCCTCCTCCCAATGTCCCTCCATCTGGCTTTTTTTCTGATGCTCTTAGGATGTGGGCGGACTCTTGGCATCCTCGCTAGCAAAGTGTGACTGTTGGTATTGTATATAACGATGTCAGAATGGTTGCAACAAGGATTTATCCTGCATAGTGTGGAGGTCCTGTGTGGGAAAATTATATCTCATTCTGAAGTGGGGCTTTAATAAAATGGAGACCTGAATGGAGAGGTGAGGAGGATTCTGGGAATATCATTTGATTTTACTCTTTGTGTTTAGATCTAGAGTTTTCCTCCTGTGAAGTCTGGAGATCATATGATCATCACATTGCCTCCACCTCCCTCCCTGATAGAATAGAGAAATACAAAGAAGATTCTAGAAGTCACCAGAGAGATGATGGAGGAGAGGTGAGGAGGATTCTGGGAAATGTGGGACATTATCCAGTAACAGACAAGGGATGTGTCTGGATGGTGACTGTATCATTGTGTGTGTCAGGTTCCTATAAGGTGTCAGGATGTCACTGTCTATTTCTCCATGGAGGAGTGGGAGTATTTAGAAGGACACAAGGATCTCTACAAGGACGTCATGATGGACAATCAGCCGCCCCTCACATCACCGGGTAAGAGGAGACTTTATTGTAAAGGAGAGAGCAGTACGGAGGCTCCACCTAGATCCTCCATCATCTGATAAACACATAGAAACAATGTATTCAGTCAGTGTGTGTGTTTCCTACAGATGGATCCAGTAATGGGAACCCACCAGAGAGATGTCCCCGTCCTCTGTATTCCCGGGATTCCACACAGGAAGGTCACACCATCCCCCACCATCATCAGGTAGATGAGGGACAATCACTGATAGTATCATTAGGATCTGTACATTATCTGCATTGTTACCATTGATGTCATTTTTATTATATATTCAGAGTGGAAACCTGAGAGATCCTAAAGTTGAAGTTAAAGAAGAGATAAAAGAGGAGGATGATGAGGATGGGGTGATGGAAGAGTCTCTAAAGGAACCCAGAGATCTGTACCAGGACACCATGGAGGAGTCACCCAGCTACAGAAACCCACCAGAGAGATATCCCCGTCCTCTGTATTCCCGGGATTCCACACAGGAAGGTCACACCATCCCTCACCATCATCAGGTAGATGAGTGACAATTATTGGTAGTTCTGATTTATACACAGCATGATTGTTACAATGAATGTTTTATTATATATTCAGAGTGGAAACCTCGGGGATGATAATATTGATGTTAAAGAAGAGGATAAAGAGGAGGATGAGGAGTATGGAGTGATGGAGGAGTTTTCAGAAGGACACAAGGATATGATGGAGCCACCAAATACCAGGAACCCACCAGAGAGATGTCCCCGTCCTCTGTATTCCCGGGATTCCACACAGGAAGGTCACACCATCCCCCACTGTTACAAGGTTGGTGGGATGGAGCTTATAAAACACAGTTGGATTTTCTATGTGATGTCACAATAATAAATCTTCTATCTTACAGATGATATTCTCTCTCATTTTCTTGGTTTAGAGTGGAGATCCAATGGATATAGAATTTGAGGTGAAATCAGAAGAAGAAGAGAGGTATGTGAGGGATGATCAGCAGTCTATGGAGGAGGATGGAATAACGGGGACATTTATAGAGGAGGACACTCCTACAGAGATCAGCACAGGTGGGTCATTAACACTAAATACATTCCTCCACCCATACTGCTCACTGATTGGTCCAGAGTAGGGCGGGGGCTGGGTGATATCAGCCTGTAATCCCCTGGTCACTTTCCTGAGCTGTGTTCCCCGTCCTGTATTCCTGGATTTCTCTCCGATAATCTTCCTTCTCTGTGCTGCCGACACAATTTATGTCTCTAGACTGGATTTATGGAGATTCTGGGGTTCAGCCGGCAGCAAAATGTTCATTTTCAACATAGATGTTACTAGATCTAGGCACCTGGGGTATGTGATTTGGGTCTTCTGCCCCATACCCGGGTATGACAAGATCTCTGACAGAACAATCCCCCCAGGATTACTTGTTGTGTTGTCTGCTGGCTGTGCCGGGTGGAGGGATATGTCTGTATAGTCTCAGACCCAAGTCACTGAGTGCAGTCTCAGGAGATGGGAGGCAGCGGTGTGGGACCTCTGCAACTTGTCTCATGTAATCATTTCATCTTCCACTGATTACTGAATACCAATATTATGAGTCCTGACCCTTACACTGTATACTTTATAGTCTACATTACATACTCCTGACCCCTGCACTATATACTATATATCGTACATTACATCATTCTGATACTATATAGTCCTATCTGTTGTATCTTATACAATATGTTGTACATTACATAGTCCTGACTTCTGCTCTCTCCCCTCCCCCCACTGCTATATATACACATAATATGTATTCTCTTTTGTTACACCCATTTCCTACCAGCTGGACATTTTATATCGGATGATGTGATTGGAGCACAGACTTTTACATGGTGATAATAATGTGATAACATCCTCAGACTTTGGAATCTTAAACATAAAGTGATAATGAGGGAGGAGTCAATAACCCAATGATGGGGGTCTTCAGGATCAGTCCAGTCTTCATCTTGGTTGTTCTCCCCCCATCCTCACTCTCTGACCTCTGGTGGGGCTCAGCCCCGCTGTTATTCATGACAAAATCATGGACTAAATAAGGAAGTGCAGGACTTCTTGTGTTGGGAAGATGGCAATGAGTGATAGAGGGGGAGGGGACACTCGTCCTATAATCCCCTCATCACTGTCACTCCTATAGAAGACAGTTCTCGTTGTTTCCTCACTCTCTGACTAAGGTCCATGAATAAAGAAATGATCTGGTAGGAGATCAGAGGACCCATTTACTAGTTACCTTGAGGGGGGAATTGTAAGATCATATATAGGAATTGGGGAAAAAAAAAAAATTTTAAGGCACATTGTACTCTTTTTAAAAACAAAAAAAAACAGTATTTATTTATTACAAATCATTAATGAAAAAGACTAGGACAAGAATAAAAAACATTTACAAAGTGAATGTGGTTTAAAAACATTTCTCAGTGACCAACCAAACCGTCCAGAGTTCAACCTGAACCTACATGGACTGGGTTGGTAGATAGATGAGAAGGTTCCTTATGGCTTTACAAATGAACCCCTAAAATCTAGTAATATATATATATATATATATATATATATATATATATATAAAATTCTATATACAATGACCTAATCATTGATCATACAGTAGTCATGTATGGAGGGGTTGATAGAGCCAAGCTGGAATACATCAATTCTGCTTCAATATTGAAAGGGAACATTCAAAATTTGCTCAGTCAGTTTCTCGCTCTGGACGGGCTTCTTCTGGACCTATATGAATATATGTGTAAAGAAGAAGAAGTATGAAGTTGTCACTGAGGTGGGGCCGGCAGGTAACACAAAGACATCACAGGGGGTTCCCGGTCACCATAAGAGGACTGGAGCTCATTGGGGCCCCTGAAAACTGCAGAGCCAGGAGAGGTGTCTATTGGACATGAACCTTTGATGCCAATAGATATCTCTCAGTTCATGTCCTCTATATACTGAGCCATGGATAGTACTTAGCCTAGCATTCAACTATCCATGGCTCAGTATATATGGCCCATGGCATGTATCCTACAGCTCCGGGGTCCCAAGGAATGACCACTTATTGATCAGGATACGTATGGTTTCTTAAATGCCAAATTCCCTAGAGAGGCAACTTTCTACCCCCTCCCAAATATCCACAAAAGAATGACCAACCCTCCAGGCAGACCGATCATATCGGGTATAGGGTCTCCTACCAAAAAAGTGAGTGAATTATTAGATTACCACCTCATGGAACATGTCATTAGGCTACCAATATACATTAAGGACACACAGGAGGTGTATTGAGGGAATGTTGGTGCCAACCGGAGCCCTTTTGGTGACACTTGATGTTGAAGCACTATACTCCAGCATCCCACGGGGAGTCAGTAAGGAGCGGACATTCCTTAGGGAACTAGACCATACATGATGGAAATATAGTGAATTTGTTCTCAGTTTACTATACTTCATTCTTACTCACAATTGGTTTGTATTTTTAGACACCCATTATTTCCAGGTACAGGGGGTCGCTTTGGGCACTCGTTGTGCACCTCCCAATGCAAACCTTTACGGGAATTGTTTGCAAGTGAAACTTTAAGCACATATACCGATCAGGCCCTGTGTGCAGGAGAGAACCTATGTGGCCACATCCTCTAAAGCAGGGGTCTCAAACTGGTGGCCCTCCAGCTGTTGTAAAACTACAAGTCCCATAAGACATTGCAAGGCTGACAGTTACAAGCATGACTCCCACAGGCAGAGGCATGATGGAACTTGTAGTTTCACAACAGCTGGAGGGCCACCAGTTTTAGACCCCTGCTCTAAAGCAATGTGGAGAGGACTGAGGGTAAAATTTGGTGAGACGGGTGGGGACCAGGTACCAGTGGAAAATTACTTTGAGGTCCGCCTCCACAAGGGAACTATTAAGGATTCCCCTGTAGGAGCGGCCAAAATCTGTGTGCCATTTGTCCAGGTCCCACTCAAACTGGAGATCTCGCTCCCATTTTAGCATGTAGGTCACTTTCTCCAAGTGTTCGGCTAATGCTGAATAGATTAGGGAGATTCACGCTCATGGCTGAGGAACACCAAAGCTCATACTGAGTTACAAAGAGCAGATTCTCAGAACTCTTCCACACTTGGTGCAAGAAATGTAACGGTTGGTTATATCGGAATGTTTCCGAAGGTGGCATATTGAATTTAGAAATGCAATAGCTAAGTGTGATAGGGCTGTTCCCATTGAAATATTGCCCTATTCTGTATAGGCCCTTTTCTAGCCACCACCTAAAGGCCTTGATATTGAGTCCCGGGGGAACAAGGGGTTATGGAAAATATGCGCCAGAGTGCACCAGGCCGATGTCAGGGAGTGCAGTTTGTGTAGGTGATCACATAGGGTCATGGAATGTGAGAGAAAGAATTGGGGGTCGATCTTTCTGTGGGCTCCAGATTAGGAAATCTAGGGTATAGTTGGGGGTCGCCTGTCTTTCTATGTCTACCCAGTCAGGTTTCGGGTCTCTGGAATAAATGACAGAGAATTGGCAGCATTGGGCAGCCTGATAATACCACCATAGATTAGGTAGTCCTAGTCCCCCCTTTTTCCTGGATCTAAATAGAACTGTATTGGAAAGACTATGTCCCTTACTGCCCCAGTTGAAACGTATAATCGCCGACTGCAGTTTATCTAGAAGACGCTTTGTTATGGGGAGGGAGCGGAAGAGGTACAAAATTCTGGGCAGTAAGGTCATCTAGACCGCATTCACTCTCCCCAGCCAGGACATTTTATATAGGGACCATTGAGAGAGGTCTTCTGACAATCTCTTAAGCATAGGGGGTAATTGCATTGGTGTAATAGCTCAATTGTAGAAGTGAGATGAGCGCCCAGGTAGGGGAGAGAGGATGGGCTCCAGGAGAAGGGGAAGTTTTTTTTTTAGTCTATCTACTAGGTCTTGGGGGGTGGAGATGTTTAGGGCTGTTGATTTGGTCATGTTAACTTGCAGGCCTGAAACGGAACCAAATGTTTTTAGGAGTTGGAGAATATCAGGGGTGGAGATGAGGGGGGAGGTGACAAAAAGAACATCATCGTTGGGGAATAAGGCACATTTGTGGGTCAATTGACCACATTTTACTCCATGTATGTCCGGGTGTTGTCTGATAGCTAATGCCAAAGTTTCTATCGCAATGGTGAAAAGGATGGGGGAAAGGGGGCATCCTTGCCTGGTACCTTTCAGGATGTGGAATTGGTCTGAGAGGTGACCTTGTAGTTTGATTTGGGCTTTAGGGGAAGAATAAAGGGCTTCCAGGGTTCTAGTAAATTCCGGGCCGAACCCCTATTTTTGTAGGATGGTGAAGATGTAGGGCCAGGTGACCATGTCAAAGGCCTTTTGGAGATCAATGGAAAGGATATATCCCTCCTAGGAAGGGCCTCCATCCCAAGAGGATTGCATGAGGGAAATTAAGTCCACCGCTTTCCTAATCTGGTACAGGCCCTGCCTCCCAAGGATAAATCCCACCTGATCCTTATGGATATAGGTGTCGAGGAAGGAAGACAGTCTATTAGCTAAGATTTTCATCATAATCTTTAAATTGTTATTAATTAACAAAATTGGTCTATAATTCCCACCTTCACTGGGGTCTTTACCCTGTTACGCTGTAGGATACATGTCATGGGCCATGGTAAGTAGGCTCCTCTTGCAATAAGTAAGGGAGCAGATTTATGCACCTGTTTATATGACTTATTACTAAATGGTGTCTTTTTATTTATTTGTAATACCCTCAGAGCCATGGATGTTACTTAACCTCCCTGGCGGTTTTCCCGAGTGTGGCTCGGGGTTAAGTTTCAGTACCATTAGCGGTAACCCCGAGCCACACTCAGGATTGCATTGCCGGATCCTGGTGTGGTGTACTTACCTTGTCCCCAGGATCCTGCGATGCCCCCCCCCGCTGTGTCCGTGGGCTCTGTCCTCCTCCCAAAGCCTCTGTGTGTCGGGCTCTGTTCCCTGCGAGAGTCGCAACGCACAGGGTGGAGTCCGATGGCAAATTTAAAAAAATATAAAAATCATAACACATACAGTACACTGTAATCCTACAGATTGCATTACTGTATGAAATGATTTCACCTCCCTTTTGTCTCCAGTGCTTTGTACTGTGCCCTGCATGTAGTTTTATATGATATATACTGTTCTTTCTGCCTGGAAACTGGAGATTGTCCATAGCAACCAAAAAGTGTCCCTATACATCAAAAGTGGTTTTAGACCAGCTAGAAAACAGCGATAATAAATTAGAATACTTACAGAATTGAGCGTTAGGGAATTGTGGGGAAATTCATTTTATTATTATTATTTTTTATAATTATTTATATTATTAATTATGATTTTGTGTTTCAAACTCTATCATACCCGGGATATCTACTAGACTCTTGTTTGGACAGATTTAAGTGTGTTATTTCTAATGCCGCGTACACACGGTTAAACTGTATGACGTACTTAGTCCGTCATACAATCCGACGGACAATCCGGCGTACTTTCCACTGAACGGACTTGACCAGACACGGATACACAAACAGTCCGACGAAAGCTTGCGCGATGACGTACAGCACGTACGACGGGACTAGAAATAGGAAGTCCAAGACACAGCAAAGCACCCTTTGGGCTCCTTCTGCTGACTTTGCGTTAGTAGAAGTTTGGTTAGAGACGATTCGTGCTTTTCAGACTTCAGCTTAATTCATCCGTTTTCTGCAGCGCAGTCTGCCTGTGAGGTTTGTATGACGAATGACGAATATGCTAGCTTCAATACGAACACTAGTTTTACAAGACAGAGCGCTTCCGCCCTGCAAATCCTTTCTGGGCATGCGCCATTCTTAGTCCGTCAGACTAGCATACCGACGACCGTATTGTCCGCTGAAACCAAAGTACGACGGAAAGATTTTTGGAAAAACCGAAATTCTTAGTACTCCGGACTGCACGCTGAAAAAGGCCGCTGAAGCCCACACACGAGCGGATTGTCCGCTGAAATGTGTTTCAACGGACTAAGTACGTCATACAATTCGACCGTGTGTACGCGGCATAAGAATTACAGGCCTACAATATAAAACGCCAAATTTTTATGCAAAATAATTGTACTGCTTTGAGACACAAAAATCTGACATAATCATCCCGCCAGGGAGGTTAACCTATCATTCAGCTGGTCACCTTTGATGCCAATAGAGATCTCTCAGTTCATGTCCAATATACACCTCTCCTGGCTCTGCAGTTTTCAGGGGCCCCAATGAGCTCCAGTCATCTTATGGTGACCGGGAACCCGCTGTGATGTCTTTGTGTTACCTGCCGGCCCCACCTCAGTGACAAATTCATACTTCTTCTTCTTTACACATATATTCATATAGGTCCAGGAGAAGCCCGTCCAGAGCGCGAAACTGGTCAACCAAATTTTGAATGTTCCCTTTGAATATCGAAGCAGAATTGACCTATTCCAGCTTGGCTCTATCAACCCCTCCATACATGACTACTGTATGATAAATGATTAGGTCACCTTTTTTATATATATATATAATGTATTTAATATAATGTGTTACTAGATTTTAGGGGTTCATTTGTAAAGCCATAGGGAACCTTCTCGTCTATCTACCAGCCCAGTCCATGTAGGTTCAGGCTGAACTCCGGACTGTTTGGTTGGTCACTGAGAAATGTTTTTAAACCACATTCACTTTGTAAATGTTTTTTATTCTTGTCCTAGTCTTTTTCATGAATGATTTGTGTAGTAATATGACTGAACAACTGTGAGGCCGCGTACACACGCGGGGACTGTTCGCTGAAACTTTGTTCGTCAAACAGTTGCCGCAACAGTCCGCTCAAAATTTGCATGAGCGAACTTGCCCACACACGGCACTTTTTGAGCGGACTGTTTCAGCGGACTGTTTGCCAAACAGTTCGCTCAACTTTTGAAATGAACGGACTCGCCCACAAAAGGCGGAGGCAAGTCCGCCCATTTCAAACGCGTGTACAGGTAGGCGGGGCCCGCGAAGGAGACGTCGCGGGCACCGCCGCCTGGAATGGACTTAAAGGGACACCCAACGCCGAAAAAAATCGGCGTGGGGGTTCCCCCAAAGTCCACAACAGACCCTTGTCCGAGCACGCTACCCGGCCGGCCAGGAAAGGGGGGGCGAGCGAGCGCCCCCCCCTTCTGAGCCGTACCAGGCCGCGTGCCCTCAACATGGGGGGTGTCTTGGGGAAGGGGGGGCCGCGCGGCCCCCCCACCCCAAAGCACCTTGTCCCCATGTTGATGAGGACAAGGGCCTCTTCCCGACAACCCTGGCCGTTGGTTGTTGGGGTCTGCGGGCAGGGGGCTTATCGGAATCCGGGAGCCCCCTTTAAGAAGGGGGCCCCCGGATACCGGCCCCCCACCCTATGTGAATGAGTATGGGGTACAATGTACCCCTACCCATTCACCTGTAAAATAAAAGTACCCAAAAAAAAACACAACACACGAGATAAAATATTTTATTGCACAGCTCCGGGGGTCTTCCGTCTTCGGGGGTCTTCTCCGGACTCCTCCGCTATCTTCTTGTAGCTCTTTTAGTAGCGGAGGAGTCCGGCTTTCTTCCTCCCCGCCGCCGGCCTCTTCTCCCGACTTCGGGGGTCTTGTCCCCCTCTTCGGTTCTTCTGCCGGGCCACCGCGCCTTCTTATAGCTCTTTTACAGGCGGTGGCCCGGTCTTCTGTCGCCGCTGTCGCCGCCTTCCGTTCTTCTTCTTCTTCTTCTTCTTCCGTTCTTCTTCTTCTTCTTCTTCTTCTTCTCCAGGAGATGTTGACACGACGATCTCTCCGGCCGGAATGCCAGAGCCACGCTGCGTTGCCACTTATATAGTGCCAATGGGGCGGTGTCACATGGTATATGTCACATGGGTTGGTCACATGGGTTGATGTCACATGGGGACTATGACATCGTAAGGGGGCGGGGGTCACCATATGACATCAACCCATGTGACCAACCCATGTGACATATACCATGTGACACCGCCCCATTGGCACTATATAAGTGGCAACGCAGCGTGGCTCTGGCATTCCGGCCGGAGAGATCGTCGTGTCAACATCTCCTGGAGAAGAAGAAGAAGAAGAAGAACGGAAGAAGAAGAACGGAAGGCGGCGACAGCGGCGACAGAAGACCGGGCCACTGCCTGTAAAAGAGCTATAAGAAGGCGCGGTGGCCCGGCAGAAGAACCGAAGAGGGGGACAAGACCCCCGAAGTCGGGAGAAGAGGCCGGCGGCGGGGAGGAAGAAAGCCGGACTCCTCCGCTACTAAAAGAGCTACAAGAAGATAGCGGAGGAGTCCGGAGAAGACCCCCGAAGACGGAAGACCCCCGGAGCTGTGCAATAAAATATTTTATCTCGTGTGTTGTGTTTTTTTTTGGGGTACTTTTATTTTACAGGTGAATGGGTAGGGGTACATTATACCCCATACTCATTCACATAGGGTGGGGGGCCGGTATCCGGGGGCCCCCTTCTTAAAGGGGGCTCCCGGATTCCGATAAGCCCCCCGCCCGCAGACCCTGACAACCAACGGCCAGGGTTGTCGGGAAGAGGCCCTTGTCCTCATCAACATGGGGACAAGGTGCTTTGGGGTGGGGGGGCCGCGCGGCCCCCCCTTCCCCAAGGCACCCCCCATGTTGAGGGCACGCGGCCTGGTACGGCTCAGAAGGGGGGGCGCTCGCTCGCCCCCCCTTTCCTGGCCGGCCGGGTAGCGTGCTCGGACAAGGGTCTGTTGTGGACTTTGGGGGAACCCCCACGCCGATTTTTTTCGGCGTTGGGTGTCCCTTTAAGTCCATTCCAGGCGGCGGTGCCCGCGACGTCTCCTTCGCGGGCCCCGCCTACCTGGACACTCGCTCGAAATGGGCGGACTTTTCTCCGTGCGGGAACAGTCTGCTCATTTCAAAAGTTGAGCGAACAAGCCTACACACGCGGCAACTGTTCGCTCAAACCAAGTTTCAGCGGACAGTTTTTAGGAAATTCCGAAAAACCTTGTTCAGGAGACTGTCCGCTGAAACTGTCCGCTGAAGCCCCACACACGAGCGGACTGTCCGCTGAAACACTGTTCAGCGGACAAGGTTGAGCGAACAGTCCCCTCGTGTGTACGCGGCCTGACTCCATCTTGGCAGCTGTAAGTTTATATACCTTTTAAATTGGGTCTAAACCATTTTCAGCTTATAGCTACATATTGCAAGAGCACACACAAAACTGCTTGCATAGGCATTAATAAGAAGCTTATAATATATAAATAAACTTTGGTTTAGCCCGCCTTCCTGGTTAACTACTTCCCATCCGGCCCCTGCACATAAGCGGCCGGGTGGTCCTTTCCTTGTTCTGAGTGGACGTTCAGAACAGTGCAGCCACGAGGTGCGCTGCGGCTTGATCCTGTGATGATTCTGATCACAGCATGCAGCTGAGCAGAGATCGGGATATGGGCGCTGTGATTGGCCCTCCCGATCACCTGACGGCTGTATCCAATCAATCAATGTAAACAGAGACACGTGTCTCTGTGACAGGTCTCCCTGCCGAGCTCAGGTGGGGGAGGGGGAACCTGTGACAGCTCTCTGTGTGAGGATAATTTTATACAGAGAGCCACAAAGTACACCAAACCCCACTGATATCCCCCTGTCCCTATACACATTTCAGTGTCCCAATAAAAATCCTGTCTGTCCCCATCACTGCCAACACCAAATAAACACTGTTTTGGGTTATTTTTACCAAAGAAATGTAGCAGCATCATTTTTGTTCAAAATGTATCAAGAGAAATGGCTTATTTGCAATATTTTATGACAGAAACTAAGAAAAACGCTTTTTTGGGGGGGAAAATTTACGGTCTTTTTATATTTGTAGCGTACAAAATAAAAACCCAGCGGTGATTAAATACCACCAAAAAAAATCTCTTTGTGTGAAAAAAAGATACAAGTTTAATTTGGGTACAGGTGTTACATGACCACGCAATTGTCATTCAAAGTGTGACAGCGCTGAAAGCTGAAAATTGGTGTGGGAAGGAAGGGGGTGAAAGTGCCCGGTAATGAAGTGTTTAATGGGACATGAAACATGGGACAGCAAGATGACTATTAGTCAACACCAGATGGTGTGTTCTCTATGGTAACCTTATGTTTTTAGAGGTTATAGGTGTGTATAACCATATAATGATGAACTGTTTAATTATTAATGATATTCAATATAACCTCTTACTAACCACTCCCCCTTATTGTGATTGGCTATGATTGGTAAAGTTGAACCAAATATAAGCCGTATACCAATAAAACTCAGACATTTCTTTGAACTCACTCCTTTATCTAGTTCTGTTCATTGAAATTGTCTCCCGGAAGCGGGGGGGGGGGGGGCGTAGTTTGCAGTATTAACCCTTGGCTGGTCTGTCATGTACCTATAGATTCTATACAAATGGAGGCACTGGCTGAGATAAGGTGATTAATCAACTTGGGGGAGTAGATTTTTTGTCTTATCTGACAAATTGTTTTCTTGCCTTAGCTCTGATAAAACCTTAGTCTCTTACATTTTAATTAAGAAGGGAGACGGACCAGGCCTTATGGTGGCTTTTGGTAAGCCTGTCCTTTGGTGGGACTGATAAGAAGCTTTAATAAGTAGTACTACGCTCCTTTTGGGAAGGAGGGGGAAGGGTTAATAGGGCAATCACTACTGGGGCCCGCAAACTCTTGCTCTATCTTTCTTTCCTTGTCTATCGCATTGTATAAAGTATAAGGATTACAGCATAAGATATCTGTTGTGTGAAACACTGCTGCAAGGTGAGGCAGTTCTGCTATAACTGTTATAACAGGGAAAGATACCCCCCCCCCCAATCCTGGAGGAAATTGTAAAGATTATGTAGCCAGAGTATGTGGGACTAGTTATGAGTTTGTGAATTCCTGGCTGTATAACGTGGCTGGAGGGACGGAGAACATGCGCAGTATTGAATCATTCCCTCCGGAGGGGATAATAGTGAATTTCACATGGACATGGTAAAGGGTTTGTGTCCCCTTATCACACTAATATACTGTTATTTTGTTTAACAAAGAGTACAATATGCCTGAAAAGTCAATTTCTTCCAATTCCTATATATACTCATTTTAGGACGTGGATTAGTATATCATTTACTGTGTTGTCCACAGAGCCACCCTGGGGTGACAACACTAAACATACCCATAGGAATTGTAAGATCCTCCGAGACAAAGATGCCTGATGTGGGCGGAGTCCTGGTTTAGGGGAACCAATCAGCTGATGTCTAGTAATAATCTTTGTATTTCTATTTTAGTAGATGGACGGGAGATGAGGAAAACCTCAGAGGATTGTCTCACTTTGTCTCCAGACTGTGAAGTAGAAGATGAGGACATCACACAGTATAGTCCAGGAGAAAACCCGACTACCTCAAATGTCCATCCGGCACCACACAGTGTAGATGGACCATCGTATTCCTCTTATCCTGAGGAACCTCAGACTGTGCGGGACGGGGCCGTCCTTCCAACAGAGAAGAGCTTTTCCTGTACTGAGTGCGGGAAGTGTTTCCGTTCTAAATCCAATCTTATTGTGCATATAAGATCTCACACAGGAGAGAAGCCGTATTCCTGTCCTGAGTGCGGGAAATGTTTTTCACAGAAGTCCAGTCTTTACACACATCAGAGATCTCACACGGGGGAGAAGCCGTATTCCTGTGCTGAGTGTGGGAAATGTTTTTCAGAGAAGTCCAGTCTTTCCAAACATCAGAGATCTCACACGGGGGAGAAGCCGTATTCCTGTGCTGAGTGTGGGAAATGTTTTTCAGTGAAGTCCAGTCTTTCCAAACATCAGAGATCTCACACGGGGGAGAAGCCGTATTCCTGTCCTGAGTGCGGGAAATGTTTTTCAGAGAAGTCCAGTCTTTCCAAACATCAGAGATCTCACACGGGGGAGAAGCCGTATTCCTGTGCTGAGTGCGGGAAATGTTTTTCAGTGAAGTCCGATCTTTCCACACATCAGAGATCTCACACGGGGGAGAAGCCGTATTCCTGTCCGGAGTGCGGGAAATGTTTTTCTCAGAAGTCCCATCTTTCCACACATCAGAGATCTCACACAGGGGAGAAGCTGTATTCCTGTCCTGAGTGCGGGAAATGTTTTTCAGAGAAGTCCCACCTTTCCGTACATCAGAGATCTCACACGGGGGAGAAGCCGTATTCCTGTGCTGAGTGTGGGAAATGTTTTTCAGTGAAGTCCGATCTTTCCACACATCAGAGATCTCACACGGGGGAGAAGCCGTATTCCTGTCCGGAGTGCGGGAAATGTTTTTCACAGAAGTCCAGTCTTTACACACATCAGAGATCTCACACAGGGGAGAAGCCGTATTCCTGTCCTGAGTGCGGAAAATGTTTTTCAGAGAAGTCCAGTCTTTCCACACATCAGAGATCTCACACGGGGGAGAAGCCGTATTCCTGTCCTGAGTGTGGGAAATGTTTTTCAGAAAAGTCCAGTCTTTCCACACATCAGAGATCTCACACGGGGGAGAAGCCGTATTCCTGTCCTGAGTGCGGGAAATGTTTTTCACAGAAGCCCCATCTTTCCACACATCAGAGATCTCACACAGGGGAGAAGCCGCATTCCTGTCCTGAGTGCGGGAAATGTTTTTCACAGAAGTCCCATCTTTCCAGACATCAGCGTTCTCACACGGGGGAGAAGCCGTATTCCTGTCCTGAGTGAGGGAATTGTTCCTCACTGAAGTCATGTCTTCCTGTACATCAGGGATCCCACACAACCCTCGAGGTGTATTAGTGCCTTGAGTGTGGGAAATGTCTTGTATATGAATGTTGCTGGACATCACAGCTCTCATGTGGGGAAGAAGCACACCCTGATATACACCTCAGATATACTCCATGGCTGATCTTCATCATGGAAGAAACAGTTGATAAGGAGATCAGAGATCACCAAAGACATGGATGAAGTGTTGTACCGTGTCGGCCATTGATAGCAGATGAAAAATAAAAATGGAGTCATTTCCTCTCATCCATTTTGTAGCTTTTGTAAATATAAAAAAAAAATAGTTAAATGAATGTTGTTACATAATTACATAGTTAGCAATGTTCAACCAGTCCATCCAGTTCATCCTGAGTGTGTACAATTGTCCCTATCCCTGTACATCGCACACTCACATCGGTCCCGACCCTCAAGGAGCCACAATCCGAGGTCCCCATTCATATACTGGGGACAATTTTGGACAGAAGCCAATTAACCTGCCTGCATGTCGCACTCATTCCTCCCGCTGTGAGGTCATTTCTTTGTAATTCTACAAACATTTTATTAGAAAAGAGTGCAGTTGTTCTGACATTTATAAAGGAAATGTTACCAAAGCAGCACACAGACCCCCCTGAGGTTCTTCTGTGTATTTGGGGGTCTTTGGAGGGTCTGTGTGCTGCTTAAAAATAAGAAGCCGGCAATGAAATATTTTCTGTAAATTTAAACCAATTAATTTTTCCTTTGTAAAATGTCACATTTTCTGTAGCCCATCCAACAGGAAGCATGAAAAACTGTATAGAGACCCCCAAAATATATACCAGACCCTTTACTTTCCTCCCCCTTTCCCTCTCTCCTCCCTCCTTTTTCTCTTCCTCCCTTTCCTTTCCCCCTTTCTCTCTAAACCCCCAACCCCCCCCCCCCCCCCTGTTTTTCTTTCCCTTTTTCTCCTCATCTTTTCTATTGAAGTCGCTGGATTGTATATTATTCTTATTCCATCTTTATTAACCAATTAATATAGATACACGTCCATTGATTGCACATCCCCTGCAGCCATCGGGGGGGAACCTTGGTGGTGCTCTGACCTTGGCTGAGGCTTTGGGTACTGGGGAAGCAACATCTCCCCTCGCTTTATTCCTCCTTGTTTAATTTCTTCCATTGAATGTAATGTTTTATGTATGTAATTCAATTTTGATACATAGTGCTTAATAATTACTTGCCGATATTCCCCTGACGAAGTGCTATAAAGACCGCAAAACATGTTGAGAACCATATCCATGGAAACCCACCATATCCTGAGCCTCCTGGTTTGGGAACTTGTATGCTGGTGACATATTTGGATTGTTACTTTGCACTTTTTACAAATGTATCAAATGTCTTGTCTTTTGTATTAATAAAACTGTATAATACGTTTTATCAGTATTGAGTATACATTGTTTAATATCTGTACTGCGATAGTCCTGCTTCAATGCTCTTTTCTGGGTGATTGGTTGGGGATCGTTCTCTAGTCTTCCTTTTTCCTTTCTAAGTGGATGATGGTACACCTTATTTAGTCTATCCTTGACGTACAATATAGAGGCCATAACTCTTACAGTCAGGGTTACATGTAACTGAGCAGATCTGTGCTGGGTTACATGCTGTGAAGGACGGGGAGTCCTTGGAGGTCTATCAGACCCCTAATGTATCCATGAATTGTAAATATAGGAATGAATTAGACCGACAAGTCCAGAAACACTACAGCACTCAGGAGTGGTCTGATAAACCAGACATGATGTGGATGGTAGTTGTAGTGAATCTACCAAATGGATTCAAAATACAAAATGGGTAAAAATAAAAGAAACATACCAAATAAGAAGTAAGTGATATAAATTGTGGAAAATATTAATTGGTGAATGACAATAATATTCATATATACCAACAGTAATAAAAGGTCTGGGTAGGATAGCCCGGAGTGCTAAGCATAGCTAAATCTAGGAGGTGCCACTAGAAGACCAGAGAGGGCGCTCACTTTCCACCACTGGAAGAAACAACAGTACAGCCCCATAGTTAAAAATAATTGACAATCTATAGAAAAATAAAAATGCACTCACAAAAAGTACACATGTGTAGGGTATGGCATAAAGGTGACTTGGGGACCGGAAATGTCAGAGGGGCAGCCAGAGAACCACCAGCCTTGGTCACCAGCTGAGGATGAAGTGTGCTGAAGATGGAGGAGGCCGCTGTCACTGCAACTGCAATTTGTGTTCAACCCGAGACTGGAATCCTCAACGTCACTGTAGACGGCCAAAGCTTTGTGCTATTAATAAAACACAGACCTGACCGGAGAGGTGAGGAGGATTCTGGGAGGTCACATGACATCACTCTTATCTCTATTAATAAAACACGGACCTGACCGGAGAGGTGAGGAGGATTCTGGGAGGTCACATGACATCACTCTCATCTCTATTAATAAAACACAGACCTGACCGGAGAGGTGAGGAGGATTCTGGGAGGTCACATGACATCACTCTTATCTCTATTAATAAAACACAGACCTGACCGGAGAGGTGAGGAGGATTCTGGGAGGTCACATGACATCACTCTTATCTCTATTAATAAAACACGGACCTGACCGGAGAGGTGAGGAGGATTCTGGGAGGTCACATGACATCACTCTTATCTCTATTAATAAAACACAGACCTGACCGGAGAGGTGAGGAGGATTCTGGGAGGTCACATGACATCACTCTTATCTCTATTAATAAAACACAGACCTGACCGGAGAGATGAGGAGGATTCTGGGAGGTCACATGACATCACTCTTATCTCTATTAATAAAACACAGACCTGACCGGAGAGGTGAGGAGGATTCTGGGAGGTCACATGACATCACTCTTATCTCTATTAATAAAACACAGACCTGACCGGAGAGGTGGGGAGGATTCTGGGAGGTCACATGACATCACTCTTATCTCTATTAATAACACACAGACCTGACTGGAGAGATGAGGAGGATTCTGGGAGGTCACATGACATCACTCTTATCTCTATTAATAAAACACAGACCTGACTGGAGAGGTGAGGAGGATTCTGGGAGGTCACATGACATCACTCTTATCTCTATTAATAAAGCACAGACCTGACCGGAGAGGTGAGGAGGATTCTGGGAGGTCACATGACATCACTCTTATCTCTATTAATAAAACACAGACCTGACCGGAGAGGTGAGGAGGATTCTGGGAGGTCACATGACATCACTCTTATCTCTATTAATAAAACACAGACCTGACCGGAGAGGTGAGGAGGATTCTGGGAGGTCACATGACATCACTCTTATCTCTATTAATAAAGCACAGACCTGACTGGAGAGATGAGGAGGATTCTGGGAGGTCACATGACATCACTCTTATCTCTATTAATAAAACACAGACCTGACCGGAGAGGTGAGGAGGATTCTGGGAGGTCACATGACATCACTCTCATCTCTATTAATAAAACACAGACCTGACCGGAGAGGTGAGGAGGATTCTGGGAGGTCACATGACATCACTCTTATCTCTATTAATAAAACACAGACCTGACCGGAGAGGTGGGGAGGATTCTGGGAGGTCACATGACATCACTCTTATCTCTATTAATAACACACAGACCTGACTGGAGAGATGAGGAGGATTCTGGGAGGTCACATGACATCACTCTTATCTCTATTAATAAAACACAGACCTGACCGGAGAGGTGAGGAGGATTCCGGGAGGTCACATGACATCACTCTTATCTCTATTAATAAAGCACAGACCTGACCGGAGAGGTGAGGAGGATTCCGGGAGGTCACATGACATCACTCTTATCTCTATTAATAAAACACAGACCTGACCGGAGAGGTGAGGAGGATTCTGGGAGGTCACATGACATCACTCTTATCTCTATTAATAAAACACAGACCTGACCGGAGAGGTGAGGAGGATTCTGGGAGGTCACATGACATCACTCTTATCTCTATTAATAAAGCACAGACCTGACCGGAGAGGTGAGGAGGATTCCGGGAGGTCACATGACATCACTCTTATCTCTATTAATAAAACACAGACCTGACCGGAGAGGTGAGGAGGATTCTGGGAGGTCACATGACATCACTCTCATCTCTATTAATAAAACACAGACCTGACCGGAGAGGTGAGGAGGATTCTGGGAGGTCACATGACATCACTCTTATCTCTATTAACCACTTCAGCCCCTAAAGAATTGGCCCCTCAATGACCAGAGCACTTTTTACAGTTTGGCACTGCGCTGCTTTAACTGGTAATTGCGCGGTCATGCAATGTTGTACCCAAACGAAATTTGCATCCTTTTTGTCCCAGAAATAGAGATTTATTTTGATGGTATTTGATTGCCTCTGCGATTTTTATTTTTTGCGATGTAAACGGAAAGAAGACTGAAAATTCGGAAAAAAAAATGTATTTATTTTTTTCCAATAAACTCAAAAATGTAGTCATACATCTAGGCCAAAATGTATTCAGCCAAATGTCTTTGGTAAAAAAAATGTCAATAATCGTATATTTATTGGTTTGTGCAAAAGTTATAGCGTCCACAAACTAGAGCACATTTCTGGAATTTATACAGCTTTTAATTTATGACTGCCTATCTCATTTCTTGAGGTGCTAAAATGGCAGGGCAGTACAAACCCCCCCCCCCCAAGTGACCCCATTTTGGAAAATAGAAACACCCCGAGGAAATTGCTGTGGGGCATGTTGAGCCCATGGAATATTTCATTTTGATTGAAAAATGACAAAATAAAAAATTACACAAAGGTGTCACTAAATGATATATTGCTCACACATGACATGGCATTCTGCTTCTTCTCCAGAGTACGGGGATACCACATGTGTGAGACTTTTAGGCAGTCTAATCGTGTACAGGACCCCGAAAACCAATCACCGCCTTCAGAATTTCTAAGGGCGTAAATGAAATGTCCAGATAGCACAAACCTCCCCCCAAATGACCCCATTTTGGGAAGTAGACACCCCAAGATATTTGCTGAGAGGCATGTTGATTATTTTGCAGATCTCACTTTTTTGTCACAAAGTTTTGAAAATTGAAAAAAGAAAAAAAAAAGTATTTTCAAAAATAAATGAGATCTGTAAAATACTCACCATACCTCTTGGCAAATACCTTGGGGTGTCTACTTTCCAAAATGGGGTCATTGGGGGGGTTGGTGCTATCTGGACATTTCAGGGCCTCCTTAACTGTGATAGGTAGTGAGGAGTAAAATCAAAAATGTACGCCCTTAGAAAGCCTGAAGGCGGTGATTGGTTTTCGGGGTCCTGTACGTGGCTAGGCTCCCAAAAAGTCCCCCACATGTGGTATCTCCGTACTCAGGAGAAGCAGCAGAATGTATTTTGGGGTGTAATTCCACATATAGCCATGGCATGTTTGACTAATATATCATTTAGTGACAACTTTGTGTAAAAAAAATAAAAATTGTACATTTCCCGAAACTTGCGGCAACATATAAAATATTCCATGGACTCAACATGCCTGTCAGCAAAAAGCTTGGGGTGTCTACTTTCCAAAATGGAGTAATTTGGGGGGGGGGGGTTGAACTATCTTGACATTTTATGGACTCCGAAATTGTAATAGGTAGTGAGGAGTAAAATCAAAAATGTACGCCCTTAGAAAGCCTGAAGGCGGTGATTGGTTTTCGGGGTCCTGTGCGCGGCTAGACTCCCAAAAAGTCCCACACTTGTGGTATCCCCGTACTCAGGAGAAGTAGCAGAATATATTTTGGGGTGTAATTCCACATATAACCATGTCATGTGTGAGCAATATATCATTTAGTTACAACTTTGTGCAAAAAAAAAAGTGTAATTTTCCCGAAACTTGTGACAAAATATAAAATATTCCATGGACTATTTTAAACGAGTGACCCTGCCCCCCTCTGACAACACAGGGAAAGTCATAGGAAAGTCCCTGTGCGTCGGAGGGGGCGGGGTCACCGGGTGGCCCCACCCTCTGTTATATAAGAACTGTCACCTCAACAGAAGCATCACACAGCGGAAGACTCCCAGTGACGCGGATCGTGCGGAGGACGAAGTGGAGAAGATGCCAGACGAGAAGACCGGGGGAAGAAGCGGAGGAAGAAACGGGGGAAGAAGAAGATGGAGGAAAAAGAAGAACACAGAAGGAAGACCAGAAGAAGAAGATGTAAGAAGAAGCGGGAAAAGAAGAAGAAATTAATAAAGGACTTGTCAAAAACCGTCTCTTGTCTTTTTTAACATTTTTGACACTTTTTTTGTGAAATGGTAGGGGTCAATTCACACAGGGGGGCCGAGGATTGTTAAAGGGGGCTTACAGATTCCGATAAGCCCCCCGCCCGTAGACCACCACAACCACCGGGCAAGGGTTATGAGGATGAGGCCCTTCTCCACATCAACATAGAGACAGGGTGCTTTGAGGGGCTACCCCAAAGTACACTCCCAATGTTGAGGGCATGTGGCCTGGTATGGTTCTCTCTCATCCCCCCTCTTTTCCTGTGGCCTACCAAGTTGCGTGCTCGGATAAGGGTCTGGTATGGATTTTTGGGGGGACCCCACGCCATTTTTTTTACATTTTGGTGCGGGGTTCCCCTTAAAATCCATACTAGACCTTAAGGGTCGGGTATGGATTTTGAGGGCGACCCCCACACCATTTATTTTTTAATTTTGGCGCGGGATTGCCCTTAATATCAATACCAGACCTGAAGGGCCTGGTATGGAATTTGGGGGGACCCCCACGCATTTATTTTCTTAATTTTAGTTCGGGGTTCCCCTGTGGGGAAATCCCATGTCGTTTTTATCAATGAACTTTTATGTGGATTGCCAAACTGACAATTCATTATAGTGCCAGCGATAGTACTTTTAAATTACTTTTTTCCTTTAGAAATATCGTTTTGCTCTCAGACTGTTCTAAACATGTGGAAAAAGTGCCCCTTTACAGGCATACTATAGACACCCCCCAGGTACGATATTTAAAGGAATATTACACTTTTATTGTTTCACTTAAAGCATCATTAAAATCACTGCTCCTGAAAATACGTCCGTTTATAAAACTTTTTTACATGTCCCCTGGGGCAGCAGGACCCGGGTCTCCAAACTCTTTTTATGACAATACCATGCATATAAGTCTTTAAAATTAGCACATTTGATTTCTCCCACAGACTTTTAAAGGGTGTTCCGCGGCTTTCGAATTTGCTGCGAACACCCCAAATTGTTCGCTATTCAGCGAACGGGCTAACAGCCAATGTATGAGTCAAACTCATGTTTGACCCGAACATAAAGCCCATCCCTAGTGGGGGGACCCATCATTACTAGGATTTGTGGGGGGACCCATCCTTACCAGGATGTGTGCGGGGACCCATCCTTACCAGGATATGTGGGGGGACCTATCCTTACCGGGGTGTGTGGGGGGACCCATCATTGCTAGGATTTGTGGGGGGACCCATCATTACTAGGATTTGTGGGGGGACCCATCCTTACCAGGGTGTGTGCGGGGACCCATCCTTACCAGGGTGTGTGGGTTGACCCATCCTTACCAGGATGTGTGCGGGGACCCATCCTTACCAGGATATGTGCGGGGACCCATCCTTACCAGGGTGTGTGTGGGGACCCATCCTTATCAGAATATGTGCGGGGACCCATCCTTACCAGGGTGTGTGCGGGGACCCATCCTTACCAGGATGTGTGGGGGGACCCATCCTTACCAGGATGTGTGGGGGGACCCATCCTTACCAGGGTATGTGGGTTGACCCATCCTTACCAGGATGTGTGGGGGGACCCATCCTTACCAGGATGTGTGGGGGGACCCATCCTTACCAGGGTGTGTGGGGGACCCATCATTGCTAGGATTTGTGGGGGGACCGCGGCTTTCGAATTTGCTGCGAACACCCCAAATTGTTCGCTATTCAGCGAACGGGCTAACAGCCAATGTTTGAGTCAAACTCATGTTTGACCCGAACATAAAGCCTATCCCTAGTGGGGGGACCCATCATTACTAGGGTGTGTGCGGGGACCCATCCTTACCAGGATGTGTGGGGGGACCCATCCTTACCAGGATGTGTGTGGGGACCCATCCTTACCAGGATATGTGGGGGGACCTATCCATACCAGGGTGTGTGGGGGGACCCATCATTGCTAGGATTTGTGGGGGGACCCATCATTACTAGGATTTGTGGGGGGACCCATCCTTACCAGGGTGTGTGCGGGGACCCATCCTTACCAGGGGGTGTGGGTTGACCCATCCTTACCAGGATGTGTGCGGGGACCCATCCTTACTAGGATATGTGGGGGGACCCAACCTTACCAGGATGTGTGGGGGGACCCATCCTTACCAGGATGTGTGGGGGGACCCATCCTTACCAGGGTGTGTGGGGGGACCCATCCTTACCAGGGTGTGTGGGGGGACCCATCCTTACCAGGATGTGTGGGGGGACCCATCCTTACCAGGATATGTGCGGGGACCCATCCTTACCAGGGTGTGTGCGGGGACCCATCCTTACCAGGGTGTGTGGGGGGACCCATCCTTACCAGGATGTGTGGGGGGGACCCATCCTTACCAGGATATGTGGGGGGACCCATCCTTACCAGAATGTGTGGGGGGACCCATCCTTACCATGATGTGTGGGGGGACCCATCCTTACCAGGATATGTGCGGGGACCCATCCTTACCAGGGTGTGTGCGGGGACCCATCCTTACCAGGATATGTGCGGGGACCCATCCTTACCAGGGTGTGTGCGGGGACCCATCCTTACCAGGATGTGTGGGGGGACCCATCCTTACCAGGATATGTGGGGGGACCCATCCTTACCAGGATGTGTGGGGGGGCCCATCCTTACCAGGATATGTGGGGGGACCCATCCTTACCAGGATGTGTGGGGGGACCCATCCTTACCAGGATGTGTGGGGGGACCCATCCTTACCAGGGTATGTGGGTTGACCCATCCTTACCAGGATGTGTGGGGGGACCCATCCTTACCAGGATGTGTGGGGGGACCCATCCTTACCAGGGTGTGTGGGGGGACCCATCCTTACCAGGGTGTGTGGGGGGACCCATCCTTACCAGGGTGTGTGGGGGACCCATCATTGCTAGGATTTGTGGGGGGACCGCGGCTTTCGAATTTGCTGCGAACACCCCAAATTGTTCGCTATTCAGCGAACGGGCTAACAGCCAATGTTTGAGTCAAACTCATGTTTGACCCGAACATAAAGCCTATCTCTAGTGGGGGGACCCATCATTACTAGGGTGTGTGCGGGGACCCATCCTTACCAGGATGTGTGAGGGGACCCATCCTTACCAGGATGTGTGTGGGGACCCATCCTTACCAGGATATGTGGGGGGACCTATCCATACCAGGGTGTGTGGGGGGACCCATCATTGCTAGGATTTGTGGGGGGACCCATCATTACTAGGATTTGTGGGGGGACCCATCATTACTAGGATTTGTGGGGGGACCCATCCTTACCAGGGTGTGTGCGGGGACCCATCCTTACCAGGGTGTGTGGGTTGACCCATCCTTACCAGAATGTGTGGGGGGACCCATCCTTACCATGATGTGTGGGGGGACCCATCCTTACCAGGATATGTGCGGGGACCCATCCTTACCAGGTTGTGTGCGGGGACCCATCCTTACCAGGTTGTGTGCGGGGACCCATCCTTACCAGGGTGTGTGGGGGGACCCATCCTTACCAGGATATGTGGGGGGACCCATCCTTACCAGGGTGTGTGCGGGGACCCATCCTTACCAGGATGTGTGGGGGGACCCATCCTTACCAGGATATGTGGGGGGACCCATCCTTACCAGGATGTGTGGGGGGACCCATCCTTACCAGGGTATGTGGGTTGACCCATCCTTACCAGGATGTGTGGGGGGACCCATCCTTACCAGGATGTGTGCGGGGACCCATCCTTACCAGGATGTGTGGGGGGACCCATCCTTACCAGGATATTTGGGGGGACCCATCCTTACCAGGGTGTGTGGGGGACCCATCCTTACCAGGGTGTGTGGGGGGACCCATCCTTACCAGGATATTTGGGGGGACCCATCCTTACCAGGGTGTGTGGGGGACCCATCCTTACCAGGGTGTGTGGGGGGACCCATCCTTACCAGGATGTGTGGGGGGACCCATCCTTACCAGGATGTGTGGGGGGAACACACAAATCTTTGTGTCTTGTTCTGTTTGTGATGAAGAGATTTTTTTGTTTTGTGTATCAGAATGGTTAGGCAATAAAATAATTTATTTTATCATTTTCATTTTGGACGTTATGAGACAGATTTCATATAAGTCAGAGATAAATGTCCACATTTTAGTGTGACTTTCCCATCAGAGACTTGCTGCTTTCCTCAGCTGGAACAATCTCATCTACAAACATAAGTGATAAGGTCATTAAATGGAAAGTTCCCTCCCCGTTTCTGGACAATGGGTTTCTGTTATCTCCCCACCTGAAGCCTAGAAGAGACTCTTCTTATTGTTCTCCACATGGTATCTGTATGACAAGCCTTGGACCCAGCAAACACTGGCCAATATCCTATGGCAAGATACACAGAAGGTCCTCTCTTTATTGCACTCATTAACAGGGCAAAACAGTTGAATAAAAGCCCCGGTCTATGATTACGGGACGTAAGATCTCCCAAACATGTGTATTGATGAGAAGACATTGTCTATCAGATGAGCCAATCAACATCCTGGGACCTCTCAGACAATGAGAGTCTATCTCTATTGTGTCAGTAAATGAAGGACATCAAGTTTCTCCATATTCCAAGGTTATGAGGACAAGACAACGCGAACGTTATGGATGTATTAGGAAGGTAAGTGTAAAATATGTGGAGATTTTTCTCTATCACGATGATTATTCTGTTCATATATAAGTGTGACTTTTATAGATGGACAGATGTGCCGTCCATCATCTGATAAGATGGAACTATGAACAGCGTTGGGGCTCATTCAGTTTTGGTGAAAATGTACCAGAAGGAACCTCACTGTTTCCGTATACAGAGTAATGTATAAAAAGACGTGATTATGACCCAAAATATCATCTAATCTAACACGGGTTCAGTCATAATATCATCATATACTGGTAATCCCATTATATATAGAGCGTGTGTTGGAGATGATCATTATTGGAGAAATATTGGATGTGTGCTGCCAGATCTATATTCAATAAGTAGTTTAGTATACAAATTATTGATATATTTCTTTCATTTGTATGTGTACATCTACTATTATAATCACAATATAAAATCCCACCTCCTGATAGATCACATTCTCCATGTAATTCCTGTTACAGCAGAAAGTAGGGATCATACATCAGGAATAATATCTCCCCTCCAATGCATTGTGTAGATCTCACAAGGTCCTATTTGTGAAGTATTCATCGTTCCCTATAACAGAGGAGTCACTTCAATCCCCAGATAGACTCCGGATAAATAAGTCTGCTCATAGGGTGCCACCCGGTGGTCAAGGGAGGCAATACCAAAGTAAACACATAAGTGGTTATCAATGGAACCCACCAATTCAAAAACATGAATTGTCCTACACACAAAAACATGTGTTGTTCCAAGATAAATAGGTATTCATAGGATGTTCAGGAGTCATGCGTTTATCCGTATAGATAGTCATTTTGTGTGATATTGATTAATCCAAAATGATACTAAGTGTATTGTATATTGTTCTGATTGCCGGAGTCCCTGAATAATATAGATATATATTGATCAGCCCCAATATACAGGCAGATTCCCATTATGAAATAGAACATATTTTTTTACTGATAGTTCAGAACACATTTTTCTGCCCTCAGACACACCTAGTGGTTGAAGGTGATATTACCTGAGCTCACCAAGTAAATCATTTGATTTTTCCAACCAATGGAGAATAAGCCGAACCTTCTGGGCTGAGCTTATAATAATTTTATGAGCTTATTGTCCCAGATGGTATAAATGATGTGAGGGCCATAGAGAGTGATCACAGGCCCAGACGCCGGATACACCCCCCCTAGACAATCAAGAATCCGGCTGATAATTGATCACTCCCCATCTTGCTGGACTTTGCTACTGGAACTAATCGAACGTACTTAGAATTTATCGTATATCTTCCCCTTTTCCTGTGGTAAGATCCAGACCATACTGATATTAATTAACCTTTTCCTCTCAAAATTGTAGGGATTGCATTTTACAGTTCATGTTTCAACCTTCTCATGTACAGTGTGTCGGGTAGTTTTATAATGAATCATTTTCCCACATCGATTGTCTAGGCTGTGTGCGTTGAAGCCGTGCCTAGGTGAATTTACATATAGACCTGTATTACAACAATTGAGGCTGCTGTGGTCCCAGGGAAAGTAATTATCACCCCATTCAATCGAGTAGCTTGTTAAATTAATATTTCCTTCAAATTGACAATATCTGTCTGTTGAATCGCGAGACATACTTTTTTTTTTCATACTATTTTTTACCAATTTATTTTCCTGCTATACAATTCTTCACATATTTCCAATTATATTTCCATTCTCTCTTATCATTCATTCCATTCTTTCTCCTCCATCGATGGTCACTTTATACCATATTTTCCAGTCTTCCCATATCCGTTGTTATATATGATCTATTCCACTTTGCCCGTATACTGTCATATCTCTGCACGTTTCCCCTTTCTTCATACATCCTTGTCTTGTTCCCCTATATTGTTTTATTGTGGGAGATAATATTACATTTATTAATACATTTGAATATGGTTGCTTATAAATTATTATTATTATTTTAAAGCCCCATACACACTATCAGTTTTTCTGCTGAGATTTTCCTTCAGATTTACCAAAACCATATAATATGAGGTCAAACCTTAGGAATTTCAATGTGTGTGCAATCAGGCAGGCCCTTCCACTACATGGTTTTGGTAAACCTGAAGGAAAAACGCAGCAGAAATACTGATAGTGTGTATGGGGCTTTACCCATTTTCTAATTTCTTTCTCCAAATCCACTTTTTTTCAAAACTGTCTGTAGGAACTCCCATTCTATGGAGTCAAATGCCTTTGCCGTATCCAATGATGCCAAGGCACTTGACTCCGGGATATACTCTCTCATCTGTACCATGAATTGAGCTCTTCTAATATTAGTTGATGTCGATTTCCCTGGCGTAAGTTTGATCATCCGATGTAATAGATAGAACTTCATTGAGCCTTTTGGCAAGTATTTTTGCTAGTAATTTTTAATCTATGTTTAATAATGAAATTGGTCTATATGATGCACAGTCAGTTCTATCTTCATCTGGTTTTGGTATCAGTATAACTGTAGCCTCATACATGGAAGGGGGCATCTCTCCCCGTAGGAATGTCTCTCTATACATTTTGGTCAGGGCAGGTGCCATAATCTCCACACATCGCTGGTACATCTCCAGCGGTATGCCATCCGGTCCTGGAGATTTACCCTTTCCCATGGAGAAAATGGCCTCTCGTACTTCCTCTTCCACTATCTCTCTCTCTCCATCCCCTCTTTTTTCTCCTCTGTTAATTTGAGGAATTCTAAGTCCTCTAAATATTCCTCTGTCTCTTCTCCTGTACGGGTCAATGTTGATGTATACATATTAACATCATATTTCTGAAAGCACATGAGTATTTCCTCTAATGTGTTAACAATCTCCCCTTTCTCATTTCTTACTTCTGAAATCGCCAATGTTGGTGTCAGGAAATTCAATATCTTATTAGCTTGATGTCCTTGCTCGAAATTTTTTTGTCTTTGCTGGAACCTCTTACGTTTAGCATTAACTATTAGTTGATTCTTATACTGACGCGCTACTCCTGCCCATCTTATCTGATTTATATTTGAGGGATCAGCTATAAACTCAGTTTCTGCTTGAGCACACATCTGTTCCAGTTCCTCTTCTTCCTGTCTATTAGTACGTTTTATATGATATTGTAGACCTCATTGCTCCTCTTAAATATGCCTTAAAGGTGTCCCATAGCACACCCTCCATTTTTCTATCCCCTAGTGCCTCCAGAAACATCTCCAACTGCTCAGGTATTCTATCATTTGGTCCTATCTGGGTTAACCACTGAGGCTGAATCCTATAGCCCGGGCGTCTTCCTCTAGGACCTATTTTTAAATCAAAGGTCAACCCCGAATGGTCCGACACTCCTCTAAGCATATAAGTAACACATTGCACCATTGGGAGTATCTTCTCATTCCCCAGAGCCAGGTCAATTCTAGACATTTGCCCTCTCCCTGGTGCATGCCATGAATAAGACCCAACGTCTGGGTTTCTGATCCCCCAAAGATCAGCCCATCCAGCTTCCTTTATACATTTTTCAACCCCTTCAACCCTCCTGTTCCTTTCTGAGTATTTTTCCCAAACCTATCCATCTTTGGATTTAAAATAAAATGCTAAAAGGAACAGCCGTGCTAAGGTGTATAATAGGTTGCTACCACCCTATAAGTCCTCAGCCCCCACCCGAAGGCTGTGTATATACAAGTCTTAAGAAATAATGATAGGGTCCTGAGCGCTACCTCAAAAGAGTATTTTATGAGCTAGACCAATAATTTACAGGGGTGCTCTGCAACCTCTCACCTCCGTGAGATCAGTGGTCCACCTACACCGAGGAAGGGCCGCTAAATCTATTGCAATAACGATATAGACATAAATGTATCCCCAATTGGACTACAAATCCAATTAAGGCTATAAATGTATGTGCACCTACAGTATGTACGTGTTTCCCTATGTTAGGTCCATATACAGTTAACAGTAGGGATGAGCAGAAAAAAGTACCCCGTTCTGTATGTGCATCCTATTGATATAGAACAATACTAAATATTGAGATGAATTATGCCAATGAGACAATTAAAACACAAATAAAGCATCCTGGAGTACAAAAAATACTAACTAAAATTACTGTGTAAATCAGATGTGTAAATGTGAGAGTCCTCAATCCAAAGATTCCTATAAAGTTCATTAAATCCACAATGTATATCTTCTAGTGCTTAATAGAGACAAAAAAATATATAGAGAAAAAAGTATATATACGAAAAATAAAAACTATAAAAAATTTAAAAAACTATAAAAAATGAAAAATATCTCACTAATATGTCCAATGCGACACTGGATTCCAAAACATTGTCCACAGCCAAATGTGCAAGTATGCAAAGAAATGTGCAAAAATGCAGATAAATGTGCAGAAAATTGTGCAAATAATGTGCAAAAATACTTGGATTTAAACACATATTAAAATCTCCCATACATACAATATATGCCTCTGGGTACTCTGACATAAATAGCATTGCCCCCTTTAACACTCCCATTGTAGCTGGTGGGGGGTTATATATCCCCATTATAACAAATGGCAATGAATGCATCAGGGCAAAGACAAAAACATTTCTCCCATCCGGATCCCTCTTTACCCTCCTGCATTCCCATGTCACCGCTCGATGCACCATAAGGGAAACCCCTCTTGAGTATATTGTGTGACAAGAATGGCTCGCCCATTGTATCCAGGGCTTTTCTAAAGAGTCCAGTCTTTCTTTAGTCAAGTGTGTCTCTTGTGTGCAAATTATTTTGGCTTGCCCTTTACTAATATCTGTAAATACCTGTGTTCTTTTTAATTGCGTGCCCATACCTCTTACATTCCATGAGAAAAATAGTGTACTGATTACTCATATTGATTGTTTTTTTTATTTTAACCTTCTTTTCTCCAGGGACCCTAAATCTCGTTCTTTCCCTCGTGACCATACTCCTTTCTACCTTACCCTCCCCCTCCCTCCTACCCCATTCACTCGTCCATTCATCCACATAAAACTTTTTAGGGCATTACCGACATATTGCATTATGCCCTTATATAAGGAATTTGTATTAATTTCAGCCTTTCTGCTCCTCGACCCCCCCCCCCTCATTTTCCTGAGAGAGAGAGAGGGGGGCGAAGTGGGGAAGCAAACAAGAAACCCCACAATAATATATATTTTTTCATATATCTATATGTACTGTATCTATTGAGATATACATATATCTGACACTGGCCCTTATAGCCACACACATGCTGCCATATTGATACCCATACCCTTACCCATATCTATATTAATTCAAATGCCCTCCATCACCCCCCTCCCCCCTAATCTATAACCTCATATCCTCTTTTCTCACTTATTTTCCTACATATGTGCCTTCCTGTGTCCTCTGTGCCTTCTATATTTCTTTAATTCATCCTCTGTGTTAATCCCCCTCTTTACCCCCTCCCCCTAGGTATTCACCCCCCTCCCCCTTAGTCCCCCCATCATGTATTTTTTCCTGTGTTTGTTTTTGGTGACTTTTTCTCCCCTCCTCCCCCAGTTCTCAACCTCACGTGTAGTCTCATTTTCCCCCTGTGTGTATATACCCATTATATTACCTGTGCACTAAACCAACAAAAAAAGAAGAAGAAAAAAACCCCAGGGGGGTGGATAAGAGGCTCCCGTGGGCCCCGCATAAATAACTAGCTGGGGGCCCCAGGGGGGTCTCAACCATCCGCCCCAGGAAAAGAGAAAAAAAAATCAAAAACATCAACTATCAAAAACAAGCAAGCCAAAAAAATGAAAAAAAAGTAATTTTCTTCTCTTTCTCACCCCTCCCCCCACTCCCCCATACTCAATAGATCCATAGTCTCACCCAATAGCGTCTATACACAAGGGCTTCCCTCCATCCCCTATTTTCTCTTATCGAGGTACAGGTAAACAGTCCGCATCCATTCTTTGGCTTGTTCCGGTGTACTAAAATACATAGTCTTTCCTCCTTCCTCCACTCTCAGCCGTGCTGGATACACCATAGAATATTCAATTCCTGCCTCTCTCATTTTCCGTTTGATCTCATAGAAAGTTGCCCGGTTTTTTTATAACTCTGGAGAGGAGTCCGGGAATATTGACACTTTACTCTGCTCATAATGAATCTCTCACTTTTGTCTTGCTTTCCGTAGAATCGCATCTCTGTCTCTACAATTCACCATTCGTGCCAACAATGGTCTAGGAGGGGGTAGCCCTGGTTTTGGTAATACTGCCGGCACCCTGTGTGCCCTTTCCACTGCAAATGCTGCCGAAACCTCCATATCAGGGAATACATTTTTCAACCACTGTTCTATCCCTAGGGTTAAACCCCTCCACTTTCTCAGGTAGACCGACTATTCTTAAGTTATTGCGGCGAATGCGATTCTCAAAATCGTCTGTTTTTGTTGCCGTGTAACAATCTGTTTTTCAGCTATTGATATCCTTTTAGGCAGAGGGGTGACTGTGTCTTCCAATAAAGATATCCTATTCTCCGCTTCTGCCATCCTGTCTCTCATGCTCTGCATATCATGCCTGATCAGTCCTATGTCATGTTTAATCTCATCCATTTTACCTGTCAGGGCTGCGTTGTTTGAGTGGATGGCCTCCATTACCTGCGAGTTCATCTGCTCCAGTGTCAGCTTGGGCTGCTTCTCCCTCTTTTCAGACTTCTCAGGCTGGGGCTGGGGTGTACTAGGCTTCTGGATATCCAGTGCTGATGGTTCGCCACTCCGAGTCTGTGGAGGGCTTCGCCCGCTGTCTTGCCTGTCTGTTCCTGCAAATTATTTAAGGCGATCCGCCGCTGTCTGTTTACTGTTCATCACGCCACCTGGGATGTTCGTTTTACGGGTTATGGGTCTTGGTAGCAGGGACTGCGCAAGATTCTGACGGAGGCTCAGGCTGATCTCGAACCTCCCGTTGATCACAACTGGCCGTGTCAGCGGAAGTCACACCCCCATAGAAACATACTTAACAGTCATTATTCTTACAAAGTATTCCAACATAATATTAAAAAAGACACTTATTCAAAACAAAACACCCACCACCACCCCACAATCCACCCTCATACATTGGTGACCATGTCCTGCTGGAAGCTGCATTTCTGTGTACATGATTAAGCAATGGGATCAAAGAGTAGAAGGTCAGCAGATGATTCCAAACTATGTTTGCACGATCAGACAGGAACAATACACACATAACATTGACAGCATGGCCACATAAACCCACTTTTGATTGAAAAAATGCACAAGAATTTCAGCAAACAAACAGCCCTAGTTGGGCGTTTGTCAATATGCACAATATCATTCCTTCTCCCCCACAAATCACAGCAAAAAAGCTGACCTTCTCAGGCCAAATGAACCCCCCTACTGCAATCCTTTATATAAGAGAGGTTGTATTGTTAGCACACTGACACACGCCCACTAGAAGTACACGCCCACTAGAAGTACACGCCCAATAGAAGTACACGCCCACCAGTATCTTTCAATCTGTCTCTTCATGTATGCCTAAAGTGATTGCTCCTGATGGGCAGGAACACATAATACTATTTGCAACTGTGTTAGCCCTTCGCTATATGCATCAAATATCCAACTACAGGCCAAAGATTGAAGTTCATTTGCATGCACATAAACAAAGCAACAGTTTTCTAAGCATATGTACCTGTGCAGTGTAAACCCTACAATTTTATATGTCCAAGTCCCTGGGCATGATTAGTGCTAACAAACTTTAACATAAGTCCCTGGCTGCAATGAGCTTCCAATCTAAAGTCCAAAACTAACTTTGTGTATAACTATGTATATGTATGTGTAGGAGGTTCTCACATGTGGCAGCTCCATGGCTTAGAGGTTAGAGCTTCTGCTTAGTATCCCTGAGCAACTGGGTTTGAATCCCAAACATGCTGCTTCATGTAGAGAAGTTGTCTCATCCCTATAAATGTAGTTGTCTACATCCTATAAATGTAGTATTTATGTGTAGGAGGGTTCCACCACCATTATAAATCTTGGCAGATACACTATCTAGCCAAAAGTATTGGGACACTTGCCTTTATACACACATGACCTTTAAGGCAGCACAGTCTTAGTCTGTAGGGTTAAAAATTGATTTGGGCCAACCTTTGTAGCTATAACTGCTTCTGGGAAGGCTGTCCACAAGGTTTAGTGTGTCTATGGCAATGTTTGACCATTCTTCCAGAAGTGCATTTGTGAGGCCAGGCACTGATGTTAGATGAGAAGGCTCGCAGTCTCTACTCTAATTCAGCCAAAAGGTGTTCTATCGGGTTGAGTTCAGGACTCTGTGCAGGCCAGTCAAGTTCCTCCACCCCAAACTCACTCATCTGTCTTTGTGGACCTTGCTTTGTGTACTGGTGTGGAGTCATGTTGGAACAGGAAGGGGCCATCCCCAAACTGTTCCCACAAAGTTAGGAGGATGAAATTGTCAAAAATGTCTTGATATGCTGATGTCTTAAGAGTTCCCTTCACTGGAACTAAGGGGCCAAGCCCAACCCCTGAAAAACAACCCCACATTAAGCATTATTAAAATCACTGCTCCCGAAAAAACTGCAGTTTTGAAAACTTTTTTTTGCATTGATACATATCCCCTGGGGCAGGACCCGGGTCCCCAAACACTTTTTATGACAATAACTTGCATATAAGCCTTTAAAATTAGCACTTTTGATTTTTCATGTTCGTGTCCCATAAACTTTAACGGTGTTCACGTGTTCAAACAAATTTTTTGCCTGTTCGCATTTTCTGCTGCGAACCGGGGGGAGTTTGGCTCATCCCTAATCCTGACCATACATGGCCTACAAAGGGAAATTATTACACTACACAGGCAACAAATGGGCAATCATTTCAATATGCAGCCACCACAATGGAGTGCAGGGGTCAGGAGTATGAAGCAAAGAGCCCCTTACATTGCTGGTCAGAAGGAAAAAACTAATAGAGATAGTCAGGCTGCAAAGCTTTGAGGAAAGGGGGGCTTTAAGGCTCAGAGAGACTCTTGGTCCTCTCATGGTCCTCTCATGTCACCTGCACTTTTATGAACTCCCCAAAGAACTCCTGCAAACAAGTGAAGGAAGCCTTCACCTCACCATCTCATTGGTCAAGAAATATGTTGCAGGACACAAAATAGAACAAAGAAGGACACTTTGAGGAAGTCTGTTTGCACAGCATCACTTACTGGTTGGTCAGTCCAATACCTTCCCATGACACATGAGAAGGTCCAAGTGCCCAGTGCTGGAACAACCCCCTCCTGCTGCTGTCCTCCCACCACCCACTCTGGGCTGCCATTGGAGGGAAGAGAATAGACTCCTCCCCCACAGCTCTCTACTCCACCAGCAGCATCCTCCCACTATCCAATCCCATCCCTTCTCTTACTGCAGAGAGTGACATCACTCCTGTCAGTCAGCAGGCTGCCGCAGATTGGAGCCTTGCAGCCAGAAATCTGGCAATTATCCTGATTAGCCGGCAACTCCGACCAAACGTCAGCAAGTTCCCCTTCCTGCACATAATTATGATCCTACATTGACCTCGCAGCAGGGCCTCAGAGCAAACAAGTCAAACGGAGGATCAAAACCAGTTCAGAAACCAAATAAACCCAACAGATAAAAGGGAATTTCTGATCCAAGAGACCAGGAGGGTCACAGGTTATTGAAAATATAGTAAACACTAAACAGACCAAACTAAATGTGTTCACATGGGGGGAGTAGTCCTTGAAGTGGTGTTGCCACCCAAAAATTAGAAATAGTTTAAAATTGTTAAAAAAAAAATAATTGGAAAAAAAATTTTTTTTACTCCCCTCTAAATGCCTGTTGCTAGGGGGTCCCTTGTAGTCTGCCTTCTTCATTGCCCGGGCTGGTGACATCACTTCCCCTCCCACCACACAGTCACCTGGGACCTGTCACGTGTCCCAGATGACTGTGCAGTGTATCACGGTGCCCTGCGCCGCTCACGCATGCGCAGTGGGTGCCTGGATGTGAAGCCAGAGTTGGGTGCCCACAGTAAGAATGACGACGCCGCAAGTGAATCGGGGAATGAGGGGGGCTTCATTCCCCCGCATCGCTGGACCCTGGGACAGGAAAGTGTCCGATTGTTCAAAGTCAGCAGCTGCAGTATTTGTAGCTGCTGACTTTAATTTTTTTTTTTAGGGGGTACCCCACTTTAAATGTACAGAAACCCTCCTATTACCCTTCACATCCTATTATTGTGTGACCAACATCATCCAAATAATTCTTACTTTAATTTACAAAAGTTATCCGTCTACAAGGAGACCTGTATAGATCAAATGACGGCACCAATGAGGATGGAGGAGGACCGGAGTCACATGACTGAGAAGATACTAAACCTCACCCTGGAGATCATCTACCTGCTGACCGGAGAGGTGAGGAGCATTCTGGGAGGTCACATGACATCACTCTTATCTCTATTAATAAAACACAGACCTGACCGGAGAGGTGAGGAGGATTCTGGGAGGTCACATGACATCACTCTTATCTCTATTAATAAAACACAGACCTGACCTGAGAGGTGAGGAGGATTCTGGGAGGTCACATGACATCACTCTTATCTCTATTAATAAAACACAGACCTGACCGGAGAGGTGAGGAGGATTCTGGGAGGTCACATGACATCACTCTTATCTCTATTAATAAAACACAGACCTGACTGGAGAGGTGAGGAGGATTCTGGGGGGTCACATGACATCACTCTTATCTCTATTAATAAAACACAGACCTGACTGGAGAGGTGAGGAGGATTCTGGGAGGTCACATGACATCTCTCTTATCTCTATTAATAAAACACAGACCTGACCGGAGAGGTGAGGAGGATTCTGGGAGGTCACATGACATCACTTTTATCTCTATTAATAAAACAGAGACCTGACCGGAGAGGTGAGGAGGATTCTGGGAGGTCACATGACATCTCTCTTATCTCTATTAATAAAACACAGACCTGACTGGAGAGGTGAGGAGGATTCTGGGAGGTCACATGACATCACTCTTATCTCTATTAATAAAACACAGACCTGACCGGAGAGGTGAGGAGGATTCTGGGAGGTCACATGACATCACTCTTATCTCTATTAATAAAACACAGACCTGACCGGAGAGGTAAGGAGGAGTCTGGGAGGTCACATGACATCACTCTTATCTCTATTAATAAAACACAGACCTGACCGGAGAGGTGAGGAGGATTCTGGGATTCTAACATGATATTCCTATTGGTTCCCCAATACAGAGATTTCCTCTTGTGAAGTCCGGTGATCATATGACCATCACAGTGCCTCCATGTGACTCCCTAAAACCTGAGAGACACAACACACAGAAGATTCTAGAAGTCACCAAGAAGATGATGGAGCTGCTGAGAGGAGAGGTGAGGAGGATTCTGGGAATTCTGGGACATTATCCAGTAACAGACAAGGGATGTGTCTGGATGGTGACTGTATCATTGTGTGTGTCAGGTTCCTATAAGGTGTCAGGATGTCACTGTCTATTTCTCCATGGAGGAGTGGGAGTATTTAGAAGGACACAAGGATCTCTACAAGGACGTCATGATGGACAATCAGCAGAATTTGAGTTTTGTGAAGAATGTAAGGAAGGAATTTCCCCGGAATGAGATGATATTGAACCTCACCAAGGAGATCCTCAGCCTGCTGACTGGAGAGGTGAGTGTAATGAAGGGGTTAAATCTGACTCCGCTGTACACTGGGATGTATTCAGAGTCACTTTAAGTCTTCTGATGTTCTTCTAATCCAGTATTTCTCAACTTTTTTGCCTTAGAGGAACCCTTGGCAAAAGATTTTAGATCTTGGTTAACCCCTAAAATAATTTTCAGATCCACACCCCATGGAACATCAGTGTGACCAGCGAGCTGTTGATATAACAATTATTGATTTTAGAAATAGCATTAAATAATAGAATAAATATTAAAACTTACTTCTTTAATGTGGAACTTAGGCTGTTTTTTTTTCTACAGAAAGGCTGGATTTTGGGTTGAACTTGTAATATGCACACACAAATTATATCTTCTACAATTATGGGTGTCACCAGGGCAGGGCACAGGAGGGTCACCAGGGAAGAGCACAGGGAGGTCACCATGACAAGTCACAGAGGAGTCACTTTACCAGGGCAGAGGGGAGTGACCAGGTCAGGGCAGAGGTGTGACCAGGTCAGGGCAGAGGAGAGTGACCAGGTCATGGCAGAGGGGAGTGACCAGGTCAGGGATGAAGGGAGTGACCAGGTCAGGGCAGAGGGGAGTGACCAGGTCATGGCAGAGGAGAGTGACCATGTTAGGGCAGAGGAGAGTGACCAGGTCAGGGCAGAGGAGAGTGACCAGGTCAGGGCAGAGGAGAGTGACCAGGTCAGGGCAGAGGGGAGTGACCAGGTCAGGGCAGAGGGGAGTGACCAGGTCAGGGCAGAGGGGAGTGACCAGGTCAGGGCAGAGGGGAGTGACCAGGTCATGGCACAGGGGAGTGACCACCTCATGAGATAAAGTGCTGGGTGCTTTCAGTAGGATGAGATGAAGCAGGATCCTTAAGGCAATGATCCCCTCCGGTAACCCCACTCACCAGAGTGGCTGGGCCCTCAGCTTTTCAGTTCAGGGGTCAGACAAAGCTTTGATTTGTAAAATAGAGGTGATGTTCAAAGATTCCATCCACAGAGTTCTCAGAGTAATCCAAGGGAGTGCATATACCGAGATAAAGAAACACCCATGTGAAGTACCGCTAATGTAAACACAACTGCGCTGATGCCTGTATTACAGCTATGTCTCGTGAGTGATTCATGTTAACAGCGCAGTTGTGTTTACATTAGCGGTACTTCCCATGGGCGTTTCTTTTTCTTTATCACGGTATATGCACTCCCTTGGATTACTCTAAGGCCGCGTACACACGGGCGGACTGTTCGCCCAACTTTGTCCGCTGAACAGTGTTTCAGCGGACAGTCCGCTCGTGTGTGGGCTTCAGCGGACAGTTTCAGCGGACAGTCTGACGAACAAAGTTTTTCGGAATTTCCTTAAAACTGTCCGCTGAAACTTGGTTTGAGCGGACAGTCCGCTCGTGTGTAGGCTTGTTCGTCAAACTAAGTCTCGCGCATGCTCAGAAAGAATTTACACGGCGAAGGTTGCATTGCAGTGTATTGGACGTCGTATTTCTCGTCCCGTCGTACGTGCCGTTCACGTCATCGCGCACGCTTTCAGCGGACTGTTCGTTCATCGTGTGTGGTCAAGTCCGTTCATGCTAATTTTGAGCGGACTGTTTGTCAAACTGTTTGACGAACAAAGTTGGGCGAACAGTCCGCGCGTGTGTACGCGGCCTAAGGACTCTGTAAATGGAATCTTTGTACATCACCTCTATTTTACAAATAAAAGCTTTGTCTGACCCCTGGACTGAAAAGCTGAGGGTCCAGCAACTCTGGTGAGTGGGGTTACCAGAGGGGATCATTGCCTTAAGGATCCTGCTTCATCTCATCCTACTGAAAGCACCCAGCACTTTATCTTATATTTTGTTTAGTACTTTTATTTGATATATTAATATTATATGATCACCACAGTATATGTTGAGCACTTTATTCATTTGTAAGCACTTTACTCCGCTTGCGCAGTTTTTCTTTTTCCTTTTTTGTCATCCAGAGCAGGTACTGTGGCAACCGCGCTCACCTGCAGAGGGCAGTGTGTTTCCTTGCGGTACAGGAAAATGACCGCAAGGGGGGTGAACAAGCCCTAAAGGCTATTTTAGGTAGTGGAAGGGGACAGACCTGGAATTGTGAATGCAGTTGAACTAGCAGTGACATTCAACAAGGAATTTCTCTAGAAAAAAAACAATTAAAAGTCAGGAGCAAGAAATCCTGGAGCAGTTGCCTTTTAATAAAAGGACATTTACCTGTGTAGGAATCCAGCACCTTCCTCAACATGGCTAGTTCTTCACTAGTATTCAGTTTCCTGGTGTTTGCTGCTTTCTGCTTCACAGCCGCCTGCCCACTGTGCATGCGCAAACCACGCTGCTCTATCTAACTGGCCCTGCAGCCTCCTTGGACCTGCGATGTGTCCCAGAAGGCTGGAAGAAGGAGGAGAACTTTTGCTTAGATCGCCTAGGCAATCTGAGTGGAAGTGGGAGCGGGTACCTGTCAAAACCAGGTACCTACTCTCCTGCCCCCCCAAAGAAAATGACATGCCAAATGTGGCAGAGGAGGGTGAGGACTTAAAGGGGAACTTCCTGCTTTAACTAGATACTTCAGTAAACAGTTAAATAGAAATAGTTGATCAGTGAGATATAGATTTGGTGATGACAGTGTATGGAGGGGAAAGAAGAGTTGTATAGAATAGAGGCAGTTAACTGAAGGTAACCAGACTGGGAGAGAGGAGTGGGAAGCCTAGCTACATATAGTGGGAGAGGAGTGGGAAGCCTAGCTATATATAGTGTGAGAGGAGTGGGAAGACCAGCTAGATATAGTGGGAAGACCAGCTAGATATATGGGGAGAGGAGTGAGAAAACCAGATACTTATAGTGGGAGAAGAATGGGAAGCTCAGTTACATATATTGGGAAGCCCAGCTACATATAGTGGGAGAGGAGTGGGAAGCCCAGATACATATAGTGGGAGAGGAGTGGGAAGCCCAGATACATATAGTGGATGAGGAGTGGGAAGCCCAGCTACATATAGTGGGAGAGGAGTGGGAAGCCCAGCTACATATAGTGGGAGAGGAGTGGGAAGCCCAGCTACATATAGTGGGAGAGGAATGGGAAGCCCAGCTACATATAGTGGGAGAGGAGTGGGAATCCCAGCTACATATAGTGGGAAGCCCAGCTACATAGGAGTGGGAAGACCAGCTACATTTACTACTCTAAGCTGTGCTGGGAGAAGATAAAGGCAGAACGGAATACAGCTGGTTGGGAGAGCGATGAAGAGACGACAGGGAAGATATCTAGGCTGGGCAGACAAGTGACAGGATAGACGGGACTGAACGAGGAGTATATGAGTGAAGGACTGCAGGGAGACACTAGGACACAATCAGAGATATCAGGGAGAAGGATCGAAGCTTGTTTATAGGAAAGGGGGATGGGGGCATATCTGAGAAGCAGAGTGAGAATGGCAAGAATCTGGAGGGAGGAAGTGAAGAGAAACAAATTTACAATCAGAAGGGAATATGAACGAGTCACACTGAGAGAGCAGAGAGGGAATGCAGCTAACATTCAGAGCACTGAGCCGCTCTGTCATAGAATGACATGAAGACAACAGAATGTAGCTTAGCGGCTTCAGATGGACATTTTAGCTTCCTGGGCCCCCTCTGGAACTGACAGGGCCTGGGCCCCATACAGCAGAGCCGGTGGTACTCCCTGATCAGTGGCCATGCACATAAGTACTATGAATACATAAAGTCTACATACTCTGATATTTGGTTATAGCACAAGATGGCGGCATAGGGTATAGAAAATAACAATTTCAGGTTTAGTCCAATCATCCATGGGAAACATTTTCTGGTGGGTCAGTGAGCTTCACTAGTAAAACATTAGTGACTCTATTATATGCCTTCTAGAAGAGCTATAAATCTGACCACATTGTAATCATATCATTAGATGGAGATGTCTGCCCTTTGCTGAGTCAGGAACATTGTGGCCAATCCCTGCAGAATAAATATAGAGGTGAGGGATTATGGGAGAGTGATATTTATCTTTGTATAACACAGAACTGTATAGTAATAATGAAGAAATCTACAAGAAGGAGATCTCATTATATGACCACAAGATCCTCGGGAATCCAGAATCCCATCACCATCCCCCCACCTCCATCCCCGATCCCTACAAGACACAACATGCAGAAGATTCTAGAAGTCACCAAGAAGATGATGGAGCTGCTGACAGGAGAGGTGAGGAGGATTCTGGGAATTCTGGGACATAATCCAGTAACAGACAAGGGATGTGTCTGGATGGTGACTGTATCATTGTGTGTGTCAGGTTCCTATAAGGTGTCAGGATGTCACTGTCTATTTCTCCATGGAGGAGTGGGAGTATTTAGAAGGACACAAGGATCTCTACAAGGACGTCATGATGGACAATCAGCCACCCCTCACATCACCGGGTAAGAGGAGACTTTATTGTAAAGGAGAGAGCAGTACGGAGGCTCCACCTAGATCCCCCATCATCTGATAAACACATAGAAACACATAGAAACATATATTCAGTCTCAGGAGATGGGAGGCAGCGGTGTGGGGCCTCTGCAACTTGTCTCATGTGAACATTTAGGAGACCACTGATTGCTGAATACCTTACACTATATACTCTATGTTGTACATTACATCATTCTGATACTATATAGTCCTTTCTGCTGTATGTTATATAATAAGTTGTACATTTCATAATCCTGTTTTGTTACACCCATTTCCTACCAGATGAACATTTTATATCTGATGATTTGATTGGAGCACAGACTTTTACATATTAATATTAATGTGATCATACCCTCAAACTTTGGAACCTTAACCACTTGACGTACGCACTATAGCCGAATGATGGCCACAGCGCAGACCTGAATTTCCGGGAGGCCGTCATATGATGGCCTCCCCTGTGCACGCTCCCTGCACGGAGGGCAGTGTGATTACTGAGTCACTGAGACTCGGGGGATCACCAATCTGAGTAAGGGGCTGGTCCTGGCCCCTTACCATGTGATCAGCTGTCAGCCAATGACAGCTGATTACATGATTTAAACAAAAGCTTGGTAATCTTTTTTTTTTCTCCTCACGGAGACAGCATGAGGAGAAAAAAAGCCGATCACCGGCTCATCTGCAAGGGACATTGGTCCCAAAGAGGAAGAGGCAATTATGCCTCATCTGTGCCACCTGCCATTGCCACCTGACAGTGCCCACCTGACAGTGCAGCTGCAGTAATTACAGTCGGTGTACTGTGTACTCTGCACAGTGTGCACATAAAGCTACCCCAATTTATGGTGTTCTGCTGATCCTATCCGCAGACAGCTGTAGCAATTACAGTGGGTGAATTGTGCCATCTTCACAGTGTATGCCTAAAGCTACCCCAATTGCTCATAATAATAATACTACAGGCAGGCAGTTGATTCTGCTAGCTGCAGTATATCAGTATATACGTCCCAGCTTTGTGCAGCTACATCTCCCTGCAGGCCATTATTATGTCTGGAAGGCCAACAAGGAGAGGCAGACAGTCACAAGCCAATAAAAGAGGGCAAGCAGGCTCTGTGTCTAGAGGCAAAGGTGCTGGTCGTGGACACGGTGCATTGTCATCAGCACGTGGCCATGGGACATGCTCATCCATCAGCTGGATGCGTTGAGCTGCAACATGCCGAAGACTTGGTAGAGTGGATGACCAAGCCGTCCTCATCCTCTCTCACCTAGGCTCAGGTTACTGGCAAAGCAGCTACCAACGAGGCTTCTTCCCTCCTCTCAATGTCATCAGTCACTCCTTCTCTAGCCCCACCATATCATCCTGAGGAGTCCCCCGAACTGTTTGAGCACAGTGTTGGGTACATGCTTCAGGAGGATGCCCAGTGTTTTGTAGGCTCTGATGATGACACTCAGCTAGAGGAAGGCAGTAGTGTGAGCCCAGAGAGAGGGGATGCCCAAGAAGGACAGCAATCTGGCAGTCATCTTCCCCCAGCTGCAGCATAGTGCCAGGTTTGCTCCAGTGATGAGGAGGGAGGGCATGATGAGGTCACTGACTCCACGTGGATGCCTGATAGGAGGAGGAGGAGGCACATCTCCAATGAGGCAGGATGCCCTCCGGGGGTCAGCTTAAGGTCAGCACACTGACTGCATCACACCGCACAGATCCGCATGTGCAGGGCTCTGCCTCTGCGTGTTATTCCAAAAGTTCTTTGTGGGCTTTTTTGAGAAGAGTGCATCAGATTGCACCACTGCTATTTGCAACATATGTCTCAAGCGTATCTCGCGTGGCCAAAACATCAGCCGCTTGGGCACCACATGCTTGACCAGACATATGTCGACCTGCCATGCAGTTCGTTGGCAAGCGTACCTCAAAGACCCACACCAAAGAACAAAGCGGACCTCTCCTTGCTCCTCATCAGCTGGCATCTCCAACCCCACTAGACCTTCAGTCCTCTCTGAAACCTGCTCTGAGAGGAATGAAGGTGTAGAATTAGGTGTGTCACAGGCAAGTGCTTCCGGGCACTCTGCTAGCAGTACACCCACGTCCGATTATAGCAGGCAAATGTCCCTGCCCCAGCTGCTGGACCATCAAAAGAAGATCACTCCCAGCCATCCACATGCCCAGCGGTTGAATGCTAGCTTGGCTAAATTGCTAGCACTTCCGCTGCTGCCTTTCCAGTTGGTAGACTCTGCCCCCTGAGTTTGTGGAATGTGCGGTTCCTCAGTGGCAGGTTCCCAAACGCCACTTTTTCTCACGGAAGGCAATTCCGGCTCTCTACCGGCACGTGGAAGGCAATGTCCATGCCTCGCTGGACAGGGCAGTCAGCAGTAAGGTGCATATTAGCGCTGACACATGGTCCGGTCGGCATGGACAGGGACATTACCTATCTTTCATGGCACATTGGGTGACTCTTCTGGCAGCTGGGAAGGATGCAGGACAAGGTGCAGTAGTGTTGGAGGTTGTTCTGCCACCATGCCTCCAAAATGCTACTACTGGTGATTCTGACACACCTCTCTCCTCCACCCCTCTTCTTCTTCCTCCATGGCCTCTGCCTGCGCTTTGTCCTCGGAACCAGCGGTGCTCCGTAGACGTTCAAGGGGCTACGCAAGTACGCAGGCAAGAAAATGCCATGCGGTGCTTGCGCTGGTGTGCTTGGGGGACAGAAGCCACACTGGGGCAGAGGTTCTTTTTTTTTTTTTTGCCACATCAGCAAATCTTTACCTGAGACTATAAATCAACTTGACGTTCATTGTTGTCTCTTGGAATTAATCCTCACATCATTGTGGCTGTTTTCTTGTTACTTACTTGTATAATTAAATGTAAAATATTTATACAACTTTTATTTCATGTTCTTAAAACTATTCTTATATCTTACTCCCATTATTTCACTAAAATTATATTAAAGTTATACTACCCCCCCCCCTCCCCTATCCCCTTGTCAGTAGTATCCCTGCTCCTAATATCCTGGTCTTTATGGTCTTAATTGTGCGGAGAAACTCCAGTCTCGCTTAAATTGTTTCCAACCTCTCCATTTTTTTAGAAATATTACCCTTTCCTCTTCTTCTCTCAGACACAGGCTTTCCATATTGTATATTTCTTCTACCGCATCTACCCACTCCCATATTGTTGGACACTCTACCTCTCGCCATTTTTTAGGGATCAGTTTTTTCGCAGCGTTTAATAGATGCGGGATGATTGTGTCCTGATATTGTTTAACCCCACCCTCCGTGCCATGAAAGAGTACTATCCAGGGGTCTGGTTTCAATGCTGTTTGAGTTATTTCCTTGATCATTTGGAGGATCTTTTCCCAATATAGTTTAATTTTGGCACACTCCCACCAAATATGTGTCATGGTACCTGTTTTTCCACAGCCCCGCCAGCACTCGGCGGTCCCGCCTTGCTGGTATTTAGATACCTTATCCGGGGTGTTATACCATCGGGAGATAAGTTTGTAGTTCATCTCAGCTGTTTTATTATCCCTTGCCGAGCAGTGGGTCATTTTCAATATTTTATTTATTATTTCTTTACCTTTTTGTGATCCCAATTCCCTTTCCCATTTGTTTATATATGGCGGCGTATCTTTCCAGCTGGTCCGCATCAATAGCCCATATAGCTTTGATATTATACCCTTTGCTCTGTCAGCCGTACAAAGTTGTTCCAACCCTGTCAAATCCTCTTCAGATCTAATCGGCTGAGGTAGTTTTTCTATGAAACGGGTCAGCTGGAGATATCGCCACCTATCCCTTCTCATAAATCCCATGTGCACTAACTCTTCATGTGAAAGAAGTTTCCCTTTTTTAGTTATATCTTTTATTTGTGACCCCTCTAATCTTATCCAGTTCCCTCCTATCACCCCTCTACCCGGTGGGAAATATTCATTGTCTTTTAAAGTTATCAGTGGTGAATTATAGTGTCCATTTAATCTTTTATACTCCTTATCCCATATCTTCAGTGCAATCTGTGTTATCTTATTTGTGTCTATATCTAGTGCCCTGTATTTTGGGGGGTTCCATATTATCTTATTTAATTGTACTTTACTGTATATATATTCTAAATTAACCCATCTTTTTTCCTCTTTTTTTTTCCCTTTTACCCATTCCACAATTCTTGATAGAACTACCGCCTGATAGTAATACTGTAAATCAGGGACCGCTAATCCTCCCCTCCCTTTTTCTTGTTTTAATACTCCATGGGAGATCCTAGGTTTTTTATTGTTCCATATATATTTACTCATTATTGATTTTAATTTTTTGAAATAGCTGGGTGGAATTTCAACTGGCAACATCTGGAATTTATATACAATTTTTGGAAGAATAAACATTTTAAACACATTTATTCGACCTATCCACGAGATCGGTCTATTACTTGCTCTTCTGAGTTCAGTTTTTATTTCATTTAATAAAGGGATAACATTTAAATGGTATATCTTATCCAGAGTGTTTGCCAGTTTTACTCCCAGGTATTTAAAATCTTTTGTCCATTTAAATTTACTTTGTTCTTGGATTAGTTGTAATTCCATCACACCTACATTTATATTGAGGATTTCAGATTTTGTTTGGTTGATTTTGAAGTTTGATAGTTTCCCATACTCATCCAGGGCCTTTGTTATCTTGGGCAGAGAATCTACCGGATTGCTTATATAGAACAACACGTCGTCTGCATATGCTGCAAGTTTATGTTCCTCTTGCCCTGCCTTAATTCCGCTTATTTGCGGGTTGTTTCTGATTGTCGCGAGTAGGGGTTCCAACGAGAGCACAAAAAGAAGAGGGGACAGTGGGCATCCCTGTCTGGTCCCATTTTCCATCTCAAAGGAAGAGGAGGGCAACCCGTTGATGTTTACAGTCGCTGTCGGGTGATCATACATCATTTTAATCCATTTGGCCATCCTAGGGCCAATGCCCATTTTATCCATTGTCTGGAACATAAATCCCCAATCGACTCTATTAAAGGCCTTTTGGGCATCTGTTGATAATAGTAGCGCCGGGGGTTCCGTCTTCTTCCTTTGAGATAGAATCAATAAGGTTCTCACCCCATTGTCCTTTCCCTCTCTCCCGGGGATAAACCCAGTCTGATCCGGATGTACTAGTATATTCATTACTTTTTTCATTCTATTTGCTAATACCTTAGCAAACAGTTTAGTGTCCTCATTTAGGAGTGATATTGGTCTGTAACTTGTGCACTTGGTCTCGTCTTTTCCTTCTTTCCGTATGATCGTTATTGAGGCAGATAGCGCCTCTTTACTCATGGCGTACTCTGTCCCAATCCTGTTCATATATTTACAGAGTTTCGGTACTAGAATATTCTTAAACCTCTTATAGTAACTAATTGTCAGACCGTCTGGTCCCGGGCTTTTCCCAGGGGCTGATTCCGCTAATGCCTCATTTATTTCTGCTTCCGTTATGGGGTTTTCTAAATATTCTTTATCAATTTCACTGATCCTGGGGAGTCTCGCCTTATTTAAATATTTATCAATTTCTTTTAGTTTACCTTCTTTATTTATCAAGTTGTTTTTTACCGCATATAATTTCCCGTAGTATGTTTTGAATGATTCGGCTATTTCTTTTGAAGAGTATACCATGTCCCCGGTTTCTGTTTGAATTTTCTCTATGTAGTTCATAGCTTTTTTCTTTTGAAGCATCCTAGCTAGATATTTAGTGGGTTTGTTTTCTTCTTGATACCTCACTTTATTAAGTTGATTATAATATTTTTTAGTTTCTTGTTCCATTAACCCACGTAGTTCTTCTCTCCTGGACATTAATTTTTGATATAACTTTTTATCTGCAAGTCCCTTTTTATGTTGTTGTTCTATTCTGAGGATTTCCTCTCTGAGTTTATTGCCCCTTTCTATGTATTCTTTTTTTTTCTGCAAGCCTCGTGCAATCAAGATCCCCCGAATATACGCCTTATGGGCATCCCACAGAGCCTGCCCAGAGATTCCTTCAGTCTCATTCATCAGAAAGTACTTCTCTAATTCCTTACTCACTGATTCCCCCCCCCCTCCTTATCGAGAATCAGCGTGTCGTTTAGTCGCCACCTAGAGAAACATTTACTTTGTCCGGGAATCTGCATTTTCATTTTTAAAGGCGCGTGATCTGACTGTGTAGTTATTTCTATACTTGTTTCTAATACCGTCTCTAGGGCTCTGTGTTCCACAAGAATATAATCAATCCTTGAGTACGTCCCGTGTACTGGGGAGAAGAATGTATAGTCCATTATTTTGGGGTGTTGTGACCTCCATACATCTACTAGTTGGTTTTTATTCAAATCTTGAATTAACCTTTTTAATTGAGTGCTATTCCTTCCCAGTACCCGGGACGTGCTATCAAGTACGGGGTCTAGACAGAGATTCAAATCTCCCATTATAACTACATGGCCACTTTTAAATTCTTGTATTTTGGCCAGTATTCCCCTCAAAAAATTTATAGGGTTTTTATTTGGGGAGTAAATGTTAGCCAATGTATACCTAATATTTCCTAGTTTTCCTTTCAGGAATAAATATCTTCCTTCTGGGTCTGCTTCTCTTCCTTCTACAGTGAATCGAATATCTTTAACGAATCCTATTGCTACTCCTCTTGCCCTCTTTGAGATCGTATCCCCATAGTACCATTTCGGGTGGTCTTTAGAGTAAAGCCTACTCCTTGACGTGTGTGTTATATGTGTCTCCTGGAGAAAAATCACATCTGCCTCTGTTTTAATTCTACCAGGATTTTATGCCTCTTTTTTGCTGTGTTGAGCCCCCTAACATTATAAGACAGGAAATTTAATTCCAATTTCTTTTTATCCATATTCTCTGTCCTGACCATGTTTTCTTTTTTCCTTTCCTTCCCCTCTTCTTTCCCTCAGGGTTTCACTACTGACATCTTCCTCCCTCCCCTTCCCTCCCGTAACCCGCTCTCCCGCCCACCTCCCCATCCTCCCCACCCCCCCCCTAGTTTTGGCCACCATGCGGCCCTCGACTTATCAATTGGCCTCAAATCTCTGGCCATTTCTAAGTCTTAATGCTCTAAGGTGGGGTTCGCCTATTGCCTCCTTTCCCTCCCTTCTTTGATGTATCTCCTCATAAGGGGGGGAATGGGACTGCCCCCCAACCGATCAGACATCGTACATCCCCTTCCCTCTCCGCCCCTCCCCCCATCTCCCCCGAGATTTTTATCTCTTCCTCTTCTGTTTTAACATTTAGGTTGAGTGACTTTTAAAATATTTCTTCAAGCTCATCTGTCCAACCGGGTAGACTTGGAGTTTGAATCTCCAGTTTTTCACAGAATTCTCTTAACTCTTCAGGGAAGCTTAATTTAGCTGTTATTCCATCCTTAAATGCCAACAAGCAAGCCGGGAAGCCCCATCTGTATCTAATATTCCGAGCTTTCAACTGTTCCAAGAGAGGTTTCAGAAGACGTCTTCTGGCTAGGGTCTCATATGCTAGGTCCGGGAAGATTTGTATTTCTGTTTCCACATATTTTAATGGGGGGTTTCCCCTTAATTTCCTCCAGATCTCCGCTTTATCCTCATAGTGTTCAAACCTTACGATGATATCACGGGGTCTACCACTTCCTGTCTCTTCAGATCCTATCCTCCCGACCCGGTGCACCCTTTCTAACATAGGGAATGCCTCCTCTGCATTTCCCAATATGGGGCGAAATATGTCTTTCAAAACCTCCCTTAAATCTTCTTTCTTGTTCTCTGGGACATTTCTTATTCTCAGATTTAGTCTTCTATTTCTATTTTCCTGGTCTTCGAGTCGATAAAAAATTCTTCTCTGATTCCGAAAGATTAAATTGACTTGCGACTGTGCTTTGTTTAACTGTTGTTCTTGGCTCTCCGTTCTTTCTTCCACGGCTTCCACTCTCGTTAGCATATGCCCCAAGTCACTTCTTAACATACTAATATCTGTTCTGATAGAGTTCTCCAATTTTTGGAGCATCTCCCTCATGGCCCCTTTTGTTATTCCCAGATCATCCATCCTATGATCTTCATTTTTACTTAGTTCCAATTCGCTCTCCGTTGTCAGTTCGTCTCTAGATTGGTCTGGGGTCTCCTCTACTGTTTTTTCCGCCCCCCTATTTTTCCCATGATTTGGGGGTCCTTTTTCCTTCCCTCCTCCTCTTGGGCTAACTCCTTGAGTCATATATTGTTTTATGGTGCTTTCCGTGGTGGAATTTTTTGGAGTCTTAAGGCCCCCCTTAGCAGTTTGTTTTGAGGCTCTACTCATTTTGCTTTTTTTTTGTTTCACGTGGTCGTCTCCCCAGTTTGCTGATCTCCACACGTCCACTTTCCACGGCTGGTGGTTTTACCTCGGAGATTTCCCTCCGATCAGCCCCTTAAATATATCTGCTAGGGTAAGACCCCTTGAATATAGTCAAGCGATTTTCCACCCTGAGTCTGTCAGCCGTTGTACTTCTATAAAAGTTTCTCCTCCCAATTTGTGGTCAGTTAGAAGCAAATGATTTCTGTCTTAAACATTTATTGTTTCCCTTTTTTTTTTTTTTTTGAAGACAGAGAGAGAGGGTCCAATATAAAAATATGTGGTGCCCCAATCAGCTTTGTCTATTACGCAATAGTGTCCTCCGTCCCAGTTTCCTTAGTGTACACCTATAGGTCACATACCATAATATCTCATTTATAGGTTAATAGGGGGTTTCCCCCACTGTTGTGCCTCTCCTGGTGTTTTACCTCTATGTTCGCAGGTCATCTAATTCTATAGGGACATACGCACTAATATATTTATGTTTACTCTGAGAACTTCCTACTGAGCTCCTTGGGAGGGGAAAAAAAAAAAAAAAAAAGAGGAAGAGAAGAAAAAAAAGAAATTGGAAAATAGAATCGCTTTCCATGTGTATGATGTCTTTCAAGTAGTTTCCCGCAAACTGTATCAGTGTTACTCAACCGAGTTACACCGCTACTCAAATGTTGGAGAATATGCGATTTTAAGCGATTTTTAGTGAGCCTACAAGAGTGCCATGCGATTCTTTCAAGGGGATTACCTTATATTATCCTCTTATCGTTGCATTTGTGACGGACTGGGGTTTATATGGTCACAAAACAGACACCCCAAAGCAAAGTACATACTCATTTTTTTTATATTTCTAAACATCTCCCTTCTATTCTATTAATAACCAGTAGATGGCAGAGAAGGTACACAAACAGAGTCTATATAAGGCCACACACCATGTGACTGGAAATTAAACTACTTCCAGCCATAAAGTCAGTGGTCATATCTCATGCTGTTTGTGTGATTCTTTGCAGTCCACGCCAAGCTGATCACCTTATCTCATCGCGTCTACAATCATCGGCTCTCTTAATTCACATTTTTAGGCCGGTAACATTTTGGGGGCTCGTGTGCCGGGATTCGTTGTGTTACCAGTGAGAGGGAAGCGCGAGACAAGCGTGAGCCTGCTACAGAGCTACAAGGAGAGTCGTGAATGTCATCTGCCTCGTGAGTGCAAGTCTTCAGATTGCAACAGAGATGGCGTCTCCTCGTCGTGCGCTGATGTGGGATATCCGGAAACAAATTCATCTGCTTAATGAAGAACAGCTGCATAGCCTCGCTATTATGCTGGAAGATGAAAGAGACGTGGACGTTCCATCAGTGACTGGTACCAACGAAATGGAACTTGTTGAATTTATTAAAGACTACTTGAGAAGTGATCAGCTGGAAAAGTTGGAAGATCAAGGTATGTCTTACCTACTCATCATCCAAGACAAGATCAATGAACTAAAACTTAACAAGGAAAGTACACCAACTGTGGACATTGCAACCGCTGCAAAAAAAATAAGTAGTGGGATTGCAAAGACTGAACAGGTATCGGAGGTGGTGAGATTAACTGATGTTGTTGCTTTATTGCCACGTAGAGAATTTAAAATGCATGGTGGTGTAATTTCAGATCATGGTTCGGACATGAGTTACAGTAGCGTGTGCAGACAAATTGACGAGGGTCTAACAGAAAAATTCCCTGAATCTGAAATTATACGCACAGTGTTGAGAATAATCAAACCTGGTAATTTTAAAGATATGTTGACTGACAAAGATGATCTTACTGTTGCTGAATTGAAAAGGTTTTTGAAGTCACATATGAGAGAACGAAGTGGTAATGAGTTATTTCAGGACCTTAGCAATGCTACCCAGCAAGAAAGAGAAACAGCACAACAATTTGTTTACAGGCTAGTGGGGTTAAAACAAAAAGTTCTGTCTACATCACAACATGATAGGCAAGAGTTTAACTATGACAAAAAACTGGTGCAAGGCATATTCCTTCATACACTCTATCAGGGACTAAATGAGAAAAATTCTAATGTTAGACGAGATATCAAGCCTTATGTGTCTGATTTGACAGTAACGGATGACTTTATCATAGAGCAAGTCACCAGATCAGTTGATGAGGAAACAGAAAGGCAGAGACGCTTAAACAGTGCACCTAAACATAAACCTCTTACTGTTCATTCATCACAGACACCAGGTAATAGTGAAAAAGACACCTTGCAAAAGAGAGTTGAGGGAGATGTTAGAGTAAATCACACTGCATTAATGGAACTAACAACACAGGTCTCTGCTCTCACAAAGAACCTGGAAAAGATGATGAAGCTAACTCCTATTGTTGGAAACCAAATGACTAAGCCACTAACCAATGTTCAAGTTCCAGATACAACTCACTGCAAGCCCAGGTGTGATGATTGCATTAAACGAGAGAGTCAGAACTGCTACCATTGTTTCTACTGTGGCTGGACAGGACACAGAGCGGTTGATTGCTTGAAGAAAAGAAGGCAGTCGGGAAACGACAGACGGTCACTGGGAAAGGGACAACCAGTGACCACCTCAAATGATCTGTCCCATGCTAAGGTAAACAGGGTATTCACCCACCGGTCAACTAGAACACTCCCAAAAGAGAATGGATTCTCCAAACAACACGTAGCACAATTAATTGGAGGAAAATGCCTACTGTCATGTCAGATGAATGGTGTTCCGGTTGACATGTTGATGGATACAGGAGCTCAGGTCAGCATTGTCGGGAAGGCATGGTTAGAAAAGTTTCTACCCAGTGTCTCCATTAGGCACATACAAGATTTACTTTGTGATGACAACTTATCCATTACAGCTGCAAATGGTTCTATCATTCCATTCATCGGGTGGATTGAAGTCTGCCTGGAATTCGAAAGTAGTGGACATGGAAACTCAGCCATTTATGTGCCAATGCTGGTGAGTGACTGCTGTAATGACAATCCAATTCTTGGGTTTAATGTTATCGAAGAATTGATCAGAGAAAACCGTGACCGACCAAACAGCACCCAAAACCTGACTATCTTGCTGAGTGAAGCTATGAAAGTAAGACAGAGTGTAGCCAATAACATTGTCAATGCTGTCAGTCAAGCAACTGACCCAGGAGAAATATTCGATAGTCATATGGTCAAAGTGGGGAAGAAGGGACTCCAGATTAAAGGAGGCGAGCTCTGTGAAGTCAAATGCAGAATTAGAGCGTGGCCGAAAGGAGGAATCATGCCATTTGAACCACTTCCCGAATATCCAGTCGAGGAAGGACTTGAACTATTTCCTTCAGTGGTAGATGTGCCAAATGGGTTCTCTAAACTGGTGAAGATACCTATACTGAACCGTGCTCAACATGACATCTACCTTCCACCCAGAACAGTATTGGGTACCATCTCTCCAGCAGCTGAGATTCTACCATTGTCTCCAAACAAAGACGATGGAAAGGGAATTGACCAGAAGAAAAGGGTGTTTCATGTGAACCAGTTGAATCAAGTGGACACTGGAAATCAGCTACCCACTAACAAATCTGTTAAGTGGCACCCACCTGTCAATTTGGAAGATCTCTCAGAAGAAGAACAGGAGATAGCGAGACAAATGTTATATGATGAATCAGATGTCTTTGCTCGAGATGAGGGAGACATAGGATGCATCCCTAATCTGAAACTGAGGATAAATCTGAAAGATGAAACTCCTGTCCAGAAACGCTACAATTCGATACCGAAACCCCTATACAAAGAAGTGAAAGAATATATCCAAAACCTTCTTGACCGAGGTTGGGTAACAAAATCTTCTTCCGCATACTCATCACCAGTTGTTTGTGTTCGAAAGAAGGACAGTAGCCTACGACTATGTGTTGACTTTAGGGAGTTAAACCGAAAGACTATCCCAGATAGACATCCACTACCCAGAATACAAGATCTGCTGGATAGCTTAGGAGGATTTACGTGGTTCTCAATCCTGGACCAGGGTAGTGCGTATCATCAAGGCTTTGTGCATGAAAACTCCAGACATCTGACGGCTTTCAGCACCCCCTGGGGACTCCTGGAGTGGAACCGTATTCCATTTGGATTAACGAATGCCCCAGCAGCTTTTCAGAGATGCATGGAGAATGTATTAGAGGGCATCAGAGACAACTGTTGTTCTCCATACTTGGATGACGTACTTTGCTACTCCAAAACTTTTCAGGAGCATGTCAATGATATTAGGCAAGTGCTTAGTCGAATGCGTGAGCATGGTATCAAACTTAGACCGAAGAAGTGTGAACTCTTTAAACGACAGATTCGATACCTTGGACGAATGGTGTCAGAAGAAGGCATAAAAATTGACCCAAAAGATCTTGAAGCGGTATTACATTTGAAAAGGAAAGAACCAAAAACAGTGGGAGGAGTCAGATCTTTGTTAGGATTCCTGAGCTACTACAGGTCCTTCATTCAAGATTTCTCTCGACTTGCTAAACCCCTGTATGAACTTTTGCAGAACACTGAGAAAGAATCTGCTACATCCATCCCCAAAAACAATCGGAGGGAATCTACAAAGAAAAACGGGAACAAAGCACAAGTGCCATCTAAAACACTGATTCAATGGACACCCAAACATCAAGCTGTAGTATCCAGACTGGTGGACATGCTAACCAATCCACCAATTCTAGCATACCCTGATTTTGATTTACCCTTCGTCTTACACACTGATGCTTCCAATGAAGGCCTAGGTGCTGTACTATACCAACGACAAGGAGAAAAACTTCGTGTTATTGGGTTTGGCTCCAGAACATTGACCCCTAGCAGAGCGCAATTACCATCTTCACTCTGGTAAACTTGAGTTTTTAGCTCTCAAGTGGGCAGTCTGTGACAAATTCAGAGATTACTTGTACTACGCTCCAACATTCACCGTTTACACAGACAACAACCCATTGACATATGTATTGAGTACTGCCAGACTGAATGCTGTGGGTCATCGCTGGGTTGGCGAGTTGGCTGATTTCCACTTCGATATCAAGTACAGGCCAGGTAAACAGAATGCAGACGCAGATACACTGTCACGATTTCCGGTGGAACTCACGAAGAATCTGAGTGAGTACACAGAGCTTGTACCATCTGAGGTTGTGACAGCTATGTGGCAAGGGAGCAAAGCTGTTGACGAAGAAGAGGCATTATGGGTGGCTTCATTGACTCTTCACTCAGAAAGTGATGTGGCCGAAGAATTGCTGAAAGGACAGACAATCTGCCCAATGACTCAGGAGAATATCAGAGCATTACAACAAGACGATACCAACATTAGAGAAGTGGTCTGGCTTAAGGAGAATGACTGGATTCCAAACCACAAAGAAAAGGAGAGTATGACCAGCAAAACAAGACGTTTGATACATGAATGGAATAAACTCAGAGTCGATGAAGGAATCCTCTACCGACACTCTGGAACCCAAAAACAGCTAGTTCTGTCAGAAAAGTTAAAACCATTGGTCTTAAGAAATCTTCATGATGACATGGGTCACATTGGTACTGACAAGGTAACCCACCTAGCACGTGAACGATTTTACTGGCCATTTATGCAAAAAGACATTGATGAATATGTGCTGAAGAAGTGCAGCTGCATCAAACAAAAGCGTCCAAATATCACCGAAAGAGCACCTATGGGTTCGATTACTACCAGTTCACCTTTGGAGTTAGTATCCATTGATTATCTTCACTTGGAGAAAAGCAAAGGAGGATATGAGTATATACTTGTAATAGTTGACCATTTCACACGCTTTGCACAAGCGTATCCAACTAAGAACAAATCTGGAAAAACGGCGGCAGAAAAGATCTTTCAAGATTTCATACCACGTTTTGGCTATCCAGAGAAACTCCACCATGACCAAGGAAGAGAATTTGAAAACAACTTATTTCAGACATTGCAACGATTGGCAGGGATTTCTCATTCAAGAACTACTCCATACCATCCACAGGGTAACCCAGTGGAGAGACTGAACCGTACTTTGGTTCAGATGCTTCGTACCTTAGAGGAAGAGAAAAAATCAGATTGGAAAGAACATCTTCCACATATGGTTCATGCATACAATTGCACCAGGCATGAAGCCACAGGATACTCGCCATTCTTTCTATTGTATGGAAGATCTCCTCGTTTGCCAATTGACCTAATGCTCAACCAAAATTTGGAAAAGGAATCAGAAAGTCAACCAACATTTACTCAGAAATGGGCATCTAGAATGCAAGAAGCTTACAAAATCGCATCCGAGAATAGCAAAAAATCATCTGCTAAAGGGAAGAAGTACTATGACAAACAGATAAAAGGAGCACCTCTTCAACCGGGTGATCGGGTCTTAGTACGAAATCTCTCTGAAAGAGGAGGACCTGGTAAACTTCGTTCATACTGGGAAGAATCAGTACACAAAGTGGTAGAAAGAATCAAAGATGGGCCTGTGTACAAAATTCAGCCTGAAAGTGGTAAAAAGACTATTCGAGTACTGCACAGAAATCTTTTACTACCAGTAAATGACCTACCAATTGAAGGACACATTCCAAGAGTACCGATGAAACAAAGACAATCAAGTAACAGAAAGGATACCAGAATGGATCTGGACCAGGAGGAGGAATGTTCAGATGAAGAAAGATGGTATTATCCTTATATACCAGAGACTACAGAAAGTCATGATTGTGTTGTGTCTCAACCAAACTCTCAAAACGTACAGAAAATCCCATTAAGAGTTTCTGCTGAAGAGTTCTATCCTACAACTACCACACCCAATCTTGAACAAGAACAAAATGATGGAACAGTAGTTGGCGACCAAATCTGGGCTACAGACATGGTGGGACTAGACACTGCAGAATTACCCTCATTAAGTCAAGACTTACCTGTGAACCAAGATATGCAAATGGGAAATGATGTTGATGGAGAAGACTCAACTCCTGTCAGAAGATCTACCAGACAAGCTAAGCCTAAAGAGATCTTTACATATGACACACTAGATCAGCCAAGATACAGACCAAGTCAGGTTCACACCATACAAACTCCTACAATGCTAGCTACTCCCATGACATGCCAGGTAGTTAACGTAGCTCCTTGGTGGCAACAAGTACCTATTTGGGTTACTTAAATCACTAAATAGTGTTCAGATACCAATTGAGTTTAATGTCGGGAGCCATTAACTGAAGGAGGGGAGAGTGTGACGGACTGGGGTTTATATGGTCACAAAACAGACACCCCAAAGCAAAGTACATACTCATTTTTTTTATATTTCTAAACATCTCCCTTCTATTCTATTAATAACCAGTAGATGGCAGAGAAGGTACACAAACAGAGTCTATATAAGGCCACACACCATGTGACTGGAAATTAAACTACTTCCAGCCATAAAGTCAGTGGTCATATCTCATGCTGTTTGTGTGATTCTTTGCAGGTATGTACTCTAAATTGTTCCTAATCTGTATTAACCTGTCATAGAAAGATTCCTAAACATCTTGAGCAGATGCAGAAAAAGTCTCAGCAGATTTTATGCTATAGTTTTGTTGTAATTAGAAGTTTAGAACAGCATGTGTCAGAAACAAGTGAAAAGTGCATAAGAACATGAAAATACTGCATTAGTCAGAACAAATGTCTATGATAAACACTAAACCATTCTAAATAGGTATATTTAAACCTGATTTATTAAAAATGGCATAGATTTATAGAAGCACATGGTATCTGTTATTTAATATAGAAAAAAACCTATTGTATGTAAAGCTTATGTATTGCATCATATAGACATGCAATGTGCACCATCTAGTGGTTAAAAAAAGAATTTTGATTGAGAAAAAAAAAAAAAAAAAAAAGAGTACTACCATGAAAATATTTGTATTAAAGCAATGCATTGCTAGTATGATTATTGCACACTTAAAGTGTACCAGAGAGATAAAGATAATTATCTATAACACTGAATAACAGGGATATATATGTTATTAAATTTAGTAATGTTCATTGTTGTAACTACGTTTTAAAATACTTTAGTTAAAATCGGTATTATATATATTGTTAATGTTTATAAACATGTGACTATAAAAATGTAAAAGATGTATTGTTATGTAAAAATTAAACTACTTCCAGCCATAAAGTCAGTGGTCATATCTCATGCTGTTTGTGTGATTCTTTGCAGTCCACGCCAAGCTGATCACCTTATCTCATCGCGTCTACAATCATCGGCTCTCTTAATTCACATTTTGAGGCCGGTAACACATTTAAAGATTCAGATTAATTTCCTGAGAAATTAGCAGCTAAGGAGATGTTCTTTCATTCAGCATTTAAACGTATATGTCAAGTAGCATGCTTGTTTCTCTCCCATTCACCACTTTCAATATGGTTAGTACTGTTCATACATTTACCCTGGGCGTTGCCCTCATTCCTACTTAGTATCTTATATCTTATATTCTGTTTACAGATAATCTCAGTAGCTGGCACAGTGTTAGTCTAGATTATATATCAGAGGTAAGGTGTATATCCTCTTTCATGCTTTCTTTTCACTCTTACTCCAGTAGAAGTTTAAGCAGGATTTTCTTTAAGACAGCTATGTTTTGCAGAAATATAAAGCGCTTATCTGTTACACTTGTTTATCTTCCTTGGTTCGTCCTACAAATCACCCTCCGTGTTCTGTTAGGCTACTGTTATATTGCTTCCAAGTGGGTGAGAGGACAGAGGGAGAAGTCTGATATCATGCTGCTCACTTACAATGCATATATTATAATCATACAGTTCCTCTGACACGTTTAAAGCCTGGTTTCTCTGTATCTAGTATCTGTTTACAGATGGTCCCAGCAGCAAGTACAATATTTATATGTCCCAGAGAGAATATGTATCATCCATCAGGCTGTCCCTTTACTGCTGTTACAGGCCTTTCTTTACCCTTGGTGATTTAGACATGCTAATATTTAGGGACACTAATACTTGCAGAGGTTTACAGCACTTATCTGATTGCTTTCAGTTGTCTCCCTCCGGTTATCCCAGTTAGCCTGCGAACATCCTTCCACATTCCTTTGAACTGCACGTTCCAGAGAGATAGGGGGGGCAGCAGAGAGGAGAGCTGTTAGCAGCAGCAAGCACAGTGTTAATCTGAATTATATGTCCCAGGAAAAACATATGACATCATTCATGCTATCTCTTTACTTTTACTCCAGTTTTGTTAACCATGGTAGTTTAAGCATGATCTTATTTAAAACGACTATGTTTTGCAGAGATATATAGCACTTATCTTATCTGTTGCGCTCGTTTATCTTCCTCGGTTCATCTCAGCCTGCAAATAACCCTCCACGTTCTGTTTAGCTGCTGTTATGCTGCTTCTGAAGAGGTGGGGGGGGGGGGGGGCGGAGGGGAGAAGAAAGGGTGTCAGCAGCTATTTCCAGCACTGTTTTTTTATCTGCCGACCGGCGGATAGGCAGATTCCGGAGTGGCGTCTTGCGGTGGTGTCTTTCATCTGCCGGAGCCTCTCCCCCTCCGGCGTGTTTCCGCTCAGCATTCTTCTTCCGCACGCCTTCTCCTGCTCAGCCTCCTCGTAACCCCTCCCTCCCGCAAGAGCGTTCCTACGTCATCCCCTCTCCCACACTGGGGCAGAGGTTCTGTCAGCTCTGCAGGGGTAGGCCGAGAAGTGGTTGACGCCACACCAGCTTAAGCCAGGAATGGTGGTTTGTGACAATGGCACCAACCTCTTCTCTGCCCTCTGACAGGGACAACTGACCCATGTGCCCTGTGTGACTCATGTCCTTAACTTGGTGGTGCAGCGGTACTTGGGCAGGTACCTCAGCTTATAGGATGTCCTGAGGCAGGCCAGGGAAGTCTGTGTGCATTTCCGAAGGTCATATAATGCCTGTGCTCGGCTGGCTGACCTCCAAAAGGAATTAAACCTGCCCAAGAACCGCCTAATATGTGACATGCCCACCGGGTGGAACTCAACGTTGGCCATGCTGCAGCGGCTGCACAGGCAGCAGAGGGCCATCAATGAATACCTGTGCGACTACGGCACCAAGACAGGGTCAGGGGAGCTTGTTTTTTTCCCCACGCCAGTGGGCCATGATCAGGGATGCATGCACTGTCCTGTCACCATTTGAGAAGGCCATGAGGATGGTGAGCTGTGACAGTGCATGCATCAGTGACACTGTCCCTCTTGTCCACCTGTTGGAGCACACGCTGGGTGGGATAATGGACAGGGCACTTGAGGCAGAAGCAGGAAGAGGAGAGCTTCCTTACCTCTCAAGGCCCCCTTCATCCAGACAGAGTTCCTGCTGGCCCACCCATCACACAGGAAGAGGACGAGGAGGAGGAGGATTGTGTCAGCATGGAGGTGGAACCTGGCACTCAGCATCAGCAGCAGTCTTTTAGGGATCATTCACAGTCTCAAGAAACCCGTGGACCTGTACGTGGCTGGGAGGAGGTGGCTGCAGATCATGTCATCCTTAGTGACCCAGAGGACTCCGGACCAAATGCCTCAGCTAACCTAAGCTGCATGGCCTCCCTGATCCTGCAAAGCCTGCGGAAGGATCCTCGTATTCGTCGATTCAAGGAGGGGGATCATTACTGGCTGGCAACCCTCCTTGATCCACGTTACAAGGGTAAGGTTGCAGACCTTATCTTGCCATCGCAGAGGGAGAAGAGGATGAAACATCTTTGGGAGGCCTTGCAGAAAGGTCTGTGCAACGCGTTCCCAGAGACTGGGAGGTTCCAAATTCCTGATCCTGGACAACGTGTTGCTGAGGCTTCAGTCAGTCACAGAAGGAGCGGTGGAGAAGGTAGCTGTCTGACCGATGCGTTCAGACAATTTTTTAGTCTACAGCCCCAAGGAAGGATCAGTTTCAGCAACCATCGCCAGAGTCTGATTTACATGGTCCAGGAATTTCTAGGGGCAAGGTCAGACTTGGACACCTTTCCCACTGAAAATCCTCTGGCTTACTGGGTCTTGAGGATGGATCACTGGCCAGGGCTTGCACAGTATGCAATTGAGCTACTGGCCTGTCCTGCATCCAGCGTTCTTTCGGAACGCACCTTCAGTGCTGCTGGTGGCTTTGTAACCAATCATAGGGTGCACCTGTCCACTGACTCGGTTGATTGACTGACCTACATAAAAATGAATCAGTCTTGGATTACCACCAGCTACCAAGCACCTGATGCTGATGTAACCGAATATTTAAAAAAAAAATGCCAGATCCCTTCAAAACTGCCTATGCTTATGCTGAGTGACTATCCTCTTCCTCCTCAATAAGCATGCTGAAAGCTTGTAAGAACATTTTTGGTTCTGGGTGCCACCACCAGTGACTAAAGCCTAATTTTTCAGCCCCTGTTTAACAGGGGCGTGTAATTACAATTTTTGATGTAATACTTTGCAGCAGGGCTCATTCCTGCACTCCAACTAGAGCATCTGGGAGAGGTTGCAGTGTCGTGACACCAGCAAGCAGTGCCTAAGGCCCAATTTTTCAGCCCCCGTTCAACAGGTGCATGTAATTACAATTCTTGATATAATATTTTACAGCAAGGCCTGTTCCACCGAGAGTAACTGTGAGGACTTACAGTGTTATGTCACCAGCACCACCACCACCAAAGGCCCAATTTTTCTACCACTGTTCAACAATGGCATGTAATTACAATTCTTGATATAATCGTTCACAGCAGGGCGCTCCAGCGGCCACCAAGAGTCACTTTGAGGGCTTACAATGTTGTGGCAACACCAACACTAGGGATGAGCCGAACACCCCCCGGTTCGGTTCGCACCAGAACTTGCGAACGACCCCCACGTTCGTTACGAACGTTAGAACCCCATTGAAGTCTATGGGACTCGAACGTTCGAAATGGAAAGTGCTAATTTTAACGGCTAATATGCAAGATATTGTCCTAAAAAGGGTTTGGGGACCTGCCTCCTGCCTCAGGGGACATGGGTCAATGCAAAAAAAAGTTTTAAAAACGGCCGTTTTGGCGGGAGCACTGATTTTAATGACGATTAAAGTGAAAAAAAAAAGGTGAAATATTCCTTTAAATATGGTGCCTGGGGGGTGTCTATAGTATGCCTGTGAAGTGCCACGTGTTTCCCGTGTTTAGAACAGTCTCTGCACAAAATGACATTAAACGGAAATAACACCATTTAAAACTGCTTGCGGTTTTAATGTTATATCTGGTTCCTGCAATATGGTTGAAAATCATTGAGAAAAATGGCATGGGTAGCCCTCCCTGCCCATTACCAGCCTATTTGGGTCTTGTACGCATATTAAGGGGAACCCCGTACCCATATTAAAAAAAGGAAATGCGTGTGGCCCCCAGGCCCTATATACTCAGAACAGCAGTATACAGGCGGTGCAAACAAGACAGGGACTGTGTAGGTTTGTTGTGTTAAGTTGAATCTGTTTGTCATTTTCAACTGGTACATTTTTAAAGTGTAGCTCCAGTCAAAAAAACTATTTTTAAGCTTTTTGGAAAACATAGGGAAGGGTTATCACCCCTGTATAATTTGTTTTGTCGTCCATCTTTTTTCATCTCACTTGCTGCTGTCTCCTTCCGTTTGCAAGTAGGAGATGTTTGTAAGTTGGATGTTTGAAAGTAGGGGCCTGCCCTATATTATAGCGGTATGTACTGGGTACAGAGCACGCAGACAGCACGCACTATCTCCTAACACTACTGACTGCAAGCTCTATTATTAACCACTTGACCACTGGGCCCTTAAACACCCTTAATAACCAGACCAATTTTCAGCTTTCGGTGCCCTCACATTTTGAATGACAATTACTCAGTCATGCAACACTGGACCTATAGGAAATGTTTGTCCTTTTTTTCACACAAATAGAGCTTTCTTTTGGTGGTATTTAATCACCTCTCAGTTTTTTATTTTTTGTGCTATAAAAGAAAAAAGACCGAAAATTCTGCGAAAAAATGAATTTTTCTTCGTTTCTGTTATAAAATTTAGCAGATTAGTAATTTTTTCTTCATAAATTTTGGCCAAAATTCATACTACTACATATCTTTGGTAAAAATAAGTACAAATTGGTGGATATTATTTGGTCTTTGTGAAAGTTATAGAGTCCACAAGCTATGGTGCCAATATCTGAAAATTGATCACACCTGAAGTACTGACGGCCTATTTCCTTTTTTTTTTTCCACAAAATTGTCATATTATCAGGTTATTTCACACACACAGCATATGCATACCACAAATTACACCCCAAAACACATTCTGCTATTACTCCCGAGTACAGCGATACCACATGTGTGAGACTTTTACACTGCCTGGCCACATACAGAGGCCCAACATGCAGGGAGCGCCATCAGGCGTTCTGGAGCACCCAGGACAATTCTGACATTTCTCTCCTACATGTAAAAATCATCATTTATTTGCTAGAAAATTACAGAGAACCCCAAAACATTATATATATTTTTTTTTTAGCAAAGACCCTGGAGAATACAATGGTGGTCGTTGCAAATTTTTATCTCACACGGTATTTGCACAGCAATTTTTCAAACGCGTTTTTTTGGGGGAAAAAACAGTTTTGTGCTTAAAAAACAAACAAAAAAAACAGTAAAGTTAGCCCAATGTTTGTATAAAGTGAAAGATGAAGTTATGCTGAGTAAATAGATATCAAACATGTCACTCTTCAAAATTGCACATGCCCGTGGAATGGCGCCAAACGTCGCTACTTAAAAAATCCCCATAGGCGACGCTTTAATTTTTTTTTACTGGTTACATGTTTTGAGTTGCAGAGGAGGTCTAGGACTAGAATTATTGCTCTTGCTCTAACGTTCTCGGTGATACCTCACATGTGTGGTTTGAACACCGTTTTCATATGTGGGCGGGGCTTACGCATGCGTTCGCTTCTGCATGCGAGCACATGGGGACATGGGCGCTTAAAAAAATATTTTTTTTTTTTATTGTTCATTTTACTTTATTTATTTTAGTTTGACATTTTTTTCCCCAAAAATATATTTTTGATCACTTTTATTCCTATTACAAGGAATGTAAACATCCCTTGTAATAGGAATATGGGGTGACAGGTCCTCTTTACAGTGAAATCTGGGGGGCAATATGACCCCACATCTCACCTCTAGGCTGGGAAGCCTGAAATAAAAAATAAAAAAAAGATTCTGGCTTTGATCGTACTGGCGAGTTGGTAGAAGCACCGGAGGGCGGTGAGGGGTGGGGGGCGTCTATGGCTGGGTATTTCAGGGTATCACCGAGTATGGCTGGGTATCTCCGAGTATGGCTGGGTATGGCAATTTATGGCAGGGTATTGCAGAGTATTGGCGGGGTACTACAGAGTAATAGCAGGGTACTGCAGAGTATTGGGGGGTACTCCAGAGTAATGGCAGGGTACTGCAGAGTAATGGGGTTACTGCAGAGTAATGGGGGGTACTGCAGAGTAATGGCAGGGTACTGCACTGCAGAGTAATGGCGGGGTACTGCAGAGTAATGGCGGGTACTGCAGAGTATTGGGGGGTACTGCAGAGTATTGGGGGGTACTGCAGAGTAATTGGGGGTACTGCAGAGTAATGGCAGGGTACTGCAGAGTAATGGGGGGTACTGCAGAGTAATGGCAGGGTACTGCAGAGTAATGGCAGGGTACTGCACTGCAGAGTAATGGCGGGGTACTGCAGAGTAATGGCGGGGTACTGCAGAGTAATGGCAGGGTACTGCAGAGTATTGGCAGGGAATTGAGGGGTTAAATTCGGTGAGCAGCGATGTGGGCACTGCAGATGCAGCCCACATCGCTGCTGACACCGATCTCTTTCCCCTCCGCTGTACCGATCGGTACAGAGAGGGGAGGGAGGAACAGGCGCCATAACATGACGCCAGTTTGTTTACAAGTGACCACTCCGTCATTTGACGGAGCGATCACGTGGTAAACAGCCGCGACGTGCGGCCGTTTACCGTGATCCGTGATGCGCCGGGTCCTGTGGACCCGGCGGTCATGGATGCTCTCAAGTGCGCGCCCCAGGGGGCGCGCGAGAGCAGAATTCTGGGAGGCCGTTAATTAATGGCCTCTCAGAGTTAAACAACCGCCCTGAAGCCGTTAATCGGCAATGGCCAGTTGTTAAGTGGTTAAAGCTAGATCACTAGCTATATAGGTGAGGTGAATATAGTGGTGTATACTGCGGTCAGGGCACAGGCAACAACCACTACACAGCAGCAAGATAGGAAATCAGCCAAAAACGATCGGTGTGTACTGTGTTGAAGGTACACAGAACACCCACTGCTTCAGATGCAAAGTAACACACTACACGAGGCCGCCTCAAAGGCGGCCTTATATAGTGTGGGGCGTGCACTACACAGCCTGAGCTATGATTGGCCACAGGCAGGATGCCTGTGGCCAATCATGGCTCTCCTCGCTGCTGGCGCTGCGATTGGCCAAGCATGCGGGGTCACAGTGCATGCTTGGCCAATCATGAGCCAGCAATGCACTGCGCCACCGCAGTGCATTGTGGTCCGCGCGCGCCACTCGAATTTTGACGTGAACGGCCCAAACGTTCGGAATTCGCCGAACGGCCGAACAGCCAATGTTCGAGTCGAACGTACTTTCGACTCGAACACGAAGCTCATCTCTATACATAAGGTAGTTTGATTGCCTCAAACGAGTTATATTGACACCCCAAAGGGGGGAGATTTATTTTGTTTTATTCCTCCCAAGTAGAAGGTTAATTATAATGTCAAATCTTTTTTTACTGACAGTAAGTGTCACATGTCAAACTGAAATGTTTTTAAATGTTATTATTCCAGAACCGCTACAAAAAAAAAAATGGTTCTGAAGAATGTAAGTCAGTCATTAATGTCTGATATCCACAGCTATAAATAAATGCCCTCATGTTAATGAGCCCTGGAGCTTGGGCACCCATAGTAACTGTGTTATACATTGTCTTGCCTCCCAGAGGGATTAGTTAAAAGAATGGTGACACAATGGGAAAAGGGAGGGCTCTGAGGAAGCCCAGGATACCAGCTTGACACTGAGATCTCAAACACAGATCATGTAAAAAAAAGAACATATATGTCTTTTCTCATGGAATCCATTTTCCTTTACAGGACTAAGATGTCCATGACCCGGTCAACAGAGCCAAGAGTCTAACAGGTGTGAAACATCCAGAGAAGGAACCGTATGGGGGATCCAGGGACATCACAGATGGCCAGTCTACATGGACAAAACCCACCAGGACGGCCAAGACTAAAAGTGCCCAGAATGATTCATTTCCCGCCAAACAACGGATGGCGGCCCTGAGATGCACACATTGATAACAAAACCATTTCATTTTTCAAAGAATTACACCCATCTGCAGGTGTCTATACCTCTTCAATATATATATCCACAATCCGGATCCATCTTCACAACTCAACTTACAAGGCCCGAGCGAAGCCACATTTCTTCAACATGTTGCATTGGTGAAGTCTTTCAAATGACTTCCGGCATTTGAACACTTCACAAGGGGGGCTTTGTTGTGAATTTATGAAGAAATACATTTAATATTCACTGGCAGAGATGAGAGATTTCAGTAGGCTTAAAAAAAAGTGGATGAACTATAATGTTGATATTATTGAACTGTTACCCTCTTGGAGACTTTTAAAGCAAAATACATGATCTCACATGTTTTTCCAAATGTTCAGGGGATTAGTTATCTTTTAAAGTTTTACAAACCCTGTGTTGAAACAAGAGACTGGAACAATAACTCTTGTCACCAAACAACAAGATGTGTACTTATCTTTGTTGGTTAGATTGAGAAGACCAAACTTGCATAGGGAATGACTAAGTATTTATCACATGGAAAAAATCCATTACTAAGTAAAGACTGTTTGGGCAATATACAACCATCAAGATAAAATTAAATAGCTGACACCTTGTCCAACAAAACCTATTGTGTGAATTTTCCCAAGTCCGTCTTTCAGGACAGCCGCCGTAGAGAGACCCTGGCTCCTCCCCTCTTAGGACACACTGCCTTCAATTTCACAATTTAAGTCTCATCCTCCCTCCGTCCCCTCAGTTATGGTGTTTCCTCCGGTGGGGAGACACCGACAAAGAACCTTAGCTAAACAGTCGGTGAGACTGAGGCTATGTTATCTTGAGTGGAGGAGACAGTGGTCTCTCTGGCTCCACTCGGCAGTCTGATCGTCTATCGGACTACATTCGGCAGTCTGGTCGGCTGGGGAGCTGGACTTTTGTACTGACCGTCTTACACGCACTCCAAGCTTCGCTTGGGGAAAGCAAGAAGTTCGGGGAGGACCATCCGTTCATTTGCCCAGTGGGGTGCTGCAGCAGGATGTCCTAGGTCCCCCTGTGTTTGCAGTCGGCTTGTAGCTGGAGGCTGGACCGAATGATGAGCGACATCAGTTCTGGTGGGGGCGGACATCTTCATTGGATCCGCGTCTTCTGGTTCCGGACGCGGTTCGTGAAAGGGGACCAAGCGTTCGGCTGGTGCAGCCTCTCTTTTTAAGGTGTACAGGCAGCTGTCGGAGGCATGTTCGTACCACTCTTCCTCAACAGGAGAATGTCCGAAGCAGAGGCTTCAAGAGCTCCTGGGGACAACAATACCAGCCACTCAAAGCTAAGTAGCGCTGGTGTTTTTTTTTAAACTTATGCTGCCCTCTCTTTTATTTCTGTATTTCAGAAAGCCATGAGCAAGTCCCCCATGGTTCTAGGAAGAAGTGTCCTTCATGTAGAGCCTCTATGGGGGATTCCTGGACCAAGACACTTTGTAAGGAGTGTATTGAGGGGTTGGTTAGGAAGCAGGCAGCAGAACAGGGTGCAGACCTGGCAGCTTCTGTGAAGGAACTCTCTAGTACTTTCCAGTCCTTCAAAACGCTCTTTTCTAGTTTCCAGTGGCCTCAGCCTCAGAGCACTCCTCCACCAGCGCAGCAGAGTGTACCACCTAGCCCAGTGGATGTTCCTCCTGCTGGTGGGGAGAATCTAGGGGGTTCCAGAGAGGAAGTTGAGGAAGAAGTTGACAGTGCTGCCTCAGACTCTCAAGGGGAATCTGATGGTGAGGGATTGGATGGGGAATCCAAAAGAACCTCACGGTATAAACTTTCACTGGAAGAAGTGGAGGAGCTCTTAGGAGCTATTTATACCACTTTAGGTATACAAGAGGAAAGAAAGGCATTGTCACTCCACGATCAGATGTACAAGGGCCTGGGGGAACAGAAAAAGCGAGTGTTCCCGGTTCATGACGTCTTGATCGATGCCATCAAGAAGGAATGGCAGGATCCCGAAAGAAAACCTTTCTTTTCTGGTGCATTGAAACAAAGGTTTCCTTTTGCAGAAGAGAAGGCTCTTGTCTGGAATAAATCTCCCAGGTTAGATGCTGCCTTTTCTCAGGTGTCCAGACATTCTGATCTGGCCTTTGAGGACATGGGGGTACTTTCAGACCCTATGGATCGAAGAATGGATTCACTTCTGAAGAAAGCCTGGGATTCGTCACAGGGAAATCTTAAGCCTGCCATGGCAGCCACAGTGGTGGCTCGTAATATGGAGTATTGGCTTACCCAGATTAAGGCACACATTGAAGCAGGGAAGGCAAAGGAGACTATTCTATCCTCCTTTCCCATGTTGCTTAAGGGGGTAGCATACATTGCGGATGCTTTGGCTGAATCAGTGCGAATGTCTGCAAGGTCTACGGCCCTGACCAACTCAGCCAGGAGGGCCTTATGGCTGAAGACATGGCAGGGGGACAATGCATCCAAAACAAAGCTCTGTGGGATCCCTTTTACTGGGGACTTGCTGTTTGGGCCAGGTCTTGAAGCAGTGTTAGATCGCACGGCTGATAAGAAAAAGGCCTTTCCCGTTAAGAGGAAGTATGGGGAGCAGTCAAAAAGAAAGATTTGTCCTCAGAAAAAGTTTGAAGCCTTCCTGAACAGCCCAAAAAGTCTCAATGACAGGGTCACGGTGGGAGGAAGGTTGGGGGCCTTCCTCCCACAGTGGGAGATGATCACCTCCAATCAGTTTGTGTTGGGGATCATCAGAAGAGGTTACTGATTGGAGTTTTCAGAGCCCCCCCTCTTAGACTCCTTGTAACCGAGCTGCCAAAGTGTGCAGAAAAATTGACTGCCCTTCTTTCCTCTCTTCAGGAGTTAGAGGAACAGGAGGTGATGGCAGAAGTTCTGGCATTCCTGCGTCTCAGAGGAATCTCGGTGATCACGTATCTCGACGATATTCTCCTGTTTGCCCCTTCTCCGGCGCAGTTGATTCGGGATCTACGGGTAGCAAAAGACCTGTTAGTGAGCCTGGGTTGGCTTCTGAACCTAGAGAAGTCCAACTTAATTCCATCCCAAAGGGTCACTTTCCTGGGGTATGTGTTGGACTCAACAGAACAAAAGGTCTTCCTTCCCTTCCTTCCCTTCCAAAAGGTAGACAAAGCACTGTTGTTTCTCCAGGGCAGCTGTCAGATCTCAGTGAGGAAGGTCATGTCGGCATTGGGCTTGCTAACATCCAGCAGTTCAGTGGGCGGGGTTACATTACCGTCCTCTGCAACTATTCATCTTGAAGGTTTGGGACCATAGTCAGGGGTCTCTGGTTTTGGTTCCAACTCAGGTCAAGAGGTCCCTTTGGTGGTGGAGAAAGGGGGCAAATTTGTTGCAAGGTCTAGAATGGATTTTACCAGTATCCAGGGTGGTTACAACCGATGCGAGCGGCTCAGGTTGGGGTACGCACCTAGACTCCTGTTTGGTACAGGGTACCTGGGAGAGGAGGGAGTCGAAGAGATCCTCAAATTGGAGGGAGCTGAGAGCAGTAGATCTGGCTCTCAGGACCTTTCAGAGGGAACTCCGGGGACATCATGTAAGAGTCAGGTCAGACAATTCCTCAGTAGTGGCTTACGTCAACAGGCAGGGGGGCACCAGGAGCGGATCCTTATGGGCCCTAGCAAAAGCCATCCTCAGGTGGGCCGAAGCAAATGTCCTGTCCCTTTCAGCGATACATTTGAAGGGAGAGCAAAATCAGGTAGCAAATTTCCTCAGCAGGAGAACACTGAGAGAAGGCAACTGGGTTCTCAAGCAAGAGGTTTTCGAAATGATCCCCCAAAGGTGGGGGATTCCTTCGATAGACCTCTTTGCCTTAAGGGAAAATGCGAAGGTAGCCATCTTCTTTTCCATAAACAGGGGGGACGGGGTGTTGGGGGTGGACGCACTAGCACAGAGTTGGAGATTCTCCAGGTGCTATGCTTTCCCCCATCCCGTTCTGATCCCTGCAGTGTTAAGGAAGCTTCAGGCAGAGAACACTACTCTTATTCTAATCGCGCCACACTGGCCCAGGAGGCCGTGGTTCTCCATTCTGAAGGGCCTGTCTGTGGAACCCCCCTGGATTCTCCCAGTCCAGGAGGATCTTCTTTCTCAGGGTCCAATCTGCTGTCCTCAGGTGGAGCGGTGGAACCTTGCAGCTTGGCTACTAAGGAGGAATTGCTGAGGGGCAAAGGGTTGTCGGATCGTTTAGTAGCCACTCTCCAAAGTTGCAGGAAAAAGGAAACTCAGACCATTTACTTGAAGGTATGGAGGCGGTTCAATAGCTGGTGCTCAGAGAACTCCTTCAATGTGCGCAGCTCGGTAGCCGTTCTAGAGTTCCTGCAGGCAGAGGCAGATAAAGGTTTAGCCCTTGGAACCTTGAAGGGTCAGGTATCTGCTTTAAGTGTATTTCTGGAAAGGCAGCTAGCATCAGACCCTTGGATCGTGAGGTTCTTTAGAGCCTTAAGTAGGCAGAGACCTGTTACAAATTCCCCCTTCCCAGTTTGGGATCTTTCATTAGTTTTACAGTTTCTCACAGGAGAACCTTTTGAGCCATTGGAATCTTGCTCGTTAAGATTGATCACTCTCAAAACTGTGTTTTTGGTGGCGATCACTACGGCAAGGAGAGTGAGTGAACTTGAAGCCCTTTCTGTTAGGGCACCTTTTTTCAGGTTTTTCCGGACCATTTGATTTTTAAGACGGATCCGGCCTTTTTGCCTAACGTAGCCTCTAGTTTTCATAGAGTCCAGGAGATTGTGCTGCCTACTTTCTGTTCAAATCCGGTGAGAGAACAGGAACACATTTTTCATAGATTGGATGGTAGAAGATGTGTCCTTCATTATTTAGATTACACAAGTCAGTTCAGGAAGTCTTATTCACTTTTTGTGTTATTTTCAGGGGCTAGGAAGGGTTCCAGAGCCTCTAAACGTACAATAGCCAGATGGTTAAGGTCAGCCATTGGGCAGGCTTACGTGACAGGGGGGTTAGAACCCCCAGTTGGGATTAGGGCACACTCAACCAGGGCAGTGGCAACTTCTCAGGCTGGTGCTTCTCCTGAAAAGATCTATAGAGCTGCAACGTGGTCCAGTTTTTCTACGTTCATGAAGCACTATAGATTGGATCTTCTGTCAGCCAAAGACCAAGCCTTTGGTCGTAAAGTGCTGCAAGCAGTAGTCCCACCCTAAGGTAAGGTGCTCGCTTATCCTCTCTACGGTGGCTGTCCTGAAAGATGGACTTGGGAAAAACGAAGTTACGTACCGGTAACATCCTTTTCCGGGAGTCTTTCAGGACAGCACCGGTTCCCACCCAGGTTTTTGGATATCTTTGGGGACTCATCACATGAGACCGTCAGGTAAGATTAAAAGTTTGTTTGTTTGACGTGTTCTTGTGTCTCCCCAGTTGGCCGGAGGTACTCTGGAAGAACTGAGGGGACGGAGGGAGGATGAGACTTAAATTGTGAAATTGAAGGTGGCGTTTCCTAAGAGGGGAGGAGCCAGGGTCTCCCTACGGTGACTGTCCTGAAAGACTCCTGGTAAAGGATGTTACCCGGTAAGTAACTCAGTTTTTTAGGGACTTGTGGACACAGCTAAGATATCTAAACATTTATTGTACTGCTCAAAGTCCATCTCAACACATGGTGTTAGAGAGATGCGAATGGATATGCAAGGCAGAAATATTTCAAAGTACCTATGATTATGATCATAAGTCATTTAGATTATCTATGATATTTGTAGGTCATAAAAGAGATATTATAATTTTAGTATCTAATGATCTAAAGAACTTTGTCATAAAGAAAATATATATGAAAGTGTGATTATAAGTAGAAGTGTTTTAGCAACAAACTAGTATTATGAAAAACATATAATCGTGATTATAACTGTATAAGAATTTAACCTATGTTTAGATAAACAAATATTGATTGGATATATCAGAATTATCCAGTTATCCATATAAATTATTTTATGTGATATAGATTGATATATATAACCTGTGTCCTTTCTAAATAGATTACATTTTTATAGATATACATTGATATACATATATACAACCATTTTATATAATTATGTTAAGCATATTTTCTATTATGTCGGTTACTAGCATCAATGAACACTAGAGATATATTCGTTAGAACATATATAAAAAAAATACACGTTATAAATATAAAATATTAACTTAAAGAGATAAACACCAAACACATGTGAGACACCTGGTGGTTGAAGGTGCTATTACCTTAAAATCACGAGGCTCCTGGGAAAGGTAATCATTACGTTTTGCCTGCCAATGAGGAGGGAACACATACCTTTTGGGCAGAACTTAGTATAATGTTATGATCTTATTGTTTAGGAGTATATTTAAGAAGCACAAAAGATGGTCATAGGAGGAAGCTTAGGGACCCACCCTGAGAAGGGACACTGGGAGAGGCACATACTCCCAGACAGACTGACACTCATGCACCATGCATGAATATATATTTTTACATTCATAAAGATTCCTGTTCCTTGGAACAATCCAGACTAGTAGCCATTTTGGAATGGGTAAATCTGCCATGTTGGTTATATCTTGTATGTTCTCTCAAGTATTGATGTATTGAATATTCTACTATTGATAATCGTTCTCCCAAATCAATAACCGCCTTTTACATTTTTTTCTCTAAATTAAAATTTTCATTATATATTTCTTTTTGCATAGTTGCCACTTTTATTGACAAACAAATGTCTAATTTATTTCACATTATTAACCACTTACTTACCTGCAGTATAGTAACGGTTGGACATGTGAAATACAGACGTTCTGTTTAATTGTCAATTATCTTAAGGGTATTGATTCTACTGAGAAGTGATAATGGTGATATTACATCCAAGGTACGACACTCCCATTTTGTGGGTGTTTCCATTAATTGTCAAGGTGTTCATGTGACGCAATCAATATTTTAGTTTCATATAAATATGTGTTTTTTGTAAACCAATAAATGTAACTATTTTGTATAATCACTTGTCTCCGTGAATATGTTTCACATGTATAGACTGTGTCATATAGATTGATTTTGTATCTTAAAAATATCTTCGTTAAAAATGACTTATAATAAATACTGTGTCGGAAAATGTCCTTAAAAAGCACAACAACAGGATAAATCCACCTTGAGACTTTCTCCACACCTGGAGTGTGCTGAGTTCTTGGATAACATCTACACAGTGTTTACAGATTGGCTTTATCACCCCAATGATCTCACTCCAGTTCATGGATGTAATCATTATGTTTGGATAATCCCACCAGTCAGGAGACTTTCCTGTCATCCTACATGATCCCTTCTGAGGATTCTTCTATCCTTCCAAACAAATGTATGAAATCCTTGATGAGTCCTCCTCTTATGTGATCTAGAAGATATGGAATCACAATGTCTTTATGGATGAAGTGGATGACCCAGTTTATATATTATTTATTGCTTTACCGCTTTCTTCACTCCAGGATTAATTATTCTATTTATATAAGCATTCAAGAAATTGTTCTTACTTTGAGAGATCTCCACCACCATTCCTGTGAACATTACATCCATGTAATTTATGTTTAACATTTTCATTATGAGTGGATTGATATATATAAGCATCATTTATGCTTCTGGATATATTTTTTGTATTTTCTTCACCAAAAGGATTCATTTTGGGGGTATCGGTTTTATTAGCTATACATTTCTTATGACCTTGTGTTCTGTGTCTTTAAGACTTTTCTATATGTAATAAAAATATCTTTGTTAAACAATTTGTTACAAAAGAACTGTATCTATTTTTTCTTACTATTTTTGTGTTATATTTGAACTTCTGTGGTAAAATATTTTACAGTACTATGAGACATTTCTTGCGGCTGCAGTTCTGCTGAACTCCACAAGGTGGTGATCTCACTCATAATTAGATAGGAAGTTTCTATGGAATGCAGACAGGAAGTGATGTCAGTTACAGACAGGAAGTAATCTGGAATAAAGACAAGACGTTCCATGTGGCAGTGAAGAGAAGACATTACTGGAAGTAACAGCAGAGGAGGTAATAAGATCTTATTTTCTATTTACACACACCGGACTCACCTCCGCCGATCACTTCCAGCAGTGTCCAGTGAGGCACTTTGTTCTCGGCGACCCCAAACATGGCACATTGCAGCCACTGAGATTCCCAAGAGATGACAAAGGCTGAGATGAGGTGCATGAATGGGGGAGGGGATCTGTACTGGGGTGCCAGTCAGAGGGGGTTATGGGCAGGGGTAGCAGAGAGATGAGATGAAGAGGATGGATAGGAATGGGTGGGACAGATGAAGGGGTAATAATATGGGCAGCCCTGGAAGGGGCACATAGGTGTTGGGGGGGGGCAGAAACTCCAGAGAGCAGCTGACAGAGGTAGGAGAGGAGTTGGAGATGTGCAGAGAGTTGATTCTGCCCCTCCCCTCACACATCTCAAGGGCCCCACACCCCGAGGACCCCCACACCTCATACAGGCACTCACCAGGCTCCGGGCGCTGCAGCTGGTATCAGTGACCGGTCCCTCAGAGCCGGCACAGGGCACAGAGTCCACCCAGTATGGAGAACTTGGAGGTTGTGTCTGGGGGAGGAGGAGTGGGGGGAGGAGTTGGCTGATGTTGGGGGGCGCTGTGCCCGTGTTAGGAGCAGATCAGACACAGCAAGGGGACTCTGCAAAGGATGAATGTGCTGCACACTCTGTTCTCAGCAATCCTAATTGGCGATCACCAGGGGAGCCTCCCCTGATCCTGGGACCCTTTACTCCGGCAGCAAGACCCTTTCCTGCTGTCTCAGTGATCCCCCCCACCCCTGCGCATTTGCGGAACACCACTGTCACAGGTTCTGCCACTGGTTCGGAGGCGGTAGTGGGACTAAAGGATTCTGGGAGCCTCAAGCGTTTTGTCAGATATTCCAACTGTGTGTTGTCTGCATTGGACTGTTTCCATCGGAATATCCGTCGGACCAAATTTTCCAACTTGCCGGAAATATTTTCTAACAAAATGCTCCGATCGGACATACTCCGATCATGTGTAGAGAATTCCGATCGGACAAAGTGCCACGCATGTTAGGATCAAATTCCTACATCAAAGTTATTGGCTACTAGCCTGAACGTAGTCCCGTCATAACGAAATTACGTCATCACGTTCCGAACGATCGGATTTTACGACAACTTAGTCCGACCTTGTGTATGCAACAGTTTTGGACAAGATCCGTCAGACAAAATCTGACGGATTTGGTTGTCGGAATCTCCGACCGTGTGTACAAGGGCTGAGAGGTTAGTGGGGCTTCAGGGCTGTGGGGGCTCTGAAGGGGGTAGTCAGGCTGTAAAGCTCTGAGGTAAGAGGGGGCTTCAGGGCTCATAGGGACTCTTGGTCTCTGATGGTCCTCCCACCCCACCTGCACTTACTTTTCTGACCTTCTTAAAGAACTCCTGCCAGCAAATGAAGGAATATAACAAAAAGGGGGATGGAAGGGAACCAAAAAAATGGTGGTACATAAGGTACCCACCGGTATTGTACCGCACACTTTTATTAAATGGGAACATAAAGAAAATTGTGCTCTGTGTCAGAGAGACGACTCAGTGCACAGTGTCACATGAAGAAATCCTGGGAAATAATACAGACTAATAGGGATAAATAAATTGATTAGTGAATGATTTGATAAATGATTAATAAATTATAAATTGTATACGGAGATGAGTTGTCTCTCTGACATTTCTCTTCAGTAAGTGAAGGAAGCTTCACCTCACCATATCACTGGTCAAGAAAAATGTTCCACAACACAAAATAGACTAAGAGAAAAAAACCCTCCCCCTGTTGTCCTCCTCCTACACACACTGAATTGCTATTGGAGAATATAGAACAGACTCGTCCCCCACAGTTCTGTACTCCACCAGCAGAACCCTCCTGCTATCCAATCCGATCCCTTCTCTTACTGTAGAGAGTGACATCACTCCGATCAGTCAGCAGGCTGCCGGAGATTGGAGCCTTGCAGCCGGAGTTCTGGTAATTATCTGGCAACTCCAGCCAAAAGTCAGCAAGTTCCCCTTCCTGGACATCATGTTGACCCGACATTGTCCTCACAGCACTGCCTCAGAGCAAACAAGTCAAAGGAAGGATCGTATTTATCATTCCTTGTCTGCAGATCTAAAACTAATTAAAACCAGTTCAGAAACCAAACAAACCCAACATAGAGAAGAGAATTTCTGATCTGGCAGAACAAGAGGGTCCCAGGAGGGGGGGGGGGTAGTTCTTATATGTATAGAACCCCTCCTATTACCCCCTCACATCCACATCCTATTATTGTGTGACCAACACCATCCAAATAATTCTTACTTTCATTTCCCAAAGTTATCCGTCTACAAGGAGACCTGTATAGATCAAATGACGGCACCAATGAGGATGGAGGAGGACCGGAGTCACATGACTGAGAAGATACTAAACCTCACCCTGGAGATCATCTACCTGCTGACCGGAGAGGTGAGGAGGATTCCGGCAGGTCACATGACATCACTCTTATCTCTATTAATAAAACACAGACCTGACCGGAGAGGTGAGGAGGATTCTGGGAGGTCACATGACATCACTCTTATCTCTATTAATAAAACACAGACCTGACCGGAGAGGTGAAGAGGATTCTGGGAGGTCACATGACATCACTCTTATCTCTATTAATAAAACACAGACCTGACCGGAGGGGTGAGGAGGATTCTGGGAGGTCACATGACATCACTCTTATCTCTATTAATAAAACACAGACCTGACCGGAGAGGTGAGGAGGATTCTGGGATTCTAACATGATATTCCTATTGGTTCTCCAATACAGAGATTTCCTCTTGTGAAGTCCGGTGATCATATGACCATCACAGTGCCTCCATGTGACTCCCTAAAACCTGAGAGACACAACATGGAGAAGATTCTGGAAGTTACCAAGAAGATGATGGAGCTGCTGACAGGAGAGGTGAGGAGGATTCTGGGAATTCTGGGACATCCAGTAACAGACAAGGGATGTGTCTGGATGGTGACGGTATCATTGTGTGTGTCAGGTTCCTATAAGGTGTCAGGATGTCACTGTCTATTTCTCCATGGAGGAGTGGGAGTATTTAGAAGGACACAAGGATCTCTACAAGGACGTCATGATGGACAATCAGCCGCCCCTCACATCACCGGGTAAGAGGAGACTTTATTGTAAAGGAGAGGGCAGTACGGAGGCTCCACCTAGATCCCCCATCATCTGATAAACACATAGAAACAATGTATTCAGTCAGTGTGTGTGTTTCCTACAGATGGATCCAGTAATGGGAACCCACCAGAGAGATGTCCCCGTCCTCTGTATTCCCGGGATTCCACACAGGAAGGTCACACCATCCCCCACCATCATCAGGTAGATGAGGAACAATCACTGATAGTATCATTAGGATCTGTACATTATCTGCATTGTTACCATTGATGTCATTTTTATTATATATTCAGAGTGGAAACCTGAGAGATTCTAAAGTTGAGGTTAAAGAAGAGATAAAAGAGGAGGATGATGAGGATGGGGTGACGGAGAAGTCTCTAAAAGAACACAAAGATCTGTACCAGGACACCATGGTGGAGACATCCAGCTACAGAAACCCACCAGAGAGATGTCCCCGTCCTCTGTATTCCCGGGATTCCACACAGGAAGGTCACACCATCCCTCAATATTGCAAGGTTGGTGGGATGGAGGTTATCAAACACACTTATGCCGCGTACACACGTAGCCGACTAATCTGGCGGACTTCCCGCCGGACTGTCCATCCGACTTTCCGAACGGCCTACTTGCCCACACACGGCACTTTTTCAGCGGACTAATACGGCGTACTAAGTCCGCCGTACTATCCGCCCTACTTTTGAAATGAACGGATTCGCCCACACACGCAGAGGAAAGTCTGCTCATTTCGAGCACGTCTCCAGGTAGGCGGGGCCCGCGAAGGACACGTTGCTGGCCCCGCCACCTGGTATGGACTTAAAGGGGAACCCCAACACCGAAAAAAATCGACGTGGGGGTCCCCCCCAGGTCCACATCAGACCCTTGTCCGAGCACGCTACCCGGCCGGCCAGGAAAGGGGGGACGAGCGAGCGCCCCCCCTCCTGATCCGTACCAGGCCGCGTGCCCTCAGCATGGGGGGTGCCTTGGGGAAGGGGGGATCGCGCGGCCCCCACATCCCAAAGCACCTTGTCCCCATGTTGATGAGGACAAGGGCCTCTTTCCGACAACCCCGGCCGTTGGTTGTCGGGGTCTCTGGGCGGGGGGCTTATCGGAATCCGGGAGCCCCCTTTAAGAAGGGGGCCCCCGGATACCGGTCAACATCTGAAGAGAAGAACAGAAGGCGACGACGACGACAGCGGCGACAGAAGACCGGGCCACTGCCTGTAAAAGAGCTATAAGAAGGCGCGGTGGCCCGGCAGAAGAACCGAAAAGGGGGACAAGACCCCCGAAGTCGGAAGAAGAGGCCGGCGGCGAGGAAGAAAGCCGGGCTCCTTCGCTAGTATAAGAGCTAGCAGAAGATAGGGAGGAGTCCGGTGATAAGACCCCAGAAGACGCAAGACCCCCGGAGCTGTGCAATAAACTATTTTTACCCTGTGTTGTGTTTTTTTTTGTACTTTTTTTCACAGGTGAATGGGTGGGGGTACATTGTACCCCATACTCATTCACATAGGGTGGGGGGCCGGTATCCGGGGGCCCTCTTATTAAAGGGGGCTCCCGGATTCCGATAACCCCCCTGCCCGCAGACCCCGACAACCAACGGCCAGGGTTGTCGGGAAGAGGCCCTTGTCCTCATCAACATGGGGACAAGGTGCTTTGGGGTGGGGGGGCCGCGCGGCCCCCCTTCCCCAAGGCACCCCACATGTTGAGGGCACGCGGCCTGGTGCGGCTCAGGAGGGGGGGCGCTCGCTCGCCCCATCTTTCCTGGCCGGCCAGGTAGCGTGCTCGGACAAGGGTCTGATGTGGACCTGGGGGGGACCCCCACGCAGATTTTTTTTCAGCATTGGGGTTCCCCTTTAAGTCCATACCAGGTGGCGGGGTCAGTGACGTCTCCTTCGCGGGCCCCGCCTACCTGGAGACCCGCTCAAAATGAGCGGACTTTTCTTCGGGTGGGAAAAGTCCATTCATTTCAAAAGTACGGCGGACTGGCATACACACGGCCGGATTGTCCGCCGAAATGCAAGTCCAGCGGGAAGATTGGAGTGCAACACGTCATTCTAAGTCCGCCGTACTTTCGGGTCAAAAAAGTCTGCCAGGGGCTACACACGGTGGGATTGTCCGGCGGACTTGAGTTTGCCGGACTTTTCCACCCGATTGTTTGATCGTGTGTACGCGGCATAATAGAGACAATGTGTGGATTTTCTATGTGATGTCACAATAATAAATCTTATATCTTACAGATGATATTCTCTCTCATTTTCTTGGTTTAGAGTGGAGATCCAATCGATATAGAATTTGAGGTGAAATCAGAAGAAGAAGAGAGGTATGTGAGGGATGATCAGCAGTCTATGGAGGAGGATGGAATAACGGGGACATTTATAGAGGAGGACACTCCTACAGAGATCAGCACAGGTGGGTCATTAACACTAAATACATTCCTCCACCCATACTGCTCACTGATTGGTCCAGAGTAGGGCGGGGGCTGGGTGATATCAGCCTGTAATCCCTTGATCATTTTCCATTAGTACAGTCTCACCTGTGCAGAGGAAGAGTTGAGCTGGCCTATGATCAGAGAGCGGGGATTGCCCACTGTAACAGCTTTCCTTTGAATTGCTGGGTTCCCGGTGCCGCTCACATCACACAGCCCCGCCTCCTCACCGCACACATCACACAGTCCCGCCTATTCACCCGGTGCCTCCCGGCATTGGACCATTGTTCTGTCTATCAAATTTGCCGGGCGAGGAGGCTGGGACTGTGTGACATGAGCGGTGCTGGGCGAGGAGGCGGGCTGTATGTGATGGTGAGCAGCGAGGAGGCGGGACTGTGTGATGTGAGTGGCACAGAGAACCCAGCAATTCCAATGAAAGCTGTTACATTGGGAAATCCCCGCTCTCTGATGATAGGCCAGCTTGACTCTTCCTCTCCTCACTTCCCCGGGCTAGTACAACAGCTCCTGTTCAACCTCCGCCTGCTGGTGGTGCTCGCCCACCTCTTCCGAGGCAGCCATAATTTTCCACTCGCAAAATGCGAGTAGGCGAATGAAAAATTTGAGGGCCGTCTTACTCTATACACTCTATGTTGTAGATTACATACTCCTGACCCCTGCACTATATACTCTATATTGTACATTACATACTCCTCACCCCTGCACTATATACTCTATATTGTACATTACATACTCCTGTCTTCTGCTCTCTCCCCTGTACCCACTGCTATATATATACACATAATATGTATTCTCTTTTGTTACACCCATTTCCTACCAGCTGGACATTTTATATCTGATGATTTGATTGGAGCTCAGACTTTTACATGGTGATAATAATGTGATAACATCCTCAGACTTTGGAACCTTAAACAGAAAGTGATAATGTGGGAGGAGTCAATAACCCAATGATGGTGCTCTTCAGGATCAGTCCAGTCTTCATCTTGGTTGTTCTCCCCCCCATCCTCACTCTCTGACCTCTGGTGGGGCTCAGCCCCGCTGTTATTCATGACTAAATCATGGACTAAATAAGGAAGTGCAGGACTTCTTGTGTTAGGAAGATGGCAGAGGGGGAGGGGACACTCGTCGTTCTGCCCATATTTATGATAGTAATATGTGCTATGTGCTGTTACAGATTATACTGCAATGTTAGTTTGACATTGCTGCCATCTAGTGGTCAGAGTTAGTTATTATTTTGCCACAGCTTGATAGGAAGTGATATTTTCTTCACAGTGAAAGGTAGTGACCTTTAACCTGGAACTGTATTTCCTTCATTTCATGATTGGTCCTTGATCCAAGCAGACTGCATGCAGTAGAGATCTTAACTATTCCTGGAGTAATGGTGGAATCGTCTGTGAGTTCTTTCACTGATAGAGTGAGGCTGCTGTATAATGTTGTAATGTACTGACACATATGTTTTTTATGCTCATGTTGTAGTTTTACAAAGTTATTCGGAAAAAAGAATAGATACAGATCTGATGTCTCACGTTTCTTGACTTCTGAATTATTGTTAAGCTGTCTGACTGTCTGTGTTATACAACAGTTCAATAACGAGAAGCAGAACACTCGTCCTACAATCCCCTCATCACTGTCACTCCTATAGAAGACAGTTCTCGTTGTTTCCTCACTCTCTGACTAAGGTCCATGAATAAAGAAATGATCTGGTAGGAGATCAGAGTACCCATTTACTAGTTACCTTGAGGGGGGAATTGTAAGATCCTCAGAGACAAAGCTGCCTGATGTGGGCGGAGTCCTGGTTTAGGGGAACCAATCAGCTCATGTCTAGTAATAATCTTTGTATTTCTATTTTAGTAGATGGACGGGAGATGAGGAAAACCTCAGAGGATTGTCTCACTTTGTCTCCAGACTGTAAAGTAGAATATGAGGACATCACACAGTATAGTCCAGGAGAAAACCCGACTACCTCAAATGTCCATCCGGCACCACACAGTGTAGACGGACCATCGTATTCCTCTTATCCTGAGGAACCTCAGACTGTGCGGGACGGGGCCGTCCTTCCAACAGAGAATAGGCTTTCCTGTACTGAGTGCGGGAAGTGTTTCCCTTCTAAATCCAAACTTAATAGACATCAGAGATCTCACACAGGAGAGAAGCCGTATTCCTGTCCTGAGTGTGGAAAATGTTTTTCAGTGAAGTCCCATCTTTCCAAACATCAGAGATCTCACACGGGGGAGAAGCCATATTCCTGTCCTGAGTGCGGGAAATGTTTTTCAGAGAAGTCCAGTCTTTACAGACATCAGAGATCTCACACGGGGGAGAAGCCATATTCCTGTCCTGAGTGCGGGAAATGTTTTTCAGAGAAGTCCAGTCTTTACAGACATAAGAGATCTCACACGGGGGAGAAGCCGTTTTCCTGTCCTGAGTGTGGGAAATGTTTTTCAGTGAAGTCCCGTCTTTCCAAACATCAGAGATCTCACACGGCGGAGAAGCCGTATTCCTGTCCTGATTGCGGTAAATGTTTTTCAGAGAAGTCCAGTCTTTCCGCACATCAGAGATCTCACACGGGGGAGAAGCCGTTTTCCTGTCCTGAGTGTGGGAAATGTTTTTCAGAGAAGTCCAGTCTTTCCATACATCAGAGATCTCACACGGGGGAGAAGCCGTATTCCTGTCCTGAGTGCGGGAAATGTTTTTCAGTGAAGTCCCAACTTTCCACACATCAGAGATCTCACACGGGGGAGAAGCCGTATTCCTGTCCTGAGTGCGGGAAATGTTTTTCAGTGAAGTCCCATCTTTCCACACATCAGAGATCTCACACGGGGGAGAAGCCGTATTCCTGTCCTGAGTGCGGGAAATGTTTTTCAGTGAAGTCCCATCTTTCCACACATCAGAGATCTCACACGGGGGAGAAGCCATATTCCTGTCCTGAGTGCGGGAAATGTTTTTCACATAAGTCCGATCTTAACAAACATCAGAGATCTCACACGAGGGAGAAGCCGTATTCCTGTCCTGAGTGAGGGAATTGTTCCTCACTGAAGTCCTGTCTTCCTGTACATTGGGGATCCCACACAACCCTCGAGGTGTATTAGTGCCTTGAGTGCGGGAAATGTCTTCTATATGAACGTTGCTGGACATCACATCTCTCATGTGGGGAAGAAGCACACCCTGATATACACTTCAGATATACTCCATGGCTGATCTTCATCATGTAAGAAACAGTTGATAAGGAGATCAGAGATCACCAAAGACATGGATGAAGTGTTGTACCGTGTCGGCCATTGATAGCAGGAGAAAAATAAAAATGAAGTCATTACTTCTCATCCATTTTGTAGATTTAATAAATATAAAAAAAAATAGTTAAATGAATGTTGCATGCATTCCTCCCGCTGTGAGGTAATTTCTTTGTAATTCTAAAAACATTTTATTAGAAAAGAGTGCAGTTGTTGTGACATTTATAAAGGAAATGTTACCAAAGCAGCTCACAGACCCCCCTGTAATTTTCTGTAAATGTAAACCAATTAATTTTTTCTTTGTAAAATGTCACATTTTCTGTAGCCCATCCAACAGAACAAATTAAAAACTGTATAGAGTCCCCCAAAATGTATACCAGACCCTTTGCTTTCCTTCCCCCCCCCCCCCCCCTTTCCCTCTCTCCTCCCTCCTTTTTCTCTTCCTCCCTTTCCTTTCTCCCTTTCTCTCTAAACCCCCAAACCCTCCCCCCTGTTTTTCTTTCCCTTTTTCTCCTCTCTGACCTCGGCTGAGGCTTTGGGTACTGGGGAAGCAACATCTCCCCTCGCTTTTTTCCCCCTTGTTTAATTTCTTCCATTGAATATAATGTTTTATATATGTAATTCAATTGTTTTGATACATAGTGCTTAATACTGTAATAATTACTTGCCGATTTTCCCCTGACGAAGCGCTATAAAGACCGCAAAACATGTTGAGAACCATATCCATGGAAACCCACCATATCTTTTTTTTTAATCAACAGTTTTTATTAAAGTTTAAATTTTTATCAGGACAAATGACAGAAATTATGACTAAATAACATATCAGTTACAGTATTTAGATACATAGATAATAGTATCCAAAAATAATAAAAAATATAATATAAAGAAAACCATATTAATTATCTCAATTATAATCGGGATAATAAAGGTAAGGATAGGGAGGTTATTAATACATCCATTGTGGAGACAATACACAAAAGTAATATTAATATTATCTTCATATATTTATATACTGCCAATTCAAGTAATTCAAAGATGATGAACCTAAATATATTCCCGAACACCCCTATGGATGCTAAACTGTGTTCGGGACAGTAATAGTAACCTGTCATTTAATAGATACAAAACAAAGATTAAAATATTAGAGCGGGGTAAGTGATTTTTTTAATTCAAGTTATGTAGGAACAAAGAACTCGTGCAATGTTTTGGGCACTAGCCCATTTTAACCATGGCTGCCATATTTTATGAGTATGTTATTTTTTGTGAGGCCGAAGAGCTAAGATTGATTCATAAATGTAATGAGTTTGAGACAATTCTATCACTTCTTTTATGGAAGGAGGATCAGGATTTTTCCAGTTCCTCGTTATACTGATCCTGGCTGACAGCAAAATATGTGTAAACACATTTCTAAACTGGATAGGATATCGATCAATGGATAATAGAGCCAGTGAGGGATTTGGAGGAATGACTGCTTTGGTAATTTCAGACATAACTTGAAAGATTTGTTCCCAATACTTCCCAAGTTTAGGGCATGTCCAAAATGTATGTAACCTATCACCTTTTTTTCCGCACAATCTCCAACATTTGTCATCAAATGTGCCGTTGAATTTAGATATTTTCTCAGCAGTAAGATACCAGCGTTGAGTCAATTTAATGGATACTTCCCATAATGTAGAGCAGCATGTGGCTTTATATGTGGTGTTACATGCTTTTTCCCATTGGTCAACTGTATAGGTGTATCCTAAGTCTTCTTCCCATCTAATTAAAGGGATAGTCTTTATAAACACACTTTTTTGTTGAAGAAGGTTATAGAAAAGAGAGATCCCTTTTTGTTGATGTATGGGGATCTTAAGGAAGGACCAAGCCGATTGGGGAACATTATAGGTCCATGATAGGAGGTTGAAAATGCAATTCTTAGATCGGATGTAGAGGAATAAATCTGAATTTAGCAATTGAAATTTTTTTTGAAGTGTAGGAAATGGTTTGATCACCCCATTGCCAAGTAGATCAGATAGATATTTAATTCCCTTCTCTATCCATGGTGTAAATGAGGTTGTCTTCATGAAATTATGTAGAGTATTTAGCAGAATTTGGACTTTGGTAGGAAGAGGGTGTGAGGAAGTTAGATGCAGAAATTGAACCCAGGATTTAAGTGTTGCTAATATTGTTGGGGAGATGCGAGAAGGTATCTTGGCTCCAAGTGCCATGGAAGGTATCCATATTGATAGATTATTTCCTGGGATCTTAGCAGTTTCCATCTTCCCCCAAATTGTATATGGAGGACATGGAAACCACTCCTTAGACTGTGTGAGAACCGAGGCTAAATAATAATCTTGAAAATCCACATTTCCTGTTCCTCCAGCTTGACGTTTCTTCACTAAGTTTGAATGAGCACATCTAGATTTTTTACCCTGCCAGATGAATCTAGAAAACAGAGTCTGAAGGGATTGGAAAAATTTTAACAGAATTGGAATCAGGAGAGTTCTAAAAAAGTATAACATTTGTGGAAGGTGAAGCATTTTAAATGCTGCCAAACGTCCCATCCATGAAAATTCATGGGATGCTAGTTTAGTGAGATTTTCTTGTAATGCATTACGAAGTGGAATATAATTATATTGGAACAGTGTTTTACATGAATTTGATAATTGAATACCCAAATATTTCATTGTACTTTCAGTCCATGTATAAGGGAATTTTAATTTAAGATGTTTAGTAGTATTTTCATCTATCCCCAAGTTCAATATACAAGATTTATTCACGTTAATCCTGTAATAAGAAACTTTGCTGAACATATTTAGTGTTTCCTGAATTTCCGGTAAGGATTTCACAGGATCAGTAATCATAAGAACAATATCATCTACAAAAAAAGTTTGATTTTCTGTTCTTGTTCAGCAATGGTAACTCCTAAAAAAAAATTTGTTGGACCTAATACTCTCAGCTAGGGGTTCGATAACAAGGTTAAAAATTAGGGGGGATAAGGGGCATCCTTGTCGTGTACCTTTTGTTATTGGGAATGGAGGTGATAAAGAATCCGTAGTATACACTCGAGCCGAGGGGACAGAGTACAAGGCTAATATTGCTTTGTTGATTTGACCTGTTAAGCCAAATTTAGTCAGAACTGATGACAGGTATCCCCAATGAACTCTATCAAACGCTTTTTCAGCGTCAAGCGACAGAAACAGGGATGGCGATTTGGTGAGTTCTACGTGGTGTATTATATTTATCATTCTTCTAGTACCATCCGATGCTTGTCTTCCTTTGGTGAAACCCGATTGACCTCTATGGATAAGAGAGGGTAACAAACTATCTAGTCTTTTGGCTATAAGTTTCGCATAAATTTTAACATCTAAATTGAGTAAGGAAATTGGTCTAAAATTTTTAGGTGAAGATGGTTCTTTATCTGGTTTTGGAAGAGTTACAACAAGAGCATTCAGCATTTCATTGGTGAATGATGAAGAATTGGCTGCTAAATGATAAATGTCACATAGTATAGGTGCTAGAGTACTTTGAAATTTTTTTAAATATTCCCCCGTAAAGCCATCTGGACTAGGTGATTTCAAGTTAAGAAGAATACGGATAGTTTGTAGAATTTCAGGGATAGTAAAGGGAGAATTGAGAAATTCTAATTGTTGTGGGGAAATAGATGGAAGATTGACACTCTCCAAAAAGGTGTCAATCTCCTCCTGAGAAGGTTGATGGGTAACACCATCGTTCTTAATGTTATATAAATCATTATAATATGAGCTAAAGCTGTTGAAGAAGGCTTAAGCAATTTTTCATTAGTGTGTGGATGGTAGAGGAATGGGATTTTAGTCTTAGATCGATAACCTTTAATGCGTAATGCCATTGTTTTCCCTGCTTTGTTCCCTGTTGCATAAGTGGTAGCTCTGAATTTTTTATAGGATTTCTCATGTGTCTCTAGAAGTAGGGTTCTTAATTCATTACGTAACTGGAAAATTTGTGTTTTCATGAAAGGAGAAGGATCATTTTTATTGTGTTCCTCAGCTTTTGCTATCTCCTTAGTAAGTTCATCCATTCTCTGAGTTCTCTTTCTTTTAGCTTTAAAACCTAATTGCATAAACACCCCTCTCATAACAGCTTTATGAGCTTTCCATAATATCATTGGGTCAGATATAGATGTCAAATTAATTGAAAAGAATTCAGTAAGGTGTTGTGGAGTAATTTTCATTTTGGAGAATATAGTTATTAGCTCTCCATATATATGAATTTGGTTGGGATGATGTGGTTGTTATAGACATGCTAATGGGAGCGTGATCCGACCACGTGGCCGTATGTATATGGGAGGATGAAATCTTGTCAAGCAGCCATTTATCTGTCAAGAATAAGTCAATTCTGGAGTAGGTATTGTGCTGGGGGTGACAAATATGTGTAATCCCTTTCATTAGCATGTCCACATATCCACACATCAAATAAGTCATTCGAAGTTATGAACTTATCAAGGGGAGAAGCATAGCGTTTGGACTTAGCAGAAGAATCCATATCATTGTTTGGAATCAAATTGAAATCTCCACATATCAGGAGGTGTACTTTTTGAACTTTCTTCACCTCCTCTATAGTTTTTTTTATGAAATGCATTTGCCTCATATTCAGAGCATAAATAGATACAAGGGTGTATGGAATATTGTTAATGGTACAAATCAAAAAATATAGCGTCCTTCAGGGTCAGTGATACAATTATCTAATTGAAATGTAATAGTATCTCTAATAGCTATTAACACCCCTCTTTGTTTTTTGGAGAAATTTGTTTGAAAAATATGAGGAAAATGTTTATGTTGACATTTGGGAGATGCATCTTTAGCAAAATGTGTCTCTTGAACACATAATATGTCACAATTAAAGGATAAGGCAGACCTCCACATAGAGGTTCATTTCGCTGGGTGATTCAGTCCCCTTGCATTTAGGGACAATATTTTGAAAGACATATTAATATATATCAAAATTAGATGTTACTATAATTCTATATAATTCTATAGAATATTCTCTAGTTTCTATAACGCTTAAACTAAAGATCTAAGTATTTGTTATATGATCAGTTCACAGTTACTATTAAATCATGTACACAACAATGTCTTTTTTTTTTAAACCTATGAAAAAACGAGTTATTACTCTATTAGTAGAAAAAAAAGAAGAAGAAAAAGAAAAGAATAAAGATTTTTTTTTTTTACAAGAGTCAGCAGTAATCCACTGAAAGGAATGCTGACCAAGATAGGGGGTGAAGTTCAAGTAGTAAGGTATTGAGCATCAAACCAGACCGTATATGTCAGTAATGCATATGAGTTAACAGGCAGGAGTAGTTCATTTGTATTTAACTTTATTTTGTTCACGTTTTTGTCCAAAGTGGAACAAATTCGTTTTTTTCTTCAAGGTAGGGGTGTTATGTGGAAGATCAACTATAATACCCCATGTTTGGAGTAATTGCATGCCATCTTCAAGGGTAGATATAGCAAAATGTTTCCCGTTGTAAGTGGTCAAGATAGTGGCTGGATGTCTCCATTTGTATGTGATCGTATGATTAGATAATGCCTTTGTTACAGTTTTGAGCTGTCTTCTCATTTGTAGTGTAAATTGCGAGAGATCGGCGAATAATTGTATATCTGAGTATGGTGGTGGCAGAGTAGTTAGCTCCCTCGTTTTGGAGAGAATTTGTGCTTTAGCTTGATAGAAATGGATTCGCAGAATAACATCTCTGGGAATTGATTCTTCTAGATGTTTTGGTTTGGGTATTCTATGAATACGATCGATTGTAATTTCAATCGGCGATAATTCTGGCAATAATGTAGAAAATAGTGTATTTGCATAGTTACGTAAGTCCATAGGTAGAACTGACTCTGGTATTCCTCTCATTTTAATGTTTCGACGTGAGCGGTCCTCGAGATCTGCCAATTTCATCTTGACCCACATGGAATCATCTTTTTGTTCTGTACATGCATCCACTAGCTCCTTCAGTTTCAGTGCATTCCTCCATTTTGTTTTCAATGTATTGCAGTCTACCATCCATATGTTTCATATCGAGAGAATTTATGAATCATGGAGGATAGATTAGATATATAATAGATGATTGTAATGACACAAGCATTTCTTTCATTGTGATATCTAGTACTGGCTGACCTGATGTTGGGAAAGCAGCTATAGATGTCTGTAATGAGGACATAGCATTATCACTATGCAGAGCTGTGTTCACAGTATCAGCTGCCTGGCCAGATGAATCCAGCTTCATCCACGATTTTGCAGGTCCCTGGGATGTTGGGGATAGATGAGAGGAGCCATTAGAATATGAGGATGATAATTCCTCTTCCATTTCAGGTGGATGGCTATCAGAAAGGTTTGTGTGAGTTTTATTATTTTTCCTCACAGCTCCGGTGGCACCATCTTGGATTTTTGTCAGTTCACCTCTTACATAGTTAGTCAGGTTGAAAAAAGACACATTTCCATCAAGTTCAACCACAAAAAAAAAAAAATAATATCATACAATCCCATATACAGAATTGTACCCACAGTTGATCCAGAGGAAGGCAAAAAACACCAGCAGAGCCATGATCCAATTTGCTAAAGCAGGGGAAAAAATTCCTCCCTGATCCCCCGAGAGGCAATCGGATTTTCCCCGGATCAACTTTACCTATAAATGTCACTACCCAGTTATATTATGTACACTTAGGAAATAATCCAGGCCCTTCTTAAAGCAATCCACTGAGCTGGCCAGAACCACCTCTGCAGGGAGTCTATTCCACATTTCCACAGCTCTTACTGTGAAGAAACCTTTCCGTATTTGGGGATTAAATCTCTTTTCCTCTAGACGTAAAGAGTGCCCCCTTGTCCTCTTTGTTGACTGTAAAGTGAATAACTCAACACCAAGTTCACTATATGGACCCCTTATATATTTGTACATGTTGATCATATCCCCCCTTAATCTCCTCTTATCAAGAGTGAATAAATTCAGTTCCTCTAATCTTTCCCCATAGCTGAGTTCCTCCATGCCTCTTATCAGTTTGGTTGCCCTTCTCTGCACTTTCTTCAGTTCCCTGATATCCTTTTTGAGAACTGGTGCTCAAAATTGAACGGCATATTCCAGATGAGGTCTTACTAATGATTTGAAGAGGGGCAAAATTATATCTCTCCCTCTCTGGAGCCCATACCTTAATACAGGAAAGGACTTTGCTCGCTTTGGAAACCGCAGCTTGGCATTGCATGCTATTATTGAGCTTATGATCTGCTAAAACCCCCAGATCCTTCTCCACTATGGATTCCCCCAGTTGTACTCCCCCTAGCATGTATGATGCATGCATATTCTTAGCCCCCAAGTGCATAACTTTACATTTCTCAACATTAAACCTCATCTGCCACATAGTCGCCCAATTAGACAGAGCATTGAGGTTGGCTTGTAAATTGGAGACATCCTGTAAGGAGGTTATTCCAGTGCATAGCTTGGTGTCATCTGTAAAGACGGAAATGTTACTTTTGATCCCAGACCCAATATCATTTATAAAGATATTAAAAAGTAAGGGTCCCAGGACTGAACCTTGGGGTACACCACTGATAACCTTAGACCATTCAGAGTAAGAATCATTAACCACTACTCTCTGAATTCTGTCTTTTAGCCAGTTTTTTTATCCATTTACAAACTGATATTTCCAAACCTGTAGACTTTACCTTACACATGAGCCGCGTGTGCGGAACTGTATCGAATGCTTTTGCAAAATCCAAGTATACCACATCCACCGCCACCCCTCTGTCCAAGTATACCATGTCCACCGCCACCCCTCTGTCCAAGTATACCACCTCCACCCCTCTGTCCAAGTATACCACGTCCACCGCCACCCCTCTGTCCAAGGTTTTACTTACCACCTCATAAAAAGAAATCAGGTTTGTATGACAACTTCTGTCTTTCATGAATCCATGCTGTCTGTTGCTTAAAATATTTTTTTCCTGCAAGAACTCGTCTATGTGGTCTTTTATTAATCCCTCCAGTATCTTCCCAACTATATAAGTTAAACTAACAGGTCTATAGTTACTTGGTAAAGACTTTGTTCCCTTTTTAAATATAGGCACCACATTGGCCCTGCGCCAATCCAGTGGTACTATTCCTGTCATTAATGAGTCCCTAAAAATTAGATACAATGGCTTTGAAATTACAGAGCTCAATTCTTTTAGGATCCATGGGTGAATGCCATCAGATCCAGGTGCTTTATCCACCTTTATTCTGTCCAAATATTTCTGGACCATATCACTTTTGAGCCATTGTGGATTTGGGGCTGCGTCACTACCACCCCCATTATGGACATTAGCTCCCCCATGCTCCTTTGTATACACAGAGCTGAAGGAAGAATTTAAAAAGTTAGCGTTCTCTTTGTTCCCAGTCACCCACTCCAGATTATTTTGTAAAGGGCCTACATGCTCAGACTTGACCTTTTTACTATTAATATATTTGAAGAATTTTTTGGGGTTTGTCCTACTATCTTTTGCAATCGGTCTTTCATTTAGAATTTTTGCATCCTTGATTTCCTTTTTAAATATTCTGTTATATTCTTTGTAACATTTAAATTACACTAGCGTTCCTTCATTTTTATATTTTTTAAAAGCTTTTTGTTTATAGTTTATAGCTTTTTTAACTTTGGCTGTGAGCCACATCGGTTTTATTTTTAGCCTTTTAAACTTATTTCCCATGGGAATATACTTTGCTGTTAGTTCACAAACAGTCTTTTTGAAGAATTCCCATTTCTGTTCTGTGCCCATTGATACCAATATTCTCTCCCAGTCTAGGTCCTGGAAAGCAGCGCTCATCCTTGGAAAATTTGCTCTCTTGAAATTAAGTATTTTTATCTTTCCCGTATGTGATTTTTGCTTACAGCTAACAGCAAATGAAATCATGTTATGGTCACTGCTACCCAGGTGTTCCTTTATCTGAACATTAGTAATACGTTCTGCATGGTTTGAGATTACCAGGTCCAACAGAGCATCATTCCTAGTTGGGGCCTCAATAAACTGGACCATAAAATTGTCCTGTAATAGGTTTATAAATTTGTGCCCTTTAACTGTCCAGGCAGTGCCATTACCCCAGTCAATTTCTAGGTAGTTAAAATCCCCCATTATTATCACTGTCTCAGCCCTTGCAGCCCTTTCTATCTGTGCAAGGAGCTGAGTCTCCACCTCCTCATTAACATTGGGTGGTCTATAACAAACTCCAATGATTAACTTTGAACTATGCACATCTGTATGCAGTTCCACCCATAATGCTTCAGACTCATCACACTCTCCATCCACCAGGACCTAAAAATGCAACCCAGCAGTCACAAGCAGTCAAAAAGCAATACTTATTCACACTCCACTCAAGGCTCCACTGTTTAGCTTACAACCAGCAGTTTGGCAATTTCACATGAGTTCTACACAAAGTTATATAGACCTCAAGCACCTGTGAACAATTAACCACTCCCCTTAACCACTTCCCGACCAGCGCACGACGATGTACGTCGACAGAATGGCACGGGCAGGCATATTGGCGTACATGTACGTCCAATATTCGTTGCCGCCGTGCCATCGGGAGCGTGCCGCCGCCGGCGTGCTCCCGCGCTGGTCGGGACCCCTGTGAGTCCGGTCGCGGGACCCGCGGACTCGATCGCCGCGGGCATCCCCGCGATCGTCTCATGGAGCGGCCGAATGGAGGAAATGCTGTATAAACAAAATTTTTCCATTCTGCCTAGCAACTAGTGACGCTGATCTCTGCTCCATGTGATTGGAGCAGAGATCAGTGTACACTAAATGAAAGCCCAACCCCCCCACATTTAGTAACACACCCCTAGGAACACTTAACCCCTACACTGCCACCCACTGGTTAACCCTTTCACTGCCAGTGTCATTTACAAAGGAATCACTGCATTTATATAGCAGTGATTACTGTATAAATGACAATGGTCCCAAAAATGTGTCAAAAATGTCCGATGGGTCCCCCACAATGTCGCAGTCACAATAAAAATCGCAGGTCGCCGCCATTACTAGTAAAAAAAAAAATAATAAAAAATTATTAATAAAAATGCTATAAAACTATCCCTATTTTGTAAACGCTATAACTTTTGCGCAAACCAATCAATAATCGCTTATTGCGATTTTTTTTTACCAAAAATATGTAGAAGAATACGTATCGGCCTAAACTGAGGGAAAAAAATGTTTTTTTATATATTTTTGGGGGATATTTATTATTACAAAAAGTAAAAAATAATGCATTTTTTTCAAAATTATCGCTCTATTTTTGTTTATAGCGCAAAAAATAAAAACCGCAGGGGTGATCAAATACCACCAAAAGAAAGCTCTATTTGTGGGAAAAAAAGGACGTTAATTTTGTTTGGGAGCCACGTCGCACAACCGCGCAATTGTCAGTTAAAGCGACGCAGTGCCGAATCGCAAAAAGTGGTCTGGTCTTTGACCAGCAAATTGGTCCGGTCTGAAAGTGGTTAATTAGTAGGTTGAAAGAAGTAAAGAAAAAAAATACTATTTAAAAAGTGTCAGAAAAGGGTATTAAAAAGCTACAAAGAAAAGCCCCAAAAGAACCTAAAAATGCAACCCAGCAGTCAAAAAGCAATACCTATAAACACTCCACTTAAGGCTCCACTGTTCAGCTTACAACCAGCAGTATGGCGAGTATAGAGTTCCCCTATAGTAAGCTATAAAGTATAGTATAAAGTTCCCTTATAGGAAGCCACAAAGTATAGTATAGCATTCCCCTATAGGAAGACACAAAGTATAGTAAAGAGTTCCCCTATAGGAAGGTACAAAATATAGTATAGCGTTCCTCGATATGAAAGTACAAAGTATAGTATAGCGATCACCTATAGGAAGCCACAAAGTATAGTATAGAGTTCTCCTATAGGAAGCTACAGAGTATAGTATAGAGTTCCTCTATCACAGTGATGGCGAACCTTGGCACCCCAGATGTTTTGGAACTACATTTCCCATGATGCTCATGCACTCTGCAGTATAGTTGAGCATCATGGGAAATGTAGTTCCAAAACATCTGGGGTGCCAAGGTTCGCCATCACCGCCCTATCGGAAGGTACAAAAAAACTTCTACCTTTAGAATCACTTGCTTCCTTCTCTTGCCCAGGACTACATGTCCCATGAGGCATTGTTCCTCACACATTCAAGTTCTCAGGCATTTACTGACATGTATGGATGGTGTACTGAGCTGTATTTTCTGATGTGTAAAGAATTAATGCATTCTCTATGCAGGCCAATAAATTGATTGACCAACTAATCGATTATGAAAATAGTTGACAACTATTTTCATTAAAAAAAACTGAAAACAAGAAGGAAGGAAATGCGAAATATCAGAAACACTAATGTGGCTAATTAGTGGATATCTCAAAATATGACCATGTCAAATGCTGCCATCATCCTTAGTGAATAACGATTGCAGGAAGGACTAGATGGGGGCTTTAGGATTTTAAAGGCACCAGTAGTAAATTTGAAAGAACTTTCTTTCTAATCAATCGGTATTGGTTTTATATAAATTTATTCCAAAAATAGAAAATCATACACATAGAAAAGGTTAAAAAAGACTCTTAGACATAACAGATAGATCTACACACTATGTGTATGATTTTCTATTTTTGGAATAAATTTATATAAAACCAATACCGATTGATTAGAAAGAAAGTTCTTTCAAATTTACTACTGGTGCCTTTAAAATCCTAAAGCCCCCATCTAGTCCTTCGTGCAACTATTTTCATAAATTGATTAGTTGTTTCAGCCCCACACCTCTGAATCTCCTACCAGTTCATTTCTTTATTCATGGACCTTAGTCAGAGAGTGAGGAAACAACGAGAACTGTCTTTTATAGGAGTGACAGTGATGAGGGGATTATAGGACGAGTGTCCCCACCCCATCTATCACTTATTGCCATCTTCCCAACACAAGAAGTCCTGCGTGTCCTTATTTAGTCCATTATTTAGTCATGAATAACAGCGGGGCTAAGCCCCACCAGAGGTCAGAGAGTGAGAATGGGGGGAGAACAACCAAGATGAAGACTGGACTGATCCTGAAGACCACCATTATTGGGTTATTGACTCCTCCCTCATTATCACTTTCTGTTTAACCACTTCAGCCCCAGAAGGTTTTACCCCCTTCATGACCAGAGCATTTTTGCAATTTGGCACTGTGCTACTTTAAATGGGAATTGCGCAGTTATGCAATGTTGTACCCTTTTTTCCCACAATTAGAGGTTTATTTTGGTGGTATTTGATCACCACTGGCATTTTTAATTTTTAGATATAAACAGAATACTTAATGAGGGACTCATCTACGCAGACAGCTTGTTAGGGGAGTATATAAGGCATTATCATTTTCTGTTTAAGGTTTGAGGATGTTATGACATTATTATCAACATGGAAAAGTCTGTGCTCCAATCAAATTATCAGATATAAAATGTCCAGCTGGTAGAAAATGGGTGTAAAAGAAGTCAGGACTATGTAATGTACAAATTATTATATAAGATACAACAGCTAGGATTTTATAGTATCAGAATAATAGTGCAGGGGTCAGGAGTATGTAATGTACAATATAAATTATACAGTGTAAGGGTCAGGACTAGAGTTGAGCGGATACCTGGATGTTCGGGTTCGACCGAACTTTGGAAAAAAGTTTGGGTTCGGAACCAAACTTGACCCCGAACCCCATTGAAGTCAATGGGGACCCAAACTTTTGAGGACTAAAATGGCTCTAAAAAAGTAATGGAAAGGGCTAGAGGGCTGCAAATGGCAACAAAATGTTGTTAAGAGCATGGCAAGTGCTCTGAAAACAAATGTGGATAGGGAAATAACTTAAAATAACATAAAAAAAATAAATAAATATATATATATGCTGGAGGCCCCCTTCTCAGAAGAAGAGGTACAGGAAGTGATTAAGAACCTCAGAAACTCAACGGCACGATGCCACACATATGGTGGTAATGCCCCAGAATACACCCTTATTCAATTTAATGGATAAGCTAGTGGGAAAATAAAATACTTTGAAATAAAAAAATAAACAATTAGAATCTTGACCTAGGAGGACGAGGTCCATATGGTGTAGAAGGTTGAGTGGCGGTGGATGTGGCTTGTAGGTGGAATCAGCGGGGGAGGAGGAAGAGGTAGCCAACACTGGTTCAAAAATACAACAATGGCTGGGTAAGGCCGGTAATGTGTCGAATTCTGTCCCCCGTCGCATAGTGTCCACCCTGTACTGCGAGACGAACGGCGCTGCATGGTGAGTCCAGGTTTAAGCCACACCATCTGAGGTTCAAGCCGAGCAAAGCGAGGCCGTGCCGAAGAGTGGCGAGCAAAGTGAGCCTATGAGGGGCCCTGTTAATATGTGCTAATGTATGTCTACTTGGATGGTGGGGCTTGAACCTGCACTCACTGGGCAGGCGCCGTTCATCTTCCGAGATTTTCGGAATCTCCTTGTCCTCGGGCCAGACACTATCCAATGGCCAGACAGCTTTTGTCAGAACACCGGTATACATGTCTATTCTGCACATGATACGGACAAGTCCTGTGGGATCCATGCCTGGTTCATTTTAATGGACGTGAGCTTGTCCACATTGGTTTTGGACAAGCGGCTGCGCTTGTCTGTGATTACGCCCCCTGCCGTGCTAAATACATGTTCAGATAATACACTGGCTGCAGGGCAGGCCAGCGCCTCCAAGGCATAAAGGGCAAGGTCAGGCCATGTGCCCAATTTGGAGACCCAGAAGTTAAAGGGGGCAGACCTGCCATTCAGTACGTGTAGGCATGTGCACACATACTGCTCCACCATGTTGGTGAAATGCTGCCTCCTGCTAAGACGTTCCATCTCAGCTGGTGGTGCTGGTTCTTGTGGCGGGCTGACAAAGATTTTCCACATTTTGGCCATGCTAATCCTGCCTTCTGAGGTGCTGGCGGTGCCCCGGCTGCGTTGGCGACCTCTTCCTCCTCCACTGCCTTCGCCTTGTGCTTCCACTGTACCCCCACTGTCAGGTGGGAATGCCACCAGCAGCACATCTACCAGCGTGCGCTTGTACTCGTGCATCGTACGATCATGCTCCAGTGAGGGAATTAAGGATGGTACGTTGTCCATGTAACAGGGATCCAGCAGGGTGGCCACCCAGTAATCAGCACCAGTTAGAATTTGGGCAACTCAGCGGTCATTGTGGAGACCCGGCAGCATGTAAACACTCATGTGTGCCAGGCTGCCCAGAGGCAATGAAAAGCTGTCCTCTGTGGAAGGTGTATCGTCTGTGTCCTCTGTATCCCCCAGCCATGCACTAGTGATGGCCGTGAGCTGGTCTGGGTGCTACTCTGCTGTGAACATGGTTCCTCCTCCTCCATCTTCTCATCCTCCACCTCGTTATCCTCCATAACTGTGCCCTTGCTGCCGGACAATTGTATACCTTGCAATTGTTGGTGCAGGAACCCACCCTCATAGCTACTTGTGAATGACTGCCCTGAAAGCCTTGCAAATGATCCCTCTTCCCCCTCTTCCATCATCACCCGAAGCGTTTTTTCAAGGAGGCATAGAACTGGGATAGTAACACTGAGAACGGCGTCATCGGCACTGGCCATGTTGGTGGAATACTCAAAACAGCGCAACAAGGCACACAGGTCTCACATAAAGACCCAGTTATTGGTGGTGAAGTGGTGCTGTTCCGCAGAGCGACTCACGCGTGTGTGCTGCAGCTGAAACTCCACTATCACCTGCTGCTGCTCGCACAGTCTGGCCAGCATGTGCAAGGTGGAGTTCCACCTTGTGGGCACGTAACATATGAGGAGGTGAGCGGGAAGGCCAAAGTTACGCTGCAGTGCTGACAGGCAAGCAGCAGCAGGGTGAGAAAGCCGAAAGTGTGCACAGACGGCCCGCACTTTCTGCAGGAGCTCTGGCATATGAGGGTAATTTTTAAGGAACCTCTGGACCTTCAAGTTCAGCACATGCGCCAGGCAAGGGATGTGCGTCAAACCGGCTAGGCCCAGAGCTGCTATGAGATTTTGCACATTATCGCTCATCGGTCTGTTGTCCCATGTCCCTCTACAACTCCTGCGCGGTGTGGGGTTTTTCCCCCAAACAGGAAAGTTTTAAAACTGCCTGCTGTCGTTTACCCCTGGCTGTGCTGGAGTTGGTGGTGAAGGTGTTACGCCGACTGGATGAGGAGGCGGTAGAGGATGAGGAAGCGGCGTAGGAGGAGTTAGCAACAGGAGGCAAACTGAAGCGCCCTGCAATCCTCAGTGGTGTAAGGACATGCACCAAACTGCTATCCGCCTCAGGCCCAGCCTCCACTGCATTTATCCAGTGTGCTGTTAGGGAGATATAACGTCCCTGACCGTGCTTACTGGTCCATGAATCCGTAGTTAGGTGGACCTTGCCACAGATGACGTTGCGCAGTGCACACCTGATTTTGTCCCCCACTTGGTTGTGCAGGGAAGCAATGGCTCGCCTGGAAATGTAGTGGCAGCTGGTCACGACGTACTCTGGGACAGCCAATGCCATCAGGCTTTTAAAAGTCTGCATCTCCACCAGACGGAATGACAGTATTTCAAAGGCGAGGAATTTTTAAATGCTGGCATTAAGGGCCAGGGATCATGGGTGGCTAGGGACGTACTTCCTCATCCGCTCCAGTGTTTGGGAGATAGAGAGCTGAACGCTTCCATGGGACATTGTGGAGATGTTTTCGGTTTGGCAGGTGCCACTGTCACTACAGAGATGGATGAAGAGGCCAAGACTGCAGCAGAAGAGGAAGCAGGAGGAGCCAGAGACCCTTCTTGGTTTTTGAGGTGTCTAGTCCACTGCAGCTCATGCTTTGCACTTAGATGCCTGGTCACGCAGGTTGTGCTCAGGTTGAGAACGTTTATGCCTCGCTTCAGGCTCTGATTGCACAGCGTGCAAACCACTCGTGTCTTGTCATCAGCACATTGGCTGAAGAACTGCCACGCTAGGGAACTCCTTGGACCTGGCTTTGGCGTGCTCGGTCCCTTGCTGTGTTGGGCAGTACCAGGCGTACTGTCTAGGGGACGGTCGCTCCGCTTTTGCACCCTGCTCCCTCTTCTGCTGTGCTGGTGGCTCTGTGCGACCACCGCCTCTTCCTCCGAACTACACTGGTCACCTGCATGACGTTGATTTCATGTGGGGTCCAGGACCTCATTGTCCTCCACATCATCTTCCACCCAGTCTTCACCCCTGCCCTCCTTGTCGGTCTGCACAATTGCGAAAGGAGCAGCAGTTGGCACCTGTGTTTTGCCATCATCTGAGACAGGCTGCAATGGTCCTCCCATGTACTCATCTTCAAACATAAGTGGTTGGGCATCAGTACACTCAATCTCTTCCACTTCTGGGTCAGGGCTAGGTGGATGGCCCTGGGAAACCCTACTAACGGAGTCATCAAAAAGCAGAAGAGACTGCTGCGTGATTTGGGGCTCAGACTGCTTGGCTGATTTGCAAGTGGGTGATGTGAAAGACTGATGGACATCGGCTGCAGGTGCCAAGTCTGATCTTTCATCAGGAGACTGGGTAGGAGAAAATGTCAAGGAACCGGAGGCACTGTCAGCAACCCAATCTACTATCGCCTGTACTTGTCCTGGCCTTAACATTCGTACAGCCGCATTAGGCCCAACCAAATACTGCTGCAGGCTCTGTCGTCTACTCACACCTGAGGAAGGTGTTTCACTTGTGCGTGTAGCTGGCACAGATCGACCACGTCCTCTCCCTGCAACAGGAGCTCCACCAGCATCACCACGACCAGAGCCACGTCCCTTCTTTGATGTTCTCCTCATATTTTCCAAATTTAGGATCCTGCCCTAAATTGCTGTTTTTGCAATAGCAGAATACACCCAGAGTATGTAAACGTGTATCTTAGAGCTGCAGAAATGGCAAAAATGCTATTAAAAAAAATGTTTTTGCCCTAAAAAAAAAATGTTTTTGAATAGCACAATAGAAGAAAAATATATAAATTGTGTAACACGCACCTTCACATATGCAGAAAACATTGCAAAGTTGTTGTTTTTTTTGCACTAAATGGGTGTTTTTGCAATAGCAGAATACAAGACAAGCATTGTCCCAGCTGTTATAAATGTGTGATATAATTGTATTGATGTGATTTCCTATGATCGTCAGCTCCATCTAGAGACTGGAATAAGTATTTTTTTCTGAGATACCTCCATCAGGAAAATTAGAGCAATACCACATTATTGCCACTAGATGGAACCAATGGTAATAGGAAATCATTGTATGAAATAAAATATGAGGGATACTTTATATTCCGGGGCTTGTTCTGCCGCCTCTCTTTTCTTCCCAACTACATCTCAGTACACACTTCCTACAATTATTACTGGAGTTTCCATGACCAGCTTTGAAATGTTGTCCATAGAGACAAGACGCTCGCCCCGTCACAGTCTCCGATTATCAACACATTTCAGATGTCTTTATTATGCTGAATATTGTTTCTACAATCGCATGTTACTGATGATTAGGGATGAACCGAACACCCCCCAGTTCGGTTCGCTTCAGAACTTTCGAACGGACCCCAAATTCGTACGAACGTTAGAACCCCATTGAAGTCTATGGAACTCGAACGTTTGAAATTAAAAGTGCTCATTTTAACGGCTAATATGCAAGATACTGTCCTAAAAAGGGTTTGGGGACCTGACTCCTGCCCCAGGGGACATGGGTCAATGCAAAAAAAAGTTTAAAAAAAGTCTGTTTTGGCGGGAGCACTGATTTTAATGATGATTAAAGTGAAAAAAAGTGAAATATTCCTTTAAATATCGTGCCTGGGGGGTGTCTGTAGTATGCCGGTGAAATGCCATGTGTTTCCCGTGTTTAGAACAGTCCCTGCCCAAAATGACATTTAACGGAAATAACGTCATTTAAAACTGCTTGCGGTTTTAATGTTATATCTGGTTCCTGCAATATGATTGAAAAACTATTTTTAAGCTTTTTGGAAAACATAGGGAAGGGTTATCACCCCTGTATAGTTTGTTTTGCCGTCCGTCTTTTTTCAGAGCACACAGAAAGCACGCACTATCTCCTACCGCTGACTGCAAGCTCTATTTAAAACGAGCAAGATAGTTAGCTATATAGGTGGATATAGCGGTGTATACTGCGTTCAGAGCACACAGACAGCATGCACAAGCTCCTACCGCTGACTGCAAGCTCTATTTAAAACGAGCAAGTTAGTTTACTATATAGGTGGATATAGCGGTGTATACTGGGTTCAGAGCACGCAGACAGCAAGCACAAGCTCCTAAAACTGACTGCAAGCTCTATTATAAAAGATAGATATATCGCTAGCTATATAGGTGAATATAGCGGTGTATACTGCGGTCAGGGCACGCAGACAACAACCACTACAGAAGAGCAAGAACGAAAAATCAGCCGATAACGATCGGTGTATACTGTGTTGAAGGTACACAGAACACCCACTAACTGCTACAGACGACAACACACTACACAAGGCCGCCGCGCTGGCGGCCTTATATAGTGTGGAGCGTGTACTACACAGCCTGAGCTATGATTGGCCACAGGCATCCTGCCTGTGGCCAATCATGGCTCTCCTCGCTGCCGGCGCTGCGATTGGCCAAGCATGCGGGTCACAGTGCTTGCTTGGCCAATCATGAGCCAGCAATGCACTGCGCCATCGCAGTGCATTGTGGGCCGTGAGCGCCACACGAATTTGGCGCGAACGGCCCATAACGTTCGGAATTCGCTGAACGGGCGAACAGCTGATGTTCGAGTCGAACGTATGTTCGACTCGAACACGAAGCTCATCCCTACTGATGATTGGAGTCACTGCCCCTTTTTGTATTCCGAGGCCTTTGTGCCATCGAACTTCACCTTTTATCATAACATGTTTTTAGAATTACAAAAAAAATGACCTCACAGCGGGAGGAATGCGTGCAACATTCATTCATTCAATGATTTTTTTTTTATATTTATAAAAGCTACAAAATGGATGAGAGGAAATTACTCCATTTTTATTTTTCTCCTGCTATCAATGGCCGACACGGTACAACACTTCATCCATGTCTTTGGTGATCTCTGATCTCCTTATCAACTGTTTCTTACATGACGAAGATCAGCCATGGAGTATATCTGAGGTGTATATCAGGGTGTGCTTCTTCCCCACATGAGAGCTGTGATGTCCAGCAACATTCATATAGAAGACATTTCCCGCACTCAAGGCACTAATACACCTCTAGGGTTGTGTGGGATCCCTGATGTACAGGAAGACAGGACTTCAATGAGGACCATTTCCCTCACTCAGGACAGGAATATGGCATCTCCCCGGTGTGAGATTTCTGATGTCTGTAAAGATGGGACGTCTGTGAAAAACATTTCCCGCACCCAGGACAGGAATACGGCCTCTCCCCTGTGTGAGATCTCTGATGTGTGTAAAGACTGGACTTCACTGAAAAACATTTCCCGCACTCAGGACAGGAAAACGGCTTCTCCCCCGTGTGAGCTCTCTGATGTGTGTAAAGATTGGACTTCTGTGAAAAACATTTCCCGCACTCAGAACAGGAATACGGCTTCTCCCCCGTGTGAAATCTCTGATGTGTGGAAAGATTGTACTTCTGTGAAAAACATTTCCCACACTCAGGACAGGAATACGGCTTCCCCGTGTGAGATCTCTGATGTGTGTAAAGATTGGACTTTCGTGAGAAACATTTCCCACACCCAGGACAGGAATACGGCTTCTCCCCTGTGTGATATCTCTGATGTGTGTAAAGATTGGACTTCCGTGAGAAACATTTCCCACACTCAGGACAGGAATACAGCTTCTCCCCCGTGTGAGATCTCTGATGTGTGTAAAGACTGGACTTATCTGAAAAACATTTCCCACACTCAGGACAGGAATACGGCTTCTCCCCTGTGTGAGATCTCTGATGTGTATAAAGACTGGACTTCCGTGAGAAACATTTCCCGCACTCAGGACACAAATGCGGCTTCTCCCCTGTGTGAGATCTCTGATGTGTGTAAAGATGGGACTTCCGTGAGAAACATTTCCCACACTCAGGACAGGAATACAGCTTTTCCCCTGTGTGAGATCTCTGATGTCTGTAAAGATAAGACTTATCTGAAAAACATTTCCCACACTCATGACAGGAATACGGCTTCTCCCCTGTGTGAGATCTATTATGCCTGTTAAGTTTGGATTTAGAAGGAAAACACTTCCCACACTCAGAACAGGAAAGCCTCTTTTCTGTTGGAAGGACGGCCCCGTCCCGCACAGTCTGAGGTTCCTCAGGATAAGAGGAATACGATGGTCCATCTACACTGTGTGGTGCCGGATGGACATTTGAGGTAGTCGGGTTTTCTCCTGGACTATACTGTGTGATGTCCTCATCTTCTACTTTACAGTCTGGAGACAAAGTGAGACAATCCTCTGAGGTTTTCCTCATCTCCCGTCCATCTACTAAAATAGAAATACAAAGATTATTACTAGACATCAGCTGATTGGTTCCTGCTGTGCTCCAATCAAATCATCAGACATAAAATGTCCAGCTGGTAGGAAATGGGTGTAACAAAAGAGAATACATATTATGTGTATATATAGCAGTGGGGGGAGGGGAGAGAGCAGAAGTCAGGACTATGTAATGTACAACATATTGTATAAGATACAACAGATAGGACTATATAGTATCAGAATGATGTAATGTACAACACAGTGTATATAGTGCAGGGGTCAGGAGTATGTAATGTACAACATAGAGTATATAGTGCAGGGGTCAGGAGTATGTAATGTAGAATATAAAGTATACAGTGTAGGGGTCAGGACTCATAATATTGGTATTCAGTAATCAGTGGAAGATGAAATGATTACATGAGACAAGTTGCAGAGGTCCCACACCGCTCCTCCCATCTCCTGAGACTGCACTCAGTGACTTGGGTCTGAGACTATACAGACATATCCCTCCACCCGGCACAGCCAGCAGACAACAGAGCAAGTAATCCTGGGGGGATTGTTCTGTCAGAGATCTTGTCATACCCGGGTATGGGGCAGAAGACCCAAATCACATACCCCAGGTGCCTAGATCTAGTAACATCTATGGGGAAAATGAACATTTTGCTGCCAGCTGATCCCCAGAATCTCCATAAATCCAGTCTAGATACATAAATTGTGTCGGCAGCACAGAGAAGGAAGATTATCGGAGAGAAATCCAGGAATACAGGACGGGGAACACAGCTCAGGAAAGTGACCAGGATATTACAGGCTGATATCACCCAGCCCCCGCCCTACTCTGGACCAATCAGTGAGCAGTATGGGTGGAGGAATGTATTTAGTGTTAATGACCCACCTGTGCTGATCTCTGTAGGAGTGTCCTCCTCTATAAATGTCCCCGTTATTCCATCCTCCTCCATAGACTGCTGATCATCCCTCACATACCTCTCTTCTTCTTCTGATTTCACCTCAAATTCTATATCCATTGGATCTCCACTCTAAACCAAGAAAATGAGAGAGAATATCATCTGTAAGATAGAAGATTTATTATTGTGACATCACATAAAAATCCAACTGTGTTTTATAAGCTCCATTCCATTACCTTGTAACAGTGGGGGATGGTGTGATCTTCCTGTGTGGAATCCTGGGAATACAGAGGACGGGGGCATCTCTCTGATGGGTTCCTGGTATTTGGTGGCTCCATCATATCCTTGTGTCGTGAAAACTCCTCCATCACTCCATACTCCTCATCCTCCTCTTTATACTCTTCTTTAACATCAATATTATCATCCCCGAGGTTTCCACTCTGAATATATAATATAAATTACATCAATGGTAACAATGCAGATAATGTACAGATCCTAATGATACTATCAGTGATTGTTCCTCATCTACCTGATGATGGTGGGGGATGGTGTGACCTTCCTGTGTGGAATCCCGGGAATACAGAGGACGGGGACATCTCTCTGGTGGGTTCCCATTACTGGATCCATCTGTAGGAAACACACTCTGACTGAATACATTGTTTCTATGTGTTTATCAGATGATGGGGGATCTAGGTGGAGCCTCCGTACTGCTCTCTCCTTTACAATAAAGTCTCCTCTTACCCTGTGATGTGAGGGGCGGCTGATTGTCCATCATGACGTCCTTGTAGAGATCCTTGTGTCCTTCTAAATACTCCCACTCCTCCATGGAGAAATAGACAGTGACATCCTGACACCTTATAGGAACCTGACACACACAATGATACAGTCACCATCCAGACACATCCCTTGTCTGTTACTGGATAATGTCCCAGAATTCCCAGAATCCTCCTCACCTCTCCTGTCAGCAGCTCCATCATCTTCTTGGTGACTTCTAGAATCTTCTCCATGTTGTGTCTCTCAGGTTTTAGGGAGTCACATGGAGGCACTGTGATGGTCATATGATCACCTGACTTCACAAGAGGAAATCTCTGTATTGGGAACCAATAGGAATATCATGTTAGAATCCCAGAATCCTCCTCACCTCTCCAGTCAGGTCTGTATTTTATTAATAGGGATAAGAGTGATGTCATGTGACCTCCCAGAATCCTCCTCACCTCTCCGGTCAGGTCTGTGCAGGGGCGGACTGACAAGTTGGTCAATTCGGCTGTGATCCAAGGGCCCTGCTACTGAAGGGGGCCCACCAGCGCCACCTGCTGGAGCTCTCAGGACACCCGTGGCCCCTGGTGACCACCTTTCAGGGCCCACCTGGGAACCAGCACTGCCTCGAAGGATAAGGCGGAGGGTGAGCGCCGCCAGATCAAACAAAGCAGGGATCTTCAACTTACACAGGGACCGCTGTCATTTGAGGTCCCACCTCCTGTCAGACATCAAACTGCTCTAATGCTGGGGGACATATGACTATCATGGGATGACAGTGGCCGCCAGGTGTCAAAGCGGGAGAGACCCGTTCTGTGTGATCCAGCGGCTCTCCTCTCTAACGCCCATCCACTGTAGAAGCTGCATTGAGGGGCACAGTGAGGCCGTAATCATGTGCACAGTGAGGCTCCATTAATGAGCACAGTGAGGCTCCATTTATAGGGCAGTGAGGTTCCATTTATAGGGCACAGTGAGGCCACAATCATGGGCACAGTGAGGCTCCATTCATAGGCACACTGAGGCTTCATTCATGGACACAGCGGGGCCACAATCATTGGCACAGCGAGGCTCTTTTCATGGGCACAGCGAGGCTCTTTTCATGGTCACAATGAGGCTCCATTCATGGGCACAATGAGGCTCCATTCATGGGCACAGTGAATAGCTCCATTTATGGGCACAGTGGGGCTACAATTGTGGGCACACAGTGAGACTATAATCATGGGCACAGTGAGGCCGCAACCATGGGCACAGTGAGGCCGCAACCATGGGCACAGCGAGGCCGCAACCATGGGCACAGCGAGGTCACAGTCATGGGCACAGCGAGGACACAGTCATGGGCACAGCGAGGTCACAGTCATGGGCACAATCATGGGCACAGTGAGGCCACAATCATGGGCACAGCAAGGCCACAATCATGGGCACAGCAAGGCCACAATCATGGGCACAGCAAGGCTAAAATCATGGGCACAGCGAGGCTAAAATCATGGGCACAGCGAATGGCTACATTTATGGGCACAGTGGGGCTACAATTGTGGGCACAGTGATACTATAATCATGGGTACAGTGAGGTTCTAATCATGTGCACAGTGAGGCTGCATTCATGGGCACAGTGAGGCTGCATTCATGGGCACAGTGAGGCTCCATTCATGGGCACAGTAAGGCTCCATTCATGGGCACAGTAAGGCTCCATTCATGGGCACAGTAAGGCTCCATTCATGGGCAAAGTAAGGCTCTATTTATAGGGCACAGTAAGGCTCCATTTATAGGGCACAGTAAGGCTCCATTCATGGGCATAGCTAGGCAACAATCATGGGCACAGCGAGGCCACAATCATGGGCACAGCGAGGCCACAATCATGGGCACAGTGAATGGCTCCATTTATGGGCACAGTGGGGCTACAATTGTGGGCACAGTGATACTATAATCATGGGTACAGTGAGGTTCTAATCATGTGCACAGTGAGGCTGCATTCATGTGCACAGTGAGGCTGCATTCATGGGCACAGTGAGACTGCATTCATGGGCACAGTGAGGCTGCATTCATGGGCACAGTGAGGCTCCATTCATGGGCACAGTGAGGCTCCATTCATGGGCACAGTGAGGCTCCATTCATGGGCACAGTGAGGCTCCATTTATAGGGCACAGTGAGGCTCCATTTATAGGGCACAGTGAGGCTCCATTTATAGGGCACAGTGAGGCCGCAACCATGGGCACAGCGAGGCCACAATCATGGGCACAGCGAGGCTACAATCATGGGCACAGCGAATGGCTCCATTTATGGGCACAGTGAGACTATAATCATGGGCACAGTGAGGTTGCAATCATGGGCACAGTGAGGTTGCAATCATGTGCACAGTGAGGCTGCAACTATGGGCACAGTGAGGCTCCATTTATAGGGCACAGTGAGGCCACAACCATGGGCACAACGAGGCCGCAACCATTGGCACAGCAAGGCCGCAAACCATTGGCACAGCGAGGCCGCAACCATTGGCACAGCGAGGCCGCAACCATTGGCACAGTGGGGCTCCAATCATGGGCACAGTGGGGCTCCAATCATGGGCACAGTGGGGCAGCAATCATGGGCACAGTGAGGCCGCAATCATGGGCACAGTGAGGTTGCAATCATGGGCACAGTGAGGCTCTATTCATGGGCACAGCGAGGCTGAAATCATGGGCACAGAGAGGCCGCAATCATGGGCACAGAGAGGCCGCAATCATGGGCACAATGAGGCCACAATCATGGGCACAGTGAGGCTACAATCATGGGCACAGTGCGGCTACAATCATGGGCACAGTGAGGCTCCAATCATGGGCACAGTGAGGCTTCAATAATGGGCACAGTGAGGCTTCAATAATGGGCACAGTGGGGCTACAATTGTGGGCACAATGAGACTATAATGATGGGCACAGTGAGGCTGCAATCATCGGCACAGTGAGACTCCATTCATGGGCAAAATGAGGCTGCAATCATGGGCACAGTGGGGCTACACTTGTGGGCACAGAGAAACTATAATCATGGGCACAGTGAGGCCAAAATCATGGGCACAGTGAGGCTGCAATCATATGCACAGTGAGGCTGCAATCATATGCACAGTGAGGCTGCAATCATATGCACAGTGAGGCTGCAATCATATGCACAGTGAGGCTGCAATCATATGCACAGTGAGGCTGCAATCATGTGCACAGTGAGGCTGCAATCATGTGCACAGTGAGGCCGCAGTCATGGGCACAGCGAGGCTGCATTTATGGGCACTGGTGAGGCTGCATTCATGGGCACTGGTGAGGCTGCATTCATGGGCACTGGTGAGGCTGCGCAGATGGGCACTGGTGAGGCTGCGCAGATGGGCACTGGTGAGGCTGCGCAGATGGGCACTGGTGAGGCTGCGCAGATGGGCACTGGTGAGGCTGCGCAGATGGGCACTGGTGAGGCTGCATTGAGGGGCTCTTTCAAACATAGACTCTCAAATGGACATAGAGAGGACCCGCATGCAACATCATTACGTGTTGCGCTGCGTGCCTCTGCACACTGGGGGTGCAGCAAACCTTCTAGCTCTACCAAACCGGATAGGGCAAAGGCTGCCGCCTCCCTCCAAGTCCCTCCCTCGCCTTGGTAACAGTGCCCGGAAAAAGAGGAGAGGACACACCTAGCCTAGAGGCGATTCAGTTCGCATTGTGCGCTATACAAGTATTTCATTCATTCATTCACACACCAGCCAGCCACAGCAGGGCCAGGGTGCGAGCCAGGCAGCCACCCATGCCGGTGACCCACCCACAGCAGGGCCAGAGTGCCAGTTAACCACCCACAGTGACCCACCCACAGCAGGGCCAAGGTGCCAGCCAGCCAGCCACCCACAGTGACCCACCCACAGCAGGAACAGCCAGCAACCCACAGTGACCCATCTACACCAGGCAGCCACAGAGGACGTGGGAACAAGCACATCTACAGCACCCATAGTTAAAGTAAGATGAGCACTACCCAGTGTCAATTTTATTTCTACTTTGTAAAAGTCATGGAACAAGGAGGGAGTCCCGTGAGGACCAGAGTCAATCTAATGGGACCTGGTGGGGACTCTAACAGACTCTATAATGGAAACTGAAAGGGCTTCTCTTAGAGAGACCCCCCTCCATGTCCCATTAGACTCCTTTGAAGTCTATAATGGGTCCTGGGGGGAGGGTCTCACTCTCTAACAGAGAATCTCTAATGGACACTGTTAGAGAGAGACCCTCCTTCAGGTCCCATTAAAAAAAAGGGCAGAAGTTGTACTTTGTGCAAAATGTAGGGGTGGGATTAGGTGATAGGTCATAGGCGGGGCCTGACAGGGGGCCCTTGCTTTATTTGGTCCGAGGGCCCTGAGGGTTGTCAGTCTGCCCCTGGGTCTATGTTTTATTAATAGAGATAAGAGTGATGTCATGTGACCTCCCAGAATCCTCCTTACCTCTCCGGTCAGCAGGTAGATGATCTCCAGGGTGAGGTTTAGTATCTTCTCAGTCATGTTACTCCAGTCCTCCTCCATCCTCATTGGTGCCATCATTTGATCTATACAGGTCTCCTTGTAGACGGATAACTTTGAGAAATGAAAGTAAGAATTATTTGGATGGTATTGGTCACGCAATAATAGGATGTGAGGGGTAATATGAGGGTTGCTGTACATTTAAGGACTACTCCCCCATGGGAACACATTTATTACCGTATTTATCGGCATATAACACGCGCCGGCGTATAACACGCACCCCAAGTTTAGCAGGGAAGTTTAAGGAAAAAAACTTGCATTTTAAATGCCCATCAATGTAGCCTTCCACTGTCCCCCTGCAGCCCTACACGGTCCCCCTGCAGCCCTACACTGTCCCCCTGCAGCCTTTCCCAAAATTGCAGTATGGTTAGTTTTAAATTTACCGCCGCCGCCAAGATCTTCGGCTCCTCCCGCCGCGATCTTCGGCTCCTCCCGCCGCCGTCGACATAGACCGAGCCGAGGGTACTCATCTACTCGGCTCTGCTCGCAGTAACGCCCCCGTCCCGCCCCTTGTCCTGGCTCCTGTGATGGACACAACACCGGGCCAATGGTGGGACGTAAAGGCTAGGAGGTGGGACTGGGCGTGACTGAGAGCGGAGCCGAGTACACAGTACACTCGACTCAGCTCGGTAAATGTCGGTGGCGCTCCACAGACAGCGCAGATTGGCAGATCGGCGGGGGGATCGGCGTATAACACGCACTTATGATTTTCCCCCGATTTTAAGGGGGAAAAAGTGCATGTTATACGCCGATAAATACGGTATTTATTATTACTATACAGGATTTACATAGAGACAACAGTTTGCGCAGCACTTTACAACATGAGGACAGGCACTACAATTACAACACAATTCAATACAGGAGGAATCAGAGGGCCCTGCTTGTTACAGATTACAATCTAGAAGGGGGGTCAAGTGGTACAAAAAGTAATAACTGGGGCTGGCTAGCACGCACAGCAGATGGCTGCCTGAGAGAGAAGCTCCGGAGCCCTGCAGAGACACCAGCGATGAACAGAGAATCAGAGCACTGACTGACCGCTCCTAAATCCCACACAAATCCCGGACAACGGTGGCTACCTCCCGGAGATGTCACGGAAAGGGCAGGGAGACTGTAAACCAAAAAACCTCACAGCTTACTTTCACTGGCTTGAAGGTGGAGGAGGTCAAGTTGGCGCTGGCAGCCCGGCCCCCTCCTCCACACCATGCAGCAACCATTACTCAGATCCTCCTGATGCAGATGGAGGTACTGGAAGATCCTCTCCCAGAAGTGCTTTTCCACAGCCCTCCCTGCTCAAGCCCAGCTAAAGCAAGAATGAAACTGGACCCAGCAGCTACAGATGCAGGGGTATGTAACATAATACCCCTTGCCATAGAACAAGCAGAGCTCCAATCCCCCATTGCCAGCTTCCCCACCTCTAACCAGCCTGTACTGGACACCCAGCTTAAAGAGATGCTTCTCACATTACACCGCTCTCTGCATGCAGATTTTACTAACATCACCTATACATTTTCAAAAGACATGTCCATGATGGGAGAAAGGGTTAACCAAGTAGAACACGCAGTTACTGATATTACTAAAACAGTCAATGACATAATTAATTCTAATGAGGAAAGTGAGGAAGAAAGGCACTGGATGCGTGCAAAAATCGCAGACCTCGAGGATCGCTCGAGGAGCAACAACGTGAAATTAAGGGGGGTACCAGAAACCGTGCCTGCCCAAGACCTCACACAATACGCTACAGAGCTCTTTAACTCACTTATGCCAGAATTAACCACGCTAGAACTCAAGATTGAAACCCCCCAAGAGACCACAATGAAAAAACACTTACCAACGCAATCAGCAACCAACCTGAAACCCCCTTCTACTGAAGAACCTCCACTGAAGAAACAAGGGCCACTAACCCCAACAGAACTGTGAGTACACGAACGATCTTAAGACAACACACACTCCATGACACTTAAAATAATTTCACCAAATGTGAAAGGGCTAAACCATCCTGAGAAAAGGACAGCACTATGGCGGACAGCAAAACAGTCACATCGACATACCGTATATACTCGAGTATAAGCCGAGATTTTCAGCCTCTTTTTTGAGGCTGAAAGTGCCCCCCTCGGCTTATACTCGAGTCACCGCTGTCTGACTGCCCGAACAGCGTGTCGAGCAGACAGACAGCGGCCATTCTACCTTTCAAAAGCCGCGCCTCCGCCTCCGCCTCCGCCTGTGATAGGCGGAACACTCAATTTCCCAGCAGTCAGTGTTCCGCCTATCACGGACATCGGCTCATCCTCGGATGAGCCGATGTCCGTGATAGGCGGAACACTGACTGCTGGGAAATTGAGTGTTCCGCCTATCACAGGCGGAGGCGGAGGCGCGGCTTTTGAACAGGGGAATGGCCGCCAGGGCGCCGACGAAGAGCGGCGATCCTGGCATGGGACGACACGGAGGCTCGGGACGGGACGACACGGAGGCTCGGGACGGGACGACACGGAGGCTCGGGACGGGACCGGACGGAGGCTCAAGAACAGGTAGGCTGGACACACAAGGCTGCACGGACACACACACACACACACACACACACACACACACACACACACACACACACACACACGGATGGATGGACACACACACACAGGGATGGATGGATGGATGGACACACACACACACACACAGGGATGGATGGATGGATGGACACACACACACACACACACACACAGGGATGGATGGATGGATGGACGCACACACACACAGGGATGGATGGATGGACACACACACAGGGATGGATGGATGGACACACACACAGGGATGGATGGATGGACACACACACAGGGATGGATGGATGGACACACACACAGGGATGGACGGACACAGAGGGATGGACGGACACACACAGGGATGGACAGGCATATCTCACCCTCGGCTTATACACGAGTCAATAGGTTTCCCAGTTTTTTGGGGGTAAATTGGGGGCCTCGGCTTATACTCGGGTCGGCCTATACTCGAGTATATACGGTAATCTGCACCCAAGAAACCCACTTTATTGACTATGCCTCCCCTCCATGACACCACAAAGACTTCCGGCACATCTTCCTAGCATCCAACCAGGACAATAAGAAAATAGGAGTGCTGGTTGAAATTAATAAATCCACCAATTTTCTTTTCCACAAGAAAATATCTCAACCCAATTGTAGCTATCGATTCCTGATCTGCACTATAACAGGTTCCAAGTATACCTTAGCATGCATATACACCCCAAACTCACATCAAACTAGCTTTTTAAACAAGGCAATGAAAAATATCAACAAACACAGACAAGGCTCCTTGATCATATGCGGGGACTACCTCCAACTGCACCCCCAGACAGCCTTCACCCATGCTGAACTTTCTTCCATCCCCTGATCTTCATGACATCTGGAGATGACTTCGCATGACAGAGAACGACTACACCTATTTCTTGGCCCCGCACAATTCGTACTCCCGAATCTATTATTTCCTAGTTGACAAGTGGCAACTACAAACAATTCATAATTCGACTATAGATCCCATTACATGGTCGGACCATACTCCAGTGAGCATCAACATTGTGCCCTCTACATCCAACTCATTGAGGATCTGGAAAGCCAATACTCAGGTCATGCAAATGTCCACATACGCTGAACAAATCCGAGACTAGAGGTCGACCGATATGGGTTTTTCTCTGGCCGAAGCCGATATTTAGAAATTGTGACGGCCGATGGCTGATATATAATGCCAATTTTTCTGGGCTGATATGTTAGGCCGATTTTAATTTTTTTTTCCTTTTTCCCCTTCATCTCATAGACACCTTTCACACTGGGGCATTTTTCAGGCGCTTTTGGGCTACACCTGTAAAGTGCCTGCAAAACGGCTCACCTGCAGTCTGTGTGGAAGCGCCGAATGCTGTCACACGGAGGCGATGCACTGACAGGACGTTAAAAAAAGTCCTGCAAGCAGCACGTTTGGAGTGGTGTATACCCCTCCCCCACCACTCCTGCCCATTGAAATTAATGGGCACTACTGCCGAAGCGCATGCAATGCGTTTTAACAGCGGTGCTCCACGGGCGCATTTAACCTCTTCCTCGCCGCTAGCTGGGTTTTAAGTGCCCTGCTAGGAGCCAAACTAAATAGCGCCGCTAAAATGACGATAAAGCGCCGCTAAAACTAGCAGCATTTTACCGTCAACGCCTGCTTGCGCCAGTGTGAAAACAGCCTTAAGTAATACAGAAAATGTCTTACATTTAAACATTTATTAAACAAAACAAACCTCCAATCAGTTCACTTGTATGTATAATTTAGTTTTAAAAAACAAAACAAAAAACTATATATTAAACATTAAATACACAAAAACGGGTAATCAAAACTTTTGGACAAAAAAATGGGCTAACTTTACTGTTTTCGTTTTTTTTTTAAATCATTAGTGTCTTTTCCGCCCAAAAAATTGCGTTTGAAAGACCTCTGTGCAAATGGTGTGTGACATAAAATATTGCAACAACCGCTATTTTATTCCCTAGGGTCTCTGCTAAAAAAATATACATAATTTTTGGGGGTTCCAAGTGATTTTCTAGCAGGATTTTTACTTGTAAGCAAACAAGTGTCAGAAAAGATTTAGTCTTTAAATGGTTAAACTGAGAACTCTACACACTGAATTCAGTTCATTCAGAAGTGTAAACATTGTATCTCTTTACTCTTTTCTTGGCAGACTGCCCAGAGAGGAGACAAGTCACTTCACTGAGGACTTTAGGCAACTTGCATTGACTTCTATTACAGAAGTCATTTGCAAGTCACGCTGAAGATATATCGGCCTTTTTATCAGCACAATCGGCTGATGCCGATTAAATAAAAAACACCAAATATCGGCCGATATATCAGTCGACCTCTATCTGAGACTACTTGACAGACTTTTTTCTAAATAACCAAGGATCTATCCCCCACTCCTCTACCCTCTGGATGGCATAAAAGCTTTATAGGTGGAATATTCATTCCGCTAAGCTCATTGGCAAAAAAGAGGAGGACGCAGCATCTAGATGAGTTTACCACTCCAAACTCAAACACCGACGCCCAAAATAAGCTAAACCCCAACCCACCACTTAAAAATTTAATTGTTAACCCTCCGCCAAGAATTAAAAGCTCTTCTCTTAAATTCTTATGAAAAAGCACATTGCAAGCCCAAAGCCACATCCTACTCTACCTCTAACAAGGCAGGGAAGGCCATGGCTCAACGTATTCGTGGCCAATGTATCAAGACCTTAATCCCCCATATTTTCCACCCCCTTACAAATGAAAAATGTATTAACCCACAAGCCATAGCCGATGCTTTTAGCTTATATTAGGACTCCCTATACAACCTCAAAAATGACAAAAACACCCCCCCCAACCATCTCAAGACCTAATCCAACAATTCCTATCCAAAATACATCTCCCTACCCTTAGTGAAGACCACCTATAAATCATTGAATTCTCCCTTGTCAAAGCAAGAAATTACCCAAGCAATCCATTCCTTTTCCTTTGGTAAATTTCCTGGACCCGATGGCCTCCCAGGAGAATACTACAAACAGTTTGGTTATATACTTAGCCCCCACCTTCAAAACCTCTACAATGACGCTGCCTCCTCCTCCATGTTTCCCCCTGAAATTGTGTCATCAGTAATTATTGCCCTGCCTAAACCAGGTAAAACACCCAGACACCCCCCAAAATTTTAGACCCATCTCCCTACTCAACGTAGATTTAAAATTATACGCAAAAATGTTTGCCTTTAGAATATCCAATTTCTCTCCCTTCTCATTAATGCAAATCAAACGGGATTCATCAAAGGCAGGCAATCATCGGATGCTATGAGAAGACTAATAGACCTCATCCATACAGCCAGTACTGACCGAATGTCTTCTCTGCTGCTATCGCTGGACACAGAGAAGGTTTTCGTCAGGGTTTACCGGGGATACATGAGAGAGGTTCTTATCAAATTCGGATTCAAGGACTCCATATTATCAACCATAATGGCATTAAACTCTGCCCCTTCTGCCCGAGTTCACGTAGGAGAAATGCTCTCCACCTCCTTTCAAATATCTAATGGCACACGCCAAAGATGCCCCCTATCACCCCTTATCCTTAATATATTTATTGAACCACTGGCAGGAAGCATTCAAAATTCCAAGCTAATCTCAGGTCTTCTAGTGGGGATTACAATCATAAGATAAGCCTATTCGCCAACGATATCATATTGATGCTCACCAATCCACATTCGCCTCTACCAGCGGTTTACTCTGTACTACTTGAACTTGGTAAATGGTTCTATTACAAAGCTAATGCCACTAATGCCGCGTACACACGATCAGACTATCCGGCAGACTTAGTCTGGCGGACAAACCGCCGGAAAGTCCGCCGGGCTTTCGAACGAGCGGACCTGCCCACACACAACCGGACTATGGCGGGAGTCCACCGTAGTTTTGAAATGAACGGACTTGCTCACACGGAGGAAAGTCCGTTCATTTTGAACGTGGCTCCAGGTAGCCGGGACTAGCGAAGGAAGTCAATGTCGCCGCCGAAAAAACAGTGTGGGGTCCCCCCCAGGTCCATATCAGACCCTTATCCGAGCACGCAACCCGGCCGGTCAGGAAAGGGGGTGGGGACAAGTGAGGGGGGGGTGATTTGGGGAAGGAGGGCCCTGCGGCCCCCCAAAGCACCTTGTTTCCATGTTGATGAGGACAAGGGCCTTTTCCCGACAACCCTGGCCATTGGTTGTCGGGGTCTGCGGGTGGTGGGGCTTATCGGAATCCGGGAGCCCCCTTTAATAAGGGGGCCCCCAGATCCAGGCCCCCTACCCTATGTGAATGAGTATTCAGGTACCATGTACCCCTACCTATGCACCTGTGAAAAAAAAGTGTAAAAATTTTTTAAAAAAACAACACGTTTTTAAAATGATTTATTGCACAGCTCCAGTGGTCTTCTTCCGTTTTGGGGGGGTCTTCTCACCGAACTCCTCTGCTATCTTCTGCTCTTTTACTAGCTCTTTCACTAGCGGAGGAGCCCGGCTTTCATCTTCGTTGCGGCCGCCGTCCGGGGGTCTTCTTCCGACTTCAGGGGTCTTGTCCCCCTCTTCGGGGGTCTTGCCGGGCCTCCGCTCCTTCTTCCAGCTCTTTTACTACCGGTGGCCCGGTCTTCTGTCGCCGCCATCGCCTTCTGTTCTTCTTCCTTGAGATGTTGACGCAATGCTCTTTCCGGAAGAACCAAAGAGGGGGACAAGACCCCCGAAGTCAGAAGAAGACCCCCGGATGGCGGCGGCAATGAAGAAGAAAGTCGGGCTCCTCTGCTAGTGAGAGAGCTAGTAAAAGAGCAGAAGATAGCGGAGGAGTCCGGCGAGAAGACTCCCCAAGATGGAAGAAGACCACCGGAGCTGTGCAATAAATCATTTTAAAAACACGTGTTGTGGTTTTTTTTTACACCTTTTTTCACAAGTGAATGGGTAGGGGTACATGGTACCCCAATACTCATTCACATAGGGTGGGGGGCCAGGATCTGGGGGCCCCCTTATTAAAGGAGGCTCCCGGATTCCGATAAGCCCCCGTGCCCGCAGACCCCGACAACCAACGGCCAGGGTTGTCGGAAAGAGGCCCTTGTCCTCATCAACATGGGGACAAGGTGCTTTGGGGTGGGGGGGCCGCAGGACCCCCCTTCCCCAAAGCACCCCCCCATATTGAGAGCACACGGCCTGGTATGGCTCAGGAGGGGAGGGGGGGAGCTCGCTCATCCCCACCCCCTTTCCTGACCGGCCAGGTTGCGTGCTCGGATAAGGGTCTGATAGGGACCTTGGGGGGGACCCCCACGCCGTTTTTTCAGCGTAGGGCTTTCCCTTTATGTCCATACCAGGTGACGGAGCTAGCGAGGTGTCAATATCGCCCATGGAGGCGGCGACATTGACTTCCTTTGCTAGTCTCGTCTACCTGGAGCCACATTCAAAATGAACGGACTTTTCTCCGTGTGAGCAAGCCTGTTCATTTCAAAAGTATGGCGGACTAGTGCACAGACGGCCGGATTGCCCGCCGGACAATTTTTGAGTCAAAACTACTTTCTAAGTCCGCCGGACTTTTGGGAAAAAAAGTCAGCCGGAGCCCACACACGGGCGGATTGTCCGGCGGACCAGAGTCTGATTGTGTGTACGCGGCATCAGTCACACATCCCAGACCTAGGGGTAGATGGCACAACTCGTAATCTCTTATCCTCAAAATTCCCATTTCAATGGGTAGAAACAGGCATAGAATATCTTGGAATCACATTAACAAGACACTTAAAGAACCTTTTCAAAGAAAACTACACCAGATATAGACAAAAATTTAACCTGTCTCTTCACCAACTAGGAAATCACAAATTCTCATTGGTCGGCAGACTGGCGGCATTTAAGATGACCGTTCTCCCTCAACTTCTGTACCTCTTTCGAACGTTACCCTTCCCAATACCTAACAGCTTCACCAACTCCCTCCAAACATCCCTACAAAAATTAATATGGGCAGGGAAAATAAAACAAGGAGTGGCTAAAAGTAGACTAATCAAACACAGATCAGTAGGGGGTTCAGGCCTAGTAGACATAGCGGACTATCATACAGCTAGCATATTAGCCTAACTAAAAGAATGGTTCCTTCCCACACCCTCTACTAAATGGGGGGGCCATAGAAAAATATACAATCCCAGGTAAAGATCTAAAAAATTGGATATGTAGCATACATCCAAAAACAAATCCCCCCAAATTCCTCCCATTAACCATGACGGCCACAGTCAGGGCGTGGTGTAAACTCACATCCACCACCTGGAGGAGCACTCCAACAACTACCCCTATCTGTGAGTGAGTGAGTGAAATATTTGTATAGCGCACAGCGCAAACTTAATCGCCTCAAGGCACTGTGAAGAGCTTAGTTGTCCAACTTCTAGAAGAGGAAGGTCTTGAGTTTTTTTCCTAAAGGCCTGGTGGTTTTCTTCCAGGAGGATGTTGGTTGGTAGCGCGTTCCATAGCCGTGGTCCTTGGACAGCGAATCTCTGTTCCCCCTTTGATTTGTACCGGGATTTGGGAACGAGGAGGAGGTTTTTGTTAGATGATTGAAGACTGCAGTTTGGTGTGTAGTGTTTTATTTTCTCAATTACGTATTGAGGAGCATCTTCATGCATGCATTTGTGGGCGAGGCAGAAGGTCTTGAATGTGATCCGATTCTTTACGGTTAGCCAGTGTAGGTTCCCAGGTTTTTTTTCCTGTTATCAGCCTTGCCGCCGTGTTTTGAATAAGTTGTAATCACGCAAGTTGATATTGGGGTAATCCTATGTACAGTGAGTTTGCGTAGTCAAGTCGTGAGTTAATGACTGTTCCAACTACCACTGCTTTGTCATTCTTTTGGATAAAAGGGATGAGTCTACGTAGCAGATGGTGAGAACCACTGACTACTGCTCCTATTTGTGCATCCATTGACATTTGTGAGTCAAAGATGACCCCGAGACTCTTGACCTTAGTCTTTGGGGAGATGGTCTGCCCAAAGATGGTGGGTGGTGTCCAGGGGGTCTTGGTGTCCTCAACACGCTCATCCCTGACCTCCACACACATAAATGGTCCAAACAAGACCCCCTACCCCTAAATAAACTACTGCACAATGATAAAATCAAACTTTTCCAAAACCTTAAAACAGAGCTAAATCTAGACCCATAATCACACTCCCAATATCTACAAATCGCACACTGTCTCAAAAACAACCCACAACTACTAATCTCTATCCCCACGCAGGTTATCATATTTTATTCGTCCCTGGAAATAAAGGTATTTCCCTATTTTATAACCTTCTACAGGAAAAAAAAAAAACAATTCCACCACTCCCTGGCTTTTGACCAGGCAGATCATACTCGGGGTCCGAATGGCAGAGGGCTCTCAAATCCACATATGATGCCACAAAATGCACAGCACTGCGGGAACTCACGCAAAACATCATTCAAATGGAGGTACTTAACTCCAGATAAAATAGCTACATTTAACCAAACATCTCCCGAGTGCCGGAGGAAATGCGGATCAAATGGATCCTTAATCCACACCCCATGGGGATGCCCACAATTAACAAAATACTGGCAGGAAGTCTTCTTGGTCCTTTCACAAATTACAGGATCAACCATACTACCATCGCCTGATCTAGCTTTACTAAATTTAAATAAAAACGATTGAAATGAAAAAGAAAAAGTAATAACAGTGGAGAAAATACAAGTACAGGTGTTAGGTGGGGGTAGGGTAAGCTTCTCTGCAGAAATTAGTTTTCAGGGATCGTCTAAAAGCAAACAGAGCAGGCGATAGTCGGACAGATTGGGGTAGGGAGTTTCATAGGATACAAGAGCCTCAGGAAAAGTCCTGGAGGAGAGCATGGGAGGAGGTTACAAGGGAGCTAGAGAGCAGGAGGTCTTGGGAGGAACAAGGAGAACAATTTGCTTGGTATTTTGAGACCAGGTTAGTGATGTAGGTGGGAGGTGAGTTGTGAATGGCTTTGGGAGTTATTGTTAGTAGTTTGAATTTAACTCATTGGGTGAGTGGAAACCAATAGAGGGATTGGTAGAGAGGGGTGGAGGACACTGAATGGAGGCCATTGGAGGGATTGGTAGAGAGGGGTGGAGGACACTGAATGGAGGTCAGTGGAGGGATTGGCAGAGAGGGGTGAAGGACACTGAATGGAGGTCAGTGGAGGGATTGGCAGAGAGGGGTGAAGGACACTGAATGGAGGCCAGTGGAGAGATTAGGAGAGAGGGGTGAAGGACACTGAATGGAGGTTAGTGGAGAGATTAGGAGAGAGGGGTGGAGGACACTGAATGGAGGTCAGTGGAGGGATTGGTAGAGAGGGGTGAAGGACACTGAATGGAGGTTAGTGGAGAGATTAGGAGAGAGGGGTGAAGGACACTGAATGGAGGCCAGTGGAGGGATCGGTAGAGAGGAGTGGAGGACACTGAATGGAGACCAGTGGAGGGATTGGGAGAGAGGGGTGGAGGACACTGAATGGAGGCCAGTGGAGGGATTGGGAGAGAGGGGTGGAGGACACTGAATGGAGACCAGTGGAGGGATTGGGAGAGAGGGGTGGAGGACACTGAATGGAGACCAGTGGAGGGATCGGCAGAGAGGGGTGGAGGACACTGAATGGAGACCAGTGGAGGGATTGGGAGAGAGGGGTGGAGGACACTGAATGGAGGCCAGTGGAGGGATTGGGAGAGAGGACTGGAGAACACTGAATGGCAGCCAGTGGAGGGATTGGGAGAGAGGGGTGGAGGACACTGAATGGAGGCCAGTAGAGGGATTGGCAGAGAGGGGTGGAGGACACTGAATGGCAGCCAGTGGGGGGATTAGGAGAGAGGGGTGGAGGACACCAAATAACAGCCTATGGGGGATTGGCAGAGAGGGGTGGAGGCGACTTGGTAACCTTTCACGGGCCACAATCAGCAGAGCATTCGGATGACAGGTCCATGCAGAGTGGACACGGACACAGCCCACTCTACTCTATGGGTCCTCCGATCTGATCCGCCCTAACGGAAGGGGATTGATCCCCTTCTGTTTTTTTTTTTGTTTTTTTTTGCCAATCAGATTGGAGGTAGGCAGGTGTAAAAGGACACAAATCTGTTTACATCTGCCGTTACATAGAGGTAAGTGGAGGGTTCGATTGAGTTGGACCAATTGTGTGAACGGGGCCTTTCATACTAATGCAATGCAGTGCACCTGTGTCTTTCCTGTGGGTTAGCTACACTTTGCCATATACTTCTATTATATATTGCAGGTTTGATGCACTTTCTGAAAGCTCACCAAAAGTGCCGGTAATAACAGAAGTCTGTGCCTCAGTGCAGGTAATAACAGAAGTCTGGGCCTCAGTGCTGGTAATAACAGAAGTCTGTGCCTCAGTGCAGGTAATAACAGAAGTCTGTGCCTCAGTGCAGGGTAATAACAGAAGTCTGTGCCTCAGTGCAGGGTAATAACAGAAGTCTGTGCCTCAGTGCCGGTAATAACAGAAGTCTGTGCCTCAGTGCAGGTAATAACAGAAGTCTGTGCCTCAGTGCCGGTAATAACAGAAGTCTGTGCCTCAGTGCCGGTAATAACAGAAGTCTGTGCCTCAGTGCAGGTAATAACAGAAGTCTGTGCCTCAGTGCAGGTAATAACAGAAGTCTGTGCCTCAGTGCAGGTAATAACAGAAGTCTGTGCCTCAGTGCAGGTAATAACAGAAGTCTGTGCCTCAGTGCAGGTAATAACAGAAGTCTGTGCCTCAGTGCAGGTAATAACAGAAGTCTGTGCCTCAGTGCAGGTAATAACAGAAGTCTGTGCCTCAGTGCCGGTAATAACAGAAGTCTGTGCCTCAGTGCAGGTAATAACAGAAGTCTGTGCCTCAGTGCAGGTAATAACAGAAGTCTGTGCCTCAGTGCAGGTAACCTGAAGGTGCACTGCACCTGCGGATCAGTTTGAAAGCAGCCCAGTAACCACAGCACAGATATGCCCTTATATACATTGCAATTTTAGTAATAAACTGACCTTTAATAACCGTCTTCCATTCAGGTATCGCCCGCTGTTGCTGTCCCCAGCAGATTGCATTTGGTATCACTCCGCCTGTGGCAAGTGACGGCACCATACAGGAAACATCAGCTTATACAGCTCTGCTCCACAGCTGCTTGCTTTGCCGGCTTCATTAACAACACAGATGCTCTGGGATGGCGGGTCTGCAACCCATGATCTGGGCTTGCCAATCTGCCATGCTACAGAAGGAGGTCACGGGCCACATCAGAGGGCTCCGCGGGCCACTGGTTGGGCACCCCTGGTGTATAGGGACGTACAATATAAAATGTGGCTGCGTTTCCCCACCCAGAGAAAATACAACTGGGTGCAATGCTCTGCAGGCTCTGTAGAAATAAATTAAAATAAATGCCCCGTCAAATGAAGCCACCGCGACCCTCAAAGGAAGCCACCGCGACCCTCAAAGGAAGCCACCGCGCCCGTCAAATGAAGCCATTGCGCTCGTCAAATGAAGCCACTTCTCCCGTCAAATGAAGCCACTGCAACCCACAAATGAAGCCACTGCAACCCACAAATGAAGCCACTGCAACCCACAAATGAAGCCACTGCGACCCACAAATGAAGCCACTGCAACCCACAAATGAAGCCACTGCGACCCACAAATGAAGCCACTGCGCCCGTCAAATGAAGCCACTGCGCCCGTCAAATGAAGCCATTGCGCTTGTCAAATGAAGCCACCGCGCCCGTCAAATGAAGCCATTGTGCCGAATGACACAGGTAAACTGCGGCTGCCGCCGCTGCTATCTGTCCTTTTTTCTCTCCCTTTCTCTTCACTGCTGGACCCGGCGCTTAGACACTCGGGGCAACTGTCCCCACATTCGGGGCTCCAGACTCAATAGCCCCCCCTTAATGACGCCTATGTGTTCTGCACTGACTATATATAGGGGTTAATCTAGGTTCCCACATTATATATGTGTGTATCACCATCTGCTGGAGATAAAAGACGTCACAGTGACTACGGAGTGGGGATGAGCTCCGGCGTGTTCGCACAGCCCGCGTGCAGAGCCCGCCAGGAAGTCGGTGCTGCGGAGCGCTAATCACAGGCAGCGAGACATTTCCCGATCTCTGCAGCTACATATCGGCCCAATGTCTAACTGCCTGTGATTAGCGCAGCGCCGACTTCCTGGCGGGCTCTGCACGTGGGCTGTGCGAACACTCCTGAGCTCATCCTTGCTATGGAGGAAGAGGACGGACATGACGGGGGGTTACTGGGTGTAAATAGAAAATAAGATCTCATTACCTCCTCTGCTGCGTCTTCCAGCAACTTCTTCTCTACTTCCTCCTGACTTACCTCTCACCCGGAACTTCCTGTGCGTACCTGACATCACTTCCTGTCTGTATTCCATAGAGACTTCCTGTCTGGGTAAAAGTAAGATCACCATCTTGTGCCGTTCAGAGGAACTGCAGCACCGGGAAACCTCATCTCAGGGCTAAGTTAAAAAAAAAAAAAGTATAGAACAGAAGAGTAAGGGGGGAAGCGGAATGTTGGGACTTTGTGTGAAGCACACAACCAGAACCAACTGAATCAGCTAGTATATATTATTTAATGGATGCATGTGGGACAATAAATTACATATAATAAATAACAAAATAAATACATATATACACACACACACATAAGTGTTCCTACATAGTACATGATATATATTAAAAATGTATTAAATGTAACCCAAACTTGCATATAGACATGACTGATCGCACACATGATGTAAAATTGATTCAAAATTCTTCAAGGTAGTCTCATAGTAGACACATAGTAGCTGTGACAATGCATTGTATGAAAGTTCCACGCATGTTGTAACTAAAACAACAATAATCCTATTATTTTTTTTACTATACTATTTGGCATTTATATTTCATTACAGACATACCTATATCACATTTGCTCCTGATGAGTGGAAGTTATCCAGCTATTATGTGTCTACTATGAGACTACAATAAACAGGAATTTTGAATTGATTCTTTTATAATATCATGTGTGCAATCAATGATTTCTATATGCAAGTTTGGGCTACATTTATTAAATTTTTAATATATACCATGTACTATGTAGGAACACTTGCAGTATCTCACAAAAGTGAGTACACCCCTCACATTTTTTATCACATTTTTTCTATCTTTTCCTGTGACAACACTCAAGAAATGACACTTATCTACAATGTAAAGTAGTGAGTGTACAGCTTGTATACCAGTGTATATTTCCTGTCCCCTCAAATAGCTCAACATTAGGGATGAGCTCGGTGTTCGACTCGAAACACCACCTGTTTGCCCGTTCAGCGAAGCCAGAACTCTGTGGGCCGTTCGCACTATATTCGTGTGGCGCTCACGGCCGACAATGCACTGCGCCATCGCAGTGCATTACTGGCTCATGATTGGCCAAGCATGCATTGTGACCCCGCATGCTTGACCAATCACAGCACCAGCAGCAAGGAGAGCCATAATTATAACTCAGGGGGTTTAGTACACGGCTCACACTATATAAGGCCGCCAGCGCGGCGGCCTTGTGTAGTGTGTTGCGGCGGTCAGGGAAAGAGCAGGATAGGCAGGGACAGTGTGTTGTTTTCTTGTGAAGCTAGCGCTGTTAAAGTGGGTGTTGTGTGCCTCCAGCACAGCATAAACCTGAAGATACCCTTTATTTCTGGTGTTCTGTAATACAGACATCTGCAACAGTTAAAGTGGCTTTTGTGTGCCTCCAGCACAGTATACACCTGAAGATACCCTTTATTGCTGGTGTTCTGTAATACAGACATCTGCAGCAGTTAAAGTGGCTGTTGTGTGCCTCCAGCACAATATGCACCTGAAGATACCCTTTATTACTGGTGGTCTGTAATACAGGCATCTGCAGCAGTTAAAGTAGGTGTTTGTAATACAGGCATCTGCAGCAGTTAAAGTGGGTGTTGTGTGCCTCCAGCACAATATACATCTGAAGATACCCTTTATTACTGGTGTTCTGTAATACAGGTATCTGCAGCAGTTAGAGTGGGTGTTGTGTGCCTCCAGAACAATATACACCTGAAGATACCCTTTATTACTGGTGTTCTGTAATACAGCCATCTGTAGCAGTTAAAGTGGGTGTTGTGTGCCTCCAGCACAGTATACACCTGAAGCTACCCTTTATTACTGGTGTTCTGTAATACAGCCATCTGCAGCAGTTAAAGTGGATGTTGTGTGCCTCCAGCACAGTATACACCTGAATATACCCCTTATTGCTGGTGTTCTGTAATACAGGCATCTGCAGCAGTTAAAGTGGGTGTTGTGTGCCTCCTGCACAGTATACACCTGAAGCTACCCCTTATTGCTGGAGTTCTGTTTCTGTAACACAGGCAGGCAGCTGCAGTTATTACAGTCGGTGTACTGTGTCATCTGCTCAGTGTGCACCTAAAGCTATCCAATTGCTGGTTTTCCCACCTACCTGCAGGCCATTACCATGTCTGGAAGGCCAACAAGGAGAGGTAGGCAGTCACAGGCCAATAAAAGAGGGTAAGCAGGCTCTGTGTCTAGAGACACAATCGGGAAAGGACCCACAAACCTTGGACCCAGTTTCTTAGACGGGCAGGCCAGCTTTAGGTTCAAGGTGGACAACCAAACCTGATCCCAGACCTTGAGATCAAGTTCCCCCCTTCTCTTCCTATCAAACACCTCCTTATTGTAGTTCTGTGTTTTGGTCAAAGTCTCTTGCAGAAGCTTATTGTTTGCTTTGAAGAAGTTGAGGTCTTCTTGTACAGCCGGCACCGGACATTAGGGGAGATTGTTAGATAAGAACAGCGGGTGAAAGCCGAAATTTGCAAAAAACGGGGTTTGCTTGGTGGCAGAATGAACAGAGTTGTTGTATGCAAATTCAGCCAAGGGTAGAAGCGAAGCCCAGTCATTTTGAGAGAATGAAGAAAAGCAAGATATTGCTCCAGCGTCTGATTCGTCCTCTCAGTCTGGCCATTGATAGGCCAAGGAGAAGCAGAGTTCAATCTTCAGGGCCCCGCAGAGCGCTCTCCAGAACCTAGAGGTGAACTGCACCCCCCTATCTGACGTGATATTAGCAGGGATGCCGTGGAGCCTCACAATCTCCCTGATGAAAGTCTTGGCAGTCTCTGCGGCCGAAGGAGTGCCCTTCATAGGCAAAAAGTGAGCCATTTTGGAGAGCCTATCCACCACCACAAAGATTGTGGAATAATCCTCTGAAGGTGGCAACTCGATGATAAAGTCCATGGAGATCATCCTCCATGGTCTATCCGGGACGGGTAGCGGCTTCAGTAGACCCTAAGCTCTCAACTTACTGCCCTTGTTCCGAATGCAAGTGGTACATGCCTCCACATATTCCCTGCAATCTTTCTTCATCTGTGGCCACCAGAACGTACGTTGAAGCAGCTCCATGGTCTTATGTACCCCGAAATGGCCAGCCAACAAATGGTCATGACAGGAACTCAGAACCAAGACTCGCACATCCTGAGGAATGTAGATCTTATCCTTGTACCAAAGGAGATCATCTCTGGATAGTAGAGGGGTGTCAGGCGGAAGGACAGTACCTGTGGAAGCCTGCTTGATTTGGGACAGTAAGTCCCCCTGGAGCAAAAGGAAGTTCCCTGAAGAGAGGATGGTGTCCGGAGACGAAGGACTTTCTGGTTCGCTATACATGCGGGACAGGGCGTTGGGTTTGGTGTTCTTAGATCCTGGACGGTAGGTGATGTGGAACGAAAATCTAGGGAAGAAGAGTGCCCACCTGGCCTGTCGTGGTTTCAGTCTCTTAGCAGTCTTTAGATATTCTAAATTTTCATGGTCGGTATAAACAAGGATCGGGTGAGTGGCGCCCTCAAGAAGATAGCGCCATTCTTCGAGTGCCGCCTTAATTGCCAGTAGCTCACGATCACCTATTTCGTAATTTCTTTCTGCCTCAGATAGCTTGAGAGAGAAGAAAGCGACCGGGTGCAGAAGAGACTTAGGCCCCTGTCTCTGGGAAAGCACTGTCCTGACCGCTATTTCTGAGGCATCCACCTCTAGGATATATGGCAGAGTTGAGTCAGGGTGCTTTAGGACTGAGGCTGATACAAACAAGTCTTTCAGGGTTTTAAAGGCCTCCTGCGCCTCGGAAGTCCATTGGAACTTTTAACCCTGTTTGGTCAGTCTGGTGATGGGGGAAATGATGGAGGAAAACCCCTTAATGAACTTCCTGTAGAAATTGGCAAGCCCCACAAATCGTTGGACCCCTTTTTTGTCAGAAGGAGCAGGCCAGTCCTGGATAGCAGAAATCTTCTGGGGATCCATCTCAATCCCTTCCACTGAGATGATCAGACAGAGGAACTGGATGCTTCGTTGCTCGAAGACGCACTTTTCAGGCTTGGCATATAGACCGTGAAGACGGAGTCGAGCTAAGACATTCTTTACATGTTCCCGATGTTCAGCTAAAGTGGAGAAAAAAATCAGAATATCATCCAGATAGATTATTACAAACAGATCAAGGTAGTCTCTGAAGATGTCGTTTACAAAGTGTTGGAATGTGGCAGGGGCATTGCACAAACCAAAAGGCATAACTAAATATTCAAAGTGCCCGAAACGAGTACGGAAGGCAGTCTTCCATTCATCACCCCTCCGAATACGGACGAGGTTGTAGGCACCCCGAAGATCCAACTTGGAAAATACTTCAGCTGATCCCAGTCTCTGAAACAGTTCGGGCACTAATGGCAGGGGGTAACGGTTCTTAATAGTGACTTTATTAAGTGCCCGATAATCCACACATGGGCGCAGGGAATGGTCCTTCTTTTCAACGAAGAAGATCCCTGCACCCGCCAGGGAGGTGGAAGGTCGGATGAATCCCTTCTCTAGGTTGTCATCCAAATAGGATCTCGGGGTCCCCAATTCTGTTTCAGATAATGGAAAAATTCTTCCGAAAGGAATCTCTGCCCCAGGAAGCAATTCTATCGGACAGTCATATGGCCTATGTGGAGGTAGGGTTTCAGCGCCCTTCTTACTAAATACATCCAAGAAGTTATGATAGTCCTCGGGTACAGCTTGTCGGACCTCAGCGTCTGTTTCCAAGCAGAATAGGGAAGAAGAGTCCTTGTTGACAACCGGAAAACAGTGCTGAAGACAGTAAGCTGAAGGAAACTCGATTCTTCCTGTGATCCAATTGATGCGTGGGTTGTGAGCTCTCAACCAAGGCATGCCTAGTATGACAGGAAACAAAGGAGACTTGATAACATCTAGGCACAAAAGCTCCTGGTGAGTCCCAGCGATGATAGCAAACAGCGGAGCAGTCTCCTGAGTCACTGGTCCAGACTTAAGGGTTGAGCCTTCGGCCAGATACACCGAAAGTCCTTTCACCCTAGGCCGAAAAGGAATGTTATTCTTTAAAGCGAAGGACAAATCCACAAAGCCACTACAAGCCCCGGAATCAATTATTGCGTTGGTTTGGATATTCCCTCCTGGGAGCTGCAAAAGTATAGGTACAGCCAAATGAGAAGTGTTATTTGACAAAACGGGTGAGGAAGCATGAGGGATGGAAAAGCGCTTACGAAATTTAGCAGGGCAAGTGCAAACAAAATGTCCCGGTTCTCCGCAGTAGAGACAAAGGTTGCCGGCCCGGCGACATTGGCGTTCCTCGGGTGTCAGAGATGGTCGGAGCAACCCCAGCTGTATGGGTTCTGAAGAGTCTGGTGCGGCCGTGGCAGGAGCAGGAGGGGCCGAATGGGTGGGGCTTGGCACGCGTGGCAACATCCAGACGGGTCGAGAGGTTGTGGAAGAACGCTCCAGGCGACGTTCTCTTAGGCGTCTGTCTATTTGAACAGATAGGTCTATGAGGGCTTCCAGGGTCTCAGGGGTACCCACTCGGGCCAGTTCGTCTTTCAAAGACTCTGAAAGGCCCATACGAAACTGGTATCGTAAAGCAGAGTTATTCCAGTCCGTGTCGGAGCTCCAGCGTCTAAATTCCGACACATAATCCTCCACAGGCCTGCGACCTTGTTGTAGTGCGTGTAAAGCTGCCTCTGCGGTGGCAGCAAGCTGAGGGTCCTCATACAACCGCGACATCGCTAGGAAAAAGGCATTCAGGGTATCTAGAGATGGGTCCTTCCATTCCAGGAGACGGTGGGCCCAGGCCTGGGGTTCGTCTGTCAACAGGGAAATGACAAACCCCACTTTGGTTGCCTCGAGAGAGAAAGTCCTTGGTTGCAAGGCAAAAAAGAGTTCGTAGGAATTACGAAAAGCTCTGAATTTATTCCGGTTGCCAGAGAATAGTTCCGGAGTAGGGACCCTAGGTTCGGGCGGCATCATCAGCACCGTAGGTGGAGCAGAGGATCCGGAGACGGCTGGCGTAGTAGCAGATAGGGCCTGGACACGTTCCTCCAGTCGGCCGTAACCTTCCTGCAGGTTCTTCACCGCCTGGGTAAGACCAGCTAAGTGGCGGCAGAGCTCGTCCATAGGGGAGGCTTCCTGCGTGGGCTCGGACATGGCTGTCCAGTACTGTCACGTACCTGGTATGAGAGCCCAGAATGCAGGGAGCGGCTTCTCGTAAGCCTCTGGCTCAAGAACTCCTGAAGGTGGAAACAGGTATTCAAGAGTTCAGAGGGCACAAGTGCCAGGCTGGTGTAGGGCAGATCCGGACCGGCAGCAGCACGGGATTCACAGAGGCACTGGATGGAAGACACCCGGCAGACAGGTAGGAACGTGGACAACAGCAGGCACAGGTAGATGGCTGAAACAGCTGGTGGCAGTCAGCAGATGGCAGCAGGCACTGGCTATCAGACCGGAACAGCAGGTGGCAGTCAGCAGAGTCGGGTACAAGCCGGGTTGGTAACAGGCGGGCAACAACAGTACACGGGAAGAGGCAGAGACGTAGTCAGACAGGCAGGAGGTCGGTGGCAGGCAGCAAGCAAACGTAGTCAGGAACAGGCCGGGCAACAGGAATCAGAAGCAGCAGATAGCAGAATCCCCGGACACGCTGTAGACTGGACAGCAAGGAGGCACAGTGGCAGATTCCTTAAGTAGCCCTTTGGGCGCCAAAAATGGTCGCACGGCGAGTCTGCGTGCCCCCGCGGGTAACTGTGCACCCGTTCGTGACCCCGCGCACCCGCGTGCGTCCGTTCGCACCATCGCGCACCCGCTTGCGCCCGTTTGAACCATCGGGCACCCGCGTGCGCCCATTCGTACCAACGCACACCCGCGTGCGTCCATTCACGCTAACGTGCACCCAAGGATACCGACAAGTTCTCAGCAAAGGAATCCTGTGGGCAGGTCTCCCATGTGCCATTGGATCACCAGGACGACCGAGACAGGGAGCTTCCCATGGAGGTGGAGCTGTTGCGTTTTTTTTTTACATTTTTTTGGCTCATCGGGCGGAGTGAGATGGATCTACATCGTGGGCCTTTTTCATTTTGTAATAATGGATGTGTCCCAAAGTGTCTCTTGTCTCCCACACCCCAAAATACATTCTGCTTCTTCTCCTGAGTACGGGGATACCACATGTGTGGGACTTTTTAGGAGCCTAGCCGCATACAGGACCCCGAAAACCAATCACCGCCTTCAGGATTTCTAAGGGCGTAAAATAGTGATTTCACTTCCTCACTACCTATCACAGCATTCAGAGGCCATAAAATGTCCAGATAGCACAAAATCCCCCCAAATTCCCCCATTTTGTAAAGTAAACACCCCAAGGTATTTGCTAAGAGGCATGAAAATTAAGAAAGAAAAGGGCATTTTTGTTTTCAAATTTCAAAAATTTGTGACAAAAAGTGAGATCTGCAAAATACTCCCCATGCATCTCAGCAGATAGCTTGGGGTGTCTACTTTCCAAAATGGGAGAATTTGGGGGGAGGTTGTGCTATCTGGACATTTTATGGCCTCCGAAGCTATGATAGGCAGTGAGGAAGTGAAATCACCATTTTACGCCCTTAGAAATCCTGAAGGCGGTGATTGGTTTTCGGGGTCCTGTACGTGGCTAGGCTCCCAAAAAGTCTCACACATGTGGTATCCCCGTACTCAGGAGAAGCAGCAGAATGTATTTTGGGGTGTAATTCCACATATAACCATGTCATGTGTGAGCAATATTTCATTTAGTGACAACCTTGTGTATTTATTTTTTTTGTCATTTTTTCAATCACTTGTGAATGTGAGGGTAAATCTACATGTAATAGTAATAGTGTATACATGTATAACCATGAACCTACCAATACCTATAAAAAGTATATATAGAACTGGGACAAACCTATTTCTTAGAACACCTGACCCAGTTAGACGTGAACTAGCTGTATGAATGTTACACCATGCTATGAATATCAAGTTCTTCATTGAGGCCTTCAGGTGAAAGAGATCCTAACATATAGATCTGAAAGTTTTCCCTCCTGCACAGGAAGGAAAACCTCTCGCTGTCAGTAAGTGTACCTTTAGGAATGGATTTGATTTTATATATTTTATACATTTTATATATTTGTTATGTATCTGGAGAAAATGGTGCGGGACGCTGTGTTTGTTGAATCCCTTTGTAATAAACCTCCGGTGCTCTCCAACCCTCGTACACAAGGTACGTATCGTACGGCCTACATACAAGAGGTTACAAGGGCACCACAGCATATACAGTAAGTAACAAAATCCATTGAGCAAGTAATAAACTGACTAATCTGGAAAGTGGTACCCTTATTGGTGGCAATCTCAGGGTGACCATGAGTGATAAACTGGCAGGTGAGGCAACCTCTTTTGCAACATTGAAAAATGCCCGTCCTAGTATCAAAATAGGCATTCATGTCAAACAGAGGTCTTTTATTGGAACTTTGTAACTTGCTTGGAGCAAAAATATTTATGATTAAGAGCAATAATATTTTGTAATGTTTATTGATGATCTTTGAAATAGTCCTATATTTAGAGCTGAAAGTGGACACAAATCTAGCTGTATTATCTGGTTGTCTATCAGTAGTGTCTTTGGGTTTTGGTGGCATATCCATATGAGAAACAAAAGCATCCTGGACCAGATCTCTGGGGTAGTTCTTCTCTTCACATTTTCTCTGCATGCGCTTGCCTTGTGTAGTATAGTCTACCAACCTGGAATAGTTCCTCCTCAACCTATGAAACTGCCCATTGGGGATGTTCATCTGCCGGGTGGAGTGATGACAACTGTCAGAATGAAGGTAGGAGTTGTCACTTGTAGGTTTGGTGTGATTTCTGGTGACGATATCTTGTTTGTCGTGAGACAGAACCAAATCTAGGAAGACTAGTTCAGTGGGGTCTAATACATGTGTGAAAGACAACCCTAATTCATTGGTATTGTAATGGGCTACAAAGGAATAGAACACGCCTGGGCCCCACTCCAAATGAGCCGGACATCATCAATATATATCATTTTTCATTATTTATTATCTTTTTGTTATTTATTCATGAAATCAACATTATTATTATGGATTTTTATCAGTATATATACAGATATATACTGTATTTTATATACTTTTATAACATTGTTTTTGAGAGGCTCTATGAATTTTACGATGAATGTATTTCCATGAGTGTAATATGGATTCCACACGCTCTCTTTCTTTCATAAATGATAGGGTTGAGATGGGTTATTGGCTATACTTGAGCTAGATACTCCCGCCCCTCCCCACCCCTCACATCGGGCTTAAATACTGCTGTTGCCTTTTCTTCCATGACTTGGAAAAAGCACAGGCGTTTGAGACATGTAGTCACGGGAACCCAGCAGCTTGCGCTCCACTGTGCATCACATACTTCCTGGTTTCCGGTGTGGGGGTGACGTCATTCAGAGCTCCAGGTTCCTTCGGATCTCCTGGATTTTTCCATCCCACGGCAGCTGTCATACCCCACCGCTCACAGCCCAGTTTGGTTTCCTCGGGCCACCATCTCAGGTCCTCACAATGGTGGGCACAGCGTTCCCCTGCACTCCGCCGTCCCATTCTTCCTGGACGCAGGGAAAGTTCCATCATAAGGTTTCAGGCAGCGGACTGCCATTCTCTTCACCGGGCTTTTCATCCATCTCCACATAGCGTAAGGCGCCCCTTGCCATGTCTGACCAGCAAGTCCTTGGATGGCATTAACCCTTCTCCACCCGGATGTCACCAGTGGTATCGTTTGACTTTAATGTTTTTTTTAACAATACCAATCTGATAAGATATCTGCATGACTGTTTATTGTGACATCTGAAGATCTCACAGTTCCCGGCATTCTTTGTTTTTCCAATCCACCGTGCAATAAACTATTCTTTTTATTCAACTCATGGATTTCACATGGACTTTCTGGATTTAACCCATAGAGCGCTGCTTTGTAGTTTCTATGATCGTCAGGGATGACCACTAGTGATGCCAATCAGTGCCCATAAGTAATGCCTGTCAGTGCCTCCTCATCAGTGCCCATCAGTGATGCCAATCAGTGCCCATAAGTAATGCCTGTCAGTACCTCCTCATCAGGGCCCATCAGGGAAGGAGAAAACTTACTTATTTACAAAATGTTATAACAGAAACAAAGAAAAACCTTTTTTTTTTCAAAATTTTCTGTTTTTTTTTTTATTTGTAGCACAATAAATAACCCCCCCCCCCCCCCCCCCAGTGGTGATCAAATACGACCAAAGCTCTATTTGTGGGGAAAAATATAAAAATGAAATTTGGGTACAGTGTTGCATGACTGAGCAATTGTCATTCAAAGTGTGACAACGCTGACAGCTGTCAACTGGTGTGGGCAGGAAGGAGGTGAAAGTGTCCGGTATTGAAGGGGTTAAACATGAGGGCAAAAAACCCCCACAAAACCATCTCTGGCAGTGAAAGGGTTAAAGGAAAAGTTCCGCTTTGGAAAGACGTTACATGTTCCTGCAGCTGCTCAGTGATCCGAGTCCTCTGTGTGACAGCAGTGCGGGGAGAAGTTCCCTGTACCGGCTGTCACTTTATGAAAAGAGTGCGGCTGTGGCATTCATTCAGAGTTCTGTCCTTTGCCGATGTCGGCTTGTAGTTTTCAATGAACTCCACACCTCTGCTGAGCTCTCTGGTAGATGAGGAAGGAGGAGATTGTCATAAGGGGACAAGGAGATTGGGATTCAATTTAATCCCTCAGACAAGTCATTTTTTTCAAAAAATCTCCACACCCCTGGAACTGTTTCTTCCATGAGGAAGATCAGCCATGGAGTATATCTGAGGTGTATATCAGGGTGTGCTTCTACCACACATGAGAGCTGTGATGTCCAGCAACATTCATATAGAAGACATTTCCCGCACTCAAGGCACTAATACACCTCGAGGGTTGTGTGAGATCTCTGATGTACAGGAAGACAGAACTTCAGTGAGGAACAATTCCCTCACTCAGGACAGGAATATGGCTTCTTCTCCATATGAGATCTCTGATGTCTGGAAAGACTGGACTTTACTGAAAAACATTTCCCACACTCAGAACAGGAATGTGGCTTCTCCCCTGTGTGAGATCTCTGATGTGTGGAAAGATTGTACTTCTGTAAAAAACATTTCCCACACTCAGGACAGGAATACGGCTTCTCCCCTGTGTGAGATCTCTGATGTGCGAAAAGATTGGACTTCAGTGAAAAACATTTCTCGCACTCAGGACAGGAATACGGCTTCTCCCCCGTGTGAGATCTCTGATGTTTGGAAAGATCGGACTTCTGTAAAAAACATTTCCCGCACTCAGAACAGGAATACGGCTTCTCCCCTGTGTGAGATCTCTGATGTTTGTAAAGATTGGACTTCAGTGAAAAACATTTCCCGCACTCAGGACAGGAATACGGCTTCTCTCCTGTGTGAGATCTCTGATGTTTGGAAAGACTGGCCTTCTGTGAAAAACATTTCCCACACTCAGGGCAGGAATACGGCTTCTCCCCTGTGTGAGATCTCTGATGTTTGTAAAGATTGGACTTCTCTGAAAAACATTTCCCACACTCAGGACAGGAATACAGCTTCTCCCCTGTGTGAGATCTCTGATGTTTGGAAAGATCGGACTTCTGTAAAAAACATTTCCCGCACTCAGAACAGGAATACGGCTTCTCCCCTGTGTGAGATCTCTGATGTTTGTAAAGATTGGACTTCAGTGAAAAACATTTCCCGCACTCAGGACAGGAATACGGCTTCTCCCCCGTGTGAGATCTCTGATGTGTGGAAAGATGGGACTTCACTGAAAAACATTTCCCGCACTCAGGACAGGAATACGGCTTCTCCCCCGTGTGAGATCTCTGATGTGTGGAAAGTTGGGACTTCACTGAAAAACATTTCCCGCACTCAGGACAGGAATACGGCTTCTCCCCCGTGTGAGATCTCTGATGTATGGAAAGACTGGACTTCTCTGAAAAACATTTCCCACACTCAGGACAGGAAAACGGCTTCTCCCCTGTGTGAGATCTCTGATGTTTGGAAAGATCGGACTTCTGTAAAAAACATTTCCCACACTCAGGACAGGAATACAGCTTCTCCCCCGTGTGAGATCTCTGATGTTTGTAAAGATTGGACTTCTCTGAAAAACATTTCCCACACTCAGGACAGGAATACGGCTTCTCCCCTGTGTGAGATCTCTGATGTTTGGAAAGATCGGACTTCTGTAAAAAACATTTCCCACACTCAGGACAGGAATACGGCTTCTCCCCCGTGTGAGATCTCTGATGTGTGGAAAGATTGGACTTCAGTGAAAAACATTTCCCGCACTCAGGACAGGAATACGGCTTCTCCCCCGTGTGAGATCTATGATGTCTGGAAAGACTGGACTTTTTTGAAAAACATTTCCCACACTCAGAACAGGAATACGGCTTCTCACCTGTGTGAGATCTCTGATGTTTGGAAAGATCGGACTTCTGTAAAAAACATTTCCCACACTCAGGACAGGAATACAGCTTCTCCCCCGTGTGAGATCTCTGATGTGAGTGAAGATGGGACTTCCATGGAAAACATTTCCCGCACTCAGGACAGGAATGCGGCTTCTCCCCCGTGTGAGATCTCTGATGTGTGTAAAGATGGGACTTATGTGAAAAACATTTCCCGCACTTAGGACAGGAATACGGCTTCTCCCCCGTGTGAGATCTCTGATGTGTGTGAAGATGGGACTTCCGTGGAAAACATTTCCCGCACTCAGGACAGGAATGCGGCTTCTCCTCTGTGTGAAATCTCTGATGTGTGGAAAGATTGTACTTCTGTGAAAAACATTTCCCGCACACAGGACAGGAATATGGCTTCTCCCCCGTGTGAGATCTCTGATGTGTGTAAAGATGGGACTTATGTGAAAAACATTTCCCACACTCATGACAGGAATGCGGCTTCTCCCCCGTGTGAGATCTTATATGCACAATAAGATGGGATTTAGAAGGGAAACACTTCCCGCACTCAGTACAGGAAAACCTCTTCTCTGTTGGAAGGACGGCCCCGTTCCTCACAGTCTGAGGTTCCTCAGGATAAGAGGAATACGATGGTCCATCTACACTGTGTGGTGCCGGATGGACATTTGAGGTAGTCGGGTTTTCTCCTGGACTATACTGTGTGATGTCCTCATCTTCTACTTTACAGTCTGGAGACAAAGTGAGACAATCCTCTGAGGTTTTCCTCATCTCCCGTCCATCTACTAAAATAGAAATACAAAGATTATTACTAGACATCAGCTGATTGGTTCCCCTAAACCAGGACTCTGCCCATATCAGGCAGCTTTGTCTCTGAGGATCTTACAATTCCCCCCTCAAGGTAACTAGTAAATGGGTCCTCTGATCTCCTACCAGATCATTTCTTTATTCATGGACCTTAGTCAGAGAGTGAGGAAACAACGAGAACTGTCTTTTATAGGAGTGACAGTGATGAGGGGATTATAGGACGAGTGTCCCCTCCCCCTCTATCACTCATTGCCATATTCCCAACACAAGAAGTCCTGCACTTCCTTATTTAGTCCATGATTTAGTCATGAATAACAGCGGGGCTGAGCCCCACCAGAGGTCAGAGAGTGAGGATGGGGGGAGAACAACCAAGATGAAGACTGGACTGATCCTGAAGACCCCCATCATTGGGTTATTGACTCCTCCCCCATTATCACTTTCTGTTTAAGGGTCCAAAGTCTGAGGATGTTATCACATTATTATCACCATGTAAAAGTCTGTGCTCCAATCACATCATCCGATATAAAATGTCCAGCTGGTAGAAAATGAGTGCAAAAGAAGTCAGGACTATGTAATGTACAACATATTGTATAAGATACAACAGATAGGACTATATAGTATCAGAATGATGTCATGTACAACATAGAGTATATAGTGCAGGGGTCAGGAGTATGTAATGTAGAATATAAAGTATACAGTGTAAGGGTCAGGAGTATGTAATGTAGAATATAAAGTATACAGTGTAAGGGTCAGGACTCATAATATTGGTATTCAGTAATCAGTGGAAGATGAAATGTTTACATGAGACAAGTTGCAGAGGTCCCACACCGCTCCTCCCATCTCCTGAGACTGCACTCAGTGACTTGTAGGGGTGTGGAATTTAATCGCTGCATCGCGATTCGGGGGTCCCCGATGCGACATCGATGCATGCGACCCGAAAAATCGATGTTGGGGGACGTCATCCTGACTTGCCCCGCCCCTCCCGTAAGAGAGATCCGAGCGTTTTTGTCAAAATGCCTTTTTTTAATAAATACAATGATAATCCAGTAAGTGGTCACCTCTGTATGTGTTTTCTTTAAATATATGCAGCTTTATACCTCGTTTTTTAGCGTGTGTATATAACTGTATACACCACTCATGTGACTGATCGGTCTGGCCAGCCCCTCCCCTCTCACGTCTCTCCTGACGTCAGCCCCGCCCGCCTCTCTTCTAATTGGATAGCTACAGTCGGTGGGTGGGGCTGAGAACACCCACTGACCTGATGAGAGACGTGAGCCTGAGAGAGGAGAGAGGAGGGCCAGAACGAGGAGAGCAGAGAGCAGTCACATGAGCGGCTTATACAGTTACACACACACTAAGAAACGAGGTATGAAAAGCTGCATATATTTTAGAATGCACATACAGCGGGGGGCACTTCATGGATTATATTTGCATTTATCACCAGTCTCACCACACAGGTATTTTTTAGCAGCAGTATGTAGAGTACACGTATGTTTGTACTCTACATACACCGGCTCCTACACGTGCTCTGTGATGACATTTACCCGCCCCCCTCGTTTGCACATTCCACTGTGTTAACTCCTAGTGTGCTGGAAGGTACAAACGAGGGGGGCCGGGTAAATGTCATCACAGAGACAGTACAGGGAACTTCATAGGGCTGTTTGTCAGTTGTGGATTTGGATTCTAATCCCTCCTGACCTCCCAGCAGCCGGGTGTGTGTGAATTCCTGTACCCTGTAGTGCACTTTTTAATAAAGTTTTTATTTGCCAAGTGTACATACATAAAAAAGAAAGCATCATTTACAGAATATAATCTCAACCATAATCAACAAGGCAGCAGCAGTATGGACTGTTTACAAGGTTGTACGGTCCGCAGATAAAGATATGTTGGTACATATAGCTTTTCTTTCTGTATAGGTTACCATTTACCCATATTGGTTACGGGTCATATCGTCCATCAGCATGTGGTATGGCAAAGCAAAAAACAAACTAATAAACAAACCAAAACCATGGGGGTTAATTCCCCCACACCTATCTGTGCTGTGTGCCGTCATCCCCCCCCCCCCCAGATATGCCCTCACCAATAGCATCTCTCATTGAATATTATTCGACAGTGGTATATAGTCATGTCCTTTAAATGTCGCATGGTGTAGTTTCCTTAGAATTTATCCATCTACCCCATATTTTATTAAATTTTTTCTTACTACCTCTTGCTTCATAAGTCATTCTGTACAGGGTAATATTTGCATTAACCAGTCCTTTCCATGCGGATAAGGTAAGAACTTCACTCTTTATCCAGTTCAAGACTATACGTTTTCTGACATAGTAATACAGCAATCGTAGGAACTGTCTCGTATTGTTATTCATCACTAGGGATGAGCTTCGTGTTCGAGTCGAACATATGTTCGACTCGAACATCGGCTGTTCGCCTGTTCGGCGAATTCCGAACGCTATGGGCCGTTCGCGCCAAATTAGTGTGGCGCTCACGGCCCACAATGCACTGCAATGGCGCAGTGCATTGCTGGCTCATGATTGGCCAAGCATGCACTGTGACCCCGCATGCTTGGCCAATCACAGCGCCGGCAGCGAGGAGAGCCATGATTGGCCACAGGCAGGATGCCTGTGGCCAATCATAGCTCAGGCTGTGTAGTACACGCCCCACACTATATAAGGCCGCCAGCGTGGCGGCCTTGTATAGTGTGTTGGCGTCTGTAGGAGTTAGTGGGTGTTCTGTGTACCTTCAACACAGTATACACTGTTCGTTATCGGCTGATTTTTCGATCTTTCTCTTCTGTAGTGGTTGTTGTCTGCGTGCCCTGACCGCAGTATACACCACTATATTCACCTCACCTATATAGCTAGCGATATATCTATCTTTTATAATAGAGCTTGCAGTCAGTGTTAGGAGATTGTGCGTGCTGTCTGCGTGCTCTGAACCCAGTACACACCGCTATATCCACCTATATAGCTAACTATCTTGCTCGTTTTAAATAGAGCTTGCAGTCAGCGGTAGGAGATTGTGCGTGCTGTCTGCGTGCTCTGAACCCAGTATACACCGCTATATCCACCTACATAGCTCTTCTCGATTTGAGCCATCTGCAGGAGTTAGTGGAAGTTGTGTGTGCCTCCAGCACAATATACACTACACAATTGCTGGTTTTCCCAACTCCCTTCAGGCCATTACCATGTCTGGAAGGCCAGCAAGGAGAGGCAGACAGGCGCGAGCCGATAAAAGAGGGCAAGCAGGCTCTGTGTCTAGAGACAACAGTGCTGGTCGTGGAAGCGGTGCATCATCATCATCAGCACGTCGTCATGGGACACGCGTGTCCTTCTTTTCGGCAGCTGGACATGTTGAGCCGCAACATGCCAATGACTTGGTAGAGTGGATGACCAAGCCCTCTTCATCCTCCTCTCTCACCCAGGCTCAGGGTACCAGCAAAGCAGCTGCCAACGCATCGTCTTCCCTCCTCTCAAAGCTTCATCAGTGACTTCTTCCCTAGACCCACCACGTCCTCCTGAGGAGTCTCCTGATCTCTTTGAACACAGTGTTGGGTACATGCTCCAGGAGGATGCCCAGTGTTTTGTAGGCTCTGATGATGATACTCAGCTAGAGAAAGGCAGTAGCGTGAATGCAGAGAGAAGGGATGCTTAAGAAGGACAGCAATCTGGCAGTCATGTTCCACAAGCTGCAGCATACTGCCAGGTTTGCTCCAGCGATGAAGAGGGAGGGGATGATGAGGGCACTGACTCCACGTGGGTGCCTGGTAGGAGAGAGGAGGAGGCACATGTCCAACGAGGCAGGATGCCCTCTGGGGGCCAACTTAGGGGCAGCACACCGACTGAATTACACCGCAGAGCTCCGCCTGTGCAGGGCGCTGCCTCTACGCGTTATTCTAAAAGTTCTTTGGTGTGGGCCTTTTTTGAGACGAGTGCATCAGATCGCACCGCTGCTATTTGCAACATATGTCTCAAGCATATCTCGCGTGGCCAAAACATCAGCCGCTTGGGCACCACATGCTTGACCAGACATATGTTGACCTGCCATGCAGCTCGTTGGCAAGCGTACCTCAAAGACCCACACCAAAGAACAAAGCGGACCTCTCCTTGCTCCTCATCAGCTGGGATCTCCAACCCCACTAGACCTTCAGTCCTCTCTGAAACCTGCTCTGAGAGGAATGAAGGTGTAGAATTAGGTGTGTCACAGCCAAGTGCTTCCGGGCACTCTGCTAGCAGTACACCCACGTGCGGTTATAGCAGGCAAATGTCCCTGCCCCAGCTGCTGGACCGGCAAAAGAAGTTCACTCCCAGCCATTCACATGCCCAGCGGTTGAATGCTAGCTTGGCTAAATTGCTAGCACTTCAACTGCTGCCTTTTCAGTTGGTAGACTCGCCCCCCTTCCGTGAGTTTGTACAATGTGGTTCCTCAGTGGCAGGTTCCGGCTCTCTACCGGCATGTGGAAGGCAATGTCCTTGCCTTGCTGGACAGGGCGGTCAGGTGTATATTACCGCTGACTCATGGTCCAGCAGGCATGGATAGGGACGTTACCTGTCTTTCACGCCCCATTGGGTCACTCTTCTGGCAGCTGGGAAGGATGCAGGACAAGGTGCAGTAGTGTTGGAGGTTGTTCCGCCACCACGCCTCCAAAATGCTACTATTGGTTGTGACACATACCTCTCTCCTCCACCCCCTCCTCTTCTTCTTCCACCATGGCCTCTTCCAGTGCTCTGTCCTCAAAACCGTAGGCGTTCCAGGGGCTACGCAAGTACGCAGGCAAAACAATGCCATGCCGTGCTTGCACTGGTTTGTTTGGGGGACAGAAGGCACACGGGGGCGGATGTTTTGTCAGCTCTGCAGGGGCAGGCCGAGAGGTGGTTGATGCCACGCCAGCTTAAGCCAGGAATGGTGGTTTGCGACAATGGCACCAACCTCTTCTCCGCCCTCCGACAGGGACAACTAACCCATGTGCCCTGTGTGGCTCACATCCTTAACCTGGTGGTGCAGCGGTTCTTGGGCAGGTACCCGGGCTTACAGGATGTCCTGAAGCAGGCCAGGAAAGTCTGTGTGCATTTCCGCCGATCATTTAATGCCTGTGCTCGGCTGGCTGAACTCCAAAAGGAGTTGAACCTGCCCAAGAACCGCCTTATATGTGACATGCCCACCAGGTGGAACTCAACGTTGGCCATGCTGCAGCGGCTGCACATGCAGCAGAGGGCCATCAATGAGTACCTGTGCCACTACGGCACCAGGACAGGGTCAGGGGAGCTCGGTTTTTTTCTCACCACGCCAGTGGGGCATGATCAGGGATGCATGCACTGTCCTGTCACAGTTTGAGGAGGCCACAAGGATGGTGAGCAGTGACAGTGCATGCATCAGTGACACTGTACCTCTTGTCCACCTCTTGGAGCATACGCTGCGTGGAATAATGGACAGGGCACTTGAGGCAGAACAGAGGCAGGCCTCTCAAGGCCCCCTTTATCCAGAGAGTGTTCCTGCTGTCCCACCCATCACACAGGAAGAGGAGGAGGAGGAGGAGGATGATTGTGTCAGCATGGAGGTGGAGGCTGGCACTCAGCTTCAGCAGCAGAAGCAGTTTTGTAGGGATGATTTACAGTCCCAAGAAACCCGTGGACTTGTACGTGGCTGGGAGGAGGTAGCTGCGGATCATGTTGTCCTTAGTGACCCAGAGGGCTCTGGACCAAATGCCTCAGCTAACCTACACTGCATGGCCTCCCTGATCCTGCAAAGCCTGCGGAAGGATCCTTGTATTCTTTGGATCAAGGCGAGGGACCATTACTAGCTGGCCACTCTCCTTGATCCACGGTACAAGAGTAAGGTTGCCGACCTTATCTTGCCGTCATAGAGGGAGCAGAGGATGAGACATCTCCGGGAGGCCTTGCAGAAAGGTCTGTGCAACGCGTTCCTAGAGACTGGGAGGTTACAAATTCCTGGTCCTGGACAACGTGTTGCTGAGGCATCGGTCAGAAGGAGCAGTGGAGAAGGTGGCCGTCTGACTGATGCTTTCAGACAATTTTTTAGTCCGCAGCCCCAAGGTATGATCGGTTCCAGCAACCATCGCCAGCGTCTGATTTACATGGTCCAGGAATACCTAGGGGCAAGGTCAGACTTGGACACATTTCCCACCAAAAATCCTCTGGCTTACTGGGTCTTGAGGATGGATCACTGGCCAGAGCTTGCACAGTATGCAATTGAGCTACCGGCCTGTCCTGCATCCAGCGTTCTTTCGGAACGCACCTTCAGTGCTGCTGGTGGCTTTGTTACCGATCACAGGGTGCGCCTGTCCACCGAATCAGTTGATCGACTGACCTTCATCAAGATGAATCAGTCTTGGATCACCCACAGCTACCAAGCACCTGAAGCTGATGTAACCGAATAATTTTTTTTGAAATATCACATCCTTTAAAGACTGCCTATGCTGATGCTGAGTGACTGTCCTGTTATGTTGATTGTCTATCCTCTTCCTCCTCCGCTGATATGTTGGAAGAACATTTCTGGTTCTGGGTGATGCCATCAGCCCAATTTTTCTGCCTCTGTTTAACAGGGGCGTTTAATTACAATTTTTAATGCAATGCTTTGCAGCAGGGCTAATTCCTGCACTACAAATAGAGTATATGGCAGAGGTTGCAGTGTGGTGGCACCAGCACCAGTACCTAAGGCCCAATTTTTCTGCCCCTGTGTAACAGGGGCGTTTAATTAAAATTTTTGATGCAATGCTTTGCAGCAGGGTTAATTCCTGCACTACAACTAGAGTATAGTGATGACCGAACGGTTCGCCCGGCGGTCGTTTCGTGGCGAATTTTGGCCGTTCGCCCGATCGGCGGACTATTGCCGCTGTTCGCCCGGCGGACATCCGTGTTTACTGTGTAAAAGAACGTTGACCTATGATGACACATCCATCATGGGGTACAGGACAGCCAATTGAGACATTACAGCACATGAACACTTGGACATTCCCCCTAACTTATAAATACACCCGATCTGGCGGCCATTTTACATTCTTTCTTCTGTCACTATAGGGAGAGGTTGCTGTGTGGACCAGGGAGAGATTGCAGTGACCCAAATCGCTAGCTATTTGGTACACAAAAGTTCTTTTCAGGACTGGTATAGGTGTTAGGTGTAGTTCAGGATATAGGTTTGAGGCAGTGCTGTGCTAGTGATTGTTGCAGCAGCCTGAGTGTCTTTTGTCAGTTTAGAGATAAATCATTCACAACCTACTTGTTCCACAAAGGTCCTTATAAGGACTGGTAACCTGGTGTAGGGTGCTATAGTACATAGGGTTGAGTGAGGTACAGTCTGCTATTCCATAAGGACTGGTATAGGTCCACAATACATAGGGTTGAGGTGCACTACTGCTGACCTCTGCCCTATACTGCAGCAGTCCTTTATCAGTATAGGGACTGACGTACAGTCTGCTAATCAGTCACAACCTACTTCTTCCACAAAGGTCCTTATAAGGACTGGTAACTTGGTCTAGGGTGCTACAGTACATAGGGTTGTGTAAGGTACAGTCTGCTATTCTATAAGGACTGGTATAGGTCCACAATACATGATTGAAGTGCACTACTGCTGACCGCTGCCCTATACTGCAGCAGTCCTTTATCAGTATAGGGACTGAGAGTTTTGTCACAGGGTCATTTAAAAAATGACAGGCAGAGGAAGAGGCAGGCCCTTCCGTAGGGGTGGTAGGGGTAGGGCAGGAGCAACAGGCTTGAGCCAAAGTGGGAAGTTGCAGAAGGTGCGTTCAATTCATTTAAAGGACGCACCAGACTTGGTTGAGTGGCTCACTCAGCCTTACTCTTCTGCACCCTCCTCATCCTCTCGATCTGCACCCTCTTCTTCACTCTCTGCTATGTGCACCCCCAAAGACACTACCACCAACAACACCACTACCACCATATACCTTCCGCTTGAGTCACAGGAATTATTTTCTGATCCATATCAAGACATTTCTGATGCGCAGCCACTCTTGGTATTGGATCAGGAAGAGGAGGTAGCAAGAACCGCTACTCAGCAGTCTGACGACAGTACCCAGATCAACCCAAGGAGGAGGTTGGTCCCCGGTGTTGCTGCCTACTCCGAGATCTCTACTTATAGCGGTGGGGAAGGTGACGTCGATGATGACATGTCTAGTGATGTCACGTGGGTACCTACAAGAGAGGAAGAGGAGGGGAGTTCAGAGGGAGATATGGACCAGTAGATAGGGAGGAGAAGCAGGAATAACCTACATTGCACAGGAGGGACAAAGCAGACTGCAAATGTATCAGGAGCGAGTCATCGACCATGTACGGTCACATCTGGTGCTCCCGGGACACCGGCACATGGCTCCTCAGTGTGGGCTTTTTTTTAACGTGTCCGCTGCTGACAATAGCGTTGCCATCTGCAATCTTTGCAGTCAACGCATTAGTCGCGGTAAGCCCAACACTCACCTAGGGACGACCGCCTTAAGAAAGCACATGAGCAGCCATCACCGAGCCCAGTGGGAGAAACGGAACACACAAAGCCACACTCCAGGCTCTCACCGTCCAGTCTCGTCTTCTACTTCTCCTTCTCCTCTCTCTTCACAATTGTCCTCCACTCCACCTTCCATCACGCCAAGCTCACGTTTTTCTGCAAAAAGGCAGGCTTCCGTGGGCCTAATGTTCGAGCGTAAAAAAATGATGACGCCGGATAACCCTCTTGCCCAACGGTTGACGGCTGGCTTGTCAGAACTGATAGCCCGCCAACTACTGCCATATAAACTGGTGGACTCGGAGGCCTTTCGCAAATTTGTGGCCATTGGAACACCACAATGGAAGGTCCCAGGAAGGAAGTATTTCTCACAGAAGGGCATCCCAAAGCTATATGGCCATGTTCAGCGGACATTGTCGGTGCCAAGTTACATCTGACCACAGACACGTGGTCTAGCAAACACGGGCAGGGAAGGTATATCACTTTTACTGCCCACTAGGTGAACCTTCTGACAGCCGTCAAGCATGTAACCCGTAGCACCCGTGTAGATTTTGTTTTACCGCCACGGATTGCATGCAGGCCTGGCTCTTCTTCTCCTCCTCCTCCTACTCCATCCTCCTCCCTCTCCTCCTCGGCTGACTCCTCCTTTTCCTCTGCTAGCATCTCTTCCGCTGCGCCACCCAAGCTCCCCAGAACCTATTCGACATGACAGGTGAGACGTTGCCATGCCGTGCTGCATCTGTTGTGCCTGGAAGCCAAGAGCCACACTGGCCCTGCACTCCTTTCAGCTTTGCGTTCACAGGCAGATCAGTGGCTAACACCGCTCAATTTGACAGTTGGTAAAGTGGTGTGTGACAACGGTGCCAATCTGCTTAGCGCATTGAAACAGGACAAAATCACATCTTGGCACACGTCTTAAACTTGGTCGTGCAGCGATTCGTTGTCAAATACCCTGGGGTCCAGGACATCTTGCGGCAAGCAAGGAAAACCTCGGCCCATTTCAGAAGATCTTACACGGCCATGGCTCGCCTTGCTGACATTCAGCGGCGACACAATCTGCCGGTCAGACGTCTTATTTGCGATTGCCCGATGTGATGGAACTCAACCTTCTATATGCTTGATAGGCTGCTCCAGCAGAAACGTACAGTTAACGTCTACCTGTATGAACTCTGCGGCAGAACCGGTTCTGGGGAGCTGGGTTTTTTTTCACCACGCCAGTGGCTGCTCATGTGCGATGCATGCAGACTTCTGCGCCCATTTGAGGAGATCACCAAACTGGTCAGTCGCAGCCATGGCGCCATCAGTGACATGGTACCTTATGCCTTCTTTATGGAGCGTGCATTGCGTCGTGTCATTGATCAAGCTGTGGAGGAGCAGGAGCGGGAAGATGAGGAAGTCGCAATGCTGGATGAATTCCCAGGGGGGGCTACTCTGAGACAAGTGAACAACAGGAGTCTGAAGAGGAGTCAGAGGAGGATGGTGCCGGGGCAGATGAGGAGGAGCAAGAAGAGCATGCTGTAAACCTTTCTGGATCCCTGTTGTGCGTGGATGGGGAGAGGAGAATGAAGAGGACGACATTATCCTGGATGATGAGCAGGAGCCAGGCCACCACACCGCTTCCAGTTTAGTGCAAATGGGGGCCTTCATGCTCCAGTGTTTTAATAGGGACCCCCGTATAAAAATCATAAGGGTCAAGGACCAGTACTGGGTGGCAACCTACTTAGACCCCCGGTACAAACACAAAATGGTGGAAATGTTACCGCCGTCACAGAGGGTTGGCAGAATGTAGCACTTCCAGGCCTTGCTTCGAGAAATGCTGCATTCTGCTTTTGCATGCGCTGGCAGAGGAGCAATTCCCACTCCCAGAGAAGGGGTTGCGGGTACCAATCCAACAGAGCCTGCAAGAAGAGGCCGGTTTGAAGATGTGTTGGTGACTTCGGATATGAGGTCATTCTTTCAGCCGACCCATCGACAGGTGTCATCCGGATCCAGCATCAGGGAACGCCTAGACTGTCAGGTGTCCGACTACATCGGGTTAACGGCTGATGTGGACGCTCTGAGGAGTGATGAACCCCTGGACTACTGGGTGGGCAGGCTTGACCTCTGGCCAGAGCTTGCCCAATTTGCAATCGAACTGTTGGCTTGCTCCTCGTCTAGTGTCCTGTCTGAAAGGATGTTCAGCGCAGCAGGGGGGATCGTGACCGATAAGCGTACTCGCCTAGCTCACGACAGTGTTAACTACCTCACATTTCTAAAAATGAATGAGGCATGGATCTCGGAGGAATTCAACACATGTTAGAAGAAAATGTAAACTGCGCTAGGATGAGTAATGTGAAATAAACAAAATTAACAAAAATAGGCAGCAGCAATAGATGTGATATGGCACCCAACAGTAATAAAGACAATACAAAGCCGCGCCAACCCTCCCTTACATATAAAATATGAATACAAAAAAGATATTGTAATAATATAAATAAAGACTAGTACAATAAAGTATTAGGTTTCAAAAAAAAAAATTGTGAAAGTGACTCAAAAAGGCCAAAAATGGCATAAAAATAAAAATAAAAATTAAAAGTCCAATTAAAGAAAAGTCCACAGGTGGATCCAAATGGCAAACATAAACGTTCTTAAATGACAGCACCACAGTGGTTCAGCACTTTCCTAGGCGCGTGAGATACCCGTCACCATATATTAAATGCGCTTACCAGAAAATATATGGAATGAAGCATATATAAATGATAAATGGATGACGTCCAAGTAAACCTTCCTCAGCTGGGTCAGCACTCCATCCCTTAGCGGTGATTCCAAGGTAATAATCTATTCAGTGGTCTCGGTAAGATACGCTCAGAGGCCCACAGAAAAGAAAGGGACTAACATAGCGTAATAACGTAGGAACAGTTTAATAAATAAAAGTATTGCACTTACAGGTTTGTAGATAAAATACAGCATAAAGGAGCAAACATAAAAAGCCGGCCGGCTTGGGGGTTCCCCATTGACAACGTCTGGTATGACGAAACGCGTCTGGGAGGGCACGCAGTGACGCCACCACGTTGTAGGAGAGGAGGACGGGCTCCTGTTTGCCGGCCGGCTTTTTATGTTTGCTCCTTTATGCTGTATTTTATCTACAAACCTGTAAGTGCAATACTTTTATTTATTAAACTGTTCCTACGTTATTACGCTATGTTAGTCCCTTTCTTTTCTGTGGGCCTCTGAGCGTATCTTACCGAGACCACTGAATAGATTATTACCTTGGAATCACCGCTAAGGGATGGAGTGCTGACCCAGCTGAGGAAGGTTTACTTGGACGTCATCCATTTATCATTTATATATGCTTCATTCCATATATTTTCTGGTAAGCGCATTTAATATATGGTGACGGGTATCTCACGCGCCTAGGAAAGTGCTGAACCACTGTGGTGCTGTCATTTAAGAACGTTTATGTTTGCCATTTGGATCCACCTGTGGACTTTTCTTTAATTGGACTTTTCATTTTTATTTTTATTTTTATGCCATTTTTGGCCTTTTTGAGTCACTTTCACAATTTTTTTTTTGAAACCTAATACTTTATTGTACTAGTCTTTATTTATATTATTACAATATCTTTTTTGTATTCATATTTTATATGTAAGGGAGGGTTGGCGCGGCTTTGTATTGTCTTTAATTCAACACATGTGACCAGTAGACCATGTATATGTCTATAAACAATTTTTTTAATCGAGCACACAGACCTTCTTTCTTCATTTGGCTCACTTCCTTGTCCAAAAAAAGCACACCGTACTATATGCCCATACCCTTCTCTTTGAAGAGGTTGAGCAGTGTCATATTTCTACTGGGGCTGCTTATTATGAGGGGCTCCCACCATCCCTGTGCTGACTTCCTCCTGGGGCTGCTTATTATGAGGGGCTCCCACCATCCCTGTGCTATGCTGACTTCCTCCTGGGGCTGCTTATTATGAGGGGCTCCCACCATCCCTGTGCTGTGCTGACTTCCTCCTGGGGCTGCTTATTATGAGGGGCTCCCACCATCCCTGTGCTGTGCTGACTTCCTCCTGGGGCTGCTTATTATGAGGGGCTCCCACCATCCCTGTACTGTGCTGACTTCCTCCTGGGGCTGTACCTCTGCTGTGCATATTATGAGGGGCTCCCACCATCCCTGTGCTATGCTCATTATGAGGGGCTCCCACCATCCCTGTGCTATGCTGACTTCCTCCTGGGGCTGCTTACAGTGCAGGTGTCAGTGTTGTATATCACGGTGCTGGTGTCAGTGCTGTATATCACGGTGCTGATGTGAGTGCTTTATGTCACGGTGCTGATGTCAGTGCTCTCTATCACGGTGCTGGTGTCAGATCACTCTATCACGGTGCAGGTGTCATTGCTGTATATCACGTTGCTGATGTCAGTGCTCTCTATCACAATGCTGCTGTCAGTGCTGTATGTCACGATGCTGGTGTTAGTGCTTTATGTCACGCTGCTGATGTCAGTGCTCTCTATCAGGGTGCTGTTGTCAGATGACTATCACGGTGCAGGTGTCATTGCTGTATGTCACGCAGCTGATGTCAGTGCTCTCTATCACGGTGCTGCTGTCAGTGCTGTATATCACGATGCTGGTGTTAGTGCTTTATGTCACGCTGCTGATGTCAGTGCTCTCTATCACGGTGCTGTTGTCAGATCACTCTGACAGTTGCGGGTCATCTCCTGCACCTTTTTCTTTGCCTACCCTGACCTTCCCTCTCCTCCATTGCCTTCATGTGCTCCACAGTCCTGAATTGTCACAACAATTTCACATGTAAAAAAGAATGCTTGTAGTTGTCGATCCCAGATTCACCTCATACATGTGTTATGTCATTGGCCATGTGGTGGGACTATGTTTGCACAGCTATTAATTATTTTGTGGCTGCAAACTTGACCTGTAGGTTTGCAAACTTCGCCTCCCATTGAAGTCAATGGGGCCCGCCGCGAACGTTACAGTTCGCGAACGATCGGGCGTGTTCGTGGTCTGCGTTCGCGGTCTGCGTTCGCGAAATGTCCCGTCGGAAGTTCGTCCATCACTACTAGAGTATATGGGAGAGGTTGCAGTGTCGTGGCACCAGCACCAGTGCCTAAGGCCCAATTTTTCTGCCCCTGTTTAACAGGGACATGTAATTACAATTCTTGATATAATATTTCACAGGAGGGCCTTTTCCTGTGCCCACCCAGAGTAACTGTGAGGACTTATAGTGTTGTGGCACCAGCACCACAACCACCAAAGGTCAGTTTTTCTACCACTGTTCAACAATGGCATGTAATTACAATTCTTGATATAATCGTTCACAGCAGGGTGCTTCAGCGCCCACCAAGAGTCACTTTGAGGGCTTACAATGTTGTGGCAAAACCAACACCTTGTTCTGCCATTTCTGCAGAGCATATAGGGCAGGCCCCTACTTTCAAACATCCAACTTACAAACATCTCCTACTCGCAAACGGAAGGAGACAACAGCAAGTGAGATGAAAAAAGATGTACGACAAAACAAATTATACAGGGGTGATAACCCTTCCCTATGTTTTCCAAAAAGCTTAAAAATAGTTTTCTTGACTGGAGCTACACTTTAAAAATGTACCAGTTGAAAATTACAAACAGATTCAACTTAACACAACAAACCTACACAGTCCCTGTCTTGTTTGCACCGCCTGTATACTGCTGTTCTGAGTATATAGGGCCTGGGGGCCACACATATTTCCTTTTTTTAATATGGGTAGGGGGTTCCACTTAATATGCGTACAAGACCCAAAGGGGCTGGTAATGGGCAGGGAGGGCTACCCATGCCATTTTTCTCAATGATTTTCAACCATATTGCAGGAACCAGATATAACATTAAAACCGCAAGCAGTTTTAAATGAGGTTATTTCCGTTAAATGTCATTTTGTGCAGGGACTGTTCTAAACACGGGAAACACATGGCACTTCACAGGCATACTACAGACACCCCCCAGGCACCATATTTAAAGGAATAGTTCACTTTTTTTTTCACTTTAATCATCATTAAAATCAGTGCTCCAGCCAAAACGGCCATTTTTAAAAAGATTTTAGGCATTCACCCATGTCCCATGGGGCAGGAGCCAGGTCCCCAAACCCTTTTTAGGACAACATCTTGCATATTAGCCGCTAAAATTAGCACTTTTAATTTCGAACGTTCGAGTCCCAGACTTCAATGGGGTTCTAAAGTGCATACGAATTTGGGGTCCGTTCAAAAGTTCTGGTGCAAACCGAACCGGGGGGGTGTTCGGCTCATCCCTATTCATCACCTCATCCTCTATTACCCCAAGGAGTCCCAAGAGTGGCCTACATATATTCAGGAGATCAAAAGTGTCTGCAATAAACTGGGACACCTGTGACCTCAACGGTCTTACTTTACCACACTCCCACACCATGTGAATAAAGGTACCATCTGCCACCTGGCACTTGTGGCAAGTAGGGTCATCTCTTCTGCTCATCCTGAATAGTCTGTGTGGGGTATAATACATTTGGTGAAGGTATCGTAACTGTATACGTTTGTCCCGAGCTGAAATGACTGTGGGCCCATAGGAGGTTAGAACTTCCTCCCACTGGGCCTTAGTCATCTCCGGAATCACCTCCGTCCATCTGCTCCTCATTTTTTCCTCACTGGGCTGTTTTTTGGCCAGAAGAACCGCATAATAGGTAGAGATATGTTGTGTGTGGTCCGGTTCGGCAAGCAATTTTTCCATTCTTGTGTTTTCCAAAAGTATTGGCCCAGTCTCAAATTGAGCATGAGCCGTATGTTTGAATCTGGCGTACTGGACTGCCCATGAGTCAGGAATATCCAACTCTCTTTTCAACTGTGCAAATGTTTTAAGGTCCCCATTGTCAAAGAGCTGATGTAAATAGACAAGGCCATGCCTCGCCCACCTATGTCCATCGTCCAGGAGGAAAAAATCTTTCAAACAAGCGTTAAACCACAGGGGAGCATTTGGCGATAAATAGGAGGGTGCATCCTGTATATGTCTTGTACATGTCTCTAGCACCTGTTTAGCTGGTTTGAGTGCAGTCATGCCCCTTTCCGTCAGCACTTCACCTCTAAAGAAGAAATGTAAAAGCGTCTCATAGGAGGATGCCACAGCTGCCTCCACTGCTGTCGCTGCGTTGTTCAGCTGCGGAAACATACGCCAATGAGCCTGAACTGACTGTGACGCCAAGTAGTACATACGAAGATTTGGGATTGCCAGACCCCCTCTCCCCACCGGCAGTTGCAGAATGGTCAGCGATACTCTTTTTGCCACCCCACAAAAAGGAGGTCAGCAAGGAGTCAATATATCCGAAAGTCTTTTTAGGGATAAACCGCGGGGCATTAGAGACTATGTATAGAAATTGCGGGAGATAAATCATTTTAAACAAGTTAGCTCTTCCTAATAAAGTGAGCGGGAGTTCCTTCCATTTTTGTATTCTGTCCCTAAAGTCTCTAATTACCGGCCAGAGATTCATCTCCGTGAATGACTCGACAGGCAATTGAACGTGTATCCCTAGATATTTAAATTGGGTTGTGACTGTCAGAGGACATCGAGGAGGGGGCATTAAACCTGGCTGCGGGTCTAGGGGAAATAGTGTTGATTTGGCCCAGTTAATCCAAAACCCCAAAAAGTCTCCAAATTCCTTGATCACCCGGAATGCATTGGCTAGTGATTGGTCAGGGTTAGTGATGGACGAACTTCCGACGGGACGTTTCGTGAACGCGGCCGAACCGGAACGTTTGCGGCGGGCCCCATTGACTTCAATGGGAGGCAAACTTCACCAGCCTACAGGTCAAATTTGCAGCCATAAAATAATTAATAGCTGTGTAAACATAGTCCCACCACATGGCCAATGACATAACACATGTATGAGGTGAATCTGGGATCGACAACTACAAGCATTCTTTTTTTATATGGGAAATTGTTGACAATTCAGGACTGTGGAGCGCATGAAGGCAATGGAGGAGAGGAAAGGTCAGGGACCAGGGTAGGCAAAGAAGAGGGTGCAGGAGATGATCGCCAGCAGCGTGACATACAGCAATGACACCTGCACCATGATAGAGAGCACTGACATCAGCACCGTGATAGAGAGCACTGACATCAGCACCGTGATATACATCACTGACACCTGCACCGTTGTACGTGGCAAGTACGTTGCCACCCAGTACTGGTCCTTGACCCTTATGCTTTTTATATGGGGGTCCCTATTAAAACACTGGAGCATGAAGGCCCCCATTTGCACTAAACTGGAAGCGGTGTGGTGGCCTGGCTCCTGCTCATCATCCAGGATAATGTCATCCTCTTCATTCTCCTCTCTCCATCCACGCACAACAACAGGGGTCCCAGAAAGGTTTAAAGCATGCTCTTCTTGCTCCTCCTCATCCGCCCCGGCACCATCCTCCTCTGACTCCTCTTCAGACTCCTGTTGTTGACTTGTCTCAGATAGAGTAGCCCCCCCTGGGAATTCATCCAGCATTGCGACTTCCTCATCTTGCCGCTCCTGCTCCTCCACAGCTTGATCAATGACACGACGCAATGCACGCTCCATAAAGAAGGCATAAGGTACCATGTCACTGATGGCGCCATGGCTGCGACTGACCAGTTTGGTGATCTCCTCAAATGGGCGCAGAAGTCTGCATGCATGTCGCGCATTAGCAGCCACTGGCGCGGTGAAAAAAAACCCAGCTCCCCAGAACCTGTTCTGCCGCAGAGTTCATACAGGTAGACGTTAACTGCATGTTTCTGCTGGAGCAGCCTATCAAGCATATAGAAGGTTGAGTTCCATCGCGTCGGTCAATTGCAAATAAGACGTCTGACCGGCAAATTGTGTGGCCGCTGAATGTCAGAAAGGCGAGCCATGGCCATGTAAGATCTTCTGAAATGGGCCCAGAATTTCCTTGCCTGCCGCAAGATGTACTGGACCCCAGGGTATTTGACAACGAATCGCTGCACGACCAAGTTTAAGACCTGTGCCATGCATGGCACGTGCGTGATTTTGCCCTGTTTCAATGAGCTAAGCAGATTGGCACTGTTGTCACACACCACTTTACCAACTGTCAAATTGAGCGGTGTTAGCCACTGATCTGCCTGTGAACGCAAAGCTGAAAGGAGTGTCGGGCCAGTGTGGCTCTTGGCTTCCAGGCACAACAGACGCAGCACGGCATGGCAACGTCTCACCTGGCATGTCGAATAGGTTCTGGGGAGCTTGGGCGGTGCAGCGGAAAAGGAGGAGTCAGCCGAAGAGGAGAGGGAGGAGGATGGAGTAGGAGAAGAAGGGCCAGGCCTGCATGCAATCCGTGGCGGTAAAACCAAATCTACACGGGTGCCACGGGTTACATGCTTGATGGCTGTCAGAAGGTTCACCCAGTGGGCAGTAAAAGTGATATACCTTCCCTGCCCGTGTTTGCTAGACCACGTGTCTGTGGTCAGATGTATCTTGGCACCGACACTGTGTGCCAGAAATACATTCACTTGCCGCTGAACATGGCCATATAGCTCTGGGATGCCCTTCTCTGAGAAATACTTCCTTCCTGGGACCTTCCATTGTGGTGTTCCAATGGCCACAAATTTGCGAAAGGCCTCCGAGTCCACCAGTTTATATGGCAGTAGTTGGCGGGGTATAGGTTCTGACAAGCCAGCCGTCAACCGTTGGGCAAGAGGGTTATCCAGCGTCATCATTTTTTTACGCTCGAACATTAGGCCCACGGAAGCCTGCCTTTTTGTAGAAAAACGTAAGCTTGGCGTGATGGAAGGTGGAGTGGAGGACAATTGTGAGGAGAGAGGAGAAGGAGAAGTAGAAGACGAGGCTGGATGGTGAGAGCCTGCAGTGTGGCTTTGTGTGTTCCGTTGCTCCCACTCGGCTTGGTGATGGCTGCTCATGTGCCTTCTTAAGGCGATCGTCCCTAGGTGAGTGTTGGGCTTACCGCGACTAATGCGTTGACTGCAAAGATTGCAGATGGCAACGCTATTGTCAGCAGCGGACACGTTAAAAAAAGCGCACACTGTGGAGCCATGTGCTGGTGTCCTGGGAGCGCCAGATGTGACCGTACATGGTCGATGACTCGCTCCTGATACATTTGCAGTCTGCTTTGTCCCTCCTGTGCAATGTAAGTTATTCCTGCTTCTCCTCCCTATCTGCTGGTCCATATCTCCCTCTGAACTCCCCTCCTCTTCCTCTCTTGTGGGCACCCACGTGACATCACTAGACACGTCATCATCAATGTCACCTTCCCCACCGCTCGGAGAAGGCAGCAACACCGGGGACCAACCTCCTCCTTGGGCTGATCTGGGTACTGTCATCAGACTGCTGAGTAGCAGTTGTTGCTACCTCCTCTTCCTGATCCAATACCAAGAGTGGCTGTGCATCAGAAATGTCTTCTTGATATGGATCGGAAAATAATTCCTGTGACTCAAGCGGAAGGTATGTGGTGGTGGTGGTGTTGTTGGTGGTAGTGTCTTTGGGGGTGCACATAGAGAGTGAAGAAGAGGGTGCAGATCGAGAGGATGAGGAGGGTGCAGATGAGTAAGGTTGAGTGAGCCACTCAACCAAGTCTAATGCGTCCTTTAAAGTAATTGAACGCACCTTCTGCAACTTCCCACTTTGGCTCAAGCCTGTTGCTCCTACCCTAACCTTACCACCCCTGTGGAAGGGCCTGCCTCTTCCTCTGCCTGTCATTTTCTAAATGACCCTGTGACAAAACTTTCAGTCCCTATACCGATGAAGGACTGCTGCAGTATAGGGCAGCGGTCAGCAGTAGTGCACCTCAACCCTATGTATTGTGGACCTATACCAGTCCTTATAGAATGGCAGACTGTACCTCACTCAACCCCATGTACTATAGCACCCTACACCAGGTTATTACCAGTCCTTATAAGGACCTTTGTGGAACAAGTAGGTTGTGAATGATTAGCAGACTGCAGCAGAAGGGCAGCAGTCAAGTATAATATTCCTTCTATATTTGGAAGAAAGAATATTATACGTGTACAAGCCTATTACCATTCCACTGATACCAGTCCTGAAAAGAACCTTTGTGGACCTAATATAGTAACAGCTGCTGATTAAACTGACCCTCACTGCCTCACACACAGCTTCCTGCCTGTCCCTATATAAACTGACAAAACAGAGGCTGCTGGAACAATAACTGGAATAGCACTTTTGTGGACCTGATAGTAACAACTAATGACTAAACTGACTGTCCCTGCAGCAGACACAGCGCTCTGTCCCTTTCTCTAAACTGACAAAAGACACTCAGGCTGCTGCAACAATCAGTAGCACAGCAAACCTATATACACCTAACACCTCAATGTCACCCCGAGTCCTAAGTTTGGCTGCCAGGGGCTCTATAGCCAGAGCAAAAAGGAGAGGGGATAGGAGACATGCCTGCCGTGTCCCCCTCCCAAGCCAAAAAGAGTTCGAAATATGTCCGTTCACTCCGATACATGCTCGGGGGTCATTATATAGTAATCTAACCCAGTTCACAAACCTCGGTCCAAAACCCATTTTATCCAGTAGGGAGAACATGTATTTCCACTCGACCGAATTGAATGCCTTTTTTGTATCGAGTGAGGCTATCACTCGGCTACCGATATTAGCATGGGAAATTTGCATATTCACATAGAGTCTTGTGAGGTTCATTGGAGTGCAGCGGCCTGGGATAAAACCTGTTTGATTGGAGTTCATCAGTTTGAGAATCACCAATTGCAATCTACAGGCCCAAATTTTGGCCAGTATTTTGGCATCATTATTGATCAAAGAGATCGGTCTATACGATTCACATTCTTGTGGGTCCTTCCCGGGCTTTGGGATCAAAACGATCAAAGCTTCGCGCATGGATTCCGGCAAGATACCTTCTTTTTCTGCAGCCACAAACACTTTTAGAAAGCGAGGGACTAAACTCTCCTTGTGGAGCTGGTACCATTCCGCCGGGAAACCGTCTAGTCCAGGTGACTTGCCCGGGCTGAAGGAGGAAATGGCACCAGCTATTTCTTCAGAGGTGATAGAATGCACCCTGTAGTGCACTCAGTAAATTGGAGTTCCACCAGTTTTTTCATTTATTAAAAGTCAGCAGCTACAAAGTGTAGCTGCTGACTTTTAATAATCGCATTCACCTGTCCCACGGTCCATCGATGTGGCTGCACGTAGCATCTCTCCTCTCCCCCTCCTCTCCTTAGCGCCATCATATCTACTGTTGGCAGTGACACGCACCCGTGACAGCTTACGGCCGGACGTGCACTGCACTCTGCCATTGGCCAGACAATGGTCCCAGAAGATTGCTGGCAGAGAGGGGCCGCCCAGTAATTTTTTTTGTTTATTAAAAGTCAGCAGCTACAAAAAAAAGTGTATCTTCTGACTTTTACTAAAAAGACACTCACCTGTCCCACAATCCAGCGATGTGGCCACCGGAACCCTCCATTCTCTCCCCTGCCTGTCCACGGCGCTGGCAATACTACTGTGGGCATCCAGGTGTGACATCTTGCAGCTTCACAGCCAGGTGCGCATGTCTCTCTGCTCTGTCCTGCACAGCCGGGCAATCTTCTGGGACCTGTGATGTGTCCCAGAAGATTGCAGAGAGGAAGGGAATTGAATCGAATCATTGACCAGATAATCGTAATCGTAATCGAATCGAATCGTGAGACCAGTGAAGATGCGCACCCCTAGTGACTTGAGTCTGAGACTATACAGACATATCCCTCCACCCGGCACAGCCAGCAGACAACACAACAAGTAATCCTGGGGGGATTGTTCTGTCAGAGATCTTGTCATACCCGGGTATGGGGCAGAAGACCCAAATCACATACCCCAGGTGCCTAGATCTAGTTACATCTATGGGGAAAATCCCAATTTTTCTGTCAGCTGAACCCCAGAATCTCCATAAATCCAGTCTAGATACATAAATTGTGTCGGCAGCACAGAGAAGGAAGATTATCACCCAGTCCCCGTCCTACTCTGGACCAATCAGTGAGCAGTATGGGTGGAGGAATGGATTTAGTGTTAATGACCCACCTGTGCTGATCTCTGTAGGAGTGTCCTCCTCTATAAATGTCCCCGTTATTCCATCCTCCTCCATAGACTGCTGATCATCCCTCACATACCTCTCTTCTTCTTCTGATTTCACCTCAAATTCTATATCCATTGGATCTCCACTCTAAACCAAGAAAATGAGAGAGAATATCATCTGTAAGATAGAAGATTTATTATTGTGACATCACATAAAAATCCCACACATTGTCTCCAGGAGTCCATGTTCTAGATGCTCCATCCCACCAACCTTGTAACAGTGGGGGATGGTGTGACCTTCCTGTGTGGAATCCCGGGAATACAGAGGATGGGGACATCTCTCTGGTGGGTTCCTGGTATTTGGTGGCTCCATCATATCCTTGTGTCCTTCTGAAAACTCCTCCATCACTCCATACTCCTCATCCTCCTCTTTATACTCTTCTTTAATATAAATATTATTATCCCCGAGGTTTCCACTCTGAATATATAATAAAACATTCATTGTAACAATCATACTGTGTATAAATCAGAACTACCAATAATTGTCAATCATCTACCTGATGATGGTGGGGGATGGTGTGACCTTCCTGTGTGGAATCCCGGGAATACAGAGGACGGGGACATCTCTCTGGTGGGTTCCTGTAGCTGGATGACTCCACCATGGTGTCCTGGTACAGATCTTTGTGTTCTTTTAGAAACGCCTCCATCACCCCATCCTCATCATCCTCCTCTTTTATCTCTTCTTTAACCTCAACTTTAGAATCTCTCAGGTTTCCACTCTGAATATATAATAAAAATGACATCAATGGTAACAATGCAGATAATGTACAGATCCTAATGATACTATCAGTGATTGTTCCTCATCTACCTGATGATGGTGGGGGATGGTGTGATCTTCCTGTGTGGAATCCCGGGAATACAGAGGACGGGGACATCTCTCTGGTGGGTTCCCATTACTGGATCCATCTGTAGGAAACACACACACTGACTGAATACATTGTTTCTATGTGTTTATCAGATGATGGGGGATCTAGGTGGAGCCTCCGTACTGCTCTCTCCTTTACAATAAAGTCTCCTCTTACCCGGTGATGTGAGGGGCGGCTGATTGGCCATCATGACGTCCTTGTAGAGATCCTTGTGTCCTTCTAAATACTCCCACTCCTCCATGGAGAAATAGACAGTGACATCCTGACACCTTATAGGAACCTGACACACACAATGATACAGTCACCATCCAGACACATCCCTTGTCTGTTACTGGATAATGTCCCAGAATCCTCCTCACCTCTCCTCCATCATCTCTCTGGTGACTTCTAGAATCTTCTTTGTATTTCTCTATTCTATCAGGGAGGGAGGTGGAGGCAATGTGATGGTCATATGATCTCCAGACTTCACAGGAGGAAAACTCTAGATCTCAACACAAATAGTACAATCAAATGATATTCCCAGAATCCTCCTCACCTCTCCATTCAGGTCTCCATTTTATTAAAGCCCCACTTCAGACTGAGATATGATTTACCCACACAGGACCCCCACACTATGCAGGATAAAAGCTTGTAGCAGGTATTCTGATGTCATTACATACAATGCAGGACCAACAATCCCACTTTGCTAGTGAGGATGCCAAGGGTCTGCCCACATCCTAAGAGCATCAGGAAAAAAAAGTCAGAAAGAGGGACATTGCTAGAAGGAGCTGTGTGATGTCACAGGACATATAGACTCTGGATGGAGGGACATGGGGGGGGAGCTGTGAGGTCAGTGTGATGTCATAGGCCAAGTTTCCACCCCCCAGGATCACTGCAGGTGTGGAGAAAAGCTGTGTAAGAGGATATGGAGGAGAGATGAGGAGGAGATCCAGGAATCAGGATAAAGGTCAGGACAAGCAACAGACGAGCGCATCCAAGAGATGAAGCCGGGGTCATTACACAGAAAATCAATCCAAGGAAACAACAAGCAGGACGAGGAATAGCAAGAAGGAGCTCAGAGACAAATGAGAATATTGCTCAGCCAATGGGAGATGATCTCAGCATGACTTATATAATGAAGGAGATGAGGGGGAGGGGAGGAAGTCACTTATGGTGACCATAGAGACATGGAAATTCAGCTGGTTCAGCAGGGATCGGTCACATTTCCATCCATGTGTGGTCACTGCCGGATAAAAGTCACTCCATCAGAGACTGCAGCCAATAGCTTCATCACTGATCTGTGTATTCTGAGAGCGGAGGAGCGCCCCCCATTGTCAGAATACAATAGTGCAGCGGGGAGGAATCCCCCATCCCCCTCCAATGTGTGGATGGGGGAATCACTTCAGTTTTTTCCTCTCATTCCGCTGGATGAACGATAAAACTGAACCATGTATGGCCAGATTTGGAAGGAAGATATATTCATCATCAACTGATCACCCTGAAGGGGTTAATCTACATATTACCTCCTCTCCCGCCAGATCCAGCAACGTCTCCTCACTACGTCCTTCCAAATGGAATGTCCTATGTACATGACATCATTTCCTGTCTGTAGCTGACATCACTTCCTGTCTGTATTCCATAGAGACTTTTTTTGCTGCGTAGAGGTGAGATCACCACCTTGTGGAGCTCAGAGGAACTGCAGCTGAAGAAACGTCTCGTAGAGTGAACACGGCTGTTTCAAGTATTATTATTATTATTATTATTATTATTATTATTATAATACAGGATTTATATCTACGCAGCACTTTACAGTATAGAAATGAAGACACTGCAAGTTGTTTGAGGAGTCATATTGAATTGTATAACAGGAACAGCAAACACAGAATAGGAAACAGTAAGTACAAGCAACGCAATATTACCATAGAGTATTGTTATGGATGATGTTATGGATGATATGTTTATTTAAATGCAACTCTATGGTGCATCTCTGTTGTACCTCTTCCTGTGTTGTGTTTCCTGTTCCTGCTGGGTCTTTCAGTAAACATGGCTCATGTACAGTAATGTCTTGTGTTGTCTCTCTACATACATCACATCAAACATGGTGTCAGAAGATTTCTGGATCCATGCTCTTCCCACACATTTGATGCTGAGAGCCTGCCAGCCTTGATGTGAGTGTTCTTGGAACTGATTTTGCCTCCTGACAATTGCAGGCCTGTCCTGGATGCTGAGTATTTGCAGCAAGGAAAACAGCATCATGGCAGCTAACAGCATTGCACGGCCTGAGGCAATGAGGGTGAGGGGAGATGTCAGCAGTAACTGGGACAATTTCAGGGCAGAGTTTGAGGACTTCTCCCTAGCCACAGGGTTAGATGAGAAGCCTGCAGCAGTGCAAGCAGCCACACTGAGGAGGGTGATGGGCAGTGAATGCCGCCATGTTTACAAGCATAATCTGAACCTCACAGAGGAGCAAAAGAGTGACACCAAAACCATTCTGGGTGCATTAGAAGCTTTCTTCAGACCCTCTAAAAATGTCCTATATGAAAGATAAATATTTGGCTGCTGTAAGCATGAAGACTGTGAATCAATAGACAGGTTTGTCGCACGGCTAAGAGAAAAAGCTGCAAGCTGTGAGTACGGCTCTCTGAGAGATGAACGTATTCCTGATAAAATAGTTTTGGGTATCACCAGTGAAAGCACACGCCGCCGCTTGTTGAGGAAACGCGATTTAGATCTACAAACAGCAATTGCGATATGTGGCACTGCAGAACTTACTGACAAACATATGCAAGCTATGGAGCAGGATAAACGGATTGACAATATCAATGCAGCCTCTAAACAACAGCAAAGCTACAAAAACCACCAGCATAAGTTTCAGCACAAGGGTCACCTACACAACTCACCTGGGAGGAAGAGGGTCACCTACACAACTCACCTGGGAGGAAGCCGGCATCATGCAAGTATTGCGGCAATGTGCATGTACGAGAGAAAGAAAAGTGTCCTGCATATGGGAAAATCTGTACTGCACGTGGTAAACCAAATCACTTTGCAAGAGTTTGTCTCTCCAGTAAAACGGAAGCAAGGAAGCTGCACACAATTGAGCAAACGTCAGATCCGGAGGATACACACCTGCTCAGCACTCATATGGTTTACTCCTCAGAATGCATTGGTGCTGTAAACACAAAGGGCAATAAATGGTTTGTAAACCTTAGATTACACAATATAATCCAACCCTGCCAGCTGGACTCGGGTGCAACGTGTGATGTCATGAGTATAAAGGACAAAATGAAACTGGCACCCAGAGCACCCCTTCAGCCTAGTATCACCAAACTAAAGTTGTATTCAGGGGAACTAATGGAATCATTGGGGCTATTCCAAACAGAATGCAGCATACGTGATTGTGTACACAAACTGAACTTTGAGATTGTTGATGCCAATCAGAAACCGCTATTATCAGGTTCAACATGTGAGCGCCTTGGACTGACGCTGTTCACCATTCCTGCTGAGCTACATAATATTGATAATCAGCCTGCAAAATCTCTGACTAGGCCACTGACAAAACAGCAAATTCTTCACGCCTACAGTGATGTGTTTGAGGGCCCAATTGTCTCTGTTCCAGGAGAGGTTTGTTTTGAACTTGATCCTCCCATTCAACCTGTACAATGTGCCCCACGCAATGTGCCTATCGCCATTAAGCCACAGGTTAAAGCTCAACTAGATAAATATGAAGCTGAAGGACATCTAACTTCAGTAACAGAGCCTACACATTGGATCAGTAACATGGTTGTTATCAGAAAGCCTGAGAAGATCAGAATATGCATTGATCCCAAGTTTCTGAATATGGCCCTGAAACGGTCACACTACTTAATGCCAACACTCGATAATATTTTGCACAAACTACCTAAAGCACGTGTCTTCACACTTGTCGATGCTGGAGATGCCTTTTTACAGTGCAAGCTGGATGAAAAGAGTAGCTACATGACCACGTTCTGGACTCCTTGGGGCAGAAAGAGATGGCTCAAACTACCAATTGGAGTCTCTGTAGCACCTGAGGTATACCAGCGAAAGCAGCATGAACTATTAGGTGATCTTCACGGAATTGAGCCAATAGCTGATGACACTCTTATAGTTGGCTGCGGTAATACAGATGAGGAGGCTGAGCATGACCATGATGAAAATTTAAAGCGGGAGTAAACCCAGTTTCAAAAAACACTTACATTCCCGGCATGCCGGAAATGCTAACTTTCACATTGGTTGTGCTCTCAACCAAACTTTCAAACCATCCAATGGCTGGTTTCAGAACTGATCACATGTGCAGCATTATGGCATGGAATCATTAGAGGCCAAGATGGCAGCTTCCTTGACTGAAAACGATAGAAGGGTTTACTTCCACTTTAATAGTGCTGCTAGATCGTTGTAGGCAGGTGATGCTGAGGCTTAGTGTAAAGAAATTGCAGTTCAAGGTGGAAGAAGTCCGTTTCCATGGACACATCCTGTCTTCGCAAGGCTTAAAAGCGGACCCGGATAAGATTAAAGCCATTGCGGACATGCCACAGCCTGCTGATGTCAAAGCGGTACAGAGATTTATTGGCTTTGTTACATACCTAGCAAAATTCCTGCCACACTTGTCTGAGTTGTGTGAGCCATTAAGGTGACTTCTGGACAAAGATGCAGTTTGGCACTGGCTTCCCAAGCATGACTGGGCAGTGGAGGATATAAAACGCTTGGTCACCTCTGCCCCAGTGTTGAAATACTATGATGCTGCAAAGCCTGTTACGATACAAAGTGACTCCAGTAAAAATAGTCAAGGTTGTTGCCTTTTGCAGAAAGGTCAGCCAGTTGCATATGCGTCCAGAGCTCTTTCATCAGCTGAGCAAAATTATGCTCAAATTGAGAAGGAATGTTTAAGCATTGTATTTGCCTGCCAGAGTTTCCATCATTATCTTTATGGACGGGATTCAATTACAGCTGAAACTGATCACAAACCTCTGATAGCCAAATTCAAAAAGCCCCTTTTGTGTGCTCCCAAGCGTTTGCAGAGCATGATGCTTACATTGCAGCATTACAACCTTAATGTTGTCTACAAGCCAGGATGTGAAATGTATATCAGTGATACCCTGAGCAGAGCTACGTCAGATAATAACCTGGAGGTGAGCATCATACAATTTGTCTGCTGCCACAGGAACAACATTTCTTTGCCGATATCAATCAAGTGGACTATCTTAATGTCACAAATCAGTGACTACATCAACTCCTACAGCACACTGACAGCGATGCATCTTTACAAGCTTTGAAGTCTATTGTTTTGAGTGGGTGGCCAGATGAAAAAGAGGCTGTACCTGGAATTGTAAGGGAATACTGGTCCTTTAGAGATGAGATCAGTATACAAAATGGTATCTTGTACAAAGGTCCAAGGGTCATCGTGCCAATGTCACTGAGAGCAGAGATGTTATTACGCATACACTCCAGCCATATTGGTGGTGAAGCATGCTACAGACAAGCTCGTGATACTCTTTACTGGCCCAACATGCATGGTGAAATCAAGGACTTGTCCCAGTAATTGTCCCACCTGCAATGAATATGCCCAATTACAACAAAAAGAAACCATGATGTCACATGAGATACCTACACGACCGTGGCAGTTTATCAGTATGGATTTATTCAACTATGCAGGCAAGGAATACCTGCTATTAGTCGATCATTATTCAGACTTCTGGGAAATAGACCTTCTTCCCAACTGATCCACCGAAGCTACAATTAAAAGGTGCAAGGCTCAGTTTGCACGTCATGGCCAACCAGATACAGTAATCTCTGACAATGGGCCTCAGTTTGCAAGCCTAAAATTCAGAAAATTTCAATTTGCCACTGAATGGGAATTTGAGCATGTTACTTCCTCACCACGTCATCCACAGGCTAATGGCAAAGCTGAATCAGCTGTAAAGATTGTTAAAAATGTATGCAAGTAAGCACAAAGTGAGGGTGAAGACCCATGGAAGGCCATTTTACATTGGAGAAACACTCTGACTGAAGGCATGGATAACAGTCCGGCACAAAGACTGATGTCAAGGAGATTAAAGACCTCCTTACCAGTAGTAAATAGACTGCTCGAACCCTCTGTCACACAAGGTGTTACTGACAAGTTAAGGATTATGAGACAAGTGTCAAAGGCACGATCTGACACATCGGCCAGAGATTTGCCAGAATTGAATATTGGAGAAGGAATCCGTATGGAACCATTACCTGGAGACGGAACAGGCCGTTGGAGAATAGGTACTTGTCTGCAAAAGGTTGCACCACGCTCTTATCTTGTGCATGTTGAAGGAACTCTCTATTACCACAACTGAGTGGATTTGAGAGTGGCAGAGCAGCCTGAATCTCAGTATCCCATTGATAGATCGGACTCACCCAGTATCATAAGGACATAATCACCCATTGACAGTGAGGCATGTACAGAGGCAATGCCTCATACCAACGGCAATGATGGTTCTGGGCAAGCAAGTATACCCGACAGCTTTCAAGTGTAGAGCATGCCGGTACGTGATGAGAGGAGCTCAGTAACTTCAGAGAGGGCTAAAGGGATCCTTGCACAAGGTCAAGTCTTCACCCGTAGTGGTAGATGTTCAAAACCACCTACCAGACTTAACCTGTAGACTGTGCTATTGCTGTGTCTCTTTTGAATTTCACAATGTTCATTTATTAACACTAAAAGGGGGAGATTTTATGGATGATGTTTCTTTAAATGCAACTCTATGGTGCATCTCTGTTGTACTTCTTCCTGTGTTGTGTTTCCTGTTCATGCTGGGTCTTTCAGTAAAGATGGCTCATGTACAGTAATGGCTTGTGCTGTCTCTCTACATATATCACATCAAACGGGTGGTACATGAATGCAAAACTTAGTAGGAAAAAATAAAGGAAAAAAATTCCACCACCAGTATTTCCTCAGCAGGGCAAACAGGTGCTAATAGGCTGCAGAAGATCTGCTTGTTTCTAACCACTCTCATTTTTTTTTCTTATCAGATCTCCTGCAGCCTATTAGCACCCATTTCCCTTTCTATGTCTCAGCAGATCTCCTGCAGCCTATTAGCATCCATTTCCCTTTCTATGTCTCAGCAGAGCTCCTGCAGCCTATTAGCACCCATTTCCCTTTCTATGTCTCAGCAGATCTGCTCCAAACCTATAAATACCCATTTCCCTTTCTATGTCTAAGCACATCTCCTTCAGCCTATTAGTATCCATTTCCCTTTCTATGATTCAGCAGATCTCCTGCAGCCTACTAGTATTCATTTCTCTTTCTATGTCTCAGCAGATCTCCTTCAGCCTATTAGCAACCATTTCCCTTTCTATGTCTCAGCAGATCTCCTGCAGCCTATTAGCACCCATTTCCCTTTCTATGTCTCAGCAGATCTCCTGCAGCCTATTAGCACCCATTTCCCTTTCTATGTCTCAGCAGATCTCCTGCAGCCTATTAGTACCCATTTCCCCATTAGAGAATAAAATGGTGGTAGCTACAATTTTTTATGTCACACAATATTAGTGAAATGGTTTAGGAAGCACAAAATGTCAGTAAAAAATCTCAGTAAAGGTAATGTTGGGGCCACAGACACAATCTGAAGTTGTGTACAAGTCAATGAAACCCCCGACACTCCCATCTGAGAACAATGAAGGAGATTACTATTCCAGTCCTCCAAGCATTGTTCTGTCTGGGAAGGTCGGGGGTAATATTTCCCCAGCTGAGAACAATGAAGGAGATTACTATTCCAGTCCTCCAAGCAGTGTTGTGTCTGGGAAGGTCGGGGGGTAATATTTCCCCAGCTGAGAACAATGAAGGAGATTACTATTCCAGTCCTCCAAGCAGTGTTGTGTCTGGGAAGGTCGGGGGGTAATATTTACCCAGCTGAGAACAATGAAGGAGATTACTATTCAAATCCTCAACATCTCATTTTCCCACTCGCTATTTCCCCAGCTGGCAGAGACAAGACCTCTTATAGAGTGTCAGCTTCTCGCATCCTCAAGGATCGGGAGATGGGTGACAAATACAATGACCCCTCCCCTTATATCCATAAATCCCTCCCTCTTATCATCAGAGTAAAAGACGTGACAACATCTCTGATAAATCATCAATGCATTTCACCTCATCAGTATCCAGTGATAAACCATAAAGTGACATCAAAGTCCATCCAACGTCTCCTTTATACTTAATAAATGATATCAGCACCAATAAATGTCTCCAAAACCTTCAGAGCTTCTTCCTCCAAATCTCAGTATATGCTCCAGCAAACTGTGTGTAGAAGACTACAAAACACCTCCTTTCCCAATCACCAATCTCGTGCTCTCTTGGTGCTCACACTCAGATTGTTCCCACACCAGACCTCCATTACCCTCTTAATAAGTGGCTCCACAATAGCTTTGGAGGAACCCTGGCTGAGAAAGGCTGGACTAGGCAGTAATATATTTCTATTCCCCTTGGTGGGAGTGGAGATGACCCCATCTATAAGGATTTACAGTACATACACACAAGGCCGTGTTCACTCTACCAGATGTTTCTGCAGTTCCTCTGATCTCCACAAGGTGGTGATCTCACTTCTACCCAGACAGGAAGTCTCTATGGAAGACAGGAAGTGATGTCAGATACAGACAGGAAGTTCCGGGTGAGAGGTGAGTTGGGAGGAAGTTGCTGGAAGACGCAGCAGAGGAGGTAATAAGATCTTATTTTCTATTTACACCCAGTAACCCCCCGTCATGTCCGTCCTCTTCCTCCATAGTCACTGTGACGTCTTTTATCTCCAGCAGATGATGATACACACATATATAGCGTGGAAACCTAGATTCAGGGGCAGAACATTTCCCCACTTACAGGGTCGGAACATTCTCTTAATTTTGGAGATGTGTCACCTCTACCACCAATCACCTTCTCACCTCATCCGTCTATACTAATGGTTTATACCACTTTTATTAGTGCTTAGGAATGAAGAATCCTATGACATCACACTGACCTCATAGGCCCTCCTCCCGATGTCCCTCCATCTGGCCCTTTTCTTTTTATTTAATAGTTTTACGATGTGGGCGGACTCTGCATCCTCACAAGGAAAACAGGACTGTTGTAATGACACCAGAAGTATTTTACCTGCATAGTGTGGGGGTTCTGTGTGGGTAAATTATACCTCAGCCTGAAGTGGAGCTTTAATAAAATGGAGACCTGAATGGAGAGGTGAGGAGGATTCTGGGAATATCATTTAATTTTGCGTTTTGTGTTCAGATCTAGAGTTTTCCTCCTGTGAAGTCTGGAGATCATATGACCATCACATTGCCTCCACCTCCCTCCCTGATAGAATAGAGAAATACAAAGAAGATTCTAGAAGTCACCAGAGAGATGATGGAGGAGAGGTGAGGAGGATTCTGGGAATTCTGGGACATTATCCAGTAACAGACAAGGGATGTGTCTGGATGGTGACTGTATCATTGTGTGTGTCAGGTTCCTATAAGGTGTCAGGATGTCACTGTCTATTTCTCCATGGAGGATTGGGAGTATTTAGAAGGACACAAGGATCTCTACAAGGACGTCATGATGGACAATCAGCCGCCCCTCACATCACCGGGTAAGAGGAGACTTTATTGTAAAGGAGAGAGCAGTACGGAGGCTCCACCTAGATCCCCCATCATCTGATAAACACATAGAAACAATGTATTCAGTCAGTGTGTGTGTTTCCTACAGATGGATCCAGTAATGGGAACCCACCAGAGAGATGTCCCCGTCCTCTGTATTCCCGGGATTCCACACAGGAAGGTCACACCATCCCCCACCATCATCAGGTAGATGAGGAACAATCACTGATAGTATCATTAGGATCTGTACATTATCTGCATTGTTACCATTGATGTCATTTTTATTATATATTCAGAGTGGAAACCTGAGAGATTCTAAAGTTGAGATTAAAGAAGAGATAAAAGAGGAGGATGATGAGGATGGGGTGAAGGAAGAGTCAGAACACAAAGATCTGTGCACCATCCCCCACCTTCATCAGGTAGATGAGTGACAATTATTGGTAGTTCTGATTTATACACAGCATGATTGTTACAATGAATGTTTTATTATCTATTCAGAGTGGAAACCTCGGGGATGATAATATTGATGTTAAAGAAGAGTATAAAGAGGAGGATGAGGAGTATGGAGTGATGGAGGAGTTTTCAGAAGGACACAAGGATATGATGGAGCCACCAAATACCAGGAACCCACCAGAGAGATGTCCCCGTCCTCTGTATTCCCGGGATTCCACACAGGAAGGTCACACCAACCTCCACTGTTACAAGGTTGGTGGGATGGAGCATCTAGAACATGGACTCCTAGAGATGATGTGTGGATTTTATATGTGATGTCACAATAATAAATCCTATTGTTTATGGGTGATATTCACTTTAATTTTCTTGGTTTAGAGTGGAGATCCAATGGATATAGAATTTGAGGTGAAATCAGAAGAAGAAGAGAGGTATGTGAGGGATGATCAGCAGTCTATGGAGGAGGATGGAATAACGGGGACATTTATAGAGGAGGACACTCCTACAGAGATCAGCACAGGTGGGTCATTAACACTAAATCCATTCCTCCACCCATACTGCTCACTGATTGGTCCAGAGTAGGGCGGGGGCTGGGTGATATCAGCCTGTAATCCCCTGGTCACTTTCCTGAGCTGTGTTCCCCGTCCTGTATTCCTGGATTTCTCTCCGATAATCTTCCTTCTCTGTGCTGCCGACACAATTTATGTATCTAGACTGGATTTATGGAGATTCTGGGGATCAGCTGGCAGCAAAATGTTCATTTTCCCCATAGATGTTACTAGATCTAGGCACCTGGGGTATGTGATTTTGGTCTTCTGCCCCATACCCGGGTATGACAAGATCTCTGACAGAACAATCCCCCCAGGATTACTTGTTGTGTTGTCTGCTGGCTGTGCCGGGTGGAGGGATATGTCTGTATAGTCTCAGACCCAAGTCACTGAGTGCAGTCTCAGGAGATGGGAGGCAGCGGTGTGGGACCTCTGCAACTTGTCTCATGTAATCATTTCATCTTCCACTGATTACTGAATACCAATATTATGAGTCCTGACCCTTACACTGTATACTTTATATTCTACATTACATACTCCTGACCCTTACAACGGCTCAAAATTTCAAGTCCTGAGCTACTAGCCAGGCCTTAATGGTTACTCGCCACCAGTTGCCCCACCCAACCCAACCAGTCTCCACCCTAATCACACCCTCATAAATTATCTCATGAAATGAAACTTAAATGTTTTATGCAGAATTAAGTTACAAAAATAAATATTAACAGCAACTTTATTGGTGCCCCTCAGGACAGCCTCACCAGTGCCCATCAACACAGCCTGACCAGTGCCCCTCAATATAGAGTGACCTGTGCCCATCAGCACAGTCTCACCTGTGCCCATCAATACAGTCTCACCTGTGCCCATCAATATACTCACCTGTGCCCATCAATACAGTCTCACCTGTGCCCGCCAGTACACTCACCTCTGCCTGTCAGTACACTCTCACCTGTACCTGTCAGTACAGTCTCACCTGTGCCCATCAGTACAGTCTCGGAAAGTTCAAGTGAAGGTAGACCATTTGATAGGTCTCACAATGATCAATGCAAACGATGTAAAGACTTCATTGAATAGATTCACCTTAATTCTACATTGAAAAGAAAAACATAAAGTCCTTAGGTGAGATAAAAACAAGTGTGTGGTGAGTCCAAATCACCCTTAAAGGGACATGAGCCAAGTGTTCAAGACATGAAAATTAGTGAATGGATGGTGAAACAATGGGGTTTATTTACTAAAGACAAATCCACTTTGCACTACAAGTCCACATGGAAGTGTAATTGGAAGTGCAGTGGCTTTAGATCTGAGAGGAAGATCTGAAATGAGGGGAAGCTCTGCTGATTTTATCATCTAATCATGTACAAGCAAAAATGCTGTTTTTTATTTCCCTCGCATGTCCCCCTCAGATCTACAGCGACTGAACTTCCAAGTGCACTTGTAGTGTAAAGTGGATTTGTCTTTAATAAATGAACCCCAATGTGTAAAGGTGAGTAATCCGCCACCAATAGAATGGTTTGATCGCAAAAAGACGTACGTCTCATGAGTCATACAAGCTTGTATACAATCTATTCAATGAAGTCTTTACATCATTTGTATTGATCATTGTGAGACCTATCAAATGGTCTACATTCACTTGAATGTTAGCACTGCACTTTTACCTCCCCTACTATTATTGCAATTGTCTGTTTGCCGTGTAGCTGCTGTTTCATATTTAAGAGTGTAGTGCAGTTTTATATTTGTACACTTTTCACTTTGACGTCAGTACAGTCTCACCTGTGCCCGTCAGTACAGTCTCACCGGTGCCCATCAGTACAGTCTCACCTGTGCCCGTCAGTACAGTCTCACCTGTGCCCATCAATACAGCCTCACTTGTGCAGAGGAAGAGTTGAGCGGGGATTGCCCACTGTAACAGCTTTCATTTGAATTGTTGGGTTCCCGGTGCCGCTCACCGTCAAATACAGTCCTGCCTCCTCACTGCTCACATCACACAGTCCCGCCTCTACCCAATGCGCCAGGCGAGGAGGTAGGACTGTGTGACGTGAGCGGTACTGGGTGAGGAGGCGGGCCTATATGTGACGGTGAACGACACCGGGAACCCAGTATTTCAAATAAAAGCTGTTACAGTGGGCAATCCCCGCTCTCTGAGGATCGGCCAAAACGACTCTTCCTCTCCTCTCTTCCCCTGGCTGGGAGAATGGCTCCCGTTCAACCCCCACCTGCCGGCAGTGCTCGCCCCCCTCCTCCAAGGCAGCCCACGTTCACCAGCAATCATTTTCCACTCGCAAAATGCGAGTGGAAAATTTGAGAGCTGCCTTACACTATATAATTTATATTGTACAATACATACTCCTGACCCCTGCACTATATACTCTATGTTGTAAATTACTTTATTCTGATACCACATAGTCCTATCTGTTGTATCTTATACAATATGTTGTACATTACATAGTCCTGACTTCTGCTCTCTCCCCTCCCCCCACAGCTATATATACACATAATATGTATTCTCTTTTGTTACACCCATTTCCTACCAGCTGGACATTTTATATCGGATGATGTGATTGGAGCACAGACTTTTACATGATGATAATAATGTGATAACATCCTCAGACTTTGGAACATTAAACAGAAAGTGATAATGAGGGAGGAGTCAATAAGCCAATGATGGGGGTCTTCAGGATCAGTCCAGTCTTCATCTTGGTTGTTCTCCCCCCATCCTCACTCTCTGACCTCTGGTGGGGCTCAGCCCCGCTGTTATTCATGACTAAATCATGGACTAAATAAGGAAGTGCAGGACTTCTTGTGTTGGGAAGATGGCAATGAGTGATAGAGGGGGAGGGGACACTCGTCCTATAATCCCCTCATCACTGTCACTCCTATAAAAGACAAAATATTTGAGAGAGAAAAAGAGGGAAGGGGATTTTTGCAGTGCTAGTGTATTCAAGGTACAAAGAAAATTTATATATAAAACAATCAATTTTATTATTAATTAAAAATATTTTTACATATTCGCAAATATGTCATGGTTACACAAAATATCAACAAGGAAAACTGGTCCATATAATACAGAGAGTGGGAAAGGAGCTTGCAATCATCTATCCCGACATGTTTCGCAACTGCTTCCTCAGGGGACATGCAAGCTGGTAAAAAACATAAACAAATATACAATTAATACATTCAATATAAATCAATATAAATAAATAGGTCAATAATGTTATTGCCACATCTAGGTCCACCTGGGGGCTTACCCTCCCTTCAAATCCACCGTCCAATGAAAGAAGCACCTCACAATTTGGAAAAAGTGTGCACAAGGCCACCCCTCCAATCATTCTCAGTAATAGTAGATTAATATCCCCTTTCTGTATACTTATAGGCATTTTCACATGAAGGCTCATTTTTAAAAGGAGCCACTGTGCATTGCTGCGCTCTTTAGACCTGGGAATTCATTTACCTCTCCTTTTGACTGGTTCATTACCTACTCCCTGTTTTGATACCATAATAGTAAGTATAGACTTGGTACAAATACTCTATATATCTTATTTAACCGCTATTGTTAATTAAGGGATGTTTTTAAACCCCAAAGATACTATAATATGGTACATATATTTTTGTACCTTTAAATTTACCTTTATGAACCCTTATTGTATATTTTTCTTACTATCACCCAGATTGGCTCCTGTCTATGCCCTTCTAAACTGTCCCACTCCATTGATTGGAGGGGTGGCCTTGTACACACTTTTTCCAACTTGTGAGGTGCTTCTTTCATTGGACGGTGGATTTGAAGGGAGGGTAAGCCCCCAGGTGGACCTAGATGTGGCAATAACATTATTGACCTATTGATTTATATTGAATGTATTAATTGTAAATTTGTTTATGTTTGTTACCAGCTTGCATGTCCCCTGAGGAAGCAGTTGCAAAACATGTCGGGATAGATGATTGCAAGCTCCTTTACCACTCTCTGTATTATGTGGACCAGTTATCCTTGTTGATATTTTTGTAACTATGACATAATTTCGAATATGTAAAAATAGTTTTAATAATAATAAAATTGATTGTTTTATATATAAATTTTCTTTGTACCTTGAATACACTAGCACTGCAAAAATCCCCTTCCCTCTTTTTCTTTCTCAAATATTTTAGATTATATTGGGATGAAGTTCTGTCTAATAAGGTGCTGATGGAGGTCTGAGTCAAACAAATATATTTTTCCTATAAAAGACAGTTCTCGTTGTTTCCTCGCTCTCTGACTAAGGTCCATGAATAAAGAAATGATCTGGTAGGAGATCAGAGGACCCATTTACTAGTTACCTTGAGGGGGGAATTGTAAGATCCTCAGAGACAAAGCTGCCTGATGTGGGCAGAGTCCTGGTTTAGGGGAACCAATCAGCTGATGTCTAGTAATAATCTTTGTATTTCTATTTTAGTAGATGGACGGGAGATGAGGAAAACCTCCAGAGGATTGTCTCACTTTGTCTCCAGACTGTAAAGTAGAAGATGAGGACATCACACAGTATAGTCCAGGAGAAAACCCGACTACCTCAAATGTCCATCCGGCACCACACAGTGTAGATGGACCATCGTATTCCTCTTATCCTGAGGAACCTCAGACTGTGCGGGACGGGGCCGTCCTTCCAACAGAGAAGAGACTTTCCTGTACTGAGTGCGGGAAGTGTTTCCGTTATAAATCCAAACTTAATGAGCATAAAATATCTCACACAGTGGAGAAGCCACATACCTGCCCTGAGTGTGGGAAATGTTTTTTACATAAGGGCAATCTTTACAGACATCAGAATTCCCACACGGGGGAGAAGCCCTATTCATGTCCTGAGTGTGGGAAATGCTTTTCACAGAAAGCCAATCTTTACAGACATCAGATTTCCCACACAGGAGAGAAGACATATTCCTGCCCTGAGTGTGGGAAATGTTTTTCCGACAAGTTGAGTCTTTACAAACATCTGAGATCTCACACGGGGGAGAAGCCATATTACTGTTCTGAGTGCGGGAAATGTTTTTCACAGAAGTCTAGTCTTTACACACATCAGCGATCTCACACAGGGGAAAAGCCACATTCCTGTCTTGAGTGTGGAAAATGTTTTTCACGTAAGTACCATCTTTTCAGCCATCAGAGAGTGCACACAGGAGAGAAGCCGTATTCCTGTCCTGAGTGTGGGAAATGTTTTTCACAGAAGTCTGGTCTTAACACACATCAGAGATCTCACATGGGGGAGAAGCCGTATTCCTGTCCTGAGTCTGGGAAATGTTTTTCAGATGAGTCTGGTCTTAACACACATCAGAGCTCTCACACAGGAGAAAAACCACATTCCTGTCCTGAGTGCGGGAAATGTTTTTCAGATAAGTCCGGTCTTTCCACACATCAGAGATCGCACACAGGGGAGAAGCCGTATTCCTGTCCTGAGTGTGGGAAATGTTTTTCACATAAGACCAGTCTTTCCACACATCAGAGATCTCACACAGGGGAGAAGCCATATTTCTGTCCCGAGTGTGGGAAATGTTTTGCACATAAGACCGGTCTTTCCACACATCAGAGATCTCACACGGGGGAGAAACCGTATTGCTGTCCTGAGTGCGGGAAATGTTTTTCACAGAAGGCCAGTCTTTCCACACATCAAAGATCTCACAAGGGGGGTGTCAGGGACTTGAACCAGACAGCTGGATAACTTCCACCAGGATCCTGCGGATACCCAAATGGCACACACATGAGATGAGATCAAAAACATGTCTGTTTATTAAGGGAAATGTTACTTTGTTTTATACAAAATAAAGGAAGTGTGGATTACAATATATTTAGGGTTTGGTTACAGAGAAAAAGGATGGCAATTCTAAGAAAAGATGTTTACCTCCATATGACAGGCAGTCTCATAATATTTTCGGTAAAAAGTACAGGTCAGGCCGTCTTCGGCCTGAGAAACCAGCCATGCCAATCTATTAGTCTAAACATATCTACATTCCAAGTCAAACTCAGATAATAGAAATAACATGGAAACATATAGAACAGAAACATCATTAACACTTCAATCCCTTCTTTTATCATGAATATGATCATTTTCTCCATATTACTTTGTAAATAAGCTTGCCCAGGCTTTATCATCAGCCTTATTGATCATTCTGTTCATTTTCATCTTTATAGAACAAACCAAATAGCAATTGTTCAGGACTAGTATGACCAAAATAATAACACAAACAGCCAGTGGGGATAAGAAAGTTTTCACCACCTCACTTCCTGTGGGTGACCAACCTGTGAACACATTATACCACGAATGATGGGTGTTTTGTGATAACTAAGTAGTGGCTGCTTCAAGTTTACCTCTCATAATGGTAGTTAGGGATGGGCGGTCTTTGGTTGGGTCGAACAAGAGTTTGACTCGAACATTGGCTGTATTGAATGCTTTTGCAAAATCCAAGTAGACCACGTCCACCGCCACCCCTCTGTCCAAGTACACCACGTCCACCGCTACCCCTCTGTCCAAGTATAGCACGTCCACCGCCACCCCTCTGTCCAAGTATACCACGTCCACCGCCACCCCTCTGTCCAAGTATACCATGTCCACCGCCACCCCTCTGTCCAAGTATACCACGTCCACCGCCACCCCTCTGTCCAAGTATACCACGTCCACCCCCACCCCTCTGTCCAAGGTTTTACTTACCTCTTCATAAAAAGAAATCGGGTTTGTCTGACAACTTCTGTCTTTCATGAATCCATGCTGTCTGCTGCTTAAAATAATTTTTTCCTGCAAGAACTTGTCGATGTGGTCTTTTATTAATCCCTCCAGTATCTTCCCAACTATAGAAGTTAAACAGGTCTATAGTTACTTGGTAAAGACTTTGTTCCTTTTCTAAATATAGGCACCACATTGGCCCTGCGCCAATCCAGTGGTACTATTCCTGTCATTAATGAATCCCTAAAAATTAGATACAATGGCTTTGACATTACAGAGCTCAATTCTTTTAGGATGCGTGGGTGGATGCCATCATGTCCAGGTGCTTTATCCACCTTTATTCTGTCCAAATATTTCTGGACCTTATCACTTTTGATCCATTGTGGATTTGGGGCTGTGTCACTACCACCCTCATTATGGAGTGTTCTGTGACTCCTTCTAACATATAATTTTTCCCATGGCAATACAAAAGTAAAAAACTCTGCGTATGCAGCCTGAAAAGGGCAAATGAGCATCCACTTCAGTGATGTTTACTCCTACCTCCGTTGCTAAGCATACCTGCTGTGAGCCTACTTCTATAAACACGTTATAACCCTGTGGGTATAAAGTCCAAATACAAACGTTAACATCTGGCTTAGATAATAGGCAGGGTTCAGCTTTCTGACAGTCATCCAAGCTATAAGTGTTGTTTGAACCTACAGTTATATAAGCCCCATCATACCTTGGTTCCCACCATGCAACAGTGTCAGTGATTACATCTGGGATAGAGATATGGAGAATAAAGAATTTGCACATAGCGATTCCATCATCTTTAGGGACAAACACCTTATAATGTCCCATACAATAAAAAAAAAAGATACGTTGCTAAACATCTTTGTGTGACTGAAATATCTTTAAAAGTCTGAGAAGAGATAAATTCCCTGTCTCTGTACAACTAGGTGCCAATACAACTGACCATGCTTGTTACTCTCCATCTCACAAAAATCTTTACCCAATCTCACACAGGTGTCTTTACAAACCACAAACAATACCATTGCTGATGCAAATGTAAAATGTAAAAATTCACAATTTTGTGTGTTTTTTATTATTTCCAAATAATCATAATTTGAGCCCAAAAAATGTAGTATGTGTACCAACATCAGAAATCAAAATGTAATTCCTAAAAATGAGAGGGTAACACCACTATTCTATACTCACACACCAAGAACCACCGAATATCACAGAATAAATCAAGAAGAATAACTCTTGCATAATGTAGACCACCTATATCTCCAAAGAGATGCAGTATATGTGTACTTACAGTGGTGTGAAAAAGTGTTTGCCCCCTTCCTCATTTCCTGTTCCTTTGCATGTTTGTCACACTTAAGTGTTTCGGAACATCAAACCAATTTAAACAATAGTCAAGGACAACACAAGTAAACACAAAATGCAATTTGTAAATGAAGGTGTTTATTATTAAAGGTGAAAAAAAATCCAAACCATCATGACCCTGTGTGAAAAAGTGATTGCCTAATAACTGGTTGGGCCACCCTTAGCAGCAACAACTGCAACCAAGCATTTGCGATAACGTGCAATGAGGCTTTTACAGCGTCCTGGAGAAATTTTGGCCCACTCATCTTTGCAGAATTGTCCTAATTCAGTTACATTAGAGGGTTTTCGAGGATGAACGGCCTTTTTAAGGTCATACCACAACATCTCAATAGGATTCAGGTCAGGACTTTGGCTAGGCCACTCCAAAGTCTTCATTTTGTTTTTCTTCAGCCATTCGGTGGTGGACTTGCTGGTGTGTTTAGGATCATTGTCCTGCTGCAGAACCCAAGTTGGTTTCAGCTTGAGTACACGAACAGATGGTCGGACATTCTCCTTCAGGATCTCTTGGTAGACAGCAGAATTCATAGTTCCTCTTATCACGGCAAGTCTTCCAGGTCCTGAAGCAGCAAAACAGCCCCAGACCATCACACTACCACCACCATATTTTACTGTTGGTATAATGTTCTTTTTATGAAATGCAGTGTTCCTTCTACGCCAGATATACTTGGACACACACCTTCCAAAGAGTTCCACTTTTGTCTCATCAGTCCACAGAATGTTGTCCCAAAAGTCTTGGGGATCATCAAGATGTGTTGTGGAGAAATTGAGACAAGCTTTGATGTTCTTTTTGCTCAGCAGTGGTTTTCTCCTTGGAACTCTGTCATGCAGGCCATTTTTGCCCAGTCTTTTCCTGATGTTGGAGGCATGAACGCTGACCTTAACTGAGGCAAGTGAGGCCTGCAGTTCCTTGGACGTTGTTGTGGGGTCTTTTGTGACCTCTTGGATGAGTCGTCGCTGCGCTCTTGGGGTAATTTTGGGCGGCCGGCCACTCCTGGGAAGGTTCACCACTGTTCCATGTCTTCGCCATTTGTGGATAATGGCTCTCACTGTGGTTCGCTGGATTCCCAAAGCTTTGGAAATGGCTTTATAACCCTTTCCAGACTGATAGATCTCAATTACTTTCTTTCTCAATTGTTCCTGAATTTCTTTGGGTCTCGGCATGATGTGTAGCTTTTAAGGATCTTCTGGTGGACCTTACTGTGTCAAGCAGCTCCTATTTAAGTGATGCCTTGATTGTGAACAGGTGTGGCAGTAATCAGGCCTGGGTGTGGCTATAGAAATTGAACTCAGGTGTGGACAACCACAGTTATAGTATGTTTTAACAAGGGGGGCAATCACTTTTTCACACAGGGCCATGATGGTTTGGATTTTTTTTCACCTTTAATAATAAACACCTTCATTTACAAATTGCATTTTGTGTTTACTTGTGTTGTCCTTGACTATTGTTTAAATTGGTTTGATGTTCGGAAACACTTAAGTGTGACAAACATGCAAAGGAACAGGAAATGAGGAAGGGGGCAAACACTTTTTCACACCACTGTATTTGTAGGAGGTGTCCACATGTGGCAGCTCCGTTGCTTAGAGGTTAGAACTTCTCTTTAGCATCCCTGAGGGTCTGGGTTCTAATCCCAAGCATGCTGCTTCATGTAGAGAAGGTGTCTCATCTCCTTATGTTATTAAACATAACTCATGTCTCAGGTCCCAAAACTATGTCTAATTGTAGTATTTATGTGTAGGAGGGTTCCACCACCATTGTAAATCTTGCCAGACACATTATTTAGCCAAAAGTTCTGTGACGCATGCCTTTACACACACATGAACATTAATGGCAGCCCAGTCTTAGTCTGTAGGGTTAAAATTTGATTTGGCCTACCCTTTGTAGCTATAACTGCTTCTGGGAAGGCTGTCCCACAAGGTTTATTATTATTATACATGATTTATATAGCGCCAGCAGTTTACGCAGTGCTTTACAATGTATAGGAGGGGACAACACAATTACAGTACAGTTCAATACAGAAGGTACAGGAGTGCCCTGCTCATAGAGCTTACATTCTAAAGGGAGGGGGTGGTGGTACAAAAGGTAATAGCTGCAGAGAATGTTTTGATGGAGGTGGTTCGGGGACAGTTGTTAGGTGGGTGTGGTATAGGCTTCCCTGAATGAATTAGGTTTTCAGGGATCTCCTAAAGGTGGGTAGGGTAGGTTTAGTGTGTCTATGGGAATGTTTGACAAATTCTTCCAGAATCGCATTTGTGAGGCCATGCACTCATGTTGGATGAGAAGGCCTGCTCTAATTCAGCCAAAAGGTTTTGCGTCGGGTTGAGGTCAGGACAGGACTGTGCAGGCCAGTCAAGTTCCTCCACCCCAAACTCGCTCATCCATGTCTTTATGGGCCTTGCTTTCTGCACTGATGTGTAGTCATATTGGAACAGGAAGGAGCATCCGCAAACTGTTCCCACAAAGTTGGGAGCATGAAATTGTCAAAATGCTGATGCCTTAAGAGTTCCCTTCACTGGAACTAAGAGGCCAAGCCCAACCCCTGAAAAACAAACCCACATCATAACCCCCCTCCACCAAATGATTTGGACCAGTGCACAAAGCAAGATCTACAAGGACATGGATGAGTGAGTTAGGAGTGGAGGAACTTGACACTCCTAAGCCTTTTGGACAGCCTTCCCAGAAGAGTTGAAGCTGTTATAGCTGCAAATGGTGGGCCAACTCAATATTGAACCCTCCGGACTAAGACTGGGATGCCATTACAGTTCATGTGTGTATAAAGGCAGGCGTCCTAATACTTAGGCCAATATATTGTATATTGCTTGTGACGCTGAGCATGGTTAGGGACTTAGGGCCCACAGAGATGCAGAGAACATGTGTGAGGCTGCCTGCTGGCTTAGTGGGCAGCACGTTTGTCTAGCAACACTGGGGTTGCTGGTTCAATTCCCCAATAGGCTAATGCTTGTGTTGAAGTTTATATGATCTCCCTGTGTGGGTTTCTCACCACAATCCAAAGACATGCTGTCATTTTATTTGTCTCCTTTCTAAATAGTCTCTAATGTAAGAAAGTTAGTTTTGGACTTTAGATTGGAAGCTCATTGCAGCCAAGGACTGATGTTAATGTTTGTTAGCACTAATCATGCCCAGGGACTTGGACATATAAAATGGTAGGGTTTACACTGCACAGGTACATATGCTTAGAAAACTGTTGTTTTTTTATGTGCATGCAAATGGACTTCGATCTTTGACCTGCAGTTGGAGATTTGATGCACATAGCCAAGGGCTAATACAGTTGCAAATAGTATTATGTGTTCCTGGTCATCGGGTGTAATCACACAAAGAGACAAATTGAAAGATACTGGTGGGCGTGTACTTCTATTGGGTGTGTGTCAGTGTGCTAACAATACAACCTATCTTATATAAAGGGCTGCAGTAGGGGGTTTGTTTGGCAGGTTTTTTGCTGTGATTTGTGGGGGAGAAGGAATGATAGTGTGCATATTGACAAACGCCCAACTAGGGCAGTTTGCTGAAATTATTGTGCATTTTTTCAATCAAAAGTGGGTTTATGTGGCCATGCTGTCAATGTTGTGTGTGTATTGTTCCTATCTGACCATGCAAACAGTTTGGAAGCATCTGCTGACCTTTGTAATGGAAATTTGTAGGTTCTGTATATAATTGTATTCTATTTTATATGTATTGCACAATGCCCTCACTGTGCACACGGCACTAATAATGTTTTCAGTACATGTTTTGCATTCTTTTAAGTTCTGATTAGAATAAGCCTGCCTATGTAACGCCCCTTGTTACCATAAATGTACAAATGTAATATTAATGTGATACCTACGTAATCATGTGTATAAAAGCCTTCAAATGCGTCATAATAAAGGAGAACGGTTATTTGGAAAGATGCTGAGCGTATCTTTTGTGTCTGTTCCCTACTGCAGTAGTTATTAATTTGGAACCACTAATCAATATGAGGATAGGAGTTGCCTATCATCAAAATATCCATTTCAGGTGGCGAAGCCAGCCCAGCAGGGGTTATCAGGTGACCCTGAGTATCCGAAACGAGGAGCTTGAGACGATCCGGGAATTTCTGATAATGAGCCGGCTGAGGTAAGCCTTTTGCTTACATTTGAGTTATCAGACTTCCTTGATCGGTAAGGCATTTTCGGGACAAAGGGTACCTATTTTACTCCCCTTAATCGAACTGTATTGATTAGTGGTTATATGTTATGTTGTCACTGTCTACTGTCCATCAGAGTGTTATAGAGAAAGAGAAGAATAGTGCTGTTCACAGAGTATAATGTAATACATCTGCTAGATAAAGTAGTTTAGAGGCAAGAGGGTATAGGCACACATAGAGAAGACTGGCCAGTCATTATGGGCATTAAATTAAGTAAGGGAATGATGGGTAAGAGACCCTCAAAAATGCCCAGCGCAAGAGGAGCGCTATATATGAACCGAAGGTGCGGTTCCGCCTATACTGAGCCCCTAGATTAATGGTTAAAGTGGACAGGGATCCACAATGGGTAACTTGGTTACCACCAAAGTCCACAGGGACAAACAATCATGCAGATTATACAGCTAGAGAAACAGCTATTTATGTGAGCAGGATGGATCAAGGGTGACATTAACACGAGACAGAAAGGGACATTTTGATGTTAAGTTGTGGGATGAATTTGGGGTCAGGCACTATAACTAGTAAAGTCAAGTAACAGTAATGAGAGTTAAAACAGAATCCTTTATATGTTGTCAGAGAGGGAAGATGGGATGAGCACTATGGCTGCCCGTCTGATCATAGAAGGTACAGTAAGTGAAGTATGGAATTACAATACATTGGATGCAAAGGATATCAGAACAAAATAAAGAAAGCAGAAGTTTAAGCAAGGAAGTATTAAAAAAGCGTTAAAAGAAAGTGAGAGAATGATATGCATGTGTTGTGTACAAATGGGAATAATGTAAGCAATTTTAGAGATATATTTGAGTATGTTTGTGAATGCTGGAACCTTTAGTTCGCTCGCTTGTGTCATGTACGCAGATGTGACCCCCACCTTTGTGCTCTCCTCAAAGAATGTAGCTGGCATGAGAGATTGGTGATAAGCTGGAGGACACCATGCCAATTTCAGTTTTTTAGACAAAACATTTATAACAAAATGTGCCGGGTTAACGAATCTAATGATAAACAATGTGATCACAATTATTTTTGAATCTGTTTTCCAGACATGGTAAAATCAAGGTTACATTTAACCATGTCTTACACTAATTGAATATCTTTTGATAGTGGAAACAGTGCATTTAAAAAAAAGAGAGAGAAATTGAGTAAAATTAAGTAATATGTCCCCCTTTAAGGACATTTATCTGTGCATATATATTAGTGTGTGATATTGAAATTATCATATGAGTATTAATTTCTAATATGAGTTTAACAATTTTATTAATAAATATAGAAATATTGAAACTGGTTTAGACAACCTTTGGTTGGAAATGAAATCCAGGTTAATGGGGAAATTGGTAAAAATGGAATTAGTTTAGATTAAGATAACAATTTTGTAATTTTACATTTATTGAGTGGAAAGGAAAAATATTAAGATCAGGTTGTTAATTTGAATACAGCTGCAATAATGTTTAACAAAGCCAAGATGGATGGGATACATAAAAAGTTTTTCTACAGAAATTAAATCTTAAAGTCTGATAATAACTTAATGTGCGGTCCATGATGTGAGAGTAATAATAACATGTAAATATAACAGACCCATCACATCAAGTCCACACACTCTGTTAGGATAGATGCTGCCTGCAGCCAGTTGGTTTATAGTTTTTGATGGCCAAGTGCTTTCTGGTCCGTCATACATATGGTTGGTCCTTTTGTTTTTATGTATTTTTATTTTTGAAATCCAAAGCAGAATGTGTGGATTGTGAAATGATGTGCCCCTTTTCCTTGTAAGTGCAGTGGGTATAAGTAGAAGAATATTTTGGATTTATGGACATCTCTGCATGACTGCAGGGTATTCTTATCATTTATTATAATATTGCCAGGAAAAAGTTGTCTTTTTGAAACATGAAACAGGAGTTATTACACAATAAGCATGATAGGAAAAAGCTATTGTTATATTTATGCAAGCTGGACCCAGTAATGAAGGGTTCACTCCGATGTATCAGAGCTGTAGCTTTATGCAAAGTTGCTATTAGACAAAGTTACAGATATTATTTTGGTTGAATATTTAATTTTTAATAGTCCGACATTCTGCACAGCAAATATATAGCTAAGTGTTTGTCTAATGAAAGGTTCAAAATATGAATTTGGTTTGTGTGTTTATGTACAAATCTAACAATGATAAATGTGTACATTTGAATCCAGCCACCTTATTGCCTCTATTGGAGGAGGCTGGAGACAAAGAAAAAGCACATGTGTTAAATTGATGACATAGGAATCAGCTGCCTTGAGCCCAGTGCAGGACACACTCCCTGAAGACCCGAGTATTTACTTTTTTGTAGTGTTATTCCTGGTTTTATACCGAGGATGAAGTTTATCACCCAGAAGGATTCCCTGTATTCAGAGTCATTGGATCCTTTTTCCCCATCTCAAGAAGCAGAGCTCCATGTTTTAGAAAAACCTGTGAGCTATAAAAAGAGTGGATATTTATATAGATAGTCAAGATGTAGAGAGCTTTTGGTTCCATTTGAAGGGCCAGAAGTTTGTTTTTACTTCGGCAGGTAAACCAATCAAGCATGCCAAGTTAATTTGATCGGCTGTTTTCAGCCTTCCAGGTTCTTGCTGAGGTAGCCATACTAACAGGAAAAAACTCACATATGGAAGCAGACCAGGCGACTCTAAGGATGCTGTATTTACAGCCCCGGACACTTGCTGGGTCTGTGCAACTCACAGATTCCACCCGAGTTCTGGCCCAGTATAGCTGGGATTAATAATTCAACTTTAAGGACCCCAGAACGAGAAGCACAAGTGGTCCACAGAGGGCAACTTCTTACGAAACAGGACTTTGGAAAAGGTGATCATTTATGCCTGCCAGACACTCTTTTCCCTCCAGCTTGACACATGGACTGTGTCATCAGTCACAAGTAGTTATGGCTGCCTTAGTAAATGAGCGTGGGATAGAGCCAGGGTTCTACACAGTTGTTTTTATAACATACCACTTCTTGTTTTACCTGTTACCAAAGGTGTTACCAAAAGCTGAACATCCCTTCCAGAGATAGCAAAAAGATATATCCAAATGCCCAAGTCAGGATCTTACGAGTATGTATTTTGTTTGTATGGACATGTTTTCTGGATGTCCAGTGGCAAATGCTACTGCAACGGCCACAGTAAAAAAGTGTTATCAGAAGTAGTTGAAGTAGTAGGAGTGCAGAATCTACAGAGAGTAACAGAGGAAATCATTTTTATAAGAGAGTCCTTATTAGAAGTTTTGAGGTTTTATTTTTACACCCCCTACTGTCTACAATGTAGTGGACAAAGTAGAGTAAGACACTAGAAAACTTTTGCCTGAATGTTTTATTATATTTTATCAAGCCCGTAGGGGGATGTTGGACTCTCTCCCTTTGGGATTTGGTTGGGGAGTGTTACTCACTTGCTTATATTTTGTCTCAGCAGCTAAAGTCCTCCATTCGGATCTCACAGAGAATGTTGCTGATCTTTTAAGGTTTTTGACAAACTTATTTATGTGTTTTCTCCCCAATTCCAGATCCTAAAAGTTTGGAAGGATCTAAAACTAAAGCCAGGTGACTTGTGGATTGTTAAGAGACATTTATATATAAGGAAATGTTTGGAGACTTAATACAGCGTCTATTTCATGTACAGTTTTTCAAAACTTGAAAGAAAAGTCACCTGGATCCACACCATACACTTCAAAAATGACTAAATGAAAGAAATCTCTGTGTTTGATTTGTTTCCCTCTTGCGATCACAGTCTAGGGTACTTTTTGATTCAATTACTTTAATTGTAAGGGATACATATATTTGAAAAGTAGTTTAGCCATGTTGAAGTCATATTTGTCTTTTGTACCTCTTCCATTTTATGTAGAATTGTCTGTGTTTACATGTGCTGATAAGTCAGCATACCAGCAATTAAGCTAGAAGGCCATTCTGGCCACAGGAGTGTACAGCCAGTACTCTGTAAATATGTCTTATCAATCATTTGTTTTTCACAGTGAAAAGTCGTTTTGTAATGAAAAAAGCTGCTCAGCTATTATTTTCTCCACAATGGAGTTTTTGCCTCTTTGGCAAGGACTACCTCCACCTAAGTGTGTGGAGGTTGCAGGTTAAAGGTGATAGCAGGTATGGTTAGTGATCAAAATATTGATCAAAAGAGAGGAGACTGTAATGGAAATTTGTAGGTTCTGTATATAATTGTATTCTATTTTATATGTATTGCACAATGCCCTCACTGTGCACACGGCACTAATAATGTTTTCAGTACATGTTTTGCATTCTTTTAAGTTCTGATTAGAATAAGCCTGCCTATGTAACGCCCCTTGTTACCATAAATGTACAAATGTAATATTAATGTGATACCTACGTAATCATGTGTATAAAAGCCTTCAAATGCGTCATAATAAAGGAGAACGGTTATTTGGAAAGATGCTGAGCGTATCTTTTGTGTCTGTTCCCTACTGCAGTAGTTATTAATTTGGAACCACTAATCAATATGAGGATAGGAGTTGCCTATCATCAAAATATCCATTTCACCTTCTACTCTTTGATCTCATTGCTTAATCATGTACACAGAAATGCAGCTTCCAGCATAACATGGTCACCAATGTATGAGGGTGTGGATTGTGGGGTGGTGGTGGGTGTTCTGTTTTGAATAAGTGTCTTAATATTATGTTGGAATAGCTTGTAAGAATTATGACTGTTAAGTATGTTTCTATAATCTTGCAGATAAAAATGTGATGTGTTGCCCGTTATACACTGAAAGTAAAGCTGTGTCCACTCTAAGCCCTTGTACACACGGTCGGAGATTCCGACAACCAAATCCGTCGGATTTTGTCCGTCGGATCTTGTCCGAAACTGTTGCATACACACGGTCGGACAAAGTTGTCAAAAAATCCGATCTTTCAGAACGTGATGACGTAATTTCGTTACGATGGGACTACGTTCAGGCTAGTAGCCAATAGCTTTGATGTGGGAATTTGATCTGAGCATGCATGGCACTTTGTCCGATCGGAATTCTCTACACATGATCGGAGTATGTCCTATTGGACCAGTTTGTCGGAAAATATTTCCAGCAAGTTGGAAAATTTGGTCCAACGGATATTCCGACGGAAACAGTCTGATGCATACCACACACAGTCGGATTATCCGACAACACGGTCCGATAGGACACATTCCGATGGATTCTCCGACCGTGTGTACAAGGGCTAAGGCTTTGTCAAATTTTAGATTGTAAGCTCCTATGAGCAGGGTCCTTAAAATCCAATTGCTAAATGTTTTGCTAAATGTAGCACCATATATCCTGTAGAATTTTTTTTTTCTTTTTTAAGCTAGTAAATGAATGTACATAATTGTGTTTCTGCTGGCAAAATAAAAGTACATTATTGAGTTTGTTGTGTTTTTTTTTTCTTTTCTTTTTAGTTTTGGGTGGTGGTGGTTTTGGGAAAGTGCAATATCTTTTATATCTTATTTCTATATGTATTTGTGCAGCAAAAAAAAAACAAATGTCTTTGCCCTGGTTCACATTGATGCTACTTTGAAATCGGGCTACTTCAAGTGGAGTAGTCAGATTTCAAAGTAGCAAGGTCAGCGTGATTTCAGGTTCTACTCGAGAGACATCTGTGTGGCTTCATATACAGATTTCTATTGAAGTCACACCTGAAATCAGCAAAAGTAGTGCAGGAACTACTTTTGCAAATTAATGCGGCGCTGCAAAATCAGTGTCGCATCGATGGGAACAGTGCCATTGCTGCCAATAGGCTGTGACTTGTCATGCGATTTGATCTCTCAAATCGCATAACAAATCTCTCCAATGTAAGCCTAGGCTTCAGCACACCTCCAAGGAAATGATAAAGGTGGAATCTTTATATATAACCGCTGTGGAGAATTGCAGGTAATGAATTCAGCTGGTGGATAGGCAGTGTTGTGTCAGCCCTGGTTCACATTGGTGCAATTTGACATGTCACACAGCACCGTTCTAATTGGTGTGACTTTGGGGTGTGATTTGTATTGATATCAGTGCAGAAACCTGAACAGATGTCTCTGATATTCCCCCCACAGTCAGGACTGACATGTGGGAATGAAATTGTGTGAGTTCAGCTGAACGATTTCCTCCCGCTGTCGGTGTGAACCAGGGCTCAATCTGGGCCTTTGTCTTTGTAATTCACCTGCTGCTCTCCCAGGGACACCATTTCTTATCGAATGCCTTTAAATATCATAAGTAGAAATGCAAATTTGCATATCTGCAAAAATAATAAAATTCTAATCGTGGTTGCGATCAAATATTCGTAGCTGCGATCAAAAGAGCGTGGTTTCACCTTCTGACCCAGAAATGAGTCATTTTAATTAACCGTATGTTCCTGTGCTGGTCAGGATCTCCATCTAGGTGGACATGGCGAGGTCTCTCTTTAGCAAAGAGGAGGTGCTGCTGATTGGCCGGGTAAGTGTAGGATATGTACTTACTCAATGTGGTAGTTAGATTTGGTGGGGGTGGGGTTCATTGATTTGTTTGGCATCACCACACATTTGCTTCCGTCCCATGTGCACATCACTTCCTACATTTGTTCTGCTGATGTAAACCAGTAAGGACTATGCAAATATAAATGAGAGCTCCTTTCTATTAAAATATATATGACTTTATTCACAGTTGGGCGGCTTTTCCAGCAAATTTGGGCCTCTGAGTTGCATGACAAGTTGTACCCCATGATTCTCACTGATAACCATTCATATCTGTACTACTTTAAGTTGCACCAACTTCAAAGTAGTCCCTGTACTACTTTGGTGTGACTTTCATGTTACTTGAGGTACATAGGCTGAAATATTACACAGGCATTCCCAGGGCTGGACTGGGACAAAAATTTGGCCCTGGACTTCATCATGACTGGACCACTTTAATTTTGAGTGTCCTCAACAGCGACCCCCTTACATCAGTATGTCCCCATCAGAAGCCCCCTTCACATCAGAGACCACCATCGGCAGCCCCCTTCACATCAGAGTCCCCATCGGCAGCCCCCTTCACATCAGAGTCCCCACCAGCAGCCCCTTCCCATCAGAGTCCCCACCAGCAGCCCCTTCACATTAGAGTCCCCATCAGAAGCCCCCTTTGCATCAGAGTCCCCATCAGAAGCCCCCTTTGCATAAGAGTCCCCATCAGAAGCCCCCTTCACATCAGAGTCCCCATCAGAAGCCCCCTCCACATCAGAGTCCCCACCAGAAGCCCCTTCACATCAGAGTCCCCATCAGAAGCCCCCTTTGCATCAGAGTCCCTATCAGAAGCCCCCTTCACATCAGAGTCCCCATCAGAAGCCCCCTTCACATCAGAGTCCCCACCAGCAGCCCCCTTCACATCAGAGTGTCCTCCCCCTCCCACATGTACTCACAGCTTTGAAGGCAGCTTTTCATTCCTCTCTCCAGTAGTGATAAGGGGAGAGAAGAAGGAAAGTCTTCCGGCTGTCTATCTCCCCCTGCTGGCTGGAGGGAGCATAACGCCTAATGCTCTCTCCAACAAGTGATGGAAGCAGCTCCTCCTGACAGGAGTGAAATCGTGATCACTCACTGTCAGAGAGGAGCGGCTCCAGGACTGCACCTGACCAGCCCACTGAGCCATTCGGCCCACCGGGAAACTCCTGGTAGTCCTGATGGCCACCCTATGCCTGGGCATTCCCAGAAGTTGGGGCCAAGTTGCAGTGGCAAATTGGCAGCAAATTAGTGTGACTTTCAGGTTGCAGCAGTGTGAATGAGATTCAAGGATAACATTTGGCCCTATTGTCACTTGTGCATCCTGAAAGTTGGGCAAATTCGTCCCTGCACTACCTTGGTTTGACTTTGATGTGATTTGAGGTCCATACACCACAAGATTACATAGACATTGCTTCAAGTCATGGCAAAGCTGTGCAATTTTAAGGTCGCACAACTTATTCAAAGGTGTTATCAATTAATCTCATTAGGTTACTTTCACACTTGGGTGACTTTTCATGCAGCTTTGGACCTCAGAGTCACATGAAAAGTTGTCCCCCATGATTTCCATTCATATCTATGCAACTTCCCACATCTTCACATAGCTCTGAATTGACATGTCAAATAGCAGGCCAAATCGGCGCCTATTCACGGAAATGGAAATGTCCAAATTGGTGCGACGTCACAACGATTCCTGAAAAAGTAGTTCCTGCACTACTTTGATTTCTTAGCTCCCAACGTTTTGAGATTGGTATAAGGTACACCTATTAGCAAAAGTATGTAGGCATAGGACACACCTCCTAAAACACCTTCTTAAAGGAGAATTATTTCAGAAAAAAAAAAAATATTAGTTAAACCTCCAAGTGCTTTTTTTTACCAATAATATTCCTTTAGATTGGCTTTGGAAATTTACAAACAAAACAATTTAGAAATTAGATGAAAGGTTTAGCGGGTTTAGCGCTGGGAAACCCTTTTTGAAAGATAAAAAATGCATTTTATATACAACTATACAGATCAGAACAAAATGAGGGACAAATGAGGAAAGAGGGACAGAGGGACTTTGTTCCAAATCAAGGACAGTTGGGACCTATGTGATTTCACTAGACATCTGTGCAGGAAAGTGCACTGATGTCTCTGAAATCGCTCACAAAGTCAGACTGAGGCCCCTTTCACACTTGTGTGACTTTGGACATCAGAGTCGCATGACAAGTCATACCCCATGATTTTCAATGTGTACCATTCACATCTGTGTGACTTCAAGTCACACCGACTTCAAAGTAGTCCCTGTACTACTTTTGTGTGACTTTGATGTGAGGTGAGGTCCATACACCTCAAGTTTACACAGACATTCTCTGGGATCGCAGAAAAATTGTCGACGCAAAATCGCGCCAAAATTGCGCACCTTTCCCTATGACTCCTGCATCCATAGACCTCAAGATTACACAGGCATTTCTGAAAGTCGCATCAAAATCGCACAACTTTCAGGTCACACAAGTGTGAAAGGGGCCTAAGTCATTGTGCTGAGTACTATTATACCTAGAATATAAAGTAATCCCACCATCAAACACTAGTAAACGTATGTTCTCAATATAATTGTGCTCAAATGGCTGAAAATCACACAGACGGTATCACCTACTGAAAGCTTGCATTAGACTCAGTGAAAAAAGGCGAACGCCTATTAGCCAATGTCACATCAGCATGAGCATGGTTGTTACTATAATATAAATTTCTGAAAGGCCAAACATGATTGTGTAGAATCAAACATTAGTAAATATATTTTCTCTGTAGGTATGTGCTCAGCTCTGTAGCATAGCGGTATGCCTTGCTGCTCTCAAAGGTTCAAGCCATGAGTTCAAATACCACTGACAGTGTCACCTCCTGAAAGTGTGCATTGTACTCAGCAGCATAATTAGCCAATGCACATCAGTTTGATTTATTCCATATTTTAACTCTTCAAATGCATGCAATGGTATGTACTTATTCAATTATATTATGGTGTGGAACTCCAAAAATCAAGGAAAAAAAACTTTGTAGGCCCCCCCCCCCCAGTACATACCAGGCCATGGCCTGGTATGGACTTTAAGGGGAACCCCACGCCAAAATTTTAAATAAAATTGATGTGGGCCCCCCAAAAACCATACCAGACCCTTATCCAAGCATGCAGCCTGGAAGTCAGCATAGGGGGTGACGATCGAGCACCCTCCCCTTCTGAACTGTACCAGGCTACATGCCCCAAAGCACCTTGTCCCCATGTTGATGGAGACAAGGGCCTCTCCCGACAACCCTGGTCCATGGTTGTCGGTCTGTGGGCAGGGGGTTTATCAGAATCTGGGAGCCCCCTTTAACAAGGGGGCCCCCAGATCCTGCCCCCCTATGTGAATAGGTATGGGGTACATCGTACCCCAACCCGTTCACCAAAAAAGCACTGAAATGTAAAAAAAATCAATATCCGTTTTTTGACAAGTCCTTTATTGTAAAATAGCTCCGAGCTATCTTCTTCCCTGAGCCATCTTCTCCAGATGTTGTCTCTCCCTCCTCCATCTTCTCCCTAAGCTGTATTCTCCCAGAGCCGTCTCTACTGCCGCCACCTTCTTCTCCATCTGCTGTGTTCTTCCGCACCGCTGGTTACCTGCTAATAAAAAAAAGCTGCTCTTCTTCTGTGGCGGTCTTCCTCCGCTATGTTGTCACCAACTGTGTGGCGTCTCTTACATAGCCATGGAGCGGACCCTCCAGGTGATGTTATCGGATGGCCACAGAAGAGCAGCTTTTTTTTATTAGTGGGTAACTGGCTGTGTGGAAGAGCACATCAGCGGGAGAAGACAGCAGCGGCAGGAAAGACAGCTCGGGGAGAAGAAACATCAAACACTAGTAAATGTATTTTCTATAGATGATTGTGCTACTCCCAAAAGGTTAGTGGTCAGCACTTCTACCTTGGCAAGTTCAGGCTTTGAAGGACTTATGGGTTCAAATCCCACAGAGACATATTAAAAGACTGAATTGGTGAAAAAGACAATAGGTTATTAGCCAATCAGCTAAAGCAGCATATGCTGAAAATAGGTGAATGCCAATTAGCCAATGCACTTTAATTTGGCTGATTCTATTATATCAACTCTTCAAATGCATGCAATGATATGTAAGTATTCAATAATATTATGGTGTGAAATTCCAAACACCACACACTAGCTAACAGGCAGTTTACATTTCTTTGTTTGTTTATTTTAATTCACTTGCGCACTGAAAAAATAAACACAGCTGGTGGATGGTAGGTTGGCCGGTATTTGAACTCGTACCATGAGTGCTGTGGAGACATCAGAGCAGACCACTAAGCCATTGGGCTAAGTAGAAGACATGCATAATAGTGTAGTATGTTTAAAGAATGAACATAAATAATTACCGCTTTATAGTCACCTAAATTAAACAATGTAAAATAAAAAACATTTAAAAAACAACATACAACAAATAACTAACCTAAATGTTTAATACATGTAACTTTACAGAGTAGCAGACATTACTATGTAATAATCATTCATAACTGCATTCGTTAGCAAAAGAAGGAAAAAACTAGGAATACTAATTGCAATATACATCAATAGATGGACACGAGATAGAGCACATCTCACATAAAAATGTTTCTTTCACATACATGGATCATGGTTACAGTGCAGTGCTATATAATAACTTAGTAGAAATTGGCATTTGCATATATGCGGAGTCGCTAATTAGCACTGATTTTGAACTTACTAAAGTTTGTCCGCTGCTAATAACGCTCTTTTTCATTCACATGTTCGCCTGCTGACATTTCAATTGGCTAAAATGGGCGCTATTATTTGCCATCGTGCCCAGTACTTCCTGGCGCTACAGTAAATGACCCCCACAGTGACACATGCAGATTAAAATATTTTATTAAATAAATATACATGAGAAAAACAAAATACATATGAGAGAGCACCAGTATAAAATAAACAAAATAAGAACATTTGATTTTTTGGTGGTAGTGTCCCTTTAAACAGAGATAGATGATTGCATGCCAAGGCAAGTACTGGGGATGTGGGGGAGAAAATGTAAATGACATCATATAGAAATTATAGAACAGGTGCATACAATAATAAACCACACATTGCGGAGACAAAAAGACCGGTCACAATAAGAACCGCACCAGCTTACATCCAAACATTAACAAAGGAAAAGGAGACCCCCCACATTTCCCTATACAAAACATGCACAATTCTTGAACCTCCATCAGGAGACAGATATATATATACACACATATATATATATATTTATGGCCCAGAGCCCTCTGACCGATACGGATAAGGATGACAAACAAGGATAACACAAAACTCGCTTACTTGAACCGGACCTGAAAGTGTGCCCTGGCCTAACGTAGGGTATACCAAAATAAGGGGGCATACCCTTGATAGAGAAATGAGTAATAAATGAAATGAAAATGAAATGGAGTGAAATGAGTACTCGCCCGGGAGTATAATGCTTGAGAAATGCCCTGACAGGGGATGGGTGGGTGGGTATCGCGCACCGGAACCGACGAGGGAGCCAGGCGAACGGGCTGGTTATATACTCCACCGGGCTCCACCCATAATTCCAGGCCACCATACTGGCCTTTCCATTTATGGCCCAGAGCCCTCTGACCGATACGGATAAGGATGACAAACAAGGATAACACAAAACTCGCTTACTTGAACCGGACCTGAAAGTGTGCCCTGGCCTAACGTAGGGTATACCAAAATAAGGGGGCAAAAACATACAGGTAGGGAATGCCTTTATTGATTCGAGTTTGTTACTGGGTGAGCTTGATGAAGGCCTGGGCCATCTCTACTTGCGGATTGGGTATGTAACGGGCGAAACAGGCGGACTTCCACCTACCCAACTTTTTGATAACGTGGACCGGGACCCCTTGGCGGGAGGCAGTTGAAGCCGCTCCGATCCGAAACGAATGTCCGGAGTAGTGAGCCGGATTGAGGTGAAGGATGCCCAGGAGTATCCTGACATGCTCCATGAACTGGGCTGCGTTCAGTGGCTTACCGTGGAATGGCAGAAGCGGGCCAGTTCCTGGTTGATCGGCCAGAAGGGTCAACAAGCGGGTGAGCATGGCGACCGGGCACCAGCGGTTGTTAGTTTTATAAAAATGTATGTCCGTCCCCGGGCCAAGCTGCTGCGTCTTGGATACTGCTATATGCAGGATGAAATGGTCTCCGTGCCTGACCAGGTGGTGCTTGCATAGCGTGCGAGCTGAGGGGCTACTGGAGGTAAACTCGCCTGGCCGCAAGAAGCCGTAGAAGGCCAGGTGTATGGCTGCTTGTATAATGGTACTAGTGTGGAGTCCGAAAGGTGCAGTGGCCAGAATATCGGACATGTTTCTGAAAACGTCTCCTGTGATAGGCAAGCGTTTGAGGGAGGCCGCAGGCTGGCGTTTCTGGATGCCACGCATGACGGCCCGAATGGCGTGAAAAGTGAACAAGGAGGGTTCAGCGGGGTCCTGGAGGGACGTAAAATGTTGTACCCCGGCCAGGTATAGTCGGATCGTGTTGAAGGATAACGCCAAGTCCGAGTGGCAATGGGCAATGAAGGCCAGAACTTGCTTGACCCGGGAGGTCTCTGTGGAGTGAGATGTTAAGAAACGGTTAAAGGCCCTCCAGGCTGTTTGGTAGGCCTTGCGGGTATTGTCTGCGAGGGAGTGATTGATGAGTTGAGTCGCGGCTACTAGGTGAGGGGTTAATCCAGGGTCAGTTGAGACCAGTCCGGGATAACTGCTGACGTTGGTCCGGCTCCGGGCACCTGATCAAAAAAGGAAACTAAGTTAAAGCAGGAGAGGGCGTCCGCTGCCCGGTTACATTTACCGGGGATAAAGGCACAATGAACATTAAATTGAAACAATAACGAGAGCTGGACCAGTCGCCGCAGGAAGGACATAATCTCCAGAGACTTGGACCTGCCTTTGTTAATGATTTCCGCAGTGGCGAGATTGTCCGTTGAAAAGGTCACTGTTTGACCGGACCAACTGCGGCCCCACGTATGGGCAGCGGCTACGATGGGGTACAACTCGAATAGGGAGGACGTCTCGGTGAAGCCCGGAATAGCCAGTATCTGAGGAGGCCAAGGGGCTGCGAGCCAGAGGTGGCCAAAAATTGCCGCAAAACCCGTGGAGGCCGCTGCGTCGGTCACGACCTGCGGCGACGAGGAGGACACGGAGGGAATGAACAGGGACACACCATTCCAGGACGTCAGGAATTCCTCCCACATGGCAAGATCTGCTATAGCTGCGGGGTCCAGGCTGAGGATATGCTCCGGGTCTTGTGAATGAGACAGTAGGACTAACAGGCGTGATATGAAAGCGCGACCTTGAGGGATGATGCGCATGGCAAAATTAAGCATACCGAGAAGGGACTGTAACTGCCTCTTGGTACAAGTTCTGGTGCGGGTGAAGTCCCTCATGACCGACCTGATGCGGCTTAGTTTATCCGGGGGAAGGCTGGCCTGCATAGTGCTGGTATTTAAGCTGACCCCGAGGAAGGTGATTGCCTGCGCAGGGCCCTCCACCTTGTGCTCAGCAATCGGGACGTCAAGGTTATCGAAGACCACCCTTAGTTTATCCAAATCCCCTGGAAGGGAGCCAGGTGACTCGACCAGCAGGAAGTCATCCAAATAGTGTATGACTCCCTGGCACTGGGCTACGTGCAGCAAGATCCATTCGAGAGCCTGCGCAAACGAGTCGAAGAGCCAGGGGCTACTCTTGGACCCGAAGGTCAGCTTAGTGGCAAAATAGTAGAGCTCCCTCCATTTGATGCCATGCCAGCACCAGAGAGTTGGATGGATAGGAAGGAGCTTGAAGGCGTCCGAGATGTCGGCCTTGGAGAGCCATGTTCCTGTGCCTGACTTGAGAATGGCCTGGATGGCCATGTCTACGGACGCGTATTTAAGGGAGAACTCCTCAGAGGGGATAAGAGAATTAAGACTGGGGACAGAGGAAGAATAAGGCGCTGACAAATCGTAGACCAACCTAAGTTTATTTGAGAACTTGCCCTTGACAAGCCCAATAGGGCTGACTCGCCAGGTGTTAAATGGGGGCTTCGTGAAAGGGCCTATGATGAAATCCCGGTCTAGCTCTGCCTGTAATAGCTGGTCGATGGCTTGTACGTCGGTGGCTGCTGACCGCAGGTTCTGGCACTCGTGTGTGAGGTGAGGGAGGGAAATAAGTCCTGTATGAAAGCCCTGAGTAAAGCCCTGAACTAGGTAGGTGGCAAGTGAGGGGGTGGGGTGATTGGCGAGGTAGACACTGAGCCACGACACGTTGACCCGGCTTAGTCACGATTTTCTAGCCTGCTTGACCTCGCACATGAGCCTGGGATGAGCTCTATTACATCGTGAGCATACATGGAGCAGCCTGCACTGGCTGAAATTGCACGACCCGCTGTTATAGTTGTTACAGATGGCTGCGCCTCCCAAGGTCTTGACCGGGCGCCCCAGTTTATCTGTCTGCGGCAGGCGTGCCGGCGCTGGTAGGGCCTGGGCAGTACCTGAGGTCGATGGACCGTCTACGGGCGGGGTTGCCACTGAGCTGGCACACCAAGTCGCGGTGTGAGTAGCCGACTGGCAGATGGCACAAAGAGGAGACCGCAGCCCTGCGAAGTGTCGGCAGAACAACTCGGTGTCCAAGACACTCCAATCCGTAGGTATCTGAAATTGAGAGAGCCTGGCGGCCGCCTTAGCGGAGAAGGAGCGGTGATAGTCATAAAATGCAAAACCGCCGTATTTGTACCCCAGGTCAACTACTACGTGGAGGTAACGATCCAGTTCCTCCCTCCTGCCGGGGGAGGCCGAGCAGATGACATCCCTCAGCATGCCGAAGGCCAAGGTGAACTCGGTGACTGACAGCTTCCTGTCCAGCCTGGGGTCTTTGGCTTTGAGGACCACCGACACGTCCCCCCAAGTGTAAGCTTTATTTTCTGCCAGCTCATGAATGGATATCAGTAGCGAAGCCAGATTGACGTCCTTTCCCTCTAGGATGTCCTTCCTGATGTTGGCTGATATTAAATGGGAAGGGTACACTACTGGTGTACACCCGGGGGTACCTGCGCTGGTGTTCTCCACTGCTTGTGAAGCTGGTATAGGAGGAGAAACGACTGGGCGGGTCTCGAGGAGGGCCACCCGACTCTGAACTTCTGACATTGAGGTCGTCAGGGATGACACCAGCGTGTGAAGCTGCGTGATGGAGGCAGCGATAGAGCCCAGGGAGGCCTGCTGGGCACTATCCTCAACCGCGGCTGGGGGAGGAAAGAGGAGCCCGAAAAGCTCGGCCTTTCTGGCTGTAGCTGGGAAGGGTACACCCCTACGCCTCAACTCGGCCGTCAGCCTGGGGATGGTCCATGTTCTGAAGGACCTTTGGCTGCCGCTCTCTGAGACAAGAGACGGAGACAACGGAGCCGTGTAGTCCTCGCTGCCAGCCTGGGACATGGTGGCAAAATCCAGGCTTGGTGAGCTTATTAATCCCTGGGACCGGGTTTTTCTCCTATACGAAACCTAAGAGGGTGACATGGATTACAAGACTCGTAGGAGACTCCTAGGCAAACTTTTTTTTTTTTTTTTTTTTTTTGAGAAGGGTACTACCGCTTGTGGGCGTTTCCCTTCCCGAAGATTCTCTTACCTAAGGAGGCACCGTCCGACCCGGTGCAGGTTGGACCCACTGAAAACTCGACTGACCTGAGGAGATGAAGGTAAGTTTGTATGAGACTCCTATGCCTGCAGAGAGATGTCTAGCTAAATCGTGGAGGTAAGACTGGAAAAATGTGAAGAAAGACATAACTGAAACGAGCTGCATAAATGAAACGAGCAGACAACCGAATTTAGAATAATGTGCATATGGCGACAGAGACGTGACTTGGTTGCGTCGTAGATGCAAAATTTCCTTTTCCCTTCCCTTCCCCGTTTTTTTTTTCCAACGCAAATGCGCATAGAACGTGGGGCTTAAGCGGAGGTGGACCCGCCACGTGGAGCTCAGGCGGAGGTGGAGCCCGCCACGTGGAGCTCAGGCAGGGGAGGGGGGGGGGGGGGCTGCCGCGTGGAGCTCGGGCGGGGGGGAACCCCGCCACGTGGAGCTCAGGCAGGGGAGAGGGGGGGGGGATCTGCCGCGTGGAGCTCAGGCGGAGGTGGGGCCCGCCACGTGGAGCTCAGGCAGGGGGGGGGGGGGGACCCCGCCACGTGGAGCTCAGGCGGGGGGTGAACCCCGCCACGTGGAGCTCAGGCGGGGGGGGGGGGCCTGCCGCGTGGAGCTCAGGCGGGGGTGGAGCCCGCCACGTGGAGCTCAGGCAGGGGGGGGGGGAGGGGACCCCGCCACGTGGAGCTCAGGCGGGGGCTGACCCCGCCACGTGGAGCTCAGGCAGGGAGGGGGGGGGGGGGCCTGCCGCGTGGAGCTCAGGCGGAGGTGGAGCCCGCCACGTGGAGCTCAGGCAGGGGGGATCCAACGTTGAATCAACTGGACTAGAAGCGGGAAGTGATACGTGACCGTGAACTGAGTGAATCTGCCATGACAGAGATCCGAATCGCCATGCCACTAACTTGCGACCGAGCACGAAACGGAACCTGGAGCATGTAGTGAAATGAGGCCATTCCTGGGGCACGCCGGGACGAATTGGTCCATGAACATGACTATTCGTACCGGGACGTGATAGGTGAATGAAATGAAACCCATGACAAAGACTGGAATCAGAAGACGAGCCTATGCACCTAACAAATGAATCCCGTCTTTGGAGCATGTACTGAAATGAGGCGTAGCAGCTGGGCGCACCAGGACGAATCGGTGCATAGAGAAATGCGACAGGATTCGAATTGGAGCGTAATAAGTGACAGAAATGATATTGGAGCAGCAGAAATGACTGGGACTGAAATGTTTGAAGACGGTGAAATGAAACACATAACATAATTGCATGAAATGAAGAGACATATTCGAACTGGAGCAGAGCAAGCGAAACATGCGAAACATGCGGACTGAATGCCTTGTCGTAACAAGCAGTCGGCTGTGGGTCGAACGATTCGACCGCTATAATAGAAATGCACGGGCAGTCGAACGGTTTCGAATGCCGTAGCTGCGAATGAATCGCCTGACGTGGCGTGATCGAACGTGTCGAATGATGACAACGCCTACATCGAAAGTAGCATACAGTGACAGGCGTACGAGGCCACCGAAACATTCGATATGAAAGAACCGAGCGGCTCGTGCATACAAGCGTAATGACGGTACATCGAAAACATAATGAAAAGAGGGTGCCGAAGCCCTACCTGCGACAGCCGGCCCGAGCGACAAATTCGATAGGTACGACGACGAACCTACGGACGCTGATGGACGAGACGGGATTGTCAGATAGAAGACGAAAAAATGCGGGAACTGCCGAACAGGCTCGCTGCGTCTGCTCTGGATAGTCGGCCCTTGATATCTGACGTATCAGGTATCGCGCACCGGAACCGACGAGGGAGCCAGGCGAACGGGCTGGTTATATACTCCACCGGGCTCCACCCATAATTCCAGGCCACCATACTGGCCTTTCCATATATATATATATATATATATATATATATATATATATATACAGCTACTCTGGCATTATGACGCCTCCTTCAACCATATGAACTCATACATTTATTGCAATTCCCAAAAGCCTCCACCCCTCTCATCAAGAAAATGAAGCTCCATAAAAGTCCTCAGCAGGTTATAACATTATAATGGAATCGGTCAACCAAATCCCCCTCCCAGAAGTACTCTCCCCTCAGCTATTCAGCCAGCACTAAGGAATATATAATACATACATAGGGGTTTCATCAAAAACATCTTTACTTGCTGACAACTATACTGTAAAAGGAAAAAAAGTATCCAAAAGTCACACTACTGTTTTGTTGTTTGTGTCAGTATGTAACTGTATATTTCAGTATGTCTGCATGTATATGTTAGTGACTGTGTGTGTGAAAGTTTGTCTCAAACTGCATTTGTTATTATGGGTCTATATCGTCTTCTCCCATCAGTGCCCATTAGTGCAGCCTATTAGTGCCAATCAGTGCTGCCCATCAATGCCTTCTCATAAGTGCTGCCCATCAGTGCAGGCTATCAGGGCCAATCAGTGCTGTCCACCAATGCCTTCTCATAAGTGCTGCCCATCAGGGCAACCTATCAGTGCCCATTAGTGCAGCCTATCAGTGCCAATCAGAGCTGCTCATCAATACCTTCTCATAAGTGCCATTTATCAGTGCCATCTACCAGTGCCCATCAGTGTTGCCTATCATTGCCCATTAGTGCCAAGTATCATGGCCCATTAGTGCCACCTATCAGTGTTCATCAGTGCAGCCTATCAGTGCCAACTCATCAGTGCCTATCAGTGCAGCCTCATCACTGCTGCCAGTCGTCAAAACAGTCCAAAAAAACTGTTAGTGAATCCAATAAAACATACAAGGTGCTCAGTCCACAAAGTGACATCTGCTGTTGCTGGGAAATGTGTCAAAGGGAAATCCTTAACACATTGGGGGTTATTTACAAAAGGCAAATCCACCTTGCACTACAAGTGCAAACTACAAGTGCAAAGTACACTTGGAAGTGCAGTCGCTGTAGATCTGAGGGGGACATGCAAGGAAAATTAAAAACAGCATTTTAGATTGCACAAGATGGGATGATAAAATCAGCAGAGCTTCCCCTCATTTCAGATCTTCCTTTCAGATCTACAGCGACTGCACTTCCAAGTGCACTTCCAAGTGCAATTTCAAGTGTACTTTACACTTGTAGTGCAAAGTGGATTTGCCTTTTGTAAATAATCCCCTTTGTGTCAGTTAACTGGAACCGCCACCTATAGGTGAAATAGCCGCTCACCTCAGGGAATGACCGATCGCTCAAATTACGCTTTTTATAGCAGAGATCTTCAGGTCCTAATCCCTTTCATCACAAGGGTCCTCGCTCTCTGGGGGTTTTATTGTTAGCAAAATATCTGCTCACAATAAAACCAGTAAACCGTATTTAAAAAAATTCAGGGTTAAGATCACCTCCTCACCGCACTTCCGCACACCGGAGTCCCCGGAAATGACGTCACAGGCTCTGGCTATTTCACCTATAGGTGGTGGTTCCAGTTTATGGACACAATATCTTAAGGATTTCCTTTTGATACACTTTTCAGTAAGACCCCCTTCACACTGGGGCATTTATTCAGGCGCTTTTGGGCTAAAAAATAGCGCCTGAAAAAACGGCTCCCCTGCAATCTCAGTGTGATATCCTGAGGGCTTTCACACTGAGGCGATGTGCTGGCAGGACGTTATAAAAACTCCTGCAAGCAGCATCTTTGGAGCAGTGAAGGAGCGATGTGTACACCCCTCCTCCACATTGAAATTAATGGGCAGCATGGCCAAACCACCGGCAAAGTGCCTCTGCAGCAGCGCTTTGCGGGTGGTTTTTAACCCTTTTTTGGCCATTAACAGGTGTTAAAAGTGCCCGTTAGTGGCTTAATACCACTGCAAAAACAACGGTAAAGAGTTGCTAAAAATAGCATTGTTTTACCACCGACACCGCCCCCAACCCAGTGTGAAAGCTGCCTTACAACAGATGTCATTTGTGGACTGAGCACCTGTATGTTTCATTGGATTCACAAATACAGATTATATGGACAGTTTTGATATACACAGCTCTAATTGGACAATAATTGTATGTTTTTTGCACAATTGACTATCACATATATTTGATTGTTATGTGTTTTTTTTTCTATAATCGATTGCATATATATATATGTGGCAGACTCACCCGGGACAGAGGATTTTGGAGAGGACTGAATGCCAGCCTCTTGCATTGCGATTATGGTCCCTGGCATTTGGGGGAACGGTGCTCTTTGTGAGCTGTATGCATGGGGACCCCTGAGGTGGTGTTACTTTGGATTCAGGTCCATGTCAGCAGCTAAGCAAGTCTCGTCTTGTTTTGTGCTTGGGAGCGGTAGGAATATCTGATATCTATATTCATCTATGTACATTTATGTCATTTCGTTTCTGCCTCAGCATTTAATTTCAGAATTTCTGTCACAGCGTTCTGTCATAGCGTTGCTGTCCTTGCATTTCTGGCCCATCATTTCTGCCAGAGCTTTTTCAGCCTCGGTGTTCAGACTCAGCATTTCTCAGAGGGGCGTTGTTCACTCATAGCATACTACGGTACCTGTTTTCATCTTCGTTGGTTGTCATGTCTTATCGTGTCTGTGTTCATGTTTGTACCTTGGTCAGTTAGCTAGGGCTCACACATCAGGATCTGTCACATCTACAGATCCATATGGGCTGAGGTTTCGTTTGTTAATGATTGTTGACCACAATCTTTTCACCCGTATACCATACGTCATACGATGCATGTTCATTCACCACACCTGTACGACTGCCCACCACGGCCCTGAGTTTTTTCTGTTAATTACCTGTCTCTGTGCTGCAGGTTACTTGGGCTCACTCACAACTTACACAGGGGGTGTCCGTCATCAGGTTCATTTACGCGCAGTGGTCTTGACATTTCTGCTCATATTCTCATTCTTAGGTAAGTTGACAAACTGTTGCATAGAAGCCCTGGTTACCGCCCTGTGATTTATACTCTCTCGGGGTGTGTCCTAAGCCACAGGCCTTAGGTGGTAGGTTTGGGCAACGTCATCATGATTCTGGATTCCACTCTCAGCTCTGATCTCGTCTAGGAGGTTGCCTGGAGTACTGCTTAGGGACGTCGGTCCAGTCATCTTTGCCGATCCCCAGTCTGTTCCAGGTAGGGGGGCTTCAGTCACTTTGGGTATGTCTGTATCATGTCATGAGACTTATTTACCTGGGATGGAGTCTGAATCTCCTTCCTCGGTTCAGGATTTAGTCTCGGTTGGTAGGTCTCAGGCTGAAGCACGACCTGATCGTATCAGGTGGGACCAGTGTTTTGTGTCTGGCATGTTTTCTCCATGTTTGACGATGCTCATTGTCATGGCGCCTACTCCATCAGGTATCCAGCATTTTGCACTCCTGCCAGTGGTCTTTTTTGCATTCACCCTCTCACTTCCTCATACCAAGTATGGGGAGGCCAGGGGTTGGGGGGCATTTCACTGTGCTACTTCACTGGTGTCTGTTGAGGTATTTCAGTCTTCTCGGCCATCATCTTGCAGGGGTTCCTTGGGCCAACCTTTGCTCCCTTTCCCCCATGTATCCTCTCATTCACAAGCAGTTCATTCTCATGTCTGGGTTGCCTTGGGCATCAGGCTCAATCCTATCCTTCACAGGATGTTCAGTTGGGTTCTGCGTAGCTTCGCAGGCTCTAAAGGGGGTTCCTTCTCATCACCAAGTCATTAGTCGGTGGGTTCTCCTGTCACAGCGGATACTTACTGGTTACTTACTGTTGCCATCTGGGCACGCGTTATTCTACGGGTTGGATCATTACCTTCCCTTTTTCACCTAAACGTATGTCTTTTTGCCCGCTTTTCAGGCATACTGATTAGGCCATGGCACACCTCAGGCCTTGGTTCTTAGGAATATCGCATTTCCCACTTGGAGACTCTGACCACAAGTGTAAAGGCTGGGAGGAGTCAGAGAGGCTATTTAATCCTCCTCCTCTGTCAGGGCCAGTGTTGGTGTTTTTCTGGGTTCCCTCCCACCCGTTCCCCCCAGCCTTTCATACATACTCATGGTATTTTCTTATTCTTACATTCAGGGTATGCCCTCTTTTCAGGCATACTGACCAGCTAGGCCATGGCACACCTCAGGCCTTGGTTCTTAGGAATATCGCATTTCCCACTTGAAGACTCTGACTACAATTGCTATTATACTTAGTGCCATCTAAAGCCCAAACATAGTATTTCTCATTTTAATTCAATGGTTAGTCTAATAGTGTTGGCTTATTTAAGTTCTATCCTTCAGTGTGTACTTTACTGATAAGTGTATGAGTATGATCTCAGGTATTAGTATGAAGACATGTCTGATGAAGGAGACTAAGAGGTCTATTTAAAAAAAAAAAAAAAAAAAAAAAAATATATATATATATATATATATATATATATATATATATATATATATATTAGATTAATGTGACAATCATTCATCCAGCTGTTAAAATTTCTGGCTGTGATTTAAAACAGTGATTTCCTATGATCATCGGCTCCATCTAGTGGCCATAATCGGGTATTTTTCTTGAAACACCTCAATTAGTGCAATACTGCATTATGGTCATTAGATGGAGTCAAGGAAATCAGAGTATGAAATAAAATACGGCCAATATTCATTATGGCATTTTTTTTAAGACCTCTAAAGTGTTTGTGAAATCTTCCACCACAAAATGTACTCAGCCAATGAGAGGTAATGACTCTATTTTTATTTTTCTCCTGCTATCAATGGCCGACACAGTACAACACTTCATCCATGTCTTTGGTGATCTCTGATCTCCTTATCAACTGTTTCTTACATGATGAAGATCAGCCATGGAGTATATCTGAGGTGTATATCAGGGTGTGCTTCTTCCCCACATGAGAGCTGTGATGTCCAGCAACATTCATATAGAAGACATTTCCCGCACTCAAGGCACTAATACATCTCGAGGGTTGTGTGGGATCCCTGATGTACAGGAAGACAGGACTTCAGTGAGGAACAATTCCCTCACTTAGGACAGGAATACGGCTTCTGCCCTATGTGAGATCTCTGATGTTTGCAAAGATGGGACTTTTTTAAAAAACATTTCCCACACTCAGGACAGGAATAAGGCTTCTCCCCTGTGTGAGATCTCTGATGTGTGGAAAGATCGGACTTCTGTGAAAAGCATTTCCCGCACTCAGGACAGGAATACGGCTTCTCCCCTGTGTGAGATCTCTGATGTGTGTTAAGATGGGACTTCACTGAAAAACATTTCCCGCAGTCAGGACAGGAATATGGCTTCTCCCCTTTGTGAGATCTCTGGTGTGTGTAAAGATTGGACTTCCGTGAGAAACATTTCCCGCACTCAGGGCAGGAATGCGGCTTCTCCCCTGTGTGAGATCTCTGATGTGTGTAAAGATTGGACTTCCGTGAGAAACAGTTTCCACACTCAGGGCAGGAATACGGCTTCTCCCCTGTGTGAGATCTCTGATGTGTGTAAAGACTGGCCTTCACTGAAAAACATTTCCCGCACACAGGACAGGAATACGGCTTCTCCCCTGTGTGAGATCTTTGATGTGTGTAAAGATTGGACTTATCTGAAAAACATTTTCCACACTCAGGACAGGAATACGGCTTCTGACCTGTGTGAGATCTCTGATGTGTGTAAAGATGGGACTTCCGTGAGAAACATTTCCCGCACTCAGGACAGAAATACAGCTTCTCCCCTGTGTGAGATCTCTGATGTGTGGAAAGATAAGACTTCACTGAAAAACATTTCCCGCACTCAAGACAGGAATACGGCTTCTCCCCTGTGTGAGATCTCTGATGTGTGAAAAGATGGGACTTCACTGAAAAACATTTTCCACACTCGGGACAGGAATACGGCTTCTCTCCTGTGTGAGATCTCTGATGTATGTAAACACTGGACTTCTCTGAAAAACATTTCCCACACTCAGGACAGGAATACGGCTTCTCTCCTGTGTGAGATCTTTTATGCACATTAAGGTTGGATTTAAATTGGAAACACTTCCCGCACTCAGTACAGGAATATGGCTTCTCCCCCATGTGAGATCTCTGATGTGTAAAAAGTTGGGACTTCACTGAAAAATGCTTCCCACATTCAGGACAGGAATATGGCTTCTCTCCCGTGTGAGATCTCTGATGTCTGGAAAGACTGGACTTCACTGAAAAGCATTTCCCACACTCAGGACAGGAATGCGGCTTCTCCCCTGTGTGAGATCTCTGATGTGTGGAAAGACTAGACTTCTGTGAAAAGAATTTCCCGCACGCAGGACAGGAATACGGCTTCTCCCCCGTGTGAGATCTTTTATGCACATTAAGATTGGATTTATAACGGAAACACTTCCCGCACTCAGTACAGGAAAGCCTTTTCTCTGTTGGAAGGACGGCCCCGTCCCTCACAGTCTGAGGTTCCTCAGGATAAGAGGAATACGATGGTCCATCTACACTGTGTGGTGCCGGATGGACATTTGAGGTAGTCGGGTTTTCTCCTGGACTATACTGTGTGATGTCCTCATCTTCTACTTTACAGTCTGGAGACAAAGTGAGACAATCCTCTGAGGTTTTCCTCATCTCCCGTCCATCTACTAAAATAGAAATACAAAGATTATTACCAGACATGAGCCGATTGGTTCCCCTAAACCAGGACTCCGCCCACATCAGGCAGCTTTGTCTCTGAGGATCTTACAATTCAGAGATCAATATTAATAAAATATAAAAAAGAGGTAAAACGCTGTTTTGCAGATGATCAGACAGGAGTGTAATATAATATGATGGATGACAGACTCCCTTGTCATAGACAGGTAGGTGGGTACAAGCTCCCTGCACCTGATGTCACTTATGCTGGCCGAACACAAACAAATTTTTCTTTCAAAAAAACATTCATCCAAATTTCTAACCATAAGTCGGTCATTTTCCACCAATCGGCGTTCATTTTCCACCACAGTGATGGGAAAATTCAAAGGAGCAGAACAGAAAACTTTTCTCCATATAACAAATTTTCACATCATGTATGTGGTTTTTGCTCAGAAGTTACATTCATTTTATAATTGATTGTTAAAATGAAGTGGAATTTTCTAATTACACTCGTCCATTCATCGAATGTACAAATCATTTTCATACAAATATTTGTGGGAATATTCTCATCCAATAATCGATCCGTGTATGGCCAGCATAAGACATTTAGTAGCAGCAGCATGATTTTGTTTAATGATCTGTTATGATGGGGGCCAGTCAAATTCCTCCACCCCAAACTCGCTCATCCATGGACCTTGCTTTGTCCACTGGTCCCAATCATTTGGTGGGGGGAGGGGGGATTATGGTGAGGGGTTGTTTGGTGGAGGGGGCATTATGATGTGGGGGAGGGTGGTTATGATGTGGGTTTTTTTTTCAGGGGTTTGGCTTGGCCTCTTACTTCCAGTGAAGGGAACTCTTAAGGCGTCATCATACCATGACATTTTGGACAATTTCATGCTCCCAAATTTGTAGGAAGAGTTTGGGGACAGCATTTCCTATTCCAACATGACTGCACACCAGTGCACAAAGCAAGGTCCATAAAGACATGAATGAGTGAGGGTGGTTGGAAATGAACTTCAAGTGCAAACAAATTACATTATAGATAGTAACTAAAATATATCAAATTGAATGTAACAATCTAAAAAATAAATATTCCAAAGTGCTATAATGGTGAGAAACTCCCAACTAAAAAGTTGCTGCACTTGGAGTTAATTTGTATTGCAATTATCTGTAGAGGGGTTTCCACCATCCCTGCTAAATAAAAAAAATGTTTATGTCTTCTTCTCATGTTGATGTGTATTACATGTGACATCACATATCACTGCAATTATTGCACTTGAAGGTAATCTGTATGGGAAATATCTATAGGAGGGGTTTCCACCATTCTGCTAAGTTTCATTTTGTATGTCTTATTCTCAGTGTGATGTGTATTATATGTGATGTGTATTATATGTGACGTTACAGATCACAGAGACCGATATTGTGCTAATATTGAAGTTTATTGAGATTTCCATACATTAGAGGGTTACCCCATTATTGTTAAGTTATTGATCAGTAAGTTAGCGCTGCACCTTTTTTTTTGTGATGTGGGAACACATAACAGTGCTTAGCGGCAGACCTTTTACTGACACTTTTTTATTTTGCCTTTTTAGATATTTTATATATTAGATTTCAGTTGTGCCCAACAAGACTGGCCCTCCATGGAAAATGTGCCTGTCTGCTGAGTTCCTCTCCCCATTCCTGCAGTGGTAACACTGATAGGCAGCACTGATTGGCACTGCTTGGTGGCACTGAATGAAACTAATAGGTAGCACTGATTGACAACACTGATGGGCACTGATTGGCAGCACTAATGGCACTGATAATCTGCACTAACAGGAAGCACTGATTGGCAGCATTTAGTGGCACCGATTGTCAGCATTTGGTGGCACTGACTAGGGAGAGGGGAGTATACCATTGAGCAGATCATGAGACTTGTAAACTGCATGCAGGGAGAGAGAGAAGCTGTCACAATTCAGTCGTGATGTCGGGGGTGGGTGGGGCCGAACAGCTAACATCTAAACACCAGCTAATGATTGGGCTGCTTAGGAAAGGGGGCAGATCTCCAAACACGTAGCAGCCCACCCAGACTCCATCCCATTGGCTGGTGTTTGATAGCTGTTCGGTCCCGCCCATCCCTGACATCACAGCTGAGTTGTGATAGCTCCTCCCTCTCCCTGCATGTAGTTACATTACATGACAATTTCACACTCTCAGCGGATCTTACAAGCCTCACAATCTGTTCTCAATGTGATTCTTTCTCACAAGCAGCGGAAGGCTTCTCAATGCTTGGATGCAGAATTTCACAGCAGCCCAGACAGATCTTGGGATACTAACGCACACTCAGGGTGATTAGAGTGTGCCCCGGCACACCCAGCACACCCCGTGTGCACACCATTGATAGAACTGATTGCTGAATAAATGTCAAAGGACCAAAAAAAGTGTCAAAAGTGTCCAATCTGTCTGACGCAAAGTCACAGTCACGATAAAAATCGCAGATCACTGCCATTGCTAGTAAAAAAAATCTTGCACAAACTAAACAATATACGCTTATTGTGATTTTTTTTCTTTACCAAAAATATGTAGAAGAATATATATCAGTCTAAACTGAAAAATAAATTATTTTTTTTTAATCTTGGGATATTTATTATAGCAAAAAAAGAAAAAATGTTGTCTTTTTTTTGTTTATAGTGCAAAAAATAAAAACCACAGAAATGATCAAATACCACCAAAAGAAAGCTCTTTTGCGGGAAAAAAGGACGTAAATTTTGTTTGGGTACAAAGTTGCACGACCTCGCAATTGTCAGTTAAAGTGACACAGTGCAGTATCCCAAAAAATGGCCTGGTCATTAAGGGGGAAAATCTTTCCGGTCTGTAAGTGGTTAACCCCTTGCCTACCGGGCACGTTCACCCCCTTCCTGCCCAGGCCAATTTTCAGCTTTCAGAGAAATCACTTTGAATGACAATTACGTGGTCATTCTACACTGTAACCAGGCCCGGACTGGCCACAGGGCATACTGGGAATTTGCCTGGTGGGCCGCCTGGTCTTCGGGCCGCATGTTGTAACCATGCATTCACTCCTCTCCATTCTGTTAACCTTTTTCCAACTCCTGGGGAGCATGGCAATGCCGAGCGTTCGCCGGCCGTGGCTGCCGATGACCAGTGCAAGGCCCGCCCCCAGGGGTGGACTAACCATTCAGGCTCTCAGGCTGAGTGCCCGAGGGCTGCGGCCAGTAGGGGGACCTATGAGAGGCTCCTGGGTGGATGAGGAAGGATGGATTTGGCCACAGGATAGGTGGCATCAATGGGCTCCTGATCCTGAGAGGAGAGAGAGGGACCGAGAGAGCCCGGGGAGGAGGAGGACACTTCCTGGACTGGGTTCGTTTTATTAGATGTGATGTGGGAAGAGGGAGTGGCGAGCAGCTGAGAACCGAAGTGTGACACAGACAGGGGAGAGACCACTCTGAGAGGAGATCTGTGTATGTGGGTGGGGGATGTACTTTATACAGTATAATGGTGGGACATAGCAGATATACTGATCAACCCACCCTCTCCTTCCCACTAACCCCCATGTCCTACACCCCCTCTCTCACTACCCCCCCACTTCCGACACCCCCCTCCCCCTTTCTCACTACCCCCCACTGCCTACACACCCTCCCCCTCTCCCACTACTCCCACTTCCTACACCCCCTCCCCCCTCTCTCATGACCCCCCACTGCATACACCTTTCTCCCCCTCTCCCACTACCCACCATTTCCTACACCCCCTCTCTCACGGCCCCTCTCTTCCTACACCCCTCTCCTCTCTTACTACCCCCTCTTCCTACACCCCCTCCTTCTCTCTCACTACCCCCCACTGCCTACACCCCCTCTCCCCTCTCTCACTACCCCCTCTTCCTGCGATATATATATATAATTTTTTTTAATTGTCTGTCTTTGTTTATACCCCAAAAAAGGGATGCAGAGGTGATCAAATACCTCCAAAAAAAGCCTTATTTGTGGGAAAAAGAGGACATTGATTTTATTTGGGTACAGCGTTGAGTGTGGGTGGGGACATAGGGGGCCCATGATCTCTTATTGCCCCGGGTCAGTCAGTCAGTGTCTGGTATGGGCTGCTCAATCTAAAATGCCTGGGCCTACTATTTGTCCCAGTCTGGGCCTGACTGTAACCATGTGAAATTTTCTTCACACAAATAGAGCTTTCTTTTGGTGGTATTTAATCACTGTTGTTTTTTTATTTTACAATTTTGAAAAAAAGTCTTTGTTTCTGTCAGTGAATTTGTAAATAAGTAATTTCTCTCTTTCACTGATGAGGCTGCACTGATTAGGCGACACTTATGGGCATTGGTGAGTGGCAATGATGGGCTGCACTGATAGCCAGCACTGACTGGAATCACTAATGGGCACTGAGTGTCCTGGTTATATGTCTCTAAGTCCCCTGTGAGGAGAGGCCACTGATCACCTCTCCTCTCCTCACCCTCTGTAAGTGTGAGGCAATGAGAGCTGATTACCAGCATTTCCATATTTACATGTGACCTGACGTGATTGGACACAGCCAATCACATGGTTAAAGAGCTTCGTCTCTTTACAGCGATTGAGGTTGTGCCGTGCCCTAGCAACAAATTGCAGCAGGGGGGGGGGGTCGCGCGAGAGCCACCATTCTGGGCACCGTCATATGCCACCCACCCAGAATGTCCTCATTTGACGGTGGGTGGGCAGAAAGCGGCTAAAGTCATACTGAAAGCTGAGACTTTTTCATGGATATAATAATTTTATATATAATGCACAATACTAGTAAACTTTTACTTTATGTAATAATAATGCCTTCTATCACCCCCAGTCTATCAGCCTCCACCTTCTCTTTTTTTAACTTGTCATACTTACCTGCTCCGTGTAATGGTTTTTCACAGAGCAGCCCCGATTCTCTTCTTCTGGATCCCCCCTGTCACGTCTGGCTCCTAGTGCTTTCAGAGTTCTCCTATAGGAAGCCACAAAGTATAGTATAGAGTTCCCCTATAGGAAGGTACAAAGTATAGTATAGAGTTCCCCTAGAGGAAGCCACAAAGTATAGTATAGAATTCCCCTATAGGAAGCCACAAAGTATAGTACAGAGTTCCCCTATAGGAAGCCACAAAGTATAGTATAGAATTCCCCTATAGGAAGCCACAAAGTATAGTACAGAGTTTCCCTATAAGAAGCCACAAAGTATAGTATGGAATTCCCATATAGGAAGGTACAAAGTATAGTATAAAGTTCTTCTATAGGAAGGTACAAAGTATAGTATAGAGTTCTCCTATAGGAACCTACAAAGTATAGTATAGAGTTCCCCTATAGGAAGCTACAAAGTATAGTATAGAGTTCTCCTATAGGAAGGTACAATGTATAGTATAGAGTTCTCCTATAGGAAGGTACAATGTATAGTATAGAGTTCCCCTATAGAAAGCTACAAAGTATAGTATAGAATTTCCCTATAGGAAGACACAAAGGGGGTTATTTACCAAAGGCAAATACACTTTGCACTGCAAGTGAACTTGGAAGTGCAGTCGCTCTAAATCTAAGGGGTAGATCTCAAATGAGTGGAAGCTCTGCTGATTTTATCATCCAATCACGTGCAAGCTAAAATGCTGTTTTTTATTTTCCTTGCATGTCCCCCTCAGATCTACAGTGACGTTACTTCCAAGTACACTTGCAGTGCAAAGTGGATTTGCCTTTCTTAAATAACCCCCAAAGTATAGTGTAGAGTTCTCCTACAGGAAGCCACAAAGTATAGTATAGAATTCCCCTATAGGAAGGTACAAAGTATAGTATCAAGTTCCCCTATAGGAAGATACAAAGTATAGTATAGAGTTCCCCTATAGGAAGGTACAAAGTATAGTATAGAGTTTTCCTATAGGAAGGTGCAAAGTTTAGTATAGAGTTCCCCTATAGGTAGCTTCAAAGTATAGTATAGAGTTCCCCTATAGAAAGCCTCAAAGTAAAGTATAGAGTTCCCCTATAGGAAGCCTCAAAGTATAGTATCGAGTTCCCCTATAGGAAGGTACAAATTATAGTATTGAGTTTCCCTACAGGAGAACACAACATATAGCACAGTGTTCCCCTATAGGAAGTTACAAAGTATAGTATAGAGTTCTGTGACGGATCTCGGATACCACTGCTGGGCATCTTCACCAGATCTGTGTCTCCTGTCCTCCAAACGCATCCACAGCCTGCAGACTCGCCACAACCAGCCCTTAACCCCTCAATCACGAGACAAGCCACACAGGTGTTGAGGGTTAAACATCCAGAGCCTAAACTGTTTATTAAGTCCCAAAACATACACTTTTAACATAGCTAGGGACACTCCACTTAGCCTGGTCATGGGGGGTAGGGGACAAGGAAGAACCAATGGAAACTCAACACTTGTATATTCAAACAACTACAGTTGAAGCACATGAAGGGATTATGACAAGCAGGCAGCCCCTCCTTACACATCCCCTGCTGGGATGTGTCTCCAGACCAGACCTTTTGTCTACATGCCATGACCCAACACAATTAAACACAGCAACAAGAGGGGGGATGGGGGAGAAGGGATGTAGCCTTACATTACATTATCTCAATGCCACTTTGTCCACAAGTATTGTAGCCCCATGCTTTGGGAATACCACCATCTTGTATATGTCTTCATCAGATAAAAGTACATTGTTTGTGGAATAAAAGTATATATTTAGCCCAGCCGGGCCAATAGGTTTAGGTAGCCAGGAATGGCTCCACAAGCCCAGCCACAGATACCGTGTTCACCCGGTTCCCATGAACTAGCGTCTCTGGACACAAATGTCTGGAGGTGGCATCTTCTCCAGGTGGTGGGAGACGGCAAGTAGCCCTCCAAATCTCATGTTCTCTGATGGGCCATAGTCTGTGGGTAGGAGGCGAGCCCACAGCCCCTTCCAAAACACACAGTGACAGTTTGTTCTGTCACATTTCTCCCCTTTTAAAAACAGACTAACCAGGTCTCTGACCCTCAACTGGTCTGGACCTGCGTTATTCACAAATTCCCAACCCAAGCAAATGGGAAAAGGAAAAATATGACTCTGTTGCTGGGGAGCAAAACCACACAGTCTCCCTTGAACAAAAAAAGCTGCTTCTGAGCAGGACCGGCTGTCTGCACTCCCATGGTCCGGGGCCTGGTTGCAGGTATTGGGGGAGCTGAATAATCCTCTGCCCCAATGCCAGCACTTCAGCTGGTAGGGAGCTTAGGCTGGTAGTGCTAAGTCCTTGGCGAGGAAAAGGTACTTGATTTTCTCCTGTTGTATTTACCAGCTGCTGGGGAGGTATCTTGCAGGGATTATCTCCCAGACTCTCTTTTTCTGATGCGGGGCAGAGACCAACAGCACTCTGCCTTGTAGCCAGCACTTCTGCTGGGCGGACATATACAAAGGTAGAGTTCAGCCGCTGGAGAGGGGGAAGGGTATTTTGCCCTCCTGGTTCTGTGACCAGCCGCTGGGGCGACTTCTGACAGGGGCTGTCTCCCAAACTCTCCAAAAGCATACTGAGGGCTGGGCAGGGGCCAGCTGCACTATGACCCATAGCCAGTGCTTCTGCTGGGGGGCTAAACACTGGGGTAGTGTCCAAGTGCTGGGAGGTAGAATGGCCTTCTCGACTCCGCTGCTGGTGAAACAGCTCCCGAATGTCATCACTCTGACTCTCTGGATCCAATTCTGAGGGTGGGCAGAGGCCAGCGTGCTCTGCTCCGTCGCCAGCGGTTCTGCTGGGGTTATAAACACTAGGGTAGGGTCCAAGTGCTTGGGAGGGAGAATTGCTTTCTCCACTCCCGGTGGGAATATCTGCTGCTGGGAAAACAGCTCACTGAGGTCATCCCTCGGTCTCCCTGGATCTAACTCTGAGGGTGGGCAGAGGCCAGTGCCGCTCTTCTTCATAGCCAGCTCTTCTGCTGGAACATTGGATGCGATACTCTGGACTTGCTGCTGATCACCATCTACCAGCCTTCCTGCGCCTGTCTCAACTCCCCCTTACGATGCATTTTGGCATTCTAGCACTCGTAGTGCCCTCTGTATCATTGCTGCTTCTTCAATTGCAGTTAGGACAGGAAAACGTAGGGACACCCCTGGCCTCATTTGCTCCGCATCTTTGTGACTGTCCGCTATTTCTCCCGGACAGTCCCAGGCAACGGGAGCCATGCCAGGCTGCTGATCACCATCAAACAGCCACTTGTAGGCAATCTTGAGCTCCCATTCCTGCTCAACCAGGACCTCCAATTCCTCCAGGTCACATGCCTCTTCTGGGAGGTCCAGAACCTCATCTCAGAAGTCCAGGATGTCTTCCAGCCACCACTCCTCGATGCTCCCAAAGTCTGGGTCTCCGTACATTTTTGATGGAGCAGCCCTACGCCACCGCAGCCAATGCCTTCTGGGGCTCTATAGCTGATGTCCAGCCTCATCTCCTCCCAAACCAAACTTTTGAGCTCCGCCTTTCACTCATCTTGCGGTTTTTCCCTCAGGAACACCTCTCATGCACGGTACTGCGTCCAGTACATCTCTGTGGAGGAGGGAAGGATCTTCCCCTGATGGTGCCACTCATGGCTTAGTGTCTCTTGCCAGAGTTTATGATGGATCACATCCTCCCAGCCGAGCATGGTGTGCTCTGTCGTTGGTCCCCGATGTTGTTTCCGCATGCCTTGCAGCCTCCCCCCAAACTCTGCTCTCATGTTGGCTGGTCCCCGTATCGCTCCTCGGCGGCTGCCTGGATCTTGAATCCTGGTGGTGATTTGGATGTCCTGGACTGCAGGAGACATCCCACTGCTTGCCACCACTGTGACGTATCTCAGATACCACTGCTGGGCATCTCCGCCAGATCTGTGTCTCCTGTCCTCCAAACGCATCCGCAGCCTGCAGACTCGACATAACCAGCCCTTAACCCCGCAAACATGAGACAAGCCACACAGGTGTTGATGGTTAAACATCCAGAGCATAAACTGTTTATTAAGTCCCAAACATACACTTTTAACATAGCTAGGGACACTCCCCTTAGCCTGGTTATAGGGGAGGTAGGGGACAAGGACGAACCAATGGAAACTCAACACTTGTATATTCAAACAACTACAGTTGAAGCACATGAAGGGATTATGACAAGCAGGCAGCCCCTCCTTACATATCCCCTGCTGGGATGTGTCTTCGGAGTTTTTGTCTACATGCCATGACCCAGCACAATTAAACACAGCAACAAGAGGGGGTGGGGGAGAAGGGATGTAGCATTACATTACATTATCTCAATGCCACTTTGTCCCCAAGTCTTGTAGCCCCATGCTTTGGAAATACCACCATCTTGTATATGTCTTTATCAGCTAAAAGTACATTGTTTGTGGAATAAAAGTATATATTGGCCGGGCCAATAGGTTTAGGTAGCCAGGAATGACTCCACATGCCCAGCCACAGATACCGCGTTCACCCGGTTCCGATGAACTGGCGACTCTGGACACACATGTCTGGTGGTGGCATCTTCTCCAGGTGGTGGGAGATGGCAAGTAGCCCTCCAAATCTCATGTTCTCTGATGGGCCATAGTCTGTGGGTAGGAGGCGAGCCTACAGCCCCTTCCAAAACACACAATGACAGTTTGTTCTGTCACAAGTTACCCTATAGGAAGTCACAAAGTATAGTATAGAGTTCCCCTATAAGAAGGTATAAAGTATAGTATAGAGTTTCCCTATAGGAAAACACAAAGTATAGCATAGTGTTCCCCCATGGAAGCGGTAAAGTATAGTATAGAGTTCTCCTATAAAAAGCGACAAAGTATATTATAGAGTTCTCCTATAGGAAGATATAAAGTGTAGTATAGAGTTCCCCTATAGGAAGACACGAAGTATAGTATAGAGTTCCCCTATAGGAAGATAAAAAAAACTTCTGTCTTTAAAATCCCTTGCTTCCTTCTCTTGCCCAGGACTACATGTCCAATGAGCCATTGCTCCTCACACATTCAAGTTCTCAGGCATTTACTGACATGTATGTGTAGCACTAACCCCCAAAGGAGCTGCTGGTTTTATTTGGGCTTACCGTTACCTCACCTGCTGGTGTCTCCGTCCTAAGGGTCCCGTGGAAAGTGGACCAAAGTATGTGAATTTCCAATACTTAGTCCTTTTTATGGTTATTTATTCAAAAATAAAATCAAAGTCTCTCAATAAATAGGGTCAAAGGGTTAGGGGTGAGTTCAGGCACTTTGTAATTGCGGGGTAAAGATAGTAGAAGAATCCAGAGGATAAAACAGTTCCACAGACTGGATTCAGCAGCCCCTGGATAAGCCCTTCTCACTTGGCCTAGCATCCGGTAGGGTGCTCGGTAAAGTCTCTGCCACTGACTTGTTAATTAAACTTGAGCATTATTGAGAGGTTTTTGAGAGGTTTTTAAAGAACTGCCATACAGTACCAGTCTCTTTCAGCTGGTCTGGCGATACTGTATAGGTGTTGATCCGGGTTGCATCCTCTAACTGAGTTTCTAGGATTCTCCAGAGATACCAGCCTTGCGCTCGGTCCTCTCTTGGTGAAAGTCCTCCCCTGAATCCTCCAGTTTCTGGGCCTCTCTTACAGGTGAGACAGCATCGGACCTTCCCTGGATCAGTAGGCCCCAAGACTGTTCTGGGCCTACTCCATAAGTTGCGTAGCCTCGAGTCAGCTGGCCCCGATACACAGGATACATGGGCAGGGCACCCCAGGCCAGGAGGGCCGCGATGTCAGGATAACGGAAACCCAGGACACCTCAGAAAAAATGGCACCTGTACCTTAAGTACCCTTTCCCAGAATGCACAGCAGGCAGACCACTCCCACCGGGATGGTTCTGAGTAAATGGGTACCCAATGCATTGAGCCTGTTGCATTTCTACACCTACCATTGGTGACAGTGACACCCACAGTCAAGGAGAAACCAGTGCACCTCAGCTGAACTGGTACAGAAACCAGAACGTTAGAATAATTTGTCTGGGGGCGTGGTCGGATGTGGGAGTGAGTGAGTGAGAGAGTGCGAATGCTGGACGCCCGGACTTAGCCTCCCCTCACTCCCCCTTCATGCGAAGAAATCTGCCCGGTAATAGAAGCGGTGCCTAGCCGGGTTCCGAGCCCAATACAGCGGCCCTAGCCTCCTTACTCTGGAGCTCGTGGAAACCATCAAGCTGAACGCTACAGAGCCTGGCGATAGTAGCGGGAGTTCTCGCGAGAACTCGTACCAGCGCGAGCTCAGGTCTTGACTCACCAGTGACGTGGCACTAGGAGTGAGCCGAAGGAGTCCGCGGGAACCCGAAGGAACCCTCTCAGCAGACCCGGGACACTGTGAGACCGGATACAGCAACTCGGCAGTGTGAGCAGTCTGAACCAAGAAGAGCCAGGTGGCGGCCCGTAGAAACTTACGAAGAAGCCTATGGCATCTACCTAGGCTAACGGTAATGCGGGAGTGAGCCGTGGGAGTGAGGCAAGCAAGGAGGAGGGTGCAGTAGCCGGGAATGATATGAACGACTAATGTACTGGTCCAGATTTATTGCCCCACTAAACTCGCTTGTTGGGAGGTAGAGGTTGCCAGGCTCTCGGTGCTACCGGGGCCCATTGAACGGCTCGGCGGCCCCGCCTCGCAAGAGGGAGTTGGGGGAAACCCTCCCCCCCCCCTTTTTCCACTCCATATGACTGCATTGCTGTGTTTACAGTGTGATGAACTGTGCTAACCAACTGCGCAAACTTAATATAGCGCTGAGAAGCAGATAAACTGTCGGTGGAATAATCTCCTCTCTCCTGTTTACATGCTCAGTTTGTATGGTCAGCTTGTTGTCCCCTTGGTCTGAGGCCATTGCATTACTTTTGCTACACCGTACGGACTTATACCATACAGACGAATTAGGGGAGGGGGGGAAGGAAAGAAAGGGGAAAGTGAAAAAAAAAAAAGAAAGTCAATTGCTTGGAAACTGCGCTTCCACTGGATCTCTACCCTTTTCACTGGAAGTTAGCTAGCCTCCTTTCCCCCCTTTCGGTTATACCCCTCCTTCCCTTCTTTTTTTTTTTTTTTTTTTGTGAGGTGATTTTGCTGCAACTCAGTAATATCACTACTCCTAGCTGCTTACTATGCTTAGCAAGCGGGCTAACGAGGACGGGCTGATTGGTGACGGGAACCAAAAAACCCGGGCAGCCAAAGAAAAAGCAAACCAGGCATCTGCTACTGTGGCAGCAAAACTGGAACGCTTTGCCCATGCAACCTCTCCTACCAGAAAAGGGCCCCATCAGCCAGTAGGGCAAACAAGGACACAGGGGGGTATCCCGGAAAGGAGAAGCATTACTCAACTAACATCTAATCCAGGTCGATCACCCAGTGGAAGCAAGATGCATGACTCAGCTATAGTAGCAAGCAAGATAGCGCATAACATAATAGCTCCGGTGGAATCCCCTCTGATAGAGGATGGCGAACATACATTGCGCGATATATTGCAAGCAGTCAACGAATGCAAGGTGTCTATAGGTGGCCTCGATAACCAGTTAAGCAGTATTAAAACTGAACTGCACTCCATGGGCCAATCACTGAGTAACACAATGGAAAGAACCACGGTCCTGGAAGGAAGATTAAGCACGATTGAGGATGATCTTTCCCCACTACAGCAAAAAATAAATGGGCTACAGAAACAAATGGCCATACAGACAGCGAAATTAGATGCGATGGAAAATAGAAACCGTAGGAATAATATCCGCCTGATTGGTCTCCCAGATGGAAGCGAGGGGCCTAACCCTATAAACTTTCTGGAAAATTGGTTCAGGGAACTCTTGGGCGACACCTCTTTTACCACCCTCTTCGCCATTGAAAGGGCTCATAGAGTTCCCATAGGCCCGCATCCACCAGAGGGCCGTACTAGGCCTCTGATACTGAGACTTGTGAATTATAATGACCGTATTATTTTGCTACGAAGGACTAGGGAACTGAACGATGTCTTTTATAAAGGATCTAGAGTTTCGTTCTACCCAGACTTCTCACCAGATCTACAGAAACAGAGAGCCGAGTTTATCTCCATTAAGCGAACCCTCCAAAAATATAAGATAAACTATGCACTGCTGTATCCTGCCCGGCTACGTATAACCGCTTTGGGCTCAACTTCTTTTTTTGGTACTCCAGAGGAGGCGGAAAAGTGGCTGGAGGAACATAAAAAGGATTTTTAGCTATTTTGTTACCACCAGGACTGGAGGTCTGGCTCCCTGGGGGCCCTTCTTCTCTTCCCCTCCTCTCTCCCCTGGGGGGGGGGGGGGGGTGGTGGGGTGGAGTGGAGGGTCAGGGGGAGTGCGCCCGTCATCTTTTTTCTTTTTTCCTTTTTTTTTTTTTTTTTTGTTGTTACATGTGAGCATTGTATAATATTTGCATGAGAAACAACTCTATTGAGTAGAAATGTGGCATGTTTACTATGGTAGTTAGATTTAGAGTGAGGCACGCTACTATAATGTCATTTAGTACTTATTAGCAAAGAGGGGTGAGTAAGGGTGTTGATACGAATAGAATAACACAATTTAAATATCACTATAAATGTCACATAGTTAAGTTTCGGAGGGGCTGGCATTGAATACTCCCCGCCCCCCCCTTCTTTTTTTTTTCTTTTGGGAAGTAAGAGAGTATTGTATAATATTATATAATATTTGCACTTGAAATAACTTTATTCAGTAGTATTGGGGAATGTCTATTACGGCAGTATGAGGTATGTCAAATATATTAATAGTAAAAAGGTCAAGTCTGAGCTTGTAGGCCCTTTACAAAACAATCTAGAGTTGGTGACTGGGGACAAAGAGAAGGCTAATTTATTAAACACTTTCTTCAGCTCTGTGTACACAAAGGAGCATGGGGGAGCGCATGTCCATAATGGGGGTGATAGTGACACAGCCCCAAATGATCCACAATGGCTCAAAAGTGATATGGTCCAGAAATACTTAGACGGAATTAAGGTGGATAAAGCACCTGGCCCTGATGGCATCCACCCACGGATCCTAAAAGAATTGAGCTCTGTAATTTCAGAGCCATTGTATCTAATTTTTAGGGACTCATTAATGACGGGAATAGTCCCACTGGATTGGCGCAGGGCGAACGTGGTGCCTATATTTAAAAAGGGATCAAAGTCTTTACCAAGTAACTATAGACCTGTTAGCTTAACTTCTATAGCTGGGAAGATACTGGAGCATTTAATAAAAGACCACATAGACGAGTTCTTGCTGAACAAGAACACTTTAAGCAACAGACAACATGGATTCATGAAAGACAGAAGTTGTCAGACAAATCTGATTTCTTTTTATGAGGAGGTAAGTAAAACTTTGGACAGAGGGGTGGCAGTGGACGTGGTATACTTGGATTTTGCAAAAGCATTCGATACAGTTCCCCACACACGGCTCATGTGTAAGGTAAAGTCTACAGGTTTGGAAATATCAGTTTGTAAATGGATAGAAAATTGGCTAAAAGACAGAATTCAGAGAGTCGTGGTTAATGATTCTTACTCTGAATGGTCTAAGGTTATGAGTGGTGTACCCCAAGGTTCAGTGCTGGGACCCTTACTTTTTAACATCTTTATAAATGATATTGGGTCTGGGATCAAAAGTAATATTTCTGTCTTTGCAGATGACACCAAGATATGCAGTGGAATAACCTCCTTACAGGATGTCTCCAATTTACAAGCCGACCTCAATACACTGTCTAATTGGGCGATTATGTGGCAGATGAGGTTTAATGTTGATAAATGTAAAGTTATGCACTTGGGGCCTAAGAATATGCATGCATCATACATGCTAGGGGGAGTACAACTGGGGGAATCCATAGTGGAGAAGGATCTGGGGGTTTTGGTAGACCATAAGCTCAATAACAACATGCAATGCCAAGCTGCTGTTTCCAAAGCGAGCAAAGTCCTTTCTTGTATTAAGAGAGGTATGGACTCCAGAGAGAGAGATATAATTTTGCCCCTGTTCAAATCATTAGTAAGACCTCACCTGGAATATGCCGTTCAGTTTTGGGCACCAGTTCTCAAAAAGGATATCGAGGAACTGGAAAAAGTGCAGAGAAGGGCAACCAAACTGATAAGAGGCATGGAAGAACTTAGCTATGAGGAGAGATTAGAGGAACTAAATTTATTCACTCTTGAGATGAGGAGATTAAGGGGGGATATGATCAACATGTTCAAATACATTAGGGGTCCATATAGTAAACTTGGTGTTGAGTTGTTCTCTGTACGGTCAACCCAGAGGACACGGGGGCACTCTTTACGTCTAGAGGAAAAGAGATTTCATCTTCAAGTACGGAAAGGTTTCTTCACAGTTAGAGCTGTGAAAATGTGGAATAGACTCCCGCCAGAGGTGGTTCTGGCCAGTTCAGTAGATTGCTTTAAGAAAGGCTTGGATACTTTCCTGATGGTACATAATATAACTAGGTACTAACATAGGTAAAGTTGATCCAGGGAAAATCCGATCGCCTCTTGGGGGATCAGGAAGGAATTTTTTTCCCCTGCTGTAGCAAATTGGAGCATGCTCTGCTGGTTTTTTTTTTAGCCTTCCTCTGGATCAATTGTGGGCATAAAATTGGGTATCTGGATTGTACGATTATTTTTTATTTTACTTAATTGTTTTTAAGGTTGAACTGGATGGACTTGTGTCTTTTTTCAACCAGACTAACTATGTAACTATGTAACTATGTACTATAAGGTCACTTTTCACTGATCAGTATAGTGGGGTGAGAAAGGGAGATGGTATGAATGGTACAATATAGTATAAATATTATTAGAAATGTTTAATAGTTAAGTATCGAGGGGGCCGGTATTGAATATTTTCCGCCCCCCTCCCCCCCTTTTTTTTTTTTTTTTCTGTGAAGGTGGTGGGTCAGCCCAGGCCAGCTTGGGCCTATGCTACATCGGAAGTGGAGAGGCTGAGGGGGGATGAGGCGAGGTAATCTGGGGAGCCTAGGGGTCCCCAGGTAATTTGGGTGAGAGGGGGGAGCGGGGACGGGCGCCCAGGGCTTCGGAGAGTATGGTAAATCGGGCCACAATAGTGACCCCCAGGGGACGCCCTGATGGGTGGGGGGGAGGAGGGGGGGGAGAGTGGGTGGGTAGTAGGGTTAAGGGGGGCACCTCGGGCACGCATAGCTGGCATAACGGAATCGGGGGGGGGGGGTGGTGGGCCCGTCGTGGGAGGGCGGGCCCCCTCCTCTCCCTCCCCCCTTCCCCCGCCCGGGTTAGAAAGTATTAATACTTATGGGTAGTGTACATATCATCTCATGGAATGTGAGGGGGTTGGGAGATCCAAAAAAGAGGACAGCAGTTTTGCTGGAAACAGCAAGGGGGGGCCCCGGCCTGCTCTTTCTTCAAGAGACGCATCTAACCCCTAGCACAGCCCCACTGTTAAGCAATCGGAAGTTTTCGGCATACTACCACTCCTTTCACACATCATACTCTAGAGGGGTGAGTGTTCTTGTTAAGAGGGGTACGCATTTTCTGTGTAAGGAGTCCTCTATTGACAAAGAGGGGAGATTTGTTTTTTTATACGGCCTGCTGAGCGGGCGACAATGTATCTTAGCCAACATTTATATACCCCCTCCCTTCAAACTGGAGGTAATGGTTAAATTGATGGCGTTTTGCTTAGATAAGCCAGGTATCCCATGGATAGTAGCAGGCGATTTTAATGAAACGCTGGACTGGCATATGGACAGATTTCCTGTTCCAGTGGTGACCAGAATAGGGCGCCTGCAGGGCTTTGTCTCTGAAATAGAGTTAAATGATATATGGCGAACACGTCACCCTCAAGCAAGACAATACTCTTGCTTTTCCAGCACCTATTGTACACTATCAAGAATCGACATGGTGCTGGGTAACAAAGAAGCTGCGGAGGTGGTACAGGAGATAGAATACGGAGCAAGGGGGGTCTCAGTCCATTCCCCTCTGTCCATGATACTGTCTTTGGGCGCTAGATCAGGCCCAAGGGAGTGGAGGATAAATCCTGGCTGGTTGGTACTAATGGGCGGCCCAAGCCCCCCCCAGGATAAGATAGGGGAATTTCTTCAAATAAATAGGGGCTCTGCCCCTCCTGGTATAGTCTGGGACTCCCTAAAAGCCTACATCAGGGGCACATTAATACAACAAGTTGCAATAATTAAGAGGAAAGCTCGAGAACAGGACCTAGTAATAAGAAACAAGGTCGCCCAGGCAGAGCAAGCATATATAGAAGCTCCATCGACTGCAAGCCAGCAGGAATGGTTGGCTAGTCAACAAGTTTATAAAATGGCTCTTCTAAAAAAAGCAGAGAATAGGCGGATATTTCAGCGTCAGCATTACTTTGGCGAAGGAGAAAGGGTAGGCAGAGCTCTCTCCCTCCTGGTCCAAACTAATGGTGCGCCAACAGTAGCCCAGGTAATTAAGTCTCCAACAGGCGATCTTGTCTCCAACCCCCCTGCGATCATGAGGGTACTCCATGACTACTATAAAAACGTATATAAATCCGCCATCCAGGGACAAGGTAATCCAGCCACTGACTTTTTACTTCAGACAGCAATCCCAACATTATCAATAGAGGACAAACTATCCCTTAAGTCAACACTTACGCTGGAAGAATTAAAATACGCAGTAGCCGCAATGCCCAACGATAAATCTCCAGGGCCAGATGGCCTACCAGTAGAAATTTACAAACGCTATGGGGATGCGTTACTACCGGAACTCTTGACGACATTGAACTATGCATTGGAGACGGGTGAACTTCCCGCCTCGATGCTGGAGGCCAATATTATCCTAATTCTGAAGGAGGGGAAGGACTGCCAGGAAGTTCCATCATACCGGCCGATATCCCTGCTATGCCCGGATATTAAAATACTAGCCAAGGCACTAGCAATTCGGTTAAATACATATATCCATAAACTCATACATCCAGACCAGTCGGGCTTTATCCCGGGTAGGGCAACCAGTACCAACATCAGAAGAGTTTTCCTTAACGTTCAAATACCCAGGGATAATGAGGGGGTGGGTGCTATTTTAGCACTAGATGCCATTAAGGCCTTTGACAGCTTGGAATGGGGCTATCTGTGGAGGGTCCTAGAGAGGTTCGGATTTGGCCCCTTATTTATCCAGTGGATAAAACTAATGTACAATAAACCTAGGGCCAAAATCAAGATGGGTACTGAAGTCTCTGAAATATTCCAGCTGGAGAGAGGTACAAGGCAGGGGTGCCCGCTGTCCCCCCTCCTATTTGTATTGGCCATGGAGCCCCTGGCGGTCCTGGTAAGATCTTGCCCAGACATACAGGGATTTCGGCGGGGTAGAGATGAGGAAAAAATTGCTCTATTCGCGGACGATGTCCCATTTTTTATTGGAGATGTGGACTCCACCCTGAATAGAGTGGTTCAACTGATGGGCGAGTTTGGCCAACAATCGGGCCTAGAGATCAACTGGGGCAAATCAGCCCTTCTACCACTGTCCAGGCCTGGGGAACAGGGGGTGCCCCCAATGATAGTAGGCTTGGAGACGGTGACTAAGCTGAAGTATCTGGGTATCTGGATATCTGGGGATGTAAGCCAATATGCTAACGAGAATTTAGCACCATTACTGCTGAAAATGAAGACGAAACTTTTTTTTTTTTTTTTTTCCCTACTCCCCTCCTCCACCCCCCCCCCTATCCCCAGCTCATAAGAAAATATACTAAGCAATTAAATACATACTAAGAATAGATAGTAGAATTGTACAAGCTGAAAAGCGCTTGTTCCATCGCAGTTACTTATAGGGGGATCCCTAGTTTCCCCAATCCAGGGCCCCATATCTTTTTAAACTCCTTACCATTACCCTGTTTAAGAAAAAAAAAACCCTCATTTCCAATATTTTTTCTTATGTTAGCCAACCATATTTCTGGTAGTGGGCTAGAGTGTGCTTGCCAATTCTGGGCAATTAATTTCCTTGCCTGGAAAAGGCATCTGGTAACTGGTGCAAATTTATTTTTAGAGATATTATATCCCTCCGGTATAGCCAACAAGCAAGTCCTCACTGTTGCCTTTAATTTCAACCCGAAGATCTCATTCACATGGTCTATAACTTGTGTCCAATATCTAAAAAGTTTCGGGCACCTCCAGAACATATGAATAAAATCTCCAACCCGGCCGCATCTGGGGCACTGATCATTATCCCTCCATCCCATTCTAAACATTTTCCTAGGTGTATAATATACCCGGTGAAAAAAGAAGAGTTGAGAAGCTTTCTGTGCCGGGGAAATAGAAACCTTGGTTCCCTGTTCCATTATCCAATCCCAATCGGGTATGGACACTGGACCCACATCACTCTCCCATTTCATTTTACTTTTAATCATACCGCTTTGATCTAACACTTTGTCCCCCAGCCTGGCGTATATAAGCGTAATCAAGCCTTTGAGCGTATCTCGAGACATGATTTGAGATATCACCGGGACTTGGATCAACTGTATCTCTTGCGATCTAAATTGGGCCTGAATTGCGTGTCTGATCTGGAGATATTTGTAAAATGAGCGGTTTGGTAAGGAGAATTCAGATCTTAGGTCAGAAAATGATCTAATAGCTGAACCCTGGACAATTTGCTCTAACCTATGTATCCCTTGAGTTTCCCATTCCCTAGATCTTTCCACTTTAAATAGCTCGTCTAGGTTTTTATTATCCCATAAGGGAGCCAACACGGATGTCTTTTGATATCCTAGTAAGGCCTTAACTGTTTTCCATAGTTTCGCTGTCTGATTGATTGTTGGGCAGTGCATATTAAATGAGTTTGCCTCCAACGCCTCCACAAGCGTCTTATGCGGACAGCCTAGCATTAGCAGCCTATGGCAGGGGTTAGCTTCACTTATTGCCCTTGCTCCAGCTAAATGCTGTAGCTGGGCCGCTAAGTAATAGAGTCTAGGATATGGGATCGCCAACCCCCCTTGTTCCAACGGGAGCTGCAGGGTCCGTAGGCTAATCCTCGAGGGGCCCTTTTTCCATATAAGAAGTCTAAATAGGGATTCTATTTTCTTGAACCATCCTTCCCCTATCCATATTGGTGAGTTATGGAGGCAATACAAAATTTGAGGAAGCCATACCATTTTGACCAGATTGCAGCGGCCCGCCATCGAAAGGGGGAGGCGACTCCAGATATCAGCCTTTTGTTTTAATTTTACTAGGAGAGGAGATAAATTATCTTCCAGGTAAGAATTTACCTCCCTAGTAATCCACACCCCTAAGTATTTAAACTTCTCAACCTGTTTCAGATTCTGAATCTCCTGGGGGGCGCAAATAAACCCCGGTTCCAGCGACAACAAAGCGGATTTATCCCAGTTAATAGTCAATCCTGATATCAGACCAAATTCTCTAATTATCTTCATTGCCGTTTTCACCGAGGCCTGAACATCCCCCAGGAAGAGCAGAATGTCGTCAGCAAATAATGCAATTTTTTCCTCTACCTGTCCTCTCTTAAATCCCTGTATATCAGGATTGGCCCTAATAGCGATGGCTAATGGCTCCACTGCCAAAACAAACAATAAGGGGGAAAGAGGGCACCCCTGCCTTGTACCTCGTTCCAATAAGAAGGTCTCAGAAAGCTCATTGTTAATTTTAATTTTCGCTCTTGGGTCTGTATAGAGCAGTTTTATCCATTTGAGAAAGTTTGGTCCGAACCCAAATCTAATAAGCACTTTAAATAAGTATTCCCATTCAAGGCTGTCGAATGCTTTGGCTGCATCCAGAGTCAAGACTGCTCTGGGGCCGCCATTATCTACTGGAATCTGGGCATTCAAAAACAGTCTACGGATATTGATACTAGTAGATCTATTCGGGATAAAACCCGATTGGTCAGGGTGGATAAGCTTGTGGACAATTCTTTTTAGGCGTGTTGCGAGCACTTTTGCTAATATTTTAACATCCGATCCCAAAAGCGAGATCGGACGATATGAGGCCGGGTCCATTGGGTCTTTATCCTCTTTAGGAATCACCACTATCGTGGCTTCCAACATCGAGGAAGGCAATTCTCCACACTGCAGGGACTGCTTCAGTGTCTCCAATAGTTGTGGGAGCAGAACCTCCCCATATCTCTTATAGACCTCGATTGGTAAACCATCGGGTCCTGGTGCTTTTAAGTTAGGCATCTCTGCCACCGCTCTTTGGAGTTCCTCGATAGTAATTGGGGCCTCCAAAACTACTAAGTCTTCTGCTATTACTGTTGGCATATTCAGATTCCCCAAAAAGCCCGCCATAGCTCCCCCTTCCCTTCCTCCTTGGGACTTATATAGTGAACTATAGTAATGATAAAATATGTTATTAATAATAGATGGTTCAGAAGTAATCTCTCCCTCTAAAGTTCTAATTGATATTATCGCTGACGGTGACGTATTTACTTTAACCAAAAATGACAGCATTCGCCCCACTCTTTCTCCCTCCCCAAAATTTGCTTGCTTCTGCAGTATACGTCTGTTGTCCATCTTATGCCTAATAGTTATCTTAAATTCTTGCTGTTTATCCAGCCAAGCCTTCTGTGTAGTAGGATTCGGATTCATAATGTACTGTCTTTCTGTCTCTAATACCGCCTTGGTAGCTTCCTCTTCCTGTTTTTTCATCTCGGCCCTACTTCTGGCGATTTGTTGAATAAAAAGACCTCTTAAAAAGGCCTTTAAAGAGTCCCAGATGACCCCCACTGATGCTGTGCCCATATTAACCTCAATGAACTCCTTTAACCTAGTTGTCACCCTATCCGTATCCTTCATTAATTCCAACCATACGGGGTCCAATTTCCATTGGCCAGAGTATTGTTTTTTAGCTACACAAAGTGTCACTATTAGGGGGGAGTGGTCCGAGACTCCTCTCGGGCCATATTCTACCTCGTCCACTCGTGGCATCGCACTGTTGTTAACCAAAGCCATGTCGAGTCTTGATAGTGTAGAGAAAGTTGCGGAGTAACAAGAATATTGTCGCTCCCCCGGGTGCCGAGTGCGCCATGCATCGCATAGGCCGGCTTCAAGTAGGAAACGAGCTAACCTCGTTTCCTCTTTCACCGTTGATGTTTTTCCAGTTGGAAATCTGTCCAAAGATTTGTCCAAGACCTCATTAAAGTCCCCTACTGCTATCACCGGAATATCAGGTTTATCTATTACAAAGGCTAATAGCTTGTATAGAATCTCCAATTTAGATGGAGGAGGAACATATATGTTGGCTATCACGTAGGGACTATTTTCAATTTGACAGTATAAAAAGATATACCTACCCTCTACATCTATACAGCTATTATAGCAAGAGAAACGAACCGCCCTGTCAACAAGGATGCTAACCCCTCTTGCATAGGTTGAGAACATGGAATGAAACTGGGTCTGGAATTTCCGACCTTGTAGGCACCGAATCGTATCACCCGTTAAGTGAGTCTCCTGAAGGCATAATAATCCGGGTCCTTTACCCTCTAAAGCTGACAAGACCACTTTTCTTTTGGTCGGATCTCCCAGGCCCCGCACATTCCATGATACTATCCTAATTCTCTTCCCCTGCATCACTACTTAATAACCTAACAATTGGGCAGTTTTGAAAATAACAGAAAAAACGGTGAAAAAAGTGTATAAGTATATCAGTACTAAGAGAGAGAAGAAAAGAAAGGGGAAAACCTTCCCCTCCCCTTCCCTTCCCCTTAGTCTTACACACATAAACTCTAAATAGTGCATACCATTTTCTCCCATCCCCTCCTAGACAGTGCGTCTCCAAACTTGTGTATCTTTGTATTATTTTTATTATCATTCCCTTACCCAAATTTATATATCCTTGTATTGCTTTTATTGTCATTCCCTTACCCCGCCCTCCCTTCCCAATTCTCCCACCCAAATATATGTGTCCTTGTGTTATTTTTATTGTTGTTCCCTTTCCCCTCCTTCCCACCTCAACTCTCCCCCCTCCCCTTTCCCCAACCTCCCTCTCCCGCCCCCCTCCTCCCTTTTTACCGAACTCCCTCTCCCCCCCCCTCGCCCCATAGGGCTACCCCCTAGGGGTACAATTGTGACCTTCTTGCAACACTCCCACCACTCACACATACCAGTCCTACTCAGTGCTCTCGCCCCGATTCCCCACCCACTCATGGGAACCCTTTCTTCCCCACTACAAGTACCCACTTGTACTCCACACGCCCTTACTGCTCAATCCCTGCCCCCCACTCATATTGTGCATAATACCAGTGTAACAATTTTCAGCAAACTTACCCCTTATTCCTATCCCCCCCCCAAAAAAATATACCCCCGAATCCCTTAAAAACCACCCAACTGCCCTGTAACATATATTTATAGGTCTTTCTTACTTGCATCTAACCATTGGGATGCTTCCTCTGGCGTATTGAAAAAAAGCGTTTTTCCTAATGCAATCACCCTTAAGCGGGCTGGATAGAGGAGTGCATATTCTAACTTGTATTTAACCATTTCCCTTTTAACTGGTATAAATTCAGCTCTTCTTTTCTGAAGGTCAGGAGAGAAATCGGGATACAAAGACACCCTAGCTCCCTTATACCTAATGTCTCCTCTCAATCTAGCCTCTCGCAGTAGAGACACTTTATCCTGGTAATTAAGAATTTTAAGCATTATAGGCCTAGGGCGCTCCCCCATATGACGGGTTTTTCCCGGGGTACGATGTGCCCGTTCTATTGCGAATATCGGGGTAAATGTTTCCGCCCCGAAAAGTTCTCGGAACCACCCCTCCAGAAAACCTGTTAGATTGGTCCCCTCGCAATGTTCAGGGAGGCCTAGCACCCTGATATTATTTCTTCGATTCCTATTCTCCATCTCGTCGAGTTTGTCCGCTTGTGTAGCAGCTGCTTTTTTAAATGAATCAATTTCCAGCCTCATAGGCCTCAATTCATCCTCCATTGCACCCATGCGTTCCTCAAGCTCGGTAGTTCTTAGTATAGTCCTATTCAACTCCTGTCTCATGGACAGTAGTTCCTCCTTTATATATTTTAGCTGTTCATCAAAATTGGATATCGAGTTTTTGCATTCCTTGATTGCGTTCAAAATGTCTCTTAATGTGGGTTCCTCATCCGCATTACTCGGCATCACTGTATGGGAGCTGCTTAGCGTTGTTTCCGAATTTATTGTTGCTATTGATAATTTTCCTCCCCCCCTCCCTTATTGCCCCCCAATTTAGCAGCTGGAAAGATGGGGTTGGCCAAAGACTGGCCTTGGCTCCTTCTATCAGCAGATGAGTTCTTAGTATCTTTATTATGTAGATCACCCCGCTGAGTACTTGAATTACTGGGTGAGACTGGGCCAGAGTGGGCGTAGCGCTCCAATTTTGCCGCTGCTGATGCTGCCGCCATTTGATTAGTTTTATCCTTGGCGGCACGAGTAATTTGTTGACCCTCTGCAGGTATTTGCTCCTCGGGGGATCTTTTTCTCGACATAATTGGATTAAGTAGCCACGTAAGGGCCCCCCTTACAGATTAGCGGCTTCTGCTTATCAACTAATCAAGATAATACAACAATAGTTAAATCCCACAGGGAAGAGAGAGTGGGAAAAAAAAAAGGGGGGGGGGGAGAAGGAGGAGGGCAACAATAATGTGGTGTCTCTCCTAGTATAGATAACACTGCTTATCAAAGGGGACAATGCTGGTTAACTCCTAGCTTCCAGCCTCAGCAAATGACTCAATAGCAAGAGACTCACCGCCCTATAATGAGTTATTTATATTTGTATACATATGCATGTATCCACAGATGATTACTACATTTGGGGGTGTGGCCGGATGTGAATGGGAGTGAGGACGTGTGAGGAGTGAGAATATGGAGCTGCTCTCCCGCTCCCCACCCTGCCTATCTTGAGTTCTTCGCTCCGCTTTGATCCTGTGTGCCCCGGGTTGCCTGGCGTTGCTTGGAGGCTCCCCTGTGCACTGCATTTCTTTGTGGCTTCCATGCTCCATGTTTGAGCGGAGATCGCCTACCTGAGCTAAAGTGCTCGCGGCCGCCGGAGCTCGGAGTACGGGGCCGCTGTTGCTGACGAGCGGTTGGTGGAGCAGGGGCCGAGAATCTCGCTGAAGATCTCGCGAGACTTCGAGCGGCTCCCGGGCTCTCGTGGTACCGCTGTGCTTGCCGGCCGGTTTGAATTAGGCGCGGACTCGTGCGGCGTGTTGTGCACCCCAGGAGCTGTGCGGCGGGCTGGGCAGGTGAGAGGGGATGCCTGTAAAGAGCTCCCTCTCCCCCTCTTACCCGCTGGTTACTATCCTCCTCCTACTTACCTGCCAAATAAGGAAGCTGAGATGAGCGGCAATTGAATGTAACTGTACCAACTGCTTAACCTCAGGGGGAAGATCTGGATGTCCGGTATACTCTTCCTATGGTTTCATGGACTATGCACCAGCAACTGAGATAAGTGTCTTTCCTTCTTCTGGTCTCTAACTAATATTGATGTAAATTATTGACCTGGTTTGCCCTATTCTGAATATACATGGTGAAGACGAAACTTAACAGATGGTGCGGCCTCCCTCTCTCGGTGGCGGGACACTGCAGCCTAGTAAAAATGCTTTGGCAGCCCCAAATACTTTACATTTTACATAATTCCCCAATCTGGATTAACCAGAAATGGTTCCAAACCATGGATTCGCTTATCCGGGAATTAATCTGGAAAAAGGGGCATGCCCGGATAGGGTTGCATACGCTGCAGCTCCCCATCACGGAGGGAGGGTTGGCCATACCCCATCTGGGTGCATACTTCCTGGCTGCCCAACTTCAGCATTTAGCAGGGGCGGGGCTCCAAGAGGGGGGGCCTATAAACCATAAGCTGATGATGCTAGGAGCACCCCATAAATTGGTACCCGAAGCCCTGGAGGCTAACTCATTTATCCATAGATGCCCTACTAATATCCTAATGAGGAAGGTATGGCAGCAAGCAAAGCAAAAGTTGGGATATGTGGGAGTAACTACTTATACCCCTCTATGGCGCAATCGCCATCTGTCCGAACTAAACAAGGTAGATAGATCTCCGGAATGGGATAGCCAGGGGATTAATAGAATGGTGCATCTTTACGAGGGGAACGTAATGAAGCCCTTTGAAGCTATTAAACAGGAATTTAATGTCCCTAATAGGACGTTCTATAAATACTTACAGCTGAGACACGGAATTCAAGCCCAATACGGGACACTCGCTATCGAGCAAACCGAAATCCCCCAGCTCCAGGGCCTTATGGACCGAAGGCATGCAAAAGGCCAGATTTCGCGGTTATATACAAAGCTTAGAGGAAGATTTTTGAAAGGCGAAGGCCCAGCCAAGAGTAGGCAGGGCTGGATAGGGGACGTTGGCCCGATATCCCAGGAACAATGGGCTAAGACGCTCGAACAGGGGCACCTGGCCTCTATATCTCCATCTCAGCGAGTGTCCCATTTGTTCCTTATATACCGGGCATACTATACCCCCCAGAAGCTGTGGAAAATGGGTAGGAAACCTAGTGACGAATGCCCTAGATGTGGGGCACCGGGAGATCTCTTCCATATGGTATGGAAATGCCCAAAACTGTATAGCTATTGGCTAGAAATAGTCCTTAAAATAAACAGGGCTTTTAAGACCACCCTGAAACCTGAGGCCAGGGCTTGTTTGCTGGGGATATTTGAAGAGACAAAAATTCCTCCGCTAATTAAGCCATCCGTCCTGAAGTGCTTGTATCAAGCTAGGCGACTGATAGCAATAAACTGGCAAGCTAAAAATCCCCCGGAAACTGGACAATGGGTCAACGCAATCAACTCTATAATATGGTGTGAGAGAGCAATGCTTATAAAGCTAAATAATTTAAGAAAATTCGAGATACTATGGAATCCTTGGTTGAGTGACATGGGGTTCCCTTTGGAGTGAGGTCAATATAAGAATGGACCAGTACCCGCTGGGTGGGTGGTAGGGAGGAGATTTTTCCCTCCCCCCCCAGGCGGAATCTCTTAGGGGCGGATCGTGGGGAGGACTCTCTTCTTCTTCTCTCTTTCCTTTTTCCTATTTTTGTTCGCACGGATATAGCTATCTGGCTACGACCGGGACGGCCGTTGCCGGCGCTGCGTGCTCGAGGTGGGGTGGGTGGATGGGTGGGAGGTGTGGGGGGGATGGGGCGGGGGGAAAAGTGCATTGAGGGCAGGTACCAATGAGCAGGCGGGGTATAGCAGTTTCAGCGTATTAGCTTGCTCGATATGTAACCTGTTTTTTTCTATAATGTATAACATTGTTATTTATTCCTGAAAAAGTATCAATAAAAAATATATCAAGTTAAAAAAAAAGAATAATTAGTCTGAAGCCCAACTGTGGCTTCAGAAAACACAATTTTGAAAAACAATAGCGCCTACTATTTAGGAGCGGTGCTACATATGGATGGTGTACTGAGCTGTATTTTCTGATGTGTAAATAAATAATGCATTCTTTATGCAAGCCAATTAATCGTCTAACCAACTAATCAACTGTGAAAATAGTTGACAGCTGTTTCAGCCTTACATCTCTGAATCCCCTACCAGTTCAATTCTTTATTCATGGACCTTAGAGAGTGAGGAATCAACAAGAACTGTCTTTTATCCCCTTCCCGCCGAGTGTATGCAGATGTGCGTACTCGGCTTCCGGGGGGTATACCGGGATGATGCCAGCACCTGCAGGCATCATCCCGGTACCATTTTTTTCGGGCGATTGGCTTTCCAGCCATAACAACCGAAGTGGCTAAAAGCCACTCGGCTGTTATGCCAGAGGAGCGGGAGGGGACGTCCCCCCTCCAGCCGCTGTTACTGGTGCTCCCGCTCGATCGGGAGCACCGATTCACATTCCGACGCCTCCGGCTGCTGGGGAGGAACTGGAACGAAGCCGTTCCAACCTCCTAACAGTAAACACGGAAGCGACATCATGACATCACTTCCCGTTTACTCGGCTGCCAATGGCGCCGGTTTTAAAAATATATACGGTATTCAGAATCGCTGTTTTCAGCGATATGAATACATTGAAGTGTAAAGGAGGGGTGGGGGTCTTTTAGACCCCCCATCCCTCCATAAAGAGTACCTGTCACCTCCTATTACTGTCACAAGGGATGTTTACATTCCTTGTGACAGCAATAAAAGTGATCAAATCTTTTTTTTTGTTAAAAAAAAACCAATTTATTCATTTTCAAATAAATAAAATAAATATATATATATTTTTTTAAAGCGCCCGTCGTCCCCGCGAGCTCACGAAGCAAAGAAAACGCATATGGAAGTCGTGCCCACATATGTAAACGGTGTTCAAATCCCACATGTGAGGTATCGCCACGATCGTTAGAGTGAGAGCAATGATTCTAGCACTAGAGCTCCTCTGCAACGCTAACCTGGTAACCGTAAAAAAAAATTAAAGCGTCTCCTATTGAGATTTTTAGGTACCGTACTTTGTCGTTAATCCACAAGTGCGCGCAATTATAAAGTGTGACATGTTTGGTATCTATTTACTCGGCGTAACATTATCTTTCACAATATGCAAAAAAATTGGGCTAATTTTACTGTTTCGTTTTTTTTTTAATTCATGAAAGTGTCCCTTTTCCCAAAAAGTTGCGTTTAAAACACCGCTGCGCAAATACCGCGTGACATAAAATATTGCAACAATCGTCGTTTTATTCTCTGAGTCTCTGCTAAAAAAACATATATAATGTTTGAGGGTTCCAAGTAATTTTCTAGCAAAAAATATGGATTTTAACTTGTAAACACCAAATGCCAAAAATAGGCTTAGTCATGAAAGGGTTATAGGAGTGACAGTGATGAGGGGATTATAGGAAAGAGAGTCCCCACCCCCTCTATCACTCATTGCCATCTTCCAAACACAAGAAGACCTGCACTTCCTTATTTAGACCATGATTTAGTCATGAATAACAGAGGAGCTGAGCCCCACCAGAGGTCAGAGAGTGAGGATGGAGGAGAAAAACCAAGATGAAGACTGGACTGATCCTGAAGACCCCCATCATTGGGTCATTGACTCCTCCCTCATTATCACTTTCTGTTTAAGGTTCCAAAGTTTGAGAATGTTATCACATTATTTTGAACATGTAAAAGTCTGTGCTCCAATCAAATCATCAGATATAAAATGTCCAGCTGGTAGGAAATGTAACAAAAGAGAATACATATTATGTTTATATATTGCAGTGGGTAGAGGGGAGAGAACAGAAGTCAGGACTATGTACTGTATAACATATTGTATAAGATACAATAGATAGGACTGTATAGTATTAGAATTATGTAATGTACAACATAGAGTATATAGTGCAGGGATTAAGAGTATATAATGTACAATATAAATTATATAGTGTAAGGGTCAGGACTCATAATATTGGTATTCAGTAATCAGTGGAAGATGAAATGATTACATGAGACAAGTTGCAGAGGTCCCACACCGCTGCCTCCCATCTCCTGAGACTGCACTCAGTGACTTGGGTCTGAGACTATACAGACATATCCCTCCACCCGGCACAACCAGCAGACAACAGAGCAAGTAACCCTGGGAGAATTGTTCTGTCAGAGATCTTGCCAAACCCAGGTATAGGGCAGAAGACCCAAATCACATACCCCAGATGCCTAGATCTAGTAACATTTATGGTGAAAATTAACATTTTGCTGCCAGCTGAACCCCAGAATCTCTATAAATCCAGTCTAGAGACATAAAGTGTGTCGGCAGCACAGAGAAGGAAGACTATCTGAGAGAAATACAGGAATACAGGACGGGGAACACAGCTCAGGAAAGTGACCAGGGTATTATAGGCTGATATCATCCAGTCCCCACCCTACTCTGGACCAATCAGTGAGCAGTATGGGTGGAGGAATGTATTTAGTGTTAATGACCCACCTGTGCTGATCTCTGTAGGAGTGTCCTCCTTTATAAATGTTCCCGTTATTCCATCGTCCTTCATAGACTTCTGATCGTCCCTCACATACCTCTCTTCTTCTTCTGATTTCACCTCAAATTCTATATCCATTGGATCTCCACTCTAAACCAAGAAAATGAGAGAGAATATCATCTGTAAAATATAATCTTTATTATTGTGACATCACATAAAAAATCTACACATTGGTGTTGGTTTACTAAAGGCAAATCCGCTAGGCACTACAAGTGCACATGGAAGTGCAGTCACTGTAGATCTGAGGGGAAGATCTGAAATGAGGGGAAGCTCTACTGATTTTGATCATCCAATCATATGCAAGCAAACATGCAGTTTTTTATGTTCCCTTCAGATCTACAGCGACTGCACCTCCAAGTGCACAGAGGATTTGCCTTTAGTAAATAAACCCCCCTGTCTCCTCAAATCCATGTTCTAGATGATGCATCCTACCTACCTTGTAACAGTGGGGGATTGTGTGACCTTCCTGTGTGGAATCCCGGGAATACAGAGGACGGGGACATCTCTCTGGTGGGTTCCTGGTATTTGGTGGCTCCATCATATCCTTGTGTCCTTCTGAAAACTCCTCCATCACTCCATACTCCTCATCCTCCTCTTTATACTCTTCTTTAACATCAATATTATCATCCCTGAGGTTTCCACTCTGAAAGATATAATAAATTATTCATTCTAACAAACATGTTGTCTATAAATCAAAACTACCAATAATTGCCAATCATCTACCTGATGATGGTGGGGGATGGTGTGATCTTCCTGTGTGGAATCCCGGGAATACAGAGGACGGGGACATCTCTCTGGTGGATTTCTGTAGCTGGATGACTCCACCATGGTGTCCTGGTACAGATCTTTGTGTTTTTTTAGAGACTCTGAATCCTCCATCACTCCATCCTCATCATCCTCCTCTTTTATTTCTTCTTTAACCTTAACTTTAGAATCTCTCAGATTTTCACTCTGAATATAGAATAAAAATGACATCAAAGGTAACAATGCAGATAATGTACAGATCCTAATGATACTATCAGTGATTGTTCCTCATCTACCTGATGATGGTGGGGGATGGTGTGACCTTCCTGTGTGGAATCCCGGGAATACAGAGGACGGGGATATCTCTCTGGTGGGTTCCCATTACTGGATCCATCTGTAGGAAACACACACACTGACTGAATACATTGTTTCTGTGTGTTTATCAGATGATGGGGGATCTAGGTGGAGCCTCCGTACTGCTCTCTCCTTTACAATAAAGTCTCCTCTTACCCGGTGATGTGAGGGGCGGCTGATTGTCCATCATGACGTCCTTGTAGAGATCCTTGTGTCCTTCTAAATACTCCCACTCCTCCATGGAGAAATAGACAGTGACATCCTGACACCTTATAGGAACCTGACACACACAATGATACAGTCACCATCCAGACACATCCCTTGTCTGTTACTGGATAATGTCCCAGAATTCCCAGAATCCTCCTCACCTCTCCTCCATCATCTCTCTGGTGACTTCTAGATTCTTCTTTGTATTTCTCTATTCTATCAGGGAGGGAGGTGGAGCCAATGTGATGGTCATATGATCTCCAGACTTCACAGGAGGAAAACTACATCTGAACACAAATACTACAATCAAATGACATTTCCAGAATCCTCCTCACCTAATCTTCCCATTTTCCATTTTATTAAAGCCCCACTTCAGGCTGAGGTATAAATTTACCCACACAGGACCCCCACACTATGCAGGTAAAATAATTCTGGTGTCATTACAACAGTCCTGTTTTGCTTGTGAGGATGCAAAGAGTCTGTCCACATTCTAAAACTATTAAATAAAAAGAAAAGCGCCAGATGGAGGGACATTGGGAGGAGGAGCTATGAGGTCAGTGTGAAGTCATAGGATTCTTCATTCCTAGGCACTAATAAAAGTGGTATAATCTGTTAGTGTAGACTGATGAGGTGAGAAGGTGATTGGTGGTAGAAGTGACACATCTCCAAAACTAAGAGAATGTTTTCCGGTCCTATAAGTGGGGGAATGTTCTGACCCTGAAGGGGTTAATCTAGGTTTCCACACTATATATGTGTGTATCATCATCTGCTGGAGATAAAAGACATCACAGTGACTATGGAGAAAGAGGACAGACATGACGGGGGGTTACTGGGTGTAAATAGAAAATAAGATCTTATTACCTCCTCTGCTGCCACTTCTAGAAATGTCTTCTCTCTACTTCCTCCCGACTCACCTCTCACCCGGAACTTCCTCTCTGTACCTGACATCACTGCCTGTCTTCCATAGAGACTTCCTGTCTGGGTAGAAGTGAGATCACCACCTTGTGGAGATCAGAGGAACTACAGCCCTGAGAAACGTCTCATGGCCTTGTGCTGTGTGTGCATGTGCTATATATCCTTATAGATGGGATCATCTTCACTCCCACCAAGGGGGATAGAAATATATATACTGCCTATTCCAGCCTTTCTGAGCCAGGGTTGCTCCAAAGCTATTGTGGAGCCACTTATTAAGAGCTCTGAGTGTGAGCACCAAGAGAGCACGGGATTGGTGTTTGGGGAAGGAGGAGTTTTGTAATCCACTACACACGGTTTGCTGGAGCATATACTGAGATTTGGAGGAAGACGCTCTGGACATTTTGGAGACATTTATTGGTGGTGATATCATTTATTGAAGTATAAAGGAGACGTTGGATGGACTTTGATGTCACTTTATGGTTTGTCGATGAGGTGAAATATGTCAATGATTTATCACAGATGTTGTCGCATCTTTTACTTTGATGATAAAAGGACGAGATTTATGGATATAAGGGGAGGAGCTTGCTCCCTGATGGTGGCTTGCATGTGGATTTTGTGAACACAAGTGGATTTTTGAACTAAAGTGGAGAGTTAATAACCAGGAGTTGTGTTTGACTGCTTCTGCTTGACTGCTTCTGCTTGCAAGTGTTGTTTTTGGGGGTGTTTTTATTTATTTATTCCCCTCCTTTATTTTATACATTGCTAGCAGTTTTTAAAAGACTTTTTTTCTGACACTTTTTAAACAGCATTTTTTTCTCTTTCTTCCTGCTAATTTAGGGGAGGGGTTAATTGTTCACAGGTGTATAAAGGTAGTTATCCAAACTCCTCTAGGAGCTTGCTCCCTGATGGTGGCTTGCATGTGGATTTTGTGAACACAAGTGGATTTTTGAACTAAAGTGGAGAGTTAATAACCAGGAGTTGTGCTTTGACTGCTTCTGCTTGCAAGTGTTGTTTTTGGGGGTGTTTTTATTTATTTTTTCCCTTTCTTTATTTGATACATTGCTAGCAGTTTTTAAAATACCTTTTTTTCTGACACTTTTTAAACAGCATTTTTTTCTCTTTCTTCCTGCTAATTTAGGGGAGGGGTTAATTGTTCACAAGTGTATAAACGTAGTTATCCAAACTCCTCTAGGAGCTTGCTCCCTGATGGTGGCTTGCATGTGGATTTTGTGAACACAAGTGGAGCGTTAATAACCAGGAGTTGAAAACAGGAGTTAAGACAGGAGTCTCTAACCTCTATCCTACCTCCATCCTCCCCTCCATTTTAAAGATCCCACTGCAAGGGGCAACCAGGCCACTCTCCAGAAACATCAGGCTGACAGCAAGCCAGATTCACCGGAACCAGACTGTTAAACGGGGACCACCACAGCCAGGTAAGCTCACACCTCCACTCCCCCCCCCAGTTATTGTTCCAGGGACTCCGTCCGACCGCCTACGGGGGTCAGGAAGGAATTTGTGCCCCACTGGCGCGTTTGGCTGCTACTGCCGGGGGTTTTTTAGCCTTCCTCTGGAACAATCAGGAACAACCGTAGGTTAGCATTCCCCTACCTCCGGCCTCCATTCCATTTTTCACGCTATCCTAGGACGACTACTCCAGATCACAGCCAGACTTCTTTTCTGAGCGGGACCTTCACCTGAAGTAAAGGTAGCCGGAACAGCCAGCAACCGAATACAACAACTCCTTCCGCATCCATATAGGCATCCCCTGATCAACTTGCGCACTAATAGCCTCAAGCACGGCGGCAAGTCTGATACCTAGCCCCTCCTCAGGATCAATACCCTGATCAGGATCATCATCTTAGGCCCATAGTACCATCAACAGCACCCACAAACCATGTGCTACTTCAAATACTCAGCTGAAGTTCTGCACAGACTAAGGAACATCAACACTACATTGCCATCTTCCATACAAAAAATACTTCAAAGAGAACAACTATTAAAAACCGGACGACAAGCAACTCCCAACCACAGGAAGACATCTACTCAATCACTACAATTAGATTGTACGCCTTAATTAACGCCAGGTCTGCAGTCAAACATAGACTGGAAGTACACGACTTCATCATCGAGAACAATGTAGACTGCCTCTTCATCACCGAAAGCTGGTTAACCTCTGACTGCAACACCATCCTCACTGAATTGGTGCCGGAAAACTATAGGATCCTAACCGAACACCGGATAGGGAAAAAAGGAGGAGGCCTAGCAGTGGTCTTTAAAGCTCACCTGGATCTCACTAAACCATCATCTTAGAACTCAGTGCCTTTTATGGAAACCCTGATGCTACATCTTCAACCAACACCTCATGACACCACTCATATTCTACTGTGCTACAGACCACGGGACCAAAGTCCAATCTTCTTTCACCCCTCACGGAATCCTTTGCAATGCACACCCTAAAATTCAAAAATTTCCTGGCACTCTGAGATTTCAACCTTTGGGCAAACGAGCCCAAAGACCCCATCGCGACTGCCTGCATCAATCAACTAGAAGAACTGGGTCTCCAGCAACTGATAAAGACTCCCACGCATGGGTCAGGACACACCCTGGACCTCATTTTCAAACAGAACATTGACATCAACATACTCGACAACATAACACTGCCTTGGACGGATCACCACGCCATCAAATTCAATATCGCTACCAACATCACCAACGAAAAATGGAATCCTGTAACAACAACGCACTGGATCAGATCGCATAAAAAACTGTACTCCGAATCCTTCAAATCCACTCTGTCCAACAAGATAACTACAATAACCTTAAACCACTCTACGGAGGAAACACTCAACTCCCTTAACAGGGCATTGCTGCAATCAGCAAACTCGGTAGCACCAAAACGCAGGGCTCTCATCAGGGAAAAAAACTCTGGATGGTTTAATAGCTCCCTCGCCGTACTAAAGCAAGAACGCAGAAGAGCGGAAAGAACATGGAGAAGGAATCCTACAGAGGAAAACCACTTTAACTACAAATGTCTCACAGAGAATTATCGGAAAGCAATCTTCAAAGCCAAAAAGGACCACTTCTCATATACAATCTCAACGGCCGCAAACCAACCATGGGAACTGTTTAAACTAGTCAATCAATCAATGAATCCGGTGTGCCTAGAACCCCCAGAAAGTGAATTCCAGGATTACTGTGACTAACTGTCGTATTTTTTCTTCGATAAAGTCAAAACCATCAGGGAAACAATTTGTCAGAAGAAAACATCCAACTTCAGCCAGCAAATACAGAAAGAGGATGTCTGCACCAACATACCGCAACCGCCTAAATTTTCACTATCCCCAATTACCGTAGACACCACAAAAAACATCATTAATAAACTGCGTGACAGTACCTCACCTATTGACATCATCCCCACAAAACTACTGAAAGAATGCTCCGACATCGTGGCTCCAACCATAACCCACCTCATAAACCGATCATTCATCGAAGGGATTGTTCCCAGCATCTTCAAACAAGGATTGTCAAACCTCTACTCAAGAAACCAAACCTGGACCCTCAGGATCCAAACAACCGTAGGCCAATTACAAGCCTCAACACCATTTCTAAGATCATGGAGAAAACTGTAGTACATCAGCTACAACTTCACCTGGATACTCACAAACTCCTGGACCCACCTCAATCAGGCTTCCGCCCAGGTCATGGAACAGAAACAGCTCTCCTCAAGATTTGGGATGACGCCATCGAAGCAGCAGATGACGGAGAGCCGTGTCTCCTCATACTGCTAGACCTAAGTGCAGCGTTTGATACAGTAGATCACAATACTCTACTCGTCCGCCTCACAGAAGTAGCCGGAGTCCAAGACATATATCTCCAATGGTTCGCGTCCTTCCTAGGAAATCGGTCACAGACAGTGAAACTAGGAAAATTCCTCTCCGAAACTTGGGCAGTCACCTGCGGAGTCCCTCAAGGCTCTCCTTTATCACCCGTTCTCTTCAACATTTACATTCGCCCACTCCTTCAAATCATCAGATGCTCAGATCTCTGCTTCCACTCTTACGCTGACGACACGCAACTTTATTTCCGGATCAATGGAAAAAAAGATCACCAACAACAACTTGAACACTGCCTCAAATCAATAGAGGACTGGATGACCACCAACTCCCTCCAGCTGAACCAATCAAAGACAGAGCTTCTTATCTTACACCCAAATCATAAGCCCGCAACCAAAACCTCCTGGTCTCCACCAACCGTCTTTGGGCAGACTATCTCCCCAAAGACCAAAGCGAAGAGCGTCTTTGTTATTTTAGACGCACAAATGTCAATGGATGCGCAAATAGGAGCAGTAGTTAGTGGATCTCACCATCTGCTGCGCATGCTTCGCAGACTCATCCCTTTTATCCCAAAGAATGACAAAGCAGTGGTAGTTGGAACAATCATTAATTCACGACTGGACTACGCAAACTCGCTTTACATAGGATTACCACAATATCAACTTGTGCGATTACAACTGATCCAAAACACGGCGGCAAGGCTGATAACAGGAAAAAAACCCTGGGAATCCATCTCTCCTTCACTGAGGAGCTTACATTGGCTAACCGTAAAAAATCGGATCACGTTCAAGACCCTTTGCCTCAGCCACAAATGTGTGCATAGAGACGCTCCGCAATACCTAATGGAGAAAATAAATCATTACACACCAAACCGCAGTCTTTGATCAGCCAACAAAAACCTCCTCCTCGTGCCCAAAGCCCGGTATAAATCCAAGGGGGATCGGAGATTCGCTGTCCAAGGGCCTCGGCTATGGAATGCTCTACCAATCAACATCCGCCTGGAAGATGATCACCTGGCTTTTAGGAAAAAACTCAAGAACTTCCTCTTTTAGCAGATGATCAAAGCTCGCCACAGCGCCTAGAGGCGATTCAGTTTGCATTGTGCGCTATACAAGTTTTTTATTCATTCATTCATACAGAGAACACTCATTGAAATTCATTGATAAAAAAAAGCGTACCAGACCCTTTATCCGAGCACGCAACCTGGCAGGCCGCAGGAAAAGAGGGGAGGACAAGAAAGCGCCCCCCCCTCCCTCCTGAACCGTACCAGGCCACGTGCCCTCAACATTGGGAAGATGCTTTGGGGGTCTGTGACCCCTCAAAGCACCTTGTCCCCATGTTGATGTGGAGAAGGGCCTCATCCCCACAACCTTGAGCGGTGGTTGTGGGGGTCTGCGGGCAGGGGGCCTATCAGAATCTGGAAGCCCCCTTTAACAAGGGGACCCACTAGATCCCGCCTCCCCCCCGGTTTGAAATGGTAAGGGGGTACAAAAGTACCCCTACCATTTCACAAAGAAAGTGTAAAAAATAGTTAAATAAGAAACACACTTTTGAAAAATTCCTTTATTAAAAACAAAAAAATTAAAAAAAGATTCCAGCGGTGGTAATCCACTCTTGCTATCCAGCGATGGATGGATGATTATCTCTCCGGGGTCCAGCAATGGCTGATCTCATCCAGCGCAGCGAATCCATCCATCTTCTGTCTCTGACCCCCACATCAATTTTTTTTTAAATTTGACCGGGGTTCCCCTTAATATCCATACCAGACCTGAAGGGCCTGGTAATTGAATTTGGGGGACCCCCACATTTTTTATTTATTTATTTATTTATTTATTTTTATCAATGACTTTCAATGAGTGTTCTCTGTATTACGGAGCCGACAATTCATAATAACTGCGAGTGATTTTAAAGGACTTTTTTTCCAGCATAAATTACACTTTGTGCAGGGACAGTTCTAAGCACAGGAAACATGCGCCCCTTCACAGGCTTTCTATAGATACCCCCCAGCTACGAAATTTAAATGAATATTACACTTTTATTATTTCACTTTAATCATTATTAAAATCACTGCTCCTGAAAAAACGGCCGTTTTTAAAACTTTTTTTTGCATTGATCCATGGACCCGGGTCCCCAAACACTTTTTAGGACAGTAACTTGCAGAATCTTTTCTCTCTGTCAAATCTTTTTTTCTCTGTCGAATATTTTCTCTATATAATCTTGGACTAATAGAGGTAAGGTTAGGCACATTCGACCATATGTTCTATAGACACAGATTGTTATTGTCAGAGTCGTGTCGAATCTCCTATTCTATATCGAACTGTTGTAACAATGAAAACGAAAATAAAACATTTATTTATGTCGGATCTTTCGTTTTTCGGATTCTGTGCTTTCGTTATCCTTTGTCAAAACGAAAACGAAAATACCTGAAATTCGGGCGAAAATGCATTCGGACGAAAACGAATGCACATGTCTAATGGAGAGTAGGTAAGCCAGCGGTTGTGGCTGCGCCCTAGGCGACTGCTTAGTTCTGACTAGCAGTATCACCGGCTCTGGCTGCACCCGCCCAGAATTGGCCCTGCAGCCGGGATATTGGGTGGCACTTGCGGGTGTCAGGGAGCCACAGCCGAAATGTGGGAGAGTTGGGATGTCTGTTGGATCTCACCAGTCAGGAGCCTTTCCTGTCATCCTACATGATCCCATCCTACATGATCCCTTCTGAGGCTTGTTCTACCCAAACAAATGTATGAAATCACTGATGCATAGGTCCCAACTGTTCCTGATTTCGAGGGACTGTCCCTGATTTGGAACAATGTCCCTCTTACCTCCTCATTTGACCCTCATTTTGCTCTGATCTATATAATTTTATATAAAATGCACTTTTATCTTTCAAAAATTGTTTCCCAGTGCTAAACCTTTCATCCAATTTCTAAATTGCTGCATTTGTAAATTTTGACAGCCAGTGTAAAGAAATAGTAGTGGTAAAAAAGCACTTGTAACCAATCATTTTTTTGCATGATTCTCCTTTAAGGGGACGTGGCGGGGATATGTCTGATGCCTACATACTTTTGCTAATAGGTGTCCCGCATTCCCATCTCAAAAAGTTGGGACGTATGTTGATGAGTCCTCCTTCTATGTGATCTAGAAGATCTTGAATTACAATGCCTTTATGGATGAAGTGGGTGACTCAGTCTATAGATTTTTTATTGTTTTACAGCTTTTTTCACATTAATTATTTTATTTATATACCAGGGAGTGCATAGTTGCCAACATTGTAAAAAAAATAATTTAGGACATTTTTTGGCAGTAGGCGGAGTTGAATTATAATTAGGGGGTGGGGCATGCAGTTATAGGTGCGGCATAGAAAAGGGTGAAAATGCGGCGCTCGTGGTTTACGTAAAATAGTGGGCGTGGCTTACATGGGGCATGGCTCAAAGGGGTGTGGTTAGAGTCTGAGATGAATGCGGGGGAGAGAGGGAAAGGAGGTGCGTAGAGGGAAAGGAGAGACAGCAGCCCCCCGATCCTACACCACAATAGCAATATGTATTTTCCAGAGTTTGACAATCAGCAGATAAAGATACTCCAAATACCTGGTGTTAAAGCTTCAATCATCCCGGCGCCATGATTGTTATGGTGTCAGGATGATTGAAGCCCATTATTTCTATTATTACATTGTAATATGAAATTAAATCATTCAGCTCACCATAATGCTGAATCAGTGGGAGCCATGAGAGCGTCACTAGCCACGTTGCCTGCCACCAGATGCCATCAGGTGTCCCAAGTGGAGTCTGTCCTTACATCAGGTGCCCCATCAGAGGTACCTTCCTCACATCTGTGTCCATCAGCGGAGCCCCTCCTTACATCTGGTGCCCCTCTGACATCCAGACTGGCCCCGGCATCCACAGACTGGCTCCCCCATCCACAGACCGCCCCCCATACACAGACTGGCCCCGACATACTGCACAGAATGGCCCCGACATAATGCACAGACTGGCCCCGACATACTGCACAGACGGGCCCCGACATACTGCACAGACAGGCCCTGACATACTGCACAGACTGGCCCCCACATCCACAGACTGGCCCCCACATCCACAGACTGGCCCCCACATCCAGACTGGCCCCCACATACTCAGACTGGCCCCCACATACTCCACAGACTGGCCCCCACATCCACAGACTGGCCCCCACATAATGCACAGACTGGCCTCCACATCACCAGACTGGCCCCCACATCTCCAGACTGGCCCCCACATACTGCACGGACTGGCCCCGACATACTCACTGCACGGACTGGCCCAGACAGTACATATGATTTCCTGTCTTCCAAGCCGTCGTTGCCGCGCTGACTTTGAACTGTGGCGCCGCCCACACTGCACTTTGCAGACACTGGCAGCGACGCAGCATCTGAGCTCCATTGAAGACCAGCTTCTTGTCTTCTTTAAAATGGCTTGGAGGACATTGTCTCCGCCGGCCGCAAACCTCTAGCGGCCGGCAGCGAAAAATTGTAAATTTGAATTTCCAGGGACAAGCCGAATTTCCAGGGACAAAATGAATTCGGGACAAATGTCCTAATCCCTGGAAATTTGGGACAGTTGGCAACTATGGAAGTGTTCTTACTTGGAGAGATCTCAACCACCATTCCTATGTAAACATTACATCCTTGCAATTTATGTTTAACATATTCATTATGAGTGGACTATATATATATTTATTTATGCTTTTTAATATATTTTTTTTTTTCATTTTCTTCATCCAAAAATTCAATTCAGTTGTTGAGTTATGTTTTTAACTTTGCCTTGTTATACATGGTTATAATGAGTCATTTCCTGGGGCTGCAGTTCCTCTGAACTCCACAAGATGGTGATCTTACTTCTACCCAGATAGGAAGTCTCTATGGAATACAGACAGGAAATGATGTCAGGTACACACAGGAAGTTCCGGGTGAGAGGTGAGTCGGGAAGTAGTGAGGAGACGTTGCTGGAAGTGGCAGAAGGCGAGGTAATAAGATCTTATTTTCTATTTACACCCAGTAACCCCCCCGTCATGTCCGTCCTCTTCCTCCATAGTCACTGTGATGTCTTTTATCTCCAGCAGATGATGATACACACATATATAGTGTGGAAACCTAGATTAACCCCTTCAGGGTCAGAACATTTCCCCACTTACAGGGCCGGAACATTCTCTTCATTTCAGAGATAAATTCTAGTAATATGGTCCTCTAAACAAACATCACTGACAATAAATAGACACGACAATGACCATCCTGACCATACATGGCCTACAAAGGACAATTATTACACTACACAGGCTGTTGGTCTCTGATGGTCCTCTCACCCACCTGCACATACTTTTCTGACCTCCATAAAGGAGAAGTCCAGCCTGAGATGGCTTGGCTGGGCTTCTCCTATGGGTTACAGGAGTGCAGGTCGTTTTGCACTCTTGTAATCTGTTTTCAGCAGAGAGCGGGCTGAAGTCGGCTCTCTGGTGACATCACTGGAATCAGTCCAGGCACGCATCATCACGACAATGAAGTCTGGATCTTCCAGGTGCCTGGACTGATGGCCATCTCAGCCTCTCAGCGAGCCACTGAGAGACTGAGACGGGCTCTCCCCGCCCCTCCACAGCTCCAGTGAGCGCGGGGGGCGGAGCTGTGAGAACCGAGCCATCGCAGATTTTGGATCGCTCGGTTCTCAGTGAAGAGGCGCCGGGGGATCGATGCTCCATCCACCTAGGTAAGTATGAATCTGAAAGAAAAATAAATCATACTTCTCTTTTAAAGAGCTTCTGCCAGCAAGTGAAGGAAGCCTTCACCCCCCCATTTCACCGTTCTAGAAATATGTTACAGGATACAAAATAGACCAACAGAACAAACCCCTCCCCCCTGCTGTCCTCCTACCAGCACTGAAATAAAACACACACACCAGTAATGTGCACTACAAGGTCCAGCCCAACAGACAGCAGTCTATGGTAACAGCATGATGAGGACAAATGTTCATTCCAACATACAAGGGTCCTGCAGCTTGTCAGATAAAGATCCGGGAAGATCCAAGGAGCTCAAACAACAAAGAAATGACAGTGCAAGATCCTCATTAGAATGATGAAGTCATTTATTCCATAAAAACAAATAGTACACTTACATGTTAAAATCTTCATAATCAGCATAGATGGGAGATGGGTTGCTATTGGAGAGAACAAAACCCACTCCTTCCCCACAGTTCTGTACTCCAACAGCAGCATCCTCCTGCTATCCAATCCCATCCCTTCTCTTACCGCAGAGAGTGACATCACTCCGATCAGTCAGCAGGCTGCCAGAGATTGGAGCCTTGCAGCCGGAGTTCTGGCAATTATCCTGATTAGCCGGCAACTCTGACCAAAAGTCAGCAAGTTCCCCTTCCTGGACATCATAATGACCCGACATTGTCCTCACAGCACTGCCTCAGAGCAAACAAGTCAAAGGAAGGATCATATTTATCATTCCTTGTCTGCAGATCTAAAATTTAACAAATCCAGTTCAGAAACTAAACAAACCCAATATAGAAAAGGGAATATCTGATCCAGCGGCCAAGAGGGTTCCGCACCTCAAAAATGTAGCAAGTCCAAACTAAATGTGTTCCCATGGGGGGGGGGAGTAGTTGTTAAATGTACAGCAACCCTCCTATTACCCCTTCACATCCACATCTTATTATTGTGTGACCAACATCATCCAAATAATTCTTACTTTCATTTCCCAAAGTTATCCGTCTACAAGGAGACCTGTATAGATCAAATGATGGCACCAATGAGGATGGAGGAGGACCGGAGTCACATGACTGAGAAGATACTAAACTTCACCCTGGAGATCATCTACCTGCTGACCGGAGAGGTGAGGAGGATTCTGGGAGGTCACATGACATCACTCTGTACAAAAAAAGAAAGAATTTCCCCAATGGGGCTTTTTGGCAGCGAAATAGTAAAGTCAAGTACCTTTGTCATGGTTGTATATAAAGAAATTGATTTATTTAAAAAAATGTCCAAGGTCATAATAGAATTCAATACAATATGTACAGTATATCATCTGATTCAAAGAATACACATTACATATTCCACAATCCAATAAAACAAACATGTATAGTTGCACATTGTTATAATATTGTATAGTAGTTGAGCCCCGACGCGTTTTGACCAGCATATGGTCTCTTCAGGGGGACAGTTAAATCTGGAAGAATTTACATAAATTCAGAGTTAAAAAGCATGTCAATGTAGACAACATTAAGTGAGCCAATGATGGTATATTTACCGCTCAAAAGTGGAATGAGTATTCCTATCACCCAAGTTTCTGAGAGCCGCTTAGAGAATCCGAGAGGTCTCTGATGTACGCCCCCGTCTACCCAGGAAGGGAGAAAGCCCACCCCGGGGGACTTACAAGGAGCCACACTATTCACGCCCCTGAAGGGACGGAGGAGCCTGCGCCTGCAATCAATACCCAATAGCAATCATTTAGTAATTACATAAGGTTAGATAAGTAAACTCATAGCGATTACACCAGAGTATCATTATAGTATAGATAATTCTAAGTGTATATGAATGTATAAATAAAAAGACTGATGATAAAAGAAGGGTTATAATAATTTGGCACGATATCATATATGTCCCGTAAACATAGTAACTTGATCAGTATTACAGAATAGTGTCCTTAAATGAAAAGAACATGTTGATGTAAAAAATATATTTTAATACTATTGGTAGCAGTGATAGTGCATGGTGAGGTGTAGGTTACAAAGGTGTATGTATGTAAGTGAATTGGCACAATCAACAAGTGCTATATGAATGAATTAATGGTGCGACTAACCGAACCAAAAACAAAAACAAAACTCGCATGCTGTGAATGAAAAGTGAAAATAAATAAATGATTAGGTGATGAATGCTTAGACACAAATGTGAAGGTGTGTGTGTAGTGATCTTAGTACCATCATAGTAGTAACAACATTTACCTTGTGCAGTGTAGAAGTTCCTATGAGGCTTTTCAGGTATTTAGACTTGTGACGGTTGTTTGTTAGTAAAACCAACCTGCTATTACGCAGGAAAGGTAGGGACTCTAATGCCAAAAAAGAGTAAATGCAATACTGTCCATCCAGACAAACATGTAGTTCTGGATTGCTGAAAGGCGTCCAGTCTTTTATATACATGAATTTTTAGCAATTGGGGTAATTCTGCGCAGACGCCCGTCTTTCCTCCTCCCCCCAAGAAATATGGCATGAGAGCCGCTGGATAAGCCTCCCGCGTGTGGCTCCCTCTGCGTTCCGGAAAGCTAAGAAGCCCCGACCTCTGTCGTCATCTCCTCCGCAAAACGCCTGACGTCATGGCAAAGCACGCACGCCAAACGCGCATGCGCACTTCGCCAAAGACAGTCAGGAGACAAACAAGGAATGCCGCCGGCAAGGATAGGCTCACCCCGGCGGCCGAGTGTAAACCCCAACCGCCGGTTACAGCACAGAAGGGCAGACATGTGGACTGGTCCACGAGCCACCCCACCTTGCCGGGAAGTCCGGGGGAGGGGTCAAGCCCCACCCCTAGGGATCCGGGGGCGCACCACCAGAAGTCCATCACGACTCACAGCGGGCCCAAACCAAATAGCATAAATCATAACAATTGAATATTTCAACATTAAATTGGTAAAAATCATGGAATCATAAAATATCCCATAGGGACCATTCATGTTTGACTATTGCACAAGAGCTGTCGGCTACCTTCACCACCCTGGCTATCTGCACAAAAAATTCCAATTAAAGTTTTCCCACAAATATCGTTTAGGATATTCAGGCATATACCATGCAGGGGTCCATAGTGGATTACTCCTGATGCATGGAGAGGGAAAAGATTGGATCTCAATCCGATCCCCCTTTGTAGAGGTTATTGTTGAAATTCAAAAAATTGGCAAATGCAAAAGTCGGGTGGTGACAGAGAAACACACAGCCCTTGTCTTATCTCAAAAGGTGTCATAGTGGGGAAGGGGTGATTACCACCCAAAATGGAATACCATAAACAAAAAGAGGAAGACACCTAGAGGAAAAGTAGAGAGCGCTGCACACCCCTGTATACAAACTGTACAAAAAAACATGACATTCTTATCTCTATTAATAAAACACAGACCTGACCGGAGAGATGAGGAGGATTCTGGGAGGTCACATGACATCACTCTCATCTCTATTAATAAAACACAGACCTGACCGGAGAGGTGAGGAGGATTCTGGGAGGTCACATGACATCACTCTTATCTCTATTAACCACATGACCACTGGGCACTTAAACACCCTTAATAACCAGACCAATTTTCAGCTTTCGGTGCTCTCACATTTTGAATGACAATTACTCAGTCATGCAACACTGGACCTATATGAAATTTTTGTCCTTTTTTTCACACAAATAGAGCTTTCTTTTGGTGGTATTTAATCACCGCTGGGTTTTTTATTTTTTGTGCTATAAAAGAAAAAATACAGAAAATTCTGTAAAAAAATGAATTTTTCTTAGTTTCTGTTATAAAATTTAGCAGATTAGTAATTTTTTCTTCATAAATTTTGGCCAAAATTTATACTACTACATATCTTTGGTAAAAATAAGTACAAATTGGTGGATATTATTTGGTATTTGTGAAAGTTATAGAGTCCACAAGCTATGGTGCCAATATCTGAAAATTGATCACACCTGAAGTACTGATTTCAATTTCAATTCAATTCTTGAGACCCCAACATGCCAGAAAAGTACAAATACCCCCCAAATGACCCCTTTTTGGAAAGAAGACATTCCAAGGTATTTAGTAAGAGGCATGATGAGTTTTTTGAAGTTGTCATTTTTTCCCACAATTCTTTGCAAAATCAAGATTTTTTTTATTTTTTTCACAAAATTGTCATATTATCAGTTTATTTCTCACACAGCATATGCATACCACAAATTACACCCCAAAACACATTCTGCTATTACTCCCGAGTACGGCGATACCACATGTGTGAGACTTTTACACAGTGTGGCCACATACAGAGACCCAACATGCAGGGAGCGCCATCAGGTGTTCTGGAGCACCCAGGACAATTCTGACATTTCTCTCCTACATGTAAAAATCATCATTTATTTGCTAGAAAATTACATAGAATCCCAAAACATTATATATGTTTTTTTAGCAAACACCCTGGAGAATACAATGGTGGTCGTTGCAACTTTTTATCTCGCACGGTATTTGCGCAGCAATTTTGTAAATGCTTCTTTTTGGAAAAAAAACAGTTCTGTGCTTAAAAAAAAAAAAAACACAGTAAAGTTAGCCCAATGTTTGCATAATGTGAAAGATGAAGTTACGCTGAGTAAATAGATACCTAACATGTCACTCTTCAAAATTGCACACGCTCGTGGAATGGCGCCAAACGTCGCTACTTAAAAATCCCCAAAGGTGACGCATTACATTTTTTTTACTGGTTATATGTTTTGAGTTACAGAGGAGGTCTAGGGCTAGAATTATTGCTCTCGCTCTAACGTTTGCAGCGATACCTCACATGTCTGGTTTGAACACCGTTTTCATATGTGGGCGGGACTTACGTATGCGTTCGCTTCTGCATGTGAGCACATGGGGACAGGGGCGCTTTAAAAAATTTTTATTTTTTTTATTGTTCATTTTACTTTATTTATTTTAGTTTGACATTTTTTTCCCCAAAAATTAATTTTTTGATCACTTTTATTCCTATTACAAAGAATGTAAACATCCCTTGTAATAGGAATATGGCATGACAGGTCCTCTTTACAGTGAGATATGGGGTCAATAAGACCCCACATTTCACCTCTAGAAGGGAAGCCTGAAAAAAAAATTAAAAATAAAAGATTCTGGCTTTGATCGTATTGGCGAGTCGGTAGAAGCACCGGAGGGCGGCGGGAGGGGGGGGGATGTCTATGGCTGGGTATTGCAGGGTATCACCAACTATGGCTGGGTATGGCTGTGTATCTCAGAGTATGGCGTTGCAGAGTATTGCGTTGCAGAGCATTGCAGGGTATTGGCGGGTGTTGCAGAGCATTGCAGAGTGTTGCAAGTTATTGGTGGGTGTTGCAGAGCATTGCAGAGTGTTGCAGGGTATTGGCGGGTGTTGCAGAGCATTGCAGAGTGTTGCAGGGTATTGGCGGGTGTTGCAGGGCATTGCAGAGTGTTGCAGGGCATTGGCAGGTGTTGCAGAGCATTGCAGAGTGTTGCAGGGTATTGGCGGGTGTTGCTGAGCATTGCAGAGTGTTGCAGGGCATTGGCAGGTGTTGCAGAGCATTGCAGAGTGTTGCAGGGTATTGGCGGGTGTTGCAGGGCATTGCAGAGTGTTGCAGGGCATTGGCAGGTGTTGCAGAGCATTGCAGAGTGTTGCAGGGTATTGGCGGGTGTTGCAGGGTATTGGCGGGTGTTGCAGGGTATTGGCGGGTGTTGCAGGGTATTGGTGGGTGTTGCAGGGCATTGCAGAGTGTTGCAGGGTATTGGCGGGTGTTGCAGAGCATTGCAGAGTGTTGCAGGGTATTGCAGGGTATTGCAGGGTATTGCAGGGTATTGCTGGGTATTGCTGGGTATTGCAGGGTACTGCAGGGTATTGCAGGGTATTGCAGAGTAATGGCAGGGTATGATGGGGATAATTTTCGGTGAGCAGCGATGTGGGCACTGCAGTTGCAGCCCACATTGCTGCTGACACCGATCTCTTCCCCCTCCGCTGTACCGATCGGTACAGAGAGGGGGAGAGAGGAACCGGCGTCAAAACATGACACCGATTTGTTTACAAGTGATCACTCCGTCATTTGACGGAGTGATCACGTGGTAAACGGTCACGGATTCTCTCGAGTACGCTGGCCAGGGGGCGCGCGAGAGAGGAATTCTGGGAGGACGTCATATGACGTCCTCCCAGAGTTAAGCAACCGCCCTGTAGCCGTCATTCGGCTATGGGCCGGTTGTTAACTGGTTAATAAAACACAGACCTGACCGGAGAGGTGAGGAGGATTCTGGGAGGTCACATGACATCACTCTTATCTCTATTAATAAAACACAGACCTGACCGGAGAGGTGAGGAGGATTCTGGGAGGTCACATGACATCACTCTTATCTCTATTAATAAAACACAGACCTGACCGGAGAGGTGAGGAGGATTCTGGGAGGTCACATGACATCACTCTTATCTCTATTAATAAAACACAGACCTGACCGGAGAGGTGAGGAGGATTCTGGGATTCTAACATGATGTTCCTATTGGTTCCCCAATACAGAGATTTCCTCTTGTGAAGTCCGGTGATAACATGACCATCACAGTGCCTCCATGTGACTCCCTAAAACCTGAGAGACACAACATGGAGAAGATTCTAGAAGTCACCAGGAAGATGATGGAGCTGCTGACAGGAGAGGTGAGGAGGATTCTGGGAATTCTGGGACATTATCCAGTAACAGACAAGGGATGTGTCTGGATGGTGACTGTATCATTGTGTGTGTCAGGTTCCTATAAGGTGTCAGGATGTCACTGTCTATTTCTCCATGGAGGAGTGGGAGTATTTAGAAGGACACAAGGATCTCTACAAGGACGTCATGATGGACAATCAGCCGCCCCTCACATCACCGGGTAAGAGGAGACTTTATTGTAAAGGAGAGAGCAGTACGGAGGCTCCACCTAGATCCCCCATCATCTGATAAACACATAGAAACAATGTATTCAGTCAGTGTGTGTGTTTCCTACAGATGGATCCAGTAATGGGAACCCACCAGAGAGATGTCCCCGTCCTCTGTATTCCCGGGATTCCACACAGGAAGGTCACACCATCCCCCACCATCATCAGGTAGATGATTGACAATTATTGGTAGTTCTGATTTATACACAGCATGATTGTTACAATGAATGTTTTATTATATATTCAGAGTGGAAACCTCGGGGATGATAATATTGATGTTAAAGAAGAGTATAAAGAGGAGGATGAGGATTATGGAGTGATGGAAGAGTTTTCAGAAGGACACAAGGATATGATGGGGCCACCAAATACCAGGAACCCACCAGAGAGATGTCCCCGTCCTCTGTATTCCCGGGATTCCACACAGGAAGGTCACACCATCCCCCACCATCATCAGGTAGATGAGGAACAATCACTGATAGTATCATTAGGATCTGTACATTATCTGCATTGTTACCATTGATGTCATTTTTATTATATATTCAGAGTGGAAACCTGAGAGATTCTAAAGTTGAGGTTAAAGAAGAGATAAAAGAGGAGGATGATGAGGATGGGGTGATGGAGGAAGAACACAAAGATCTGTACCAGGACACCATGGTGGAGTCATCCAGCTACAGGAACCCACCAGAGAGATGTCCCCGTCCTCTGTATTCCCGGGATTCCACACAGGAAGATCACACCATCCCCCACTGTTATAAGGTTGGTGGGATGGAGCATCTAGAACATGGACTGGTGGAGATAGTGTTTGTATTCTGTATGTAATCTTCTATCTTACAGATGATATTCTCTCTCATTTTCTTGGTTTAGAGTGGAGATCCAATGGATATAGAATTTGAGGTGAAATCAGAAGAAGAAGAGAGGTATGTGAGGGATGATCAGCAGTCTATGGAGGAGGATGGAATAACGGGGACATTTATAGAGGAGGACACTCCTACAGAGATCAGCACAGGTGGGTCATTAACACTAAATCCATTCCTCCACCCATACTGCTCACTGATTGGTCCAGAGTAGGGCGGGGGCTGGGTGATATCAGCCTGTAATCCCCTGATCACTTTCCTGAGCTGTGTTCCCTGTCCTGTATTCCTGGATTTCTCTCCGATAATCTTCCTTCTCTGTGCTGCCGACACAATTTATGTATCTAGACTGGATTTATGGAGATTCTGGGGATCAGCTGGCAGCAAAATGTTTATTTTCCCCATAGATGTTACTAGATCTAGGCACCTGGGGTATGTGGTTTGGGTCTTCTGCCCCATACCCGGGTATGACAAGATCTCTGACAGAACAATGAATGGGGGGAGGGGCAACTACAATGAGGTTCAATGTAAATAAAAGTAAAAAAGCATTTGGGTGGGAAAAAATGTGAATGCAATCTATAGACTGGGGGGAGGGGAACCTCTGGGGGGATCTAGGATGGAGAAGGACCTGGGGGTCCTAGTAGATGATAGGCTCAGCAATGCCAAGCTGCTGCTAACAAAGCAAACAGAATATTGGCATTAAAAAGGGATCAACTCCAGAGATAAAACGATAATTCTCCCCTCTGCAAGACTCTGGTCCGGCCGCACCTGGAGTATACTGTCCAGTTCTGGGCACCAGTCCTCAGGAAGGATGTACTGGAAATGGAGCGACTACAAAGAAGGGCAACAAAGCTATTAAAGGGTCTGGAGGATATTAGTTATGAGGAAAGGTTGTGAGCTCTGAACTTATTCTCTCTGGAGAAGAGACGCCTGAGAGGGGATATGATTTCATTATATAAACACCGGACTGGTGACCCCACAATATATAAATACCGGACTGGTGACCCCACAATATATAAATACCAGACTGGTGACCCCACAATATATACATATCAGACTGGTGACCCCACAATATATAAATACCAGACTGGTGACCCCACAATATATAAATACCGGACTGGTGACCCCACAACAGGGACAAAACATTTTCATGGAAGGGAGTTTAACAAATCTCAAATTTAGAAGAAAAGAGGTTTAACCTTAAACTACATAAAGGGTTTTTTTACTGTTAGAGCAACAAGGATGTGGAATTCCCTTCCACAGGCGGTGGTCTCAGCGGAGGGTATCGATAGTTTCAAGAAACTATTTGATAATCACCTGAATGATCACAACATACAGGCTATACAATGTAATACTGACATATAATCACACACATAGGTTGGACTTTTTTCGACCTCACCTAATATGTAACAATCCCCCCAGGGTTACTTGTTGTGTTGTCTGCTGGCTGTGCCGGGTGGAGGGATATGTCTGTATAGTCTCAGACCCAAGTCACTGAGTGCAGTCTCAGGAGATGGGAGGCAGCGGTGTGGGACCTCTGCAACTTGTCTCATGTAATCATTTCATCTTCCACTGATTACTGAATACCAATATTATGAGTCCTGACCCTTACACTGTATACTTTATATTCTACATTACATACTCCTGACCCCTGCACTATATACTCTATGTTGTACATTACATACTCCTGACCCCTGCACTATATACTCTATGTTGTACATTACATCATTCTGATACTATATAGTCCTATCTGTTGTATCTTATACAATATGTTGTACATTACATAGTCCTGACTTCTGCTCTCTCCCCTCCCCCCACTGCTATATATACACATAATATGTATTCTCTTTTGTTACACCCATTTCCTACCAGCTGGACATTTTATATCTGATGATGTGATTGGAGCACAGCAGGAACCAATCAGCTCATGTCTAGTAATAATCTTTGTATTTCTATTTTAGTAGATGGACGGGAGATGAGGAAAACCTCAGAGGATTGTCTCACTTTGTCTCCAGACTGTAAAGTAGAAGATGAGGACATCACACAGTATAGTCCAGGAGAAAACCCGACTACCTCAAATGTCCATCCGGCACCACACAGTGTAGATGGACCATCGTATTCCTCTTATCCCGAGGAACCTCAGACTGTGCGGGACGGTGCCGGACCATCGTATTCCACTTATCCCGAGGAACCTCAGACTATGCGGGACGGTGCCGGACCATCGTATTCCTCTTATCCTGAGGAACCTCAGACTGTGAGGGACGGGGCCGTCCTTCCAACAGAGAAGAGCTTTTCCTGTACTGAGTGCGGGAAGTGTTTCCGTTATAAATCCAAACTTAATGTACATATAAGATCTCACACAGGAGAGAAGCCATATTCCTGCCCAGAGTGTGGGAAATGTTTTTCAAGGAAGTCCTTTCTCTCCACACATCAGAGATCTCACACAGGAGAGAAGCCGTTTTCCTGTCCTGAGTGCGGGAAATGTTTTTCACAGACGTCCAGTCTTTCCACACATCAGAGATCTCACACGGGGCAGCAGCCACATTCCTGTCCTGAGTGCGGGAAATGTTTTTCACATAAGTCCAGTCTTTACGACCATCAGAGATCTCACACGGGGGAGAAGCCGCATTTCTGTCCTGAGTGCGGGAAATGTTTTTCACAGAAGTCCTATCTTTACAGACATCAGAGATCTCACACCGGGGCAAAGCCGTTTTCTTGTCCTGAGTGTGGGAAATGTTTTTCAGTGAAGTCCACTCTTTCCACACATCAGAGATCTCACACGGGGGAGAAGCCGTTTTCCTGTCCTGAGTGCGGGAAATGTTTTTCACGGAAGTCCGATCTTTACAGACATCAGAGATCTCACACAGGAGAGAAGCTGTATTCCTGTCCTGAGTGCGGGAAATGTTTTTCACAGCAGTCCCAACTTTTCACACATCAGAGATCTCACACGGGGGAGAAGCTGTATTCCTGTCCTGAGTGTGGGAAATGTTTTTCACGGAAGTCCGATCTTTACAGACATCAGAGATCTCACACAGGAGAGAAGCCGTATTCCTGTCCTGAGTGTGGGAAATGTTTTTCACGGAAGTCCGATCTTTACAGACATCAGAGATCTCACACAGGAGAGAAGCCGTATTCCTGTCCTGAGTGTGGGAAATGTTTTTCACAGCAGTCCCAACTTTTCACACATCAGAGATCTCACACAGGGGAGAAACCACATTCCTGTCCTGAGTGCGGGAAATGTTTTTCAGAGAAGTCCCATCTTGCCACACATCAGAGATATCACACAGGTGAGAAGCCGTATTCCTGTCCTAAGTGTGGGAAATGTTTTTCAGATAAGTCCAGTCTTTCCACACATCAGAGATCTCACACGGGGGAGAAGCCGTATTCCTGTCCTGAGTGAGGGAATTGCTCCTCACTGAAGTCCTGTCTTGAAACAGAACGAAACTCTGGATAGCCGCACTCCGGATTGTGTAAAAATTAGATGCCTTTATTTCTTCAAAATGCAAGTGCAAAACTCCATTGAACAAAACGTCACAGCAAAAAGGGAACAAAAAAGGATTTTTGAATAAAATAGCTAACGCGTTTCACGCTACAAACAGCGCTTACTCACAGTTAGCTTATGTTCTGAATGACAAACAAATATATACTGTTCATGTATAAGCACACCACAGTGAAATCAGAGGTAAAACCATGACAGCTGATAAGGCTATCATCATAGATGAAGTCCTGTCTTCCTGTACATCAGGGATCCCACACAACCCTCGAGATGTATTAGTGCCTTGAGTGCGGGAAATGTCTTCTATATGAATGTTGCTGGACATCACAGCTCTCATGTGGGGAAGAAGCACACCCTGATATACACCTCAGATATACTCCATGGCTGATCTCCATCATGGAAGATACAGCTGATAAGGAGATCAGAGATCACCAAAGACATGGATGAAGTGTTGTACCGTGTCGGCCATTGATAGCAGGAGAAAAATAAAAATGGAGTCATTACCTCTCATCCATTTTGTAGATTTTGTAAATATTTAAAAAAAAATAGTTAAATGAATGTCGCACTCATTCCTCCCGCTGTGAGGTCATTTTTTTGTAATTCTAAAAACATTTTATTAGAAAAGAGTGCAGTTGTTGTGACATTTATAAAGGAAATGTTACCAAAGCAGCACACAGACCCCCCTGAGGTTCTTCTGTGTATTTGGGGGTCTTTGGAGGGTCTTTGTGCTGCTTAAAAAAAAGAAGCCGGCAATGAAATGTCATTTTCTGTAAATTTAAACCAATTAATTTTTCCTTTTGTAAAATGTCACATTTTCTGTAGCCCATCCAACAGGAAGGATGAAAAACTGTATAGAGTCCCCCCAAATATATACCAGACCCTTTGTTTTCCTTCCTCCCCTTTCCCTCTCTCCTCCCTCCTTTTTCTCTTTCTAACCCCCCAAACCCCCCCCCCATTTTTCTTTCCCCTTTTCATCTTTTCTATTGCAGTCGCTGGGTTGTAGTTTCTTATTCCATCTTTATTAACCAATTAATATAGATACACATCCATTGATTGCACGTCCCCCCGCAGCCGTCGGTGGGGAACCTTGGTGGTGCTCTGACCTCGGCTGAGGCTTTGGGTACTGGGGAAGCAACATCTCCCCTCGCTTTTTTCCCCCTTGTTTAATTTCTTCCATAGAATGTAATGTTTTATATATGTAATTCAATTGTTTTGATACATAGTGCTTAATACTGTAATAATTACTTGCCGATATTCCCCTGATGAAGTGGTATAAAAACCGCAAAACATGTTGAGAACCATATCCATGGAAACCCACCATATCTTTTTTTTTAATCAATAGTTTTTATTAAAGTTTAAATTTTTATCAAGACAAATCACAGAAATTATGACTAAATAACATTAGTTACAGTATTTAGATACATAGATAATAGTATCCAAAAATGATAAAAAATATAATATAAAGAAAACCATATTATTTATCTGAATTATAATCGGGATAATAAAGATAATGATCGGGAGGTTATTAATACATCCATTGTGGAGACAATACACAAAAGTAATATAAATATTACCTTCATATATTTATATGCTGCCAATTCAAGTAATTCAAAGATGACGAACCTAAATATATTCCCGAACACCCCTATGGGTGCTAAACTGTATTCAGGACAGTAATAGTAACCTGCCATTTAATAGATACAAAACAAAGATTAAAATATTAGAGCGGGGTAATTTTTTTAATTCAAGTTATGTAGGAACAAAGAACTCGTGCAATGTTTTGGGCACTAGCCCATTTTAACCATGGCTGCCATATTTTATGAGTATTTTCTTTTTTGTGAGGCCGAAGAGCTAAGATTGATTCATAAATGTAATGAGTTTGAGACAATTCTATCACTTCTTTTATGGAAGGAGGATCAGGATTTTTCCAGTTCCTCGTTATACTGATCCTGGCTGACAGCAAAATATGTGTAAACACATTTCTAAACTGGATAGGATATCAAACAAGATCAACGGATAATAGAGCCAGTGAGGGATTTGGAGGAATGACTGTTTTGGTAATTTCAGACATAACTTGAAAGATTTGTTCCCAATACCTCCCAAGTTTAGGGCATGTCCAAAATGTATGTAACATATCACCTTTTTTCCCGTACAATCTCCAACATTTGTCGTCAAATGTGCTGTTGAATTTAGATATTTTCTCAGGAATAAGATACCAGCGTTGAGTCAATTTAATGGATACTTCCCATAATGTAGAGCAGCATGTGGCTTTATATGTGGTATTACAGGCTTTTTCCCATTGGTAAACTGTATAGGTGTATCCTAAGTCTTCTTCCCATCTAATAAAAGGGATAGTCTTTATAAACACACTTTTTTGTTGAAGAAGATTATAGAAAAGAGAGATCCCTTTTTGATGATGTATGGGGATCTTAAGGAAGGACCAAGCCGATTGGGGAACCTTATAGGTCCATGATGGGAGGTTGGAAATGCAATTCTTAGTTCGGATGTAGAGGAATAAATCTGAATTTGACAATTGAAATTTCTTTTGAAGTGTAGGAAATGGTTTGATCACCCCATTATCAAATAGATCAGATAGATATTTTAATTCCCATCTCTATCCATGGTGTAAATTAGGTTGTCTTCATAAAATTATGTAGAGTATTTAGCAGAATTTGGACTTTGGTATGAAGAGGGTGTGAGGAAGTGCTAATATTGTTGGGGAGATGCGAGAAGGTATCTTGGCTCCAAGTGCCATGGAAGGAATCCATATTGATTATTTCCTGGGATCTTAGCAGTTTCCATCTTCCCCCAAATTGTAGATGGAGGAGATAGAAACCATTCCTTAGACTGTGTGAGAACCGAGGCTAAATAATAATCTTGGAAATCCACATACCCTGTTCCTCCAGCTTGACGTTTCTTCACTAAGTTTGAATGAGCACATCTAGATTTTTTACCCTGCCAGATGAATCTAGAAAACAGAGTCTGAAGGGATTGGAAAAATTTTAACGGAATTGGAATCGGGAGAGTTCTAAAAAAGTATGAAATTTGTGGAAGGTGAAGCATTTTAAATGCTGCCAAACGTCCCATCCATGAAAATTCATGGGATGCTAGTTTAGTGAGATTTTCTTGTAATGCATTACGAAGTGGAATATAATTATATTGGAACAGTGTTTTTCATGAATTTGATAATTGAATACCCAAATATTTAATTGTACTTTCAGTCCATGTATAAGGGAATTTTAATTTAAGATGTTTACCGTATATACTCGAGTATAAGCCGAGATTTTCAGCCTCTTTTTTGAGGCTGAAAGTGCCCCCTCGGCTTATACTCGAGTCATCGCCGTCTGACTGCCCGATCAGCGTATCGAGCAAACAGACGGCGGACATTCTACAATTCAAAAGCCGCGCCTCCGCCTCCGCCTGTGATAGGCGGAACACTGAATTTCCCAGCAGTCAGTGTTCTGCCTATCACGGACATCCGCTCATCCTCGTACTACGGACGAGGATGAGAGGATGTCCGTGATAGGCGGAACACAGGCTGCTGGGAAATTGAGTGTTCCGCCTATCACAGGCGGAGGCGGAGGCGCGGCTTTTGAATTGTAGAATGGCCGCCGAGAAGAGCGGCGATCTTGGAAGGACGGAGGCTCGGCTCGGCACGGGACGACGGAGGCACGGGACGACGGAGGCTCGGGACGGAGGCTCGGGACGGAGGCTCGGGACACAGGTAGGCTGGACACACAAGGCTGCACGGACACACACACAAGGCTGCACGGACACACACACAGGGATGGATGGATGGACACACACACAGGGATGGATGGATGGATGGACGGACACACACACAGGGATGGATGGACGGACGGACACACACACAGGGATGGATGGACACACACACAGGGATGGATGGATGGACACACACACAGGGATGGATGGACGAACACACACACAGGGATGGACGGACACACAGGGATGGACAGCCATGTCTCACCCTCGGCTTATACACGAGTCAATAAGTTTTCCAGTTTTTTGGGGCTAAATTGGGGGCCTCGGCTTATATTCGGGTCGGCCTATACTCGAGTATATACGGTAGTAGTGTTTTCATCTATCCCCAAGTTCAATATACAAGATTTTTTCGCGTTAAGCCTGTAATAAGAAACTTTGCTGAACATATTTAGTGTTTCCTGAATTTCCGGTAAGGATTTCACAGGATCAGTAATCATAAGAACAATATCATCTACAAAAAAAGTTTGATTTTATGTTCTTGTTCAGCAATGGTAACTCAAAAAAATTTTGTTGGACCTAATACTCACAGCTAGGGGTTCGATAACAAGGTTAAAAATTAGGGGGGATAAGGGGCATCCTTGTCGTGTACCTTTTGTTATTGGGAATGGAGGTGATAAAGGATCCGTAGTATACACTCGAGCCGAGGGGACAGAGTACAGGGCTAATATTGCTTTGTTGATTTGACCTGTTAAGCCAAATTTAGTCAGAACTGATGACAGGTATCCCCAATGAACTCTATCAACCCTTTTTCAGCGTCAAGTGACAGAAACAGGGATGGCGATTCTACTTGGTGTATTATATTTATCATTCTTCTAGTAGCATCCGATGCTTGTCTTCCTTTGGTGAAACCCGATTGATCTCTATGGATAAGAGAGGGTGACAAAGTCTTTTGGCTATAAGTTTTGCATATATTTTAACATCTAAATTGAGTAAGGAAATTGGTCTAAAATTTTTAGGTGAAGATGGTTCCTTATCTGGTTTTGGAAGAGTTACAACAAGAGCATTCAGCATTTCATTGGAAAGTGATGAAGAATTGGCTGCTAAATTATAATTGTCACATAGTATAGGTGCTAGAGTACTTTGAAATTTTTTTAAATATTCCCCCGTAAAGCCATCTGGACCAGGTGATTTCAAGTTAGGAAGAATACGGATAGTTTGTAGAATTTCAGGAATTGTAAAGGGAGAATTGAGAAATTCTAATTGTTGTGGGGAAATAGATGGAAGATTGACACTCTCCAAAAAGGTGTCAATCTCCTCTTGAGAAGGTTGATGGGTAACACCATCGTTCTTAATGTTATATAAATCATTATAATATGAGCTAAATGCTTCAGCTATTGAAGAAGGCTTAAGCAATTTTTCATTAGTGTGTGGATGGTAGAGGAATGGGATTTTAGTCTTAGATCGATAACCTTTAATGCGTAATGCCATTGTTTTCCCCGCTTTGTTCCCTGTTGCATAAGTGGTAGCTCTGAATTTTTTATAGGATTTCTCATGTGTCTCTAGAAGTAGGGTTCTTAATTCATTACGTAACTGGAAAATTTGTGTTTTAATGAAAGGAGAAGGATCATTTTTATTGTGTTCCTCAGCTTTTGCTATCTCCTTAGTAAGTCCATCCATTCTCTGAGTTCTCTTTCTTTTAGCTTTAGAACCTAATTGCATAAACGCCCCTCTCATAACAGCTTTATGAGCAGTCCATAAAATCATTGGGTCAGATATAGACGTCAAATTAATTGAAAAGAATTCAGTAAGGTGTTGTGGAGTAATTTTCATTTTGGAGAATATAGTTATTAGCTCTCCATATATATGAATTTGGTTGGGATGTTATAGACATGCTAATGGGAGCGTGATCCGACCACGTGGCCGTATGTATATGGGAGGATGAAATCTTGTCAAGCAGACATTTATCTGTCAAGAATAAGTCAATTCTGGAGTAGGTATTGTGCCATGGTGACAAATATGTGTAATTCCTTTCATTAGCTTGTACACATCTCCACACATCAAATAAGTTGTTCGAAGTTATGAACCTATCAAGGGGAGAAGCATAGCGTTTGGACTTCGCAGAAGAATCCATATCATTGTTTAGAATCAAATTGAAATCTCCACATATCAGGAGGTGTCCTTTTTGAACTTTCTTCGCCTCCTCTATAGTTTTTTTTATGAAATGCATTTGCCTCATATTCGGAGCATAAATAGATACAAGGGTGTATTCAATATTGTTAATGGTACAAATCAAAAAAAAATAGCGACCTTCAGGGTCAGTGATACAATTATCTAATTGAAATGTAATAGTATCTCTAATAGCTATTAACACCCCTCTTTGTTTTTTGGAGAGAATTGTGTTTGAAAAATATGAGGAAATGTTTATGTTGACATTTGGGAGATGCATCTTTAGCAAAATGTGTCTCTTGAACACATAATATGTCACAATTAAAGGATAAGGCAGACCTCCACATAGAGATTTGTTTCGCTGGGTGATTCAGCCCCCTTGCATTTAGGGACAATATTTTGAAAGACATATTAATATATATCAAAATTAGATGTTATTAAAATTCTATATATTCCTAAATGAATATTCTCTAGTTTCTATAACGCTTAAACTAAAGATCTAAGTATTTGGTATATGATCAGTTCACAGTTACTATTAAATCATGTACACAACAATGTCTTTTTTTTTTTAACCCTATAAAAAAACGAGTTATTGCTCTATTAGTAGAAAAAAAATAAGAAAAAAAATAAAAGAATAAAGATTTTTTTTTTACAAGAGTCAGCAGTAATCCACTGAAAGGAATGCTGACCAAGATAGGGGGTGAAGTTCAAGTAGTAAGGTATTGAGCATCAAACCAGACCGTATATGTCAGTAATGCATATGAGTTAACAGGCAGGAGTATTTCATTTGTATTAAATTCTATTTTGTTCACGTTTTTGTCCAAAGTGGAACAAATTTGTTTTTTCCTTCAAGGCAGGGGTGTTATGTGGAAGATCAACTATAATACCCCATGTTTGGAGTAATTGCATGGCATCTTCAATGGTAGATATAGAAAAATGTTTCCCGTTGTAAGTGGTCAAGATAGTGGCTGTATGTGTCCATTTGTATGTGATCTTATGATTAGATAATGCCTTCGTTACAGTTTTGAGCTGTCTTCTCATTTGTAGTGTAAATTGCGAGATATCGGCAAATAATTGTATATCTGAGTATGGTGGTGGGAGAGTAGTTAACTCCCTCGCTTTGGAGAGAATTTGCTCTTTAGCTGGATAGAAATGGATTTGCAGAATAACATCTCTGGGAATTGATTCTTCTAGATGTTTTGGTTTGAGAATTCTATGAATACGATCGATTGTAATTTCAATCTGCGATAATTCTGGCAATAATGTAGAAAATAGTGTTAGTTACGTAAGTCCATAGGTAGAACTGACTCTGGTATTCCTCTCATTTTAATGTTGTTTCGATGTGAGCGGTCCTCGAGATCTGCCAATTTCATCTTGACCCACATGGAATCATCTTTTTGTTCTGTACATGCATCCACTAGCTCATTCACTGTTTCAATGCATTCCTCCATTTTGTTTTCAACGGAACGCAGTCTACCATCCATATGTTTCATATCGAGAGAATTTTTGAATCATGGATGATAGATTAGATATATAATAGATGATTGTAATGACACAAGCATTTCTTTCATTGTGGTATCTAGTACTGGCTGACCTGATGTTGGGAAAGCAGCTATAGATGTCTGTAATAAGGACATAGCATTATCACTATGCAGAGCTGTGTTCACAGTATCAGCTGCCTGGCAAGATGAATCCAGCTTCATCCATGATTTTGCGGGTCCCTGGGATGTTGGGGATAGATGAGAGGAGCCATTAGAATATGAGGATGATAATTCCTCTTTCAATTCAGGTGGATGGCTATCAGAAAGGTTTGTGTGAGTTTTATTATTTTTCCTCACAGCTCCGGCGGCGCCATCTTGGATTTTTGTCAGCTCACCTCTTACATAGTTACATAGTTAGTCAGGTTGAAAAAAGACACATGTCCATCAAGTTCAACCACAAAAAAATAATAATAATATCATACAATCCCATATACCCAATTCTATTTTCCCCGGATCAACTTTACCTATAAATGTTAGTACCCAGTTATATTATGTACACTTAGGAAATAATCCAGGCCCTTCTTAAAGCAATCCACTGAGCTGGCCAGAACCACCTCTGCAGGGAGTTGATTTCACATTTTCACAGCTCTTACTGTGAAGAAACCTTTCTGTATCTGGAGATGAAATCTCTTTTCCTCTAGACGTAAAGAGCGCCCCCTTGTCCTCTTTGTTGACTGTAAAGTGAATAACTCAACACCAAGTTCACTATATGGACCCCTTACTGTATAAATTTGTACATGTTGATCATATCCCCCCCTTAATCTCCTCTTATCAAGAGTGAATAAATTCAGTTCCTCTAATCTTTCCTCATAGCTGAGTTCATCCATGCCTCTTATCAGTTTGGTTGACCTTCTCTGCACTTTCTTCAGTTCCCCGATATCCTTTTTGAGAACTGGTGCCCAAAATTGAACGGCATATTCCAGATGAGGTTTTACTAATAATTTGAAGAGGGGCAATATTATATCTCTCCCTCTCTGGAGTCCATACCTCTCTTAATACAGGAAAGAACTTTGCTCGCTTTGGTACCGCAGCTTGGCATTGCATGCTATTATTGAGCTTATGATCTGCTAAAACCCCCAGATCCTTCTCCACTATGGATTCCCCCAGTTGTACTCCCCCTAGCATGCATGATGCATGCATATTCTTAGCCCCCAAGTGCATAACTTTACATTTCTCAACATTAAACCTCATCTGCCACATAGTTGCCCAATTAGACAGAGCATTGAGGTCGGCTTGTAAATTGGAGACATCCTGTAAGGAGGTTATTCCACTGTATAGTTTGGTGCCATCTGCAAAGACGGAAATTTTACTTTTGATCCCAGACCCAATATCATTTATAAAGATAAAAAGATTAAAAAGTAAGGGTCCCAGCACTGAACCTTGGGGTACACCACTGATAACCTTAGACCATTCAGAGTAAGAATCATTAACCACTACTCTCTGAATTCTGTCTTTTAGCCAGTTTTCTATCCATTTACAAACTGATATTTCCAAACCTATAGACTTCACCTTACACATGAGCCGCGTGTGCAGAACTGTATCGAATGCTTTCGCAAAATCCAAGTATACCACGTCCACCGCCACCCCTCTGTCCAAGTATACCACGTCCACCGCCACCCCTCTGTCCAAGGTTTTACTTACCACCTCATAAAAATAAATCAGGTTTGTCTGACAACTTCTGTCTTTCATGAATCCATGCTGTCTGTTGCTTAAAATATTTTTTTCCTGCAAGAACTCGTCTATGTGGTCTTTTATTAATCCCTCCAGTATCTTCCCAACTACAGAAGTTAAACTAACAGGTCTATAGTTACTTGGTAAAGACTTTGTTCCCTTTTTAAATATAGGCACCACATTGGCCCTGCGCCAATCCAGTGGTACTATTCCTGTCATTAATGAGTCCCTAAAAATTAGATACAATGGCTTTGAAATTACAGAGCTCAATTCTTTTAGGATCCGTGGGTGAATGCCATCAGGTCCAGGTGCTTTAGCCACCTTTATTCTGTCCAAATATTTCTGGACCATATCACTTTTGAGCCATTGTGGATTTGGGGCTGCGTCACTAGCACCCCCATTATGGACATGAGCTCCCCCATGCTCCTTTGTATACACAGAGCTGAAGAAAGTATTTAATAAGTTAGCCTTCTCTTTGTCCCCAGTCACCCACTCCAGATTATTTTGTAAAGGGCCTACATGCTCAGACTTGACCTTTTTACTATTAATATATTTGAAGAATTTTTGGGGGTTTGTCCTACTATCTTTTGCAATCTGTCTTTCATTTTGAATTTTTGCATCCTTGATTTCCTTTTTACATATTCTGTTATATTCTTTGTAACATTTAAATTACACTAGTGTTCCTTCATTTTTATATTTTTTAAAGGCTGTTTTTTATAGTTTATAGCTTTTTTTAACTTTAGCTGTGAGCCACATCGTTTTTATTTTTAGCCTTTTAAACGTATTGCCCATGGGAATATACTTTGCCGTGAGTTCACAAACAGTCTTTTTGAAGAATTCCCATTTCTGTTCTGTGCCCATTGATGCCAATATTCTCTCCCAATCTAGGTCCTGGAAAGCAGCCCTCATCCTTGGAAAATTTGCTCTCTTGAAATTAAGTGTTTTTATCTTTCCCATATGTGATATTTGCTTACAGCTAACATCAAATGAAATCATGTTATGGTCACTGCTACCCAGGTGTTCCTTTATCTGAACATTAGTAATAAGTTCTGCATGGTTTGAGATTACCAGGTCCAACAGAGCATCATTCCTAGTTGGGGCCACAATAAACTGGACCATAAAATTGTCCTGTAATAGGTTTATACATTTTTGCCCTTTAACTGTCCCAGCAGTGCCACTACCCCAGTCAATTTCTAGGTAGTTAAAATCCCCCATTATTATCACTGTCTCAGCCCTTGCAGCCCTTTTATATCTGTGCAAGGAGCTGAGTCTCCACCTCCTCATTAATACTGGGTGGTCTATAACAAATTCCAATGATTAACTTTGAACTACGCACATCTGTATGCAGTTCCACCCATAATGCTTCAGACTCATCACACTCCCCATCCACCAGGTCCTCTTTCTCACTTGCTTTGAGATCACTTCTCACATACAGACAGACCCCTCCACCTTTCCTTTTTACTCTGTCTTTCCGAAAGAGTGCACAGCCAGGAATATTAATAGCCCAGTCATGTGAGGAATGAAGCCAAGTTTCAGCAATACTGATTACGTCATAGCTATCCTGATGCACCAGAGCTTCCAACTCACCTATTTTTGTTGGCAGACTTCTGGCATTGGTGAACAAACATTTTAATGCATTAATATATTTTGGCTGGTCACATACTATCCTCTTGGGTGTTCCAAGATTACAACTAGGACTTGCTACTATATTTACCTTGAGTTTATGTGCTTTGATTACCCTACCACTAATGCCCCTAATATTACCCTCTGGCATATGCTCCATGCTGACTATCTCTATCTCTGGACCCTCCACCCATCGCCTAGTTTAAAAACCCCTCTAACTTTTTGGTCATCCTTAATCCCAGCATATCTGCACCCTCCTCATTTAGGTGCAGTCCGTCCCTTCTATAGTACCGGTTATCGACTGAGAAGTCATCCCAGTCCTCCAGGAACCCAAACCCCTCCTTACTACACCAGCTTTTGAGCCACTTGTTTACTTCCCTAATCTCTCTCTTCCTTTCTGGTGTGGCTCGATGTACCGGTAGTATTCCTGAGAATACAACCTTGGAGGTCCTTTTCCTCAATTTAGCCCCGAAGTCCCTAAAATCATTCTTTAGGACACTCCATCTGCCTCTGACTTTGTCATTGGTGCCAACGTGCACCATGACAGCTGGGTCTTCCCCAGCCCCTCCCAGTAATCTGTCCACCAGATCCGTGATGTGCAGAACCCGAGCGCCCGGCAGACAACATACAGTTCGGCACTTCAGGTTGTTGTTACAGATTGGCCCCTCTGTCCTCCTAAGAATTATGTCCCCTACCACCAGAATCTGTCTTTCCTTTCCCTGCACTCCCCCCCCTCACTCTCACTGGAGGAGTTTTTCCCCTGGCAGCTAGGAGAATCCCTCAGCTCCAGCAGTGCTGTTCCCTGACTGGGATCACTAATGTCACTCAATGGAGCGTACTTATTGGGATGCTCCAGCCCTGGATCAGCCTCCCTGGCACTTGCCCCTCTACCCTTCCTGTCACCCATCTACTCTGCTAGCGCCTGCACCTCTTTGTCTCCACCCACCTCTGTGCTGGCCCCTGCCGTGTACATTCCTGGCTCTCATTTAGGGAGGGTCCTCTCAGCGCTGACAGTTGCAGATTCAGAACCTGGGCTTCCAGGGAAACAATGTGCTTACATTTTGCACAGCAGTATTCGCCCTCGTTCAGCTGATCAAGGAACGCATACATGCTGCAAGATGTACATCGAGTCGCCTCTCCACACCCGCCAGTCATTGTACCTATTAATTTAATGAGGATTAGAGATTATACCCAGTCCAAATTACCTAACAGCGAGCTTCCTGACACTAATAACAGGTACTCGCAGACCAGCGTACACCCACAATACACAAGTACTAACGATACACACACACGCTACTCAGGCAACACTCAGGTACTCACACTACAAAGGTACTATGACCCCTGTTACAACCTCCTGTTTTAAACGCTGGTTTTTAACTCACCACTTTGACCAGTTCCACTTAGACAGAGTTCCCATAGACTCCAGATGAGCAGGCTCACAATGAGTTCTACACAAAGTTATATAGACCTCAAGCACCTGTGCCCAATGAACCACTCCCCTTAATCAGTAGGCTGAAGGAAGTAAAGAAAAAATACTATTTAAAAAGTGTCAGAAAAGGGTATTAAAAAGCTACAAGGAAAAGCCCCCAAAAGAACCTAAAAATGCAACCCAGCAGTCAAAAGCAGTCAAAAAGCAATACTTATTCACACTCCACTCAATGCTCCACTGTTTAGCTTACAACCAGCAGTTTGGCGAGTATAGAGTTCCCCTATAGTAAGCTATAAAGTATAGTATAAAGTTCCCTTATAGGAAGCCACAAAGTATAGTATAGTGTTCCCCTATAGGAAGCCACAAAGTATAGTATAGAGTTCCCCTATAGGAAGGTACAACGTATAGTATAGCGATCGCCTATAGGAAGCCACAAAGTATAGTATAGAGTTCCCTTATAGGAAGGTACAAAAAAACTTCTGCCTTTAGAATCACTTGCTTCCTTCTCTTGCCCTGGACTACATGCCCCATGAGGCATTGCTCCTCACACATTCAAGTTCTCAGGCAGTTACTGACATGTATGGATGGTGTACTGAGCTGTATTTTCTGATGTGTAAACAAATAATGCATTCTCTATACAGGCCAATAAATTGATTGACCAACTAATCGATTATGAAAATAGTTGATCACCACTGGCAATTTTAGATATAAACAGAATACTTAATGAGGGACTCATCTACGCAGACAGCTTGTTGGGGGGTATATAAGGCATTATCACTTTCTGTTTAAGGTTTGAAGGTTTGAGAATGTTATGACATTATTATCAACATGGAAAAGTCAGTGCTCCAATCAACTTATCAGATATAAAATGTCCAGCTGGTAGAAAATGGGTGTAAAAGAAGTCAGGACTATGTAATGTACAAATTATTATATAAGATACAACAGCTAGGATTTTATAGTATCAGAATAATGTAATGTACTACATAGTATATAGTGCAGAGGTCAGGAGTATGTAATGTATAATATAAATTATACAGTGTAAGGGTCAGGACTAGAGTTGAGTGGATACCTGGATGTTCGGGTTCGACCGAACTTTGGAAAAAAGTTTGGGTTCAGGGCCAAACTTGACCCCGAACCCCATTGAAGTCAATGGGGACCCAAACTTTTGAGGACTAAAATGGCTCTAAAAAAGTAATGGAGAGGGCTAGAGGGCTGCAAATGGCAACAAAATGTTGTTAAGAGCATGGCAAGTGCTCTGAAAACAAATGTGGATAGGGAAATAACTTAAAATAACATAAAATATATGTATATATTTGCTGGAGGCCCCCTTCTCAGAAGAAGAGGTACAGGAAGTGATTAAGAACCTCAGAAACTCAACGGCATGATGCCACACATATGGTGGTAATGCCCCAGAATAACCCTTTCTGGAAAAAAAATATTCAATTTAATGGATAAGCTAGTGGGAAAATAAAATACGAGGTCCACATGGAGTAGAAGGTTGAGTGGCGGTGGATGTGGCAGTGTAGGTGGAAGTGGCGGTGGAGGAGGACGAGGTAGCCAACATTGGTTCAAAAATACAGCAATGGCTGGGTAAGGCCGGTGATGTGTTGAATTCTGTCCCCCGTCGCATAGAGTCCGCCCTGTACTGCGTTTGCTCAGTATGTAGGACAAGGGGATTTCGAAAATCTCTGAGACGAACGGCGGTGTGCGGGAGTCCAGGTTCAAGCCACACCATCTGAGGTTCAAGCCAAGCAAAGCGAGGCCATGCCCAAAGTGTGGCGAGCGAAGCAAGCCTATGAGGTGCCCTGTTAATATGTGCTAACGTATGTCCACTTGGATGGTGGGCTTGAACCTGCACTCATGGGGCAGGCGCCGTTCATCTTCCAAGATTTTCAGAATCTCCTTGTCCGCGGGCCGGACACTATCCGATGGCCAGACAGTTTTTGTCAGAACACAGGTATACATGTCTATTCTGCACATGGTACGGACAAGTCCTGTGGGATCCATGCCTGGTTAATTTTAATGAACTTGAGCTTGTCCACATTGGTTTTGGACAAGCGGCTGCGCTTGTCTGTGATAACGCCTCCTGCCATGCTAAATACATGTTCAGATAATACACTGGCTGCAGGGCAGGCCAGAACCTCCAAGGTGTAAAGGGCAAGGTCAAGCCATGTGCCCAATTTGGAGACCCAGAAGTTGAAGGGGGCAGACCCGCCATTCAATACGTGTAGGCATGTGCACACATACTGCTCCACCATGTTGGAGAAATGCTGCCTCCTGCTAAGACGTTACATCTCAGCTGGTGGTGCTGGTTCTTGTGGTATGCTGACAAAGATTTTCCACATTTTGGCCATGCTAATCCTGCCTTCTGAGGTGCTGGCGGTGCTCCGCCTGCGTTAGCGACCTCTTCCTCCTCCACTGCCTTCGCCTTGTGCTTCCACCATACCCCCACTGTCAGATGGGAATGCTACCAGCGTGCGCTTGTACTCGCTCATCGTACGATCACGCTTCAGTGAGGGAATTAAGGACGGTACGTTGTCCATGTAACAGGGATCCAGCAGGGTGGCCACCCAGTAATCAGCACCAGTTAGAATATGGGCAACTCTGCGGTCGTTGCGGAGACACTGCAGCATGTAATCGCTCATGTGTGCCAGGCTGCCCAGAGGCAACGAAAAGCTGTCCTCTGTGGGAGGTGTATCTTCTGTGTCCTCTGTATCCCCCAGCCATGCACTAGTGATGGCCGTGAGCTGGTCTGGGTGCCACCCTGCTGTGAACATGGTTCCTCCTCCTCCATCTCCTTCTCCTCATCCTCCACCTCGTTATCCTCCAGAACTGTGCCCTTGCTGCCGGACAATTGTGTACCTTGCGTTTGTTGGTGCAGGAACCCACCCTCATAGCCACTTGTGAATGACTGCCCTGAAAGCCTTGCAAATGATCCCTCTTCCTCCTCCTCCTGTGCCACATCCTCTTCCATCATTGCCCGAAGCGTTTTTTCAAGGAGGCATAGAACTGGGAAAGTAACACTGAGAACGGCGTCATCGGCCATATTGGTGGAGTACTCAAAACAGCGCAACAAGGCACACAGGTCTCACATAGAGACCCAGTTATTGGTGGTGAAGTGGTGCTGTTCCACAGAGCGACTCATGCGTGCGTGGTGCAGCTGAAAATCCACTATCGCCTGCTGCTGCTCATCTGGCCAGCATGTGCAAGGTGGAGTTCCACCTTGTGGGCATGTAACATATGAGGAGGTGACCGGGAAGGCCAAAGTTACGCTGCAGTGCTGACAGGCGAGCAGCAGCAGGGTGAGAACGCCGAAAGTACGCACAGATGGCCCGCACTTTCTGCAGGAGCTCTGGCATATGGTGGTAATTTTTAAGGAACCTCTGGACCACCAAGTTCAGCACAGGCAAGGGATGTGCGTCAAACTGGCTAGGCCCAGAGCTGCTATGAGATTTCGCCCATTATCACACACCACCAGGCCGGGCTTGAGGCTCACTGCCACCAACCACTCATCGGTCTGTTGTCCCATGTCCCTCCACAACTCCTGCGTGGTGTGGGGTTTTTCCCACAAACAGGAAAGTTTTAAAACTGCCTGCTGTCGTTTACCCCTGGCTGTGCTGAAGTTGGTGGTGAACGCTGACTGGATGAGGAGGCGATAGAGGATAAGGAAGCGGAGTAGGAGGAGTTAGCAACAGGAGGCAAACTGAAGCACCCTGCAATCCTCGATGGTGTAAGGACATGCACCAAACTGCTATCCGCCTGCATTTACCCAGTGTGCTGTTAGGGAGATATAACATCCCTGACCGTGCTTACTGATCCACGAATCCATAGTTAGGTGGACCTTGCCACAGATGACGTTGTGCAGTGCACACCTGATTTTGTCCCCCACTTGGTTGTGCAGGGAAGGGATGGCTCGCCTGAAAAAGTAGTGGCGGCTGGTCACGACGTACTCTGGGACAGCCAATGCCATCAGGCTTTTAAAAGTCTGCGTCTCCACCAGACGGAATGACAGTATTTCAAAGGTGAGGAATTTTGAAATGGTGGCATTAAGGGTCAGGGATCGTGGGTGGCAAGGGAGGTACTTCCTCTTCCGCTCCAGTTTTTGGGAGATAGAGAGCTGAACGCTTCCATGGGACATTGTGGAGATGTTTTCGGGTTGGCAGGTGCCACTGTCACTACAGAGATGGACGAAGAGGCCAAGACTGCAGCAGAAGAGGAAGCAAGAGGAGCCAGAGACCTTTCTTGGTTTTTGAGGTGTCTAGTCCACTGCAGCTCATTCTTTGCACTTAGATGCCTGGTCATGCAGGTTGTGCTCAGGTTGAGAACATTTATGCCTCGCTTCAGGCTCTGATTGCACAGCGTGCAAACCACTCATGTCTTGTCATCAGCACATTGTCTGAAGAACTGCCACGCTAGGGAACTCCTTGGACCTGGCTTTGGTGTGCTCGGTCCCTTGCTGTGTTGGACAGTAGCAGGCGTACTGTCTAGGGGACGGACGCTCCGCTTTTGCACCCTGCTCCCTCTTCTGCTATGCTGGTGGCTCTGTGCGACCACCGCCTCTTCCTCCGAACTACACTGGTCACCTGCATGACGTTGATTCCATGTGGGGTCCAGGACCTCACCGTCCTCCATATCATCTTCCACCCAGTCTTCACCCCTACCCTCCTTGTCAGTCTGCACAATTGCAAAAGGAGCAGCAGTTGGCACCTGTGTTTTGTCATCATCCGAGATGTGCTGCGATGGTCCTCCCATGTACTCATCTTCAAACATAAGTGGCTGGGCATCAGTCCACTCAATCTCTTCCACTTCTGGGTCAGGGCTAGGTGGATGGCCCTGGGAAACCCTGCTAACAGAGTCATCAAAAAGCAGAAGAGGCTGCTGCATGATTTGGGGCTCAGACTGCTTGGCTGATTTGTAAGTGGGTGATGTGAAAGACTGAGGGACATTGGCTGCAGGTGCCAAGTCTGATCTTTCATCAGGGGACTGGGTAGGAGAAAATGTCAAGGAACCGGAGGCACTGTCAACAACCCAATCTACTATCGCCTGTACTTGTCCTTGCCTCAACATTCGTACAGCCGCATTAGGCCCAACCAAATACTGCTGCAGGCTCTTTCGTCTACTCACACCTGAGGAAGGTGTTTCACTTGTGCGCGTAGCTGGCACAGATCGACCACGTCCTTCCCTGCAACAGGAGCTCCACCAGCATCACCACGACCGGAGCCACGTCTCTTCTTTGACGTTCTCCTCATATTTTCCAAATTTAGAATCCTGCCCTAAATGGCTGTTTTTTCAATAGCAGAATACACCCAGAGTATGTAAATGTGTATCTTAGAGCTGCAGAAATGGTGAAAATGCTATTAAAAAATTTTTTTTTGCCCTAAAAAGAAAAATATATAAATTCTGTAACACGCACCTCCACATATGCAGAAAACACTGCAAAGTTGTTTTTTTTTGTTGCACTAAATGGGTGTTTTTGCAATAGCAGAATACACCCAAAGTATATACAGGGTGTATGTCACAGTAACATATGCAGTGCTGGTGCACTGAGCTTGCAGATAAAAGTTAGATTTTCTCTGGCACTGTGCTCATGGCAGTGTAAAAGAGACTGTGCACTGCAACCGAACCAGGTAAATCTGTGTAGATCGCTGAGTTATTAGAATACATTTCTGAATCTGGACTCCTAGATAATTCTCTCTCCCTCAAAGCAGAAACAGGAACCTTGCCCTACACTGTCTATCTTTTCTCTCAGTGCAGTGTAAAATCGCTGACTAATTAGAATAGATTTCAAAATCAGGACACCTATGTTATTCTCTCCCTAACAGCAGCCAGGAACCTTTCCCTACACTGCCTAAAGCAGAGTGACGTGCTAGAGGCTGGGTCACATGCTGCACTGGCCAATCACAGCCATGCCATTAGTAGGCATGGCTGTGATGGCTTCTAAGGGCACACCAGTTAAACGAATGTTGATTGGCTGCTGCAGGGCTTTTTAAAATGCGCCATTATATTGCTAAACACAGGACCCGAACCCCAACATACAGTCAATTGTTCGGGTTCGGGACCCAAAAATCCAAAAGTTCAGTACAAACCCGAACTTTACAGTTCGTGTTTGCTCAACACTAACTTTGAGCAGTCCAATAAATGTTTAGATAGGTTAGCTGTGTCCTCAAGTCCCTAAAAATTCATACAATAGGTTTTGTTGGACAAGGTGTCAGCTATTGAATTTTGTCTTCATGGTTGTATATTGTCCAAACAGTCTTCACTTGAGCACAATGGGGTTTTCTAGTTAAGGGTTATTTCCATGTGATCATTCCCTATGCAAGTTTGGTCTTCTCAATCAATCTAACCAACAAAATAAGTACACATCTTTTTGTTTGGTGACAAAAGCTACCATTGTTCCAGTCTCTTGTTTTAAAACAGGGTTTGTAAAAGTTACAGATAACTAATCCCCTGAACATTTGGAAAAACAAAAAAGTGTGAGATCCTGTATTTTGTTTTAAAGGTCTCCAAAACGGTAACAGTTCAATAATATCAAAATTATAGTTCATCCACTTTTTGAGGCCTACTGAAATCTATCATCTTTGACAGTGAATATTAAATGTATTTCTTCATGAATACACAACAGTCTGCAGTCTCTGACCATCTCCTGTACAATGTGTGCAGTCTCTGACTGTCTCCTGTACTATGTATGCAGTCTCTGACTGTCTCCTGTACTATGTATGCAGTCTCTGACCTTCTCCTGTACTATGTATGCAGTCTCTGACTGTCTCCCGTAGCATGTCTGCAGTCTCTGACCTTCTTCTGTACAATGTCTGCAGTCTCTGATCATCTCTTATATTATGTCTGCAGTCTCTGACCATCTCCTGTACTATGTCTGCAGTCTCTGACCGTCTCCTGTACAATATCTGCCGTCTCTGACAGTCTCCTGTACTATGTCTGCAGTCTCTGACCGTCTCCTGTACTATGTCTGCAGTCTCTGACCATCTCCTGTACTATGTCTGCAGTCTCTGACCATCTCCTGTACTGTGTCTGCAGTCTCTGACCATCTCCTGTACTATGTCTGCAGTCTCTGACCGTCTCCTGTACAATATCTGCCGTCTCTGACCATCTCCTGTACTATGTCTGCAGTCTCTGACTGTCTCCTGTACTATGTATGCAGTCTCTGACTGTCTCCCGTAGCATGTCTGCAGTCTCTGACCTTCTTCTGTACAATGTCTGCAGTCTCTGATCATCTCTTATATTATGTCTGCAGTCTCTGACCATCTCCTGTACTATGTCTGCAGTCTCTGACCGTCTCCTGTACAATATCTGCCGTCTCTGACAGTCTCCTGTACTATGTCTGCAGTCTCTGACCGTCTCCTGTACTATGTCTGCAGTCTCTGACCATCTCCTGTACTATGTCTGCAGTCTCTGACCATCTCCTGTACTGTGTCTGCAGTCTCTGACCATCTCCTGTACTATGTCTGCAGTCTCTGACCGTCTCCTGTACAATATCTGCCGTCTCTGACCATCTCCTGTACTATGTCTGCAGTCTCTGACTGTCTCCTGTACTATGTCTGCAGTCTCTGACTGTCTCCTGTACTATGTCTGCAGTCTCTGACCATCTCCTGTACTATGTCTGCAGTCTCTGACCATCTCCTGTACTGTGTCTGCAGTCTCTGACCATCTCCTGTACTATGTCTGCAGTCTCTGACCATCTCCTGTACTATGTCTGCAGTCTCTGACCATCTCCTGTACTGTGTCTGCAGTCTCTGACCGTCTCCTGTACAATATCTGCCGTCTCCTGTACTATGTCTGCAGTCTCTGACCGTCTCCTGTACTATGTCTGCAGTCTCTGACCATCTCCTGTACTATGTCTGCAGTCTCTGACCATCTCCTGTACTGTGTCTGCAGTCTCTGACCATCTCCTGTACTATGTCTGCAGTCTCTGACCGTCTCCTGTACAATATCTGCCGTCTCTGACCATCTCCTGTACTATGTCTGCAGTCTCTGACTGTCTCCTGTACCATGTCTGCAGTCTCTGACCGTCTCCTGTACTATGTCTGCAGTCTCTGACCATCCCCTGTACTATGTCTGCAGTCTCTGACCATCCCCTGTACTATGTCTGCAGTCTCTGACTGTCTCCTGTACTATGTCTGCAGTCTCTGACTGTCTCCTGTACTATGTCTGCAGTCTCTGACCATCCCTTGTACTATGTCTGCAGTCTCTGACCATCCCCTGTACTATGTCTGCAGTCTCTGACCACCTCATTATTATAACAAAGTTTTGTAGAAAAGATCACACTATAGAAAGTAGAAAATAAACCCGGATATGAAGGTAAAATTTGAGTATGAGGAACACCTTAACAATTACCACCATTTTATTCTCCAGGGCCTCTGCTTTCAGAAAATATATGTTTGGGGGTTTTATCTAATCTTCAGGCCCAAAATCTCCATATTACCATAATGGAAAACCAGCTCTGGCAGTGAAAGGGTTAATATGAGCTAGATGGGATCACTCTGCTGTGGTCTAAACATTAGAGCTCCCCCTAGCTGCAGCCTGGTAATAACATTGCTAGGAGGTCTATTCATTTATCTGCTACATACTTCCCATCTTTATATAAACGTCTCCTGACATTTAGGGGTCTATTTATAAATAATTTACATAATAATTCACCCAATGAAAATACATGTACATCCCTTCTGTGTGAATGGGGATAAAAAATGTTATTAGGCGATTTGCTGTGCTGGTCAAAAGTTTGACATTGATTTAAAATGGAAAATATGAATTCATCCACTAGAGTTTCTTCTGTTATAAATCAATGGTTGGTTTAATTAATTGACATTCTTAGATATGTACTGTACTCATGTAACCATGCCTAACAAAGGAAATTAAAGGGTCTATTTATAAAACAAACGCTGAAAGAATGTGAAATGGATTTTCCCACCAAGTATCACACATTTCTTGCCAAGTTAATACCGTGATTCCTATGATCATCAGATCCATCGAGGGGCCATAATGTGACATTTTTCCTGAAATGCCTAAAAAAAAGAAAGAATAGTACAATACTGCACTATGGGCACTAGAGGGAGAAAAAGATCCTAGGAAAGTACTGTATGAAGGAAAATACAACCAACATTTGTCAAGACTGGACTGATCGCTTCTCACATTTGTCCAAAAGTTATTTTAAAAACAGACCTCTAATGCCGCGTACACACGATCGGACTATCCAGCGGACTTGGGCCGGTGGACCAGAGTCTGTCGGACAATCCGCCCGTGTGTAGGCTCTGGGAGACTTTTTCTTTCCAAGCTTTTTCCAAAAGTCCGGCTTAGAAAGAAGTTTTGACTCAAAATTGTCCGCCGGACTGACAATCCGCCTTCTGTGTGCTAGTCCGCCGGACTTTTGAAATGAACGGACTTGTCTACATGGAGAAAAGTCTGTTCATTTTGAACGTAGCCCCGTCACCTGGTATGGATTTAAAGGGGAATCCCTACGCCAAAAAAAAGCATGGGGGTCCCCCCAAAGTCCATAGCAGACCCTTATCCGAGCACGCAGCCTGGTCAGTCAGGAAAGGGGGTGGGGACGAGCGAGCGTCCCCCCTCCTGAGCCATACCAGGCTGCGTGCCCTCTACATGGGGTGGTGCATTTGGGAATGGGGCCCTGGGGCTTATCAGAATCCAGGAGCCCCCAGATACCGGTCCCGCACCCTATGTGAATGAGTATGGGGTACGATATACCCCTTTCCCATTCACCTGGCGAAAAAAAGTGTAAATAAAAAAAAACACACGTTTTTAAAATAATTTATTAGACAGCTCCAGGACTCTTCTTCTGTCTTGGGGGGTCTTCTCACCGGACTCCTCCACTATCTTCTGCTAGCTTGCCGCTGTCCGGGGTCTTCTTCCGACTTCGGGGTCTTGTCCCGCTCTTCGGGTTCTTCTTGCCGGGCCTCCGCTATCTTCTTATAGCTCTTTTACTAGCGTTGGCCCGGTCTTCTGTCGCCGCCTCCTTCTCTTCCTTGTGATGTTGACACGACGCTCTCTCTAGCCGCAATGGCAGGGACACGTTGTGCGGTGACTTATATAGGGACAAGGGGCGGGGTCGACAGCATCCTCCAGGACTCTGACATCATAGGGGGCGGGGTCACCATGTGACATTACCCGGTGACCCACCCCTTGTCCCTATATAAGTCGCGGCACAACGTGTCCCTGCCATTGCGGAGGAGGAGGAGGAGAAGACCGGTCCAACGCTAGCAAAAGAACTATAAGAAGATAGCGGAGGCCCAGCAAGAAGAACCGAAGAGCGGTACAAGACCTCCAGATGACGGCTCCTCCGTTATTAAAAGAGATAACAGAACATAGCGGAGGAGTCCGGTGAGAAGATCCCCCAAGACGGAAGAAGACCCCTGGAGCTGTCTAATAAATTATTTAAAAAACTTGTGTTGTTTTTTTATTTACACTTTTTTCGCCAGGTGAATGGGTAGGGGTACAATGTACCCCATACTCATTCACATAGGGTGGAGCCGGTATCTGGGGGCCCCCTTATTAAAGGGGGCTCCCGGTTTCCGATAAGCCCCCCACCCGCAGACCCCAACAACCAATGGCCAGGGTTGTCAGAAAGAGGTCCTTGTCCTCATCAACATGGGGACAAGGTGCTTTGGGGTGGCCAACCCCCATGTTGAGGGCACGTGGCCTGGTATGGCTCAGGAGGGGGGCCGTCCACTCATCCCCACCCCCTTTCCTGACTGGCCAGGCTGCGTACTCGGATAAGGATCTGCTATGGACTTTGGGGGGACCCCCACACAGTTTTTTCGGCATAGGGGTTCCCCTTCAAATCCATACCAGGCGACGGGGCTAGCGCTGTGTCAATTTCGTCGATGGAGGTGGCGACATTCACTTCCTTCACTAGTCCCGTCTACCTGGAGCCGCGTTCAAAATTAACGGACTTTCCTCTGTGTGTGGGCAAGTCCGTTCATTTCAAAAGTCCGGCTGACTCCCGCCATAGTCCGGTGGGTTGTCCGCCAGACCTAGCCCACCGGCAAAGTCCGGTCGTGTGTGGGCAGGTCCGCTCGTTCGGAAAGTCTGGCGGATAGTCAGATAGTGTGTACGCGGCATAATTGTTTGTGAAACCTTCCACCACAAAATGTACTCAGCCAATGAAAGATAATGACTCCATTTTTATTTTTCTCCTGCTATCAATGGCCGACACGGTACAACACTTCATCCATGTCTTTGGTGATCTCTGATCTCCTTATCAACTGTTTCTTCCATGATGAAGATCAGCCATTGAGTATATCTGAGGTGTATATCAGGGTGTGCTTCTTCCCCACATGAGACCTGTGATGTCCAGCAACATTCATATAGAAGACATTTCCCGCACTCAAGGCACTAATACACCTCAATGGTATCTTCCTGATGTACAGGAAGACAGGACTTCAGTGAGGAACAATTCCCTCACTCAGGACAGGAATACGGCTTCTCCCCCGTGTGAGATCTCTGATGTGTGTGAAGATTGGACTTCCGTGAAAAACATTTCCCACACTCAGGACAGAAATGCGGCTTCTCCCCTGTGTGAGATCTCTGATGTGCGGAGAGACTGGACTTCTGTGAAAAACATTTCCCGCACACAGGACAGGAATACGGCTTCTCCCCCGTGTGAGATCTCTGATGTGTGTAAAGACTGGACTTCCGTGGAAAACATTTCCCGCACTCAGGACAGGAATACTGCTTCTCCCCCGTGTGAGATCTTTGATGTGTGTAAAGATTGAACTTCTGTGAAAAACATTTCCCACACTCAGGACAGAAATGCGGCTTCTCCCCTGTGTGAGATCTCTGATGTGTATAAAGATGGGACTTCTGTGAAAAACATTTCCCGCACTCAGGACAGGAATACGGCTTCTCCCCCGTGTGAGATCTCTGATGTGTGTAAAGACTGAACTTCCGTGAAAAACATTTCCCGCACTCAGGACAGGAATACGGCTTCTCCCCCGTGTGAGATCTCTGATGTTTGGAAAGACTGGACTTCTCTGAAAAACATTTCCCGCATTTAGGACAGAAATACGGCTTCTGCCCCGTGTGAGATCTCTGATGTGTGGAAAGACTGGACTTCTGTGAAAAACATTTCCCGCACTCAGGACAGAAATACGGCTTCTGCCCCGTGTGAGATCTCTGATGTGTGTAAAGATTGAACTTCCGTGAAAAACATTTCCCGCACTCAGGACAGGAATACGGCTTCTCTCCTGTGTGAGATCTTATATGCACATTAAGTTTGGATTTATAACAGAAACACTTCCCGCACTCAGTACAGGAAAGCCTCTTCTCTGTTGGAAGGACGGCCCCGTCCCTCACAGTCTGAGGTTCCTCAGGATAAGAGGAATACGATGGTGCATCTACACTGTGTGGTGCCGGATGGACATTTGAGGTAGTCGGGTTTTCTCCTGGACTATACTGTGTGATGTCCTCATCTTCTACTTTACAGTCTGGAGACAAAGTGAGACAATCCTCTGAGGTTTTCCTCATCTCCCGTCCATCTACTAAAATAGAAATACAAAGATTATTACTAGACATCAGCTGATTGGTTCCTGCTGTGCTCCAATCACATCATCAGATATAAAATGTCCAGCTGGTAGGAAATGGGTGTAACAAAAGAGAATACATATTATGTGTATATATAGCAGTGGGGGGAGGGGAGAGAGCAGAAGTCAGGACTATGTAATGTACAACATATTGTATAAGATACAACAGATAGGACTATATAGTATCAGAATGATGTAATGTACAACATAGTGTACATAGTGCAGGGGTCAGGAGTATGTAATGTAGAATATAAAGTATACAGTGTAAGGGTCAGGACTCATAATATTGGTATTCAGTAATCAGTGGAAGATGAAATGATTACATGAGACAAGTTGCAGAGGTCCCACACCGCTGCCTCCCATCTCCTGAGACTGCACTCAGTGACTTGGGTCTGAGACTATACAGACATATCCCTCCACCCGGCACAGCCAGCAGACAACACAACAAGTAATCCTGGGGGGATTGTTCTGTCAGAGATCTTGTCATACCCGGGTATGGGGCAGAAGACCCAAATCACATACCCCAGGTGCCTAGGTACAGCAACATTTATGTTTTAAATCAACCTTTTGCTGTCAGTTGAACTCCAGGATTTCCATAAATTGTGTCTGCAGCACAGAGAAGGAAGATTATAACCCAGTCCCCGCCCTACTCTGGACCAATCAGTGAGCAGTATGGGTGGAGGAATGGATTTAGGTGTCCGTTTAATAAACTGTGATAAGCTGAGATCAGGATGATCTCTGCTTATCTCAGAGCATTGCATGTTTAATATACAGAGATGAGAACTATGGCTGGGTATTACCAAGTATGGCTGGGTATTGGCAAGTACTGGCTGGGTATTGGCAGGGTATGGTAGAGTATTGGCACGTTATTGGCAGGGTACTGCAGAGTATTGGCAGGGTACTGCAGAGTATTGGCACGTTATTGGCAGAGTATTGGCAGGGTACTGCAGAGTATTGGCACGTTATTGGCAGAGTATTGGCAGGGTACTGCAGAGTATTGGCAGGGTATTGGCACGGTATGGCAGTATTGGCAGGGTATTGGCACGGTATGGCAGAGTATTGGCAGGGTATGGCAGAGTATTGGCAGGGTATGGCAGAGTATTGGCAGGGTATGGCAGAGTATTGGCACGGTATGGCAGAGTATTGGCATGGTATTGGCAGGGTATGGAGGGATGACTGTGAATGCAATTGTTACAGAGCAGCGCTGTGGGCACTAAAGATCCAGCCCCCAGCGCTGCTTCTATCCGATCTCTCCCCTCCACTGTACAGAAGGAAGAGAGGAACCGGCGTTTGTCTACAAGTGATCGCTCCATCATTTGACAGAGCGATCAAATTGTAAATGGCTGATGGGTGCACCAAGATAGCTGCCGCTCCGGAGCTAGGCCGAAGCTGTGACCTTTCCTAAGGCCGAGCCCGCGGATCACTGCGTGTGCCGATCCGAACAGGGTGACCCATTCGAATCACGGATCAGTGACGATCTGTTGCACCCCTAATTTATATATATATATATATATATATATATATATATATATATATATATATATCCTCCGCATTCTTCACATTTGTGTATTACAGTGTACACCCATGCAAAGGCTGTGTTGTGGCTACAGAAGTACAACTGATGCTGTAATTTTGACAGCTGCGCAGATGATGCATCGCTGATAACGCAAGGTGGCTGCAAAATTAAGAGCATCAGATGAGTCCAGTACATACTGCGTTTGCATGAGTGTATATGTTAATACGCCTGTGTGAAAAACGCCATATATACTTTACACACACACACATACATATATATATATATTTTTTTTTTATTATTATTATGTATTTATTTATTATTATTTTAATTGTTAATTTAATATTTTTATTTTTATGCTTTTTTTAAATTACTTTGAACTATTTCATATATATATTTATTGTTTTTATATGAATGGTGCACATCTGCATGACAAATACGGTACTATCCTTTTAGAATCTACCATTCACATAAATATGCACATGTGTTATGTATTAACCACTTACAGACCGGACCATTTTGCTGGTCAAAGACCAGACCACTTTTTGCGATTCGGCACTGTGTCGCTTTAACTGACAATTGCGCGGTCGTGCGACGTGGCTTCCAAACAAAATTGACGTCCCTTTTTTTCCCACAAATAGAGCTTTCTTTTGGTGGTATTTGATCACCTCTGCGGTTTTTATTTTTTGCGCTATAAACAAAAATAGAGCGACAATTTTGAAAAAAACGCATTATTTTTTACTTTTTGTTATAATAAATATCTCCCAAAAATATATAAAAAAACATTTTTTCCCTCAGTTTAGGCCGATACGTATTCTTCTACATATTTTTGGTAAAAAAAAATAGCAATAAGCGATTATTGATTAGTTTGCGCAAAAGTTATAGCGTTTACAAAATAGGGATAGTTTTATAGCATTTTTATTAATAATTTTTTATTATTTTTTTTACTAGTAATGGCGGCGATCAGCGATTTTTTATTGTGACTGCGACATTGTGGGGGACCCATCGGACATTTTTGGGACCATTGTCATTTATACAGTAATCACTGCTATATAAATGCAGTGATTCCTGTGTAAATGACACTGGCAGTGAAAGGGTTAACCAGTGGGTGGCAGTGTAGGGGTTAAGTGTTCCTAGGGGTGTGTTACTAACTGTGGGGGGGTTGGGCTTTCATTTAGTGAACACTGATCTCTGCTCCAATCACATGGAGCAGAGATCAGCGTCACTAGTTGCTAGGCAGAATGGAGAAATGCTATTTACACGGCATTTCCTCCATTCAGCCGTCCCGTGAGATGATCGCGGGGATGCCCGCGGCGATCGAGTCCGCGGGTCCTGTGACCGGACTCACAGGGGTCCCGACCAGCGCGGGAGCGCGCCGCCCGATGGCAGGGCGGCATTGAAGATTGGACGTACCTGTACGCCAATATGCCTGCCCGTGCCATTCTGTTGACGTACATCGTCGTGCGCTGGTCGGGAACCGGTTAATTAGAATGTTTTACAGTTATGGGGTGTCTGTTTATTGGGTAGGGGGATTATATCTTTATTATTAACTTAATATGTGCAGTGTATGTGGAGTGCTTCGTATTTCACTTTGGGGTTCTGATACTGAAATCTCCCGAGCTATCACGAGATTACATAAACAGAAGCCGTTCAGGATTCTCAAGGCATTTGTAGATTACTTCTATTCACAGAGGGAGAAGTGATCTACATGGTATATTAAACTGCCACAAGGGTGAGAACAGATATCTCAGAGAAGAGCTGTGAACTCATGAGATGTGAAATATCACAGTTTATTAAACGGACACCTTAGTATTAATGACCCACCTGTGCTGATCTCTGTAGGAGTGTCCTCCTCTATAAATGTCCCCGTTATTCCATCCTCCTCCATAGACTGCTGATCATCCCTCACATACCTCTCTTCTTCTTCTGATTTCACCTCAAATTCTATATCCATTGGATCTCCACTCTAAACCAAGAAAATGAGAGAGAATATCATCTGTAAGATAGAAGATTTATTATTGTGACATCACATAACAAATATGCACATTGTATCTATAAGTGTGTTTTATAAACTGTCCCACCAACCTTGTAACAGTGAGGGATGATGTGATCTTCCTGTGTGGATTCCCGGGAATACAGAGTTACATAGTTAGTCACATTTAAAAAAGACACAAGTGCATCTAGTTCAACCATAAAAAAATAAAATAAAAAATACCGTACAATTACATATACCCAATTCTATACCCACAGTTGATCCTGAGGAAGGCAAAAAACCCCAGCAGAGCATGATCCAATTTGCTACAGCAGGGGAAAAAATTCCTTCCTGATCTCAGAGATGCAATCGGATCTCCCCAGATCAACTTTACCTATAAATGTCAGTACCCAGTTATATTATGTGCATTTAGGAAAGTATCCAGGCCTTTCTTAAAGCAATCTACTGAGCTGGCCTAAACCACCTCTGCAGGGAGTCTATTCCACATTTTCACAGTTCTTACTGTGAAGAAACCTTTCTGTATTTGGAGATGAAACCTCTTTTCCTCTAGACATAAGTGTTCACCATAAAGTGAGTAATTCAACACCAAGTTCACTATATGGACCCCTTATATATTTGTACATGGTGATCATATCCCCCCTTATTCTACTCTTATCAAGAGTGAATACATTCAGTTCCTCTAATCTTTTCTCATAGCTGAGCTCCTCCATGCCTCTTATCAGTTTGGTTGCCCTTCTCTGCACTTTCTCCAGTTCCCTGATATCCTCATTGGATGGGGACATCTTTCTGATGGGTTCCTGGAATTTGGTGGCTCCACCATATCCTTGTGTCCTTCTGAAAACTCCTCCATCACTCCATACTCCTCATCCTCCTCTTTAACCACTTTCAGACCGGACCAATTTGCTGGTCAAAGACCAGACCACTTTTTGCGATTCGGCACTGCGTCGATTTAACTGACAATTGCGCGGTCGTGTGACGTGGCTCTCAAACAAAATTAACGTCCTTTTTTTCCCACAAATAGAGCTTTCTTTTGGTGGTATTTGATCACCCCTGCGGTTTTTATTTTTTGCGCTATAAACAAAAATAGAGCGACAATTTTGAAAAAAACGCATTATTTTTTACTTTTTGTTATAATAAATATCCCCCAAAAATATATAAAAAAACATTTTTTTCCCTCAATTTAGGCCGATACGTATTCTTCTACATATTTTTGGTATAAAAAAATCGCAATAAGCGATTATTGATTGGTTTGCGCAAAATTTATAGCGTTTACAAAATAGGGATAGTTTTATAGCATTTTTATTAATAATTTTTTATTATTTTTTTTTTTACTAGTAATGGCGGCGATCTGCGATTTTTATTGTGACTGCGACATTGTCGGGGACCCATCGGACATTTTTGGGACCATTGTCATTTATACAGTAATCACTGCTATATAAATGCAGTGATTCCTGTGTAAATGACACTGGCAGTGAAAGGGTTAACCAGTGGGTGGCAGTGTAGGGGTTAAGTGTTCCTAGGGGAGTGTTACTAACTGTGGGGGGGTTGGGCTTTCATTTAGTGTACACTGATCTCTGCTCCAATCACATGGAGCAGAGATCAGCGTCACTAGTTGCTAGGCAGAATGAGAAAATGTTGTTTATTCAGCATGTCCTCACTTCCGCCGCTCCGTGAGACGATCGCGGGGATGCCCGCGGCGATCGAGTCCGCGGGTCCCGCGACCGGACTCACGGGGGTCCCGACCAGCGCAGGAGCGCGCCGCCGGCGGCGCGCTCCCGATGGCACGGCGGCAACGAATATTGGACGTACATGTACGCCAATATGCCTGCCCGTGCCATGCTGTCGACGTACATCATCGTGCGCTGGTCGGGAAGTGGTTAACATCAATATTATCATCCCGAGGTTTCCAATCTGAATATATAATAAAACATTCATTGCAACAATCATGCTGTGTATAAATCAGAACTACCAATGATTGTCAATCATCTACCTGATGATGGTGGGGGATGGTGTGACCTTCCTGTGTGGAATCCCGGGAATACAGAGGACAGGGACATCTCTCTGGTGGGTTCCTGTAGCTGGATGACTCCACCATGGTGTCCTGGTACAGATCTTTGTGTTCTTTTAGAGACTCTGACTCCTCCATCACCCCATCCTCATCATCCTCCTCTTTTATCTCTTCTTTAACCTCAACTTTAGAATCTCTCAGGTTTCCTTTCTGTATAAAAATGACATCAATGGTAACAATGCAGATAATGTACAGATCCTAATGATACTATCAGTGATTGTTCCTCATCTACCTGATGATGGTGGGGGATGGTGTGATCTTTCTGTGTGGAATCCCGGGAATACAGAGGACGGGGACATCTCTCTGGTGGGTTCCCATTACTGGATCCATCTGTAGGAAACACACACAATGACTGAATACATTGTTTCTATGTGTTTATCAGATGATGGGGGATCTAGGTGGAGCCTCCGTACTGCTCTCTCCTTTACAATAAAGTCTCCTCTTACCCGGTGATGTGAGGGGCGGCTGATTGTCCATCATGACGTCCTTGTAGAGATCCTTCTGTCCTTCTAAATACTCCCACTCCTCCATGGAGAAATAGACAGTGACATCCTGACACCTTATAGGAACCTGACACACACAATGATACAGTCACCATCCAGACACATCCCTTGTCTGTTACTGGATAATGTCCCAGAATTCCCAGAATCCTCCTCACCTCTCCTGTCAGCAGCTCCATCATCTTCTTGGTGACTTCTAGAATCTTCTCCATGTTGTGTCTCTCAGGTTTTAGGGAGTCACATGGAGGCACTGTGATGGTCATATGATCACCGGACTTCACAAGAGGAAATCTCTGTATTGGGGAACCAATAGGAATATCATGTTAGAATCCCAGAATCCTCCTCACCTCTCCGGTCAGGTCTGTGTTTTATTAATAGAGATAAGAGTGATGTCATGTGACCTCCCAGAATCCTCCTCACCTCTCCGGTCAGCAGGTAGATGATCTCCAGGGTGAGGTTTAGTATCTTCTCAGTCATGTGACTCCGGTCCTCCTCCATCCTCATTGGTGCCGTCATTTGATCTATACAGGTCTCCTTGTAGACGAATAACTTTGGGAAATGAAAGTAAGAATTATTTGGATGGTGTTGGTCACACAATAATAGGATGTGGATGTGAGGGGGGTAATAGGAGGGTTGCTGTACATTTAACAACTCCCCCCAAAGGAACACATTTAGTTTGGACTGTTTGCTACATTTTTGAGGTGTGGGACCCTCTTGGCTGATGGATCAGATATTCCCTTTTCTATGTTGGGTTTGCTTAGTTTCTGAACTGATTTTGTTTAGTTTTAGATCTGCAGACAAGGAATGATAAATACGATCCTTCCTTTGACTTGTTTGCTCTGAGGCAGTGCTGGGAGGACAATGTTGGGTCATCATGATGTCCAGCAAGGGGAACTTGCTGACTTTTGGTCGGAGTTGTCAGCTAATCAGGATAATTGCCAGAACTCCGGCTGCAAGGCTCCAATCTCCGGCAGCCTGCTGACTGATCGGAGTGATGTCACTCTCTGCAGTAAGAGAAGGGATGGGATTGGATAGCAGGAGGAAGCTGCTGGTGGAGTACAGAACTGTGGGGGAGGAGTCAGTTTTGTTCTCTCCAATAGCAACCCATCTGCCATCTACGCTGATTATGAAGATTTTAACATGTAAGTGTACTATTTGTTTTTATGGAATAAATGACTTCATCATTCTAATGAGGATCTCGCGTTGTCATTTCTTTGTTGTTTGAGCTCCTTGGATCTTTATCTGACAAGCTGCAGGACCCTAGTATGTTGGAATGAACATTTGTCCTCATCATGCTGTTACCATAGACTGCTGTCTGTTGGGCTGGACCTTGTAGTGCACATTACTGGTGTGTGTGGTTTTATTTCAGTGCTGGTAGGAGGACAGCAGGGGGGAGGGGTCCTCTCTTGGTCTATTTTGTATCCTGTAACATATTTCTAGAACGGTGAAATGGTGAGGTGAAGGCTTCCTTCACTTGCTGGCAGAAGCTCTTTAAAAGAGAAGTATGATTTATTTTTCTTTCAGATTCATACTTACCTAGGTGGATGGAGCATCGGTCCCCCGGCACCTCTTCACTGAGAACCGAGCGATCTAACATCTGCGATGGCTCGGTTCTCACAGCTCCGCCCCCGCGCTCACTGGAGCTGTGGAGGGGCGGGGAGAGCCCGTCTCAGTCTCTCAGTGGCTCGCTGAGAGGCTGAGATGGCCATCAGTCCAGGCACCTGGAAGATCCAGACTTCATTGTCGTGATGATGCGGTGCCTGGACTGATTCCAGTGATGTCACCAGAGAGCCGAATTCAGCCCGCTCTCTGCTGAAAACAGGTCACAAGAGTGCAAAATGAACTGCACTCCTGTAACCCATAGGAGAAGCCCAGCCAAGCCATCTCAGGCTGGACTTCTCCTTTATGGAGGTCAGAAAAGTATGTGCAGGTGGGTGAGAGGACCATCAGAGACCAACAGCCTGTGTAGTGTAATAATTGTCCTTTGTAGGCCATGTATGGTCAGGACGGTCATTGTCTTGTCTATTTATTGTCAGAGATGTTTGTTTAGAGGAACATATTACTAGAATTTATCTCTGAAATGAAGAGAATGTTCCGGCCCTGTAAGTGGGGAAATGTTCTGCCCCTGAAGGGGTTAATCTAGGTTCTCACACTATATATGTGTGTATCATCATCTGCTGGAGATAAAAGACATCACAGTGACTATGGAGGAAGATGACGGACATGACAGGGGGTTACTGGGTGTAAATAGAAAATAAGATCTTATTACCTCGTCTTCTGCCACTTCCAGCAACGTCTCCTTGCTACTTCCTCCCGACTCACCTCTCACCCGGAACTTCTTGTGTGTACCTGACATCCCTTCCTGTCTGTATTCTATAGAGACTTCCTGTCTGGGTAGAAGTAAGATCACCATCTTGTGGAGTTCAGAGGAACTGCAGCACCAGGAAATGACTCATAACCATGTATAACAGGGCAAATTTAAAAACATAACTCAACAACTGAACTGAACTTTTTGATGAAGAAAATGCAAAAATATATCAAAAAGCATATATATATCTATATATATATATATATATATATAGATATATATATCTATATATATATATAGATATATATATATAACCAAGGTTCTAAATTCTCATCTCCCTGTTGGGGATGAACATCCCACCTCAGACCCAGTGGGACCATTTTTTCCTTCTGATATTGCTCGAGGAAAGCGATGTCCCACTCTAGGTGTACTTCGCTGGTCATGATATTTCTCAGCCTTAAAAACAACCCACCCAACTCAGAATCACTGTTATTGACAGTAAAAACATTCTCAGTATTCAGAGTCCGGTTACTTCTATACTCAAAAATATCCATCTAAAAAGATGTTCGGTGCTGCAGTGAATAATTAGTCAAAAATGTGAATACAAAGCAAAACACTGTGCTCCCTACAAAAATAATGAAAATTGTGAAATCACACAAACCAGCAGCTAACATACAAAAAAACCAAGTCCAAATAACAATATGTAACAATAAATGTAGTGCTGAAATATCAAAAATATCTCGGCTAACCGAGAGGATACCTGGCTGCCTTGAGGGTGACCTATGATCCAGCGTACATGAATCATTTGTGACGCATAGAAGCCTGTATGACACATTTACTGTAGAGTACTTTGTGTCCATCACCTCTGGTAAGAGTACCCACCTTTTTCTGCAAAAATCTTAGTTATTGACTGAAGGCTGTTCACGATTTGGGTCAACGGAATATCTGGACTTATTGCACTCTTAGGCCGCGCACACATGGGCGGATTGTCCGCCCAACTAAGTTCGTCAGACAGTCTGACAGACAGTCCGTCGCACTTTTGAATGAACGAACAGTCCGCCGAAAACTTGCGCGATGACGTGTACAGCACGTACGACGGGACTAGAAATTCGACGTCCAATACACTGCAATGCAACCTTCGGCCGTGTAAATCCTTTCTGAGCATGCGCCATACTTAGTCCGTCCAACTTGCCTACTCACGAGCGGACTGTCCACTGAAACCAAGTTTGGATGGACTGTCTTACGGAAATTCCGAAAGACTTGGTTCGCCAGACTGTCCGCTGAAAAAGTCTGCTGAAGCCCACACACGAGCGGATTGTCCGCTGAACTGTGTTTTAGCGGACTAAGTTGGCCGGACAGTCCGCCCGTGTGTACGCGGCCTTAGTTTTAGTTGGACTTTTTGCACTTGTTTACACATAGATTGTGTTTTTTCTTTTTTCCCTACTAGATAGAACAACACCTAAATGTGTGCTGTCTTTCAGTAGGTCCCTACGTTATTGAATTAATAGGGTTTAAGTGATATTTATATTTTATTTTTGGTATTTCAGCGCTACATTTTTTGTTACATATTGTCATAACGTTCTGCCCAGCATTTCTGTCACAGCGTTCTGCCCAGCATTTCTGTCACAGCGTTCTGTCCAGCATTTCTGTCATAGCGTTCTGTCCAGCATTTCTGTCATAGCGTTCTGTCCAGGTTTTCGGTCATAGCGTTCTGTCCAGGTTTTCGGTCATAGCATTTAGTCCATCTTTTTTCTGTCATAGCATTCTGTCCAGCATTACTGTCATAGTGCTCTGTCTAGCATGGTGGTCATAGTGTTTCTGCCCCTGGATTCCTGTCATAGCATTCTGCTCTGCATGTCTGCCATAGCGTTTCTGCCTGTGGATTTTTGTCATAGCGTTCTGCCCCTGGACTTCTGTCATAGCATTTCTGCCCCTGGATTTCTGTCATAGCATTTCTGCCCCTGGATTTCTATCATAGCGTTTCTGCCCCTGGATTTCTGTCATAGTGTTTCTGCCCCAGGATTTCTGTCATAGTGTTCTGCCCCTGGAGTTCTGTCATAGCGTTCTGCCAGCATGTCTGTCATAGCATTCTGCCCCTCTGGATTTCAATCATAGCGTTCTACCCAGGATTTCAGTCATAGCGTTCTGCCCCAGGATTTCTGTCAGTGTTCTGCCCAGCTTTTTCTGGCTCGGCAGTTCAGTCTCAGTGTTTCTGGCTCGGCGTTCAGTCTTAGCATTTCGGTCATAGTATTTCTGCCCCAGGATTTCTGTCATTGCATTTCAGTCTCCGCGTGGTTTGTCATTGCATTTCTGGCCAGGATTTCTGCCGTTACATTGCTGTCTCAGCTTTCTGTCATAGTGTTTCTGCCCCAGGATTTCTATCACTTCGTCTCTGCATCAGCATTAACTTTTAGCGTTTCTGTCATGGCGTTTCTGTCGTGACGTTTTTTCTGTCATAGCATTTCTGCACAGCATTTTCTGTCATAGCGTTTCTGCCCAGCATTTCTGTCATAGCGTTTCAGCCTCGGTATTTAGCCTCATACGACTACCCACCACGGCCTGATGTCCTGTTGTGTTGAGGCCCTGGTTACTGCCCAGGGATGTATAGTCTCTCAGGGTGTGTCCAAGCCACGGTCCTTAGGTGGTAGGTTTGGGCGACGTCGTCATGATTCTGGATTCCACTCTCAGCTCCAATCTCTTCTCTAGGAGGTTGCCTGGAGTACTGCTCAGGGACATCGGTCCAGTCGTCTTTGCTGATCCTCGGTCTGTTCCAGGTAGGGGGCTTCAGTCACATGGGGATGGCTGTACCATGCCATGGGACTTATTTCCCTGGGTTGGAGTCTGACTCCCCTTCCTCGGTTCAGGATTCGGTCTTGGTTGGTAGGTCTCAGGCTGAAGCACGACCTGTTCGTATCCGGTGGGACCAGTGTCCTGTGTCTGGCATGGTGTCTCCGGGTTGATGATGCTCATTACCATGGCGCCTACTCCATCACATCCATCAGGCAGCCAGCTTTTTCTCTTCTGTCATGGCGTTTCTGTCGTGACGTTTTTTCTGTCATAGCATTTCTGCACAGCATTTTCTGTCATAGCGTTTCTGCCCAGCATTTCTGTCATAGCGTTTCAGCCTCGGTATTTAGCCTCAGAGATCTCAGAGGGGCGTTGTTCACTTATGACATACTCTGGTAGGTTTGTCTTCGTTGATTGTCATGTCTCATCGTATGTGTTCATGTTTGTACCTGGGTCAGTTAGCTAGGGCTCGCACATCAGGATCTGTCACGTCTACAGATCCATACGGGCTGAGGTATAGTTTGTTAACTGATTGTTGTCCACAATTTTTTCGCCCGTATACCATACATCATACAATGCATGTTCATTCACCACATCCATACGACTACCCACCACGGCCTGAGGGTACACTAGCCCTGAGTTTTTTCAGTTAATTACCTGTCTCTGCGCTGCAGGTTACTCAGGCTCGCTTACCACTTACACAAGGGTGGGGGGGTCTGTCGTCAGGTTCATTTATGTGCAGTGGTCTTGACGTTTCTGCTCATGTTTCATTCTTAGGTAGGCAGAGGGGCGTTGTTGTTCTCATGTCTGATTGTCTGTCATTTATCTAGTTTGTGTTTTTAGGTTGGGCCGTCTTGGCATCCATACTGATATCGACCATGCTTGCACTCACTTCCTTCAGCCCGGCCATTGTTGGAAGGCTAGCTGATTGGTGATGATATTGTTTCGCCACTGGGCTCACCCTTGGGTCAGAAGCAGTCGCAAATTTTCTTCAGTTGATGTCCTGTTGTGTTGAGGCCCTGGTTACTGCCCAGGGATGTATAGTCTCTCAGGGTGTGTCCAAGCCACGGTCCTTAGGTGGTAGGTTTGGGCGACGTCGTCATGATTCTGGATTCCACTCTCAGCTCCAATCTCTTGTCTAGGAGGTTGCCTGGAGTACTGCTCAGGGACATCGGTCCAGTCGTCTTTGCTGATCCTCGGTCTGTTCCAGGTGGGGGGCTTCAGTCACTTGGGGATGGCTGTACCATGCCATGGGACTTATTTCCCTGGGTTGGAGTCTGACTCCCCTTCCTCGGTTTAGGATTCGGTCTTGGTTGGTAGGTCTCAGGCTGAAGCACGACCTGTTCTTATCCGGTAAGACCAGTGTCCTGTGTCTGGCATGGTGTCTCCGGGTTGATGATGCTCATTACCATGACGCCTACTCCATCACATCCATCAGGCAGCCAGCTTTTTCTCTCCTGTCACTGGTCTTTTTTGCACTCACCCCGTCACTTCCTTATACCAGGTATGGGTAGGCCAGGGGTTGGGGGCTTTTCACTGTGCTACTTCACTGGTGTCCATTGAGGTATTTCAGTCTTCTCGGCCATCTTCTTGCAGGGGTTCCTCAGGTCAGCCCTTGCTCCGTTTCCCCCACATATCTTCTCATTCACAAGCAGTTCATTCTCATGTCTGGGTTACTTTGGGCATCAGGCTCATCCTATCCTTCACGGGATGTTCAGTTGGGTTCTGCATAGCTTTTAAGGCTCTAAAGGGGGTTCCTTCTCATCAGCAGGTCAGGAGTCGGTGGGTTCTCCTGTCACAGCGGATACTTACCAGTTACTTACTGTTGCCATCCAGGCACACGTCATTCTATGGGTTGGATCTTTACCTTCCCTTTTCCACCTAAACTTGTGTCTTTTTGCCCTCTTTTTCAGGCATACTGACCAGCCAGGCCATGGCACATCTCAGGCCTTGTTTCTTAAGAATATTGCATTTCCCACCTCAAGTCTCTGATTACAAGTGGGAAGGCTAACCTAACGCCAGCCTGTATTTGTGGCAGGAGTCTGAGAGACTATTTAACCCTCCTCCTCTATTAGGGCCAGGGTTGGCGTTTTCTGGGTGCCCACTCACCCGTTTCCCCCAGTTTTGTCATACATACTCATAGTATTTTTTCTTATTCTTACATTCAGGGTATGCCCTCTTTTCAGGCATACTGACCAGCCAGGCCATGGCACACCTCAGGCCTTGTTTCTTAAGAATATTGCATTTCCCACTTGAAGACTCCAATTACAAACACGATAATGTACAATTAAAGGATATAATGACAAAGGGGAAAATATACACATTTCAAGAATGAAACCACAAGACAGAAATGATGAGGAATAATGAATGGCGGTTCCTCCAGCTGAAACCTTTTGTCAGTACGCTACCTCAACCAAGAAGATTGGAGGAAGATCTCAGACCCCTGGAACGCTTGGGTTTGGCATCAAGCACAAAAAAATGGGATGTGATCTATCTATAAAATCTTGCTGGCAGCGGACGGGCCGGAGGCCCCACCATACATGAAAACATGGGAGGAAGAATTAGGAGTTAGAAGTAATAAAGTTACATTAGAAAAGATGATGCGATTCGCACACACCTCTGCAGTGGATCCCAACACAGCGGAGATGAAGTACAAATGTCTATCAAGGTGGTAGAGAACCCTGGATAAAGTAAGCAGGAATCAAACAGAGAAATCACCATTCTGTTGGAGGGGTTGTAGAATAGTGGGAACAATGGCCCATTTATGGGGGACGGCCCACAAATGATTGGAGGGAGAGAATACAGCGAATAAAAGAAATGACTACAAAGGAAATCTCAGAGGAGCCATGGATGAGCTTATTTCATGGGACAGCGGGCTCAATAAAACAATAGAAAGAATCTTTCATACCCCATTTATTAAATGCGGCTAAAAGTCAGATTCCAAGATATTGGCAAGCAATAGAAAGTCCTACAATAAAAGATTGGATTGGAAAAGTAGAAGCCCCATATAATATGGGAGATGTGAGATATAGTGGAGAGGAAGAAATAGAGGGAGTGATAAACAGATGGGAAGACTGGAAGGTGGAAGAAAACCAGGAGATATGCGGAGGTTATAAGTGGGACACAAATGGTGTAAACTAGGAGTACCGGGGAAAACAAGGAGATTTAGATTCAGGGAAGGATGGGAATAGAGGGGAAGAAGAAAGGGAGGGGGAGGGGATGTGTTTTAGTAGTTGGGTGAAGGGATGGAAAATGTATCCTGTATTTATTTGCATGTTGCGCTTTATTGGTGTGTTTGTATATGGATGCAAATGAAAAAATAAATATATAATAATAAATAAATAAAAGGCCAAATGCCGTATTTCCCATTATAAATCAATGGCTGGTTTATTAGTGTTTGTTTCAATAACTTTTATGATACACTAAAAATATACGCCGGACCCTCAGCGTGCCGCCTACCTAATTAGTATGTGAAAAAAAGTGAAACAATACTAATATATGGGGATTGAAGAGTCAAAATGACAAAATGAAAAAAATGGAAAAGGGAGGATGGATAAAGTCAGAGCACAAAGTGGAAGCTATGAGATGATATGATTGGTTCTCCGATCTGCATTGGAAAAAGGTGGACAAGTAGATGATTGTATTGATCTGGAAGGTAGGTGTAAAGAAATAGGGGGGCGTTGTTGGGTAACAGTGGTCAGGAGGAGATGTACAAGTGGAATAGTAATGAATATGGGGGTCCAATAAAGTGATGTGGGGCTCACTAAAACCAGAAGAACATGGTCCTCCTTGGCCTCCCTCTCACTGTACTCTCACTGTACCAATCAGAGTCCCTATGAGGACTCTCTCTCACACCCCAAATGAAAGAGCAATGTGAGGAGGTGATCCTTTCCAGAAAGTAATAGTCCTTTCCAAAGAATGATAAATGTATTTATACTGTACTTATCAGCTTGTCATCAAGTCCACAGCTCCAGGGTCCCGGGGGAAGGTCCTCCCTTGTCTTGTAAAGTGTGTAGAACCATATATGGGCCAAAGGCATGTAGTCCAGAGATGGGCCACGCTGGCCTGACCGCTTTCACCCATCACTGTCATCTGCATCAGAGGCTGGTTACCAATGCGTTCCATTGTACTTTTATCCTTCAGTGTCTACTTACCTCACAAGTGCATGAGTCCAATCTCAGATATTACAATCAAACCATGCCTGACCAATGACAATTAAGGGCTCTACTAGCCAGAATTTACCTCAGTGATTTCCTATGACCATCAGCTCCACCTAGTGACCATAATGGGGTATTTTTCCTGAAATACCTCAATAAAAATAGCAAAATACCACATTATGGCCACTAGATGGAGCCAAGGAAATCAGTGTATGAAATAAAATACATCCAATATTCATCACAGCCGGGTGAATGTCACTCACATTCATTCAATTATTTTATTAAAAAAACAGACCTCTAAGTGTCTGTGAAATCTTCCACCACAAAATGTACTCAGCCAATGAGAGGTAATGACTCCATTTTTATTTTTCTCCTGCTATCAATGGCCGACACGGTACAACACTTCATCCATGTCTTTGGTGATCTCTGATCTCCTTATCAACTGTTTATTATATGATGAAGATCAGCCATGGTGTATATCTGAGGTGTATATCAGGGTGTGCTTCTTCCCCACATGAGAGCCGTGGTGTCCAGCAACATTCATATAGAAGACATTTCCCGCACTCAAGGCACTAACACACCTTGAGGGTTGTGTGGGATCCCTGATGTACAGGAAGACAGGACTTCAGTGAGGAACAATTCCCTCACTCAGGACAGGAATATGGCTTCTCCCCTGTGTGAGATCTCTGATGTCTGTAAAGATTGGCCTTCACTGAAAAACATTTCCCGCACTCAGGACAGGAATGTGGCTTCTCCCCCGTGTGAGATCTCTGATGTATGGAAAGACTGGACTTCAGTGAAAAACATTTACCACACTCAGGACAGGAATATGGCTTCTCCCCTGTGTGAGATCTCTGATGTGTGGAAAGATGGGACTTCTGTGAAAAACATTTCCTGCACTCAGGACAGGAATACGGCTTCTCCCCTGTGTGAGATCTCTGATGTCTGTAAAGATTGGACTCTGTTGAAAAACATTTCCCACACTCAGGACAGGAATATGGCTTCTCCCCCATGTGAGATCTCTGATGTGTATAAAGATTAGACTCTGTTGAAAAACATTTCCCGCACTCAGGACAGGAATGTGGCTTCTCCCCCGTGTGAGACCTCTGATGAGTGGAAAGATTGGACTTCTGTGCAAAACATTTCCCACACTCAGGACAAGAATGTGGCTTCTGCCCCGTGTGATATCTCTGATGTATGGAAAGACTGAACTTCAGTGAAAAACATTTCCCACACTCAGGACAGGAATATGGCTTCTCCCCCGTGTGAGATCTCTGATGTGTGTAAAGATGGGACTTCTCTGAAAAACATTTCCCACACTTAGGACAGGAAAAAGGCTTCTCCCCCGTGTGAGATCTCTGATGTATGTAAAGATGGGACGTCACTGAAAAACATTTCCCGCACTCAGGACAGGAATACGGCTTCTCCCCCGTGTGAGATCTTATATGCACATTAAGAGTGTATTTAGAATTGAAACACTTCCCGCACTCAGGACAGGAATATGGCTTCTCCCCTGTGTGAGATCTTATATGCACATTAAGAGTGTATTTAGAATTGAAACACTTCCCGCACTCAGGACAGGAATACGGCTTCTCCCCTGTGTGAGATCTCTGATGTTTATAAAGACTGGACTTCACTGAAAAACATTTCCCACACTCAGGACAGGAATACGGCTTCTCTCCTGTATGAGATCTTATATGCACATTAAGTTGCGATATAGAATGGAAACACTTCCCGCACTCAGTACAGGAAAAGCTCTTCTCTGTTGGAAGGACGGCCCCGTCCCTCACAGTCTGAGGTTCCTCGGGATAAGAGGAATACGATGGTCCATCTACACTGTGTGGTGCCGGATGGACATTTGAGGTAGTCGGGTTTTCTCCTGGACTATACTGTGTGATGTCCTCATCTTCTACTTTACAGTCTGGAGACAAAGTGAGACAATCCTCTGAGATTTTCCTCATCTCCCGTCCATCTACTAAAATAGAAATACAAAGATTATTACTAGACATGAGCTGATTGGTTCCCCTAAACCAGGACTCCGCCCACATCAGGCAGCTTTGTCTCTGAGGATCTTACAATTCCCCCCTCAAGGTAACTAGTAAATGGGTCCTCTGTAGGGCAGCAACTCGTTGATTAGTTGGCCAATTTTATTGTTTTGATTAATTGACTAATTGGATAAAAACCTCAGAAAAAGGTTGGTGTATAATTGAGTTAATATTCTTGAATATCTATATACAGTGGTAAATATAAATATCCAGATATATAGTTGGATATTTAATCCACTCTGAGAATAACAGACAGATAGATGTATTATTAGAGGGAGAATCTGCTACATATCAGAATCAGAGATCAACATTAATAAAATGTAAAAAAGAGGTAAAACGCTGTTTTGCAGATGATCAGACAGGAGTGTAATATAATATGATGGATGACAGACTCCCTTGTCATAGACAGGTAGGTGGGTACAAGCTCCCTGCACCTGATGTCACTTATGCTGGCCGAACACAAACTCATTGTTCTTTAAAAAAAAATTCATCCAATTTTCTAACCATTAGTGGGTCAAATCACGTTCATTTTCCACCACAGTGACGGGAAAATTCAAAGGAGCAGAACAGAAAACTTCTCTCGAGCAAACACATTTTCAAACAGTGTATGTGGTTTTTGTTCAGAAGTTACATTCATTTTATAATTGAATGTTAAAACAAGTGGAATTTTTGAACTACACTCGTCCATTCATCGGATGTACAAATCATTTTCATACAAATATTTGTGTGAATATTCTTGTCCAAAAATCGATCCGTGTATGGCCAGCATAGGATATTTTGTTTGTACTCACCATAAAATCCTTTTCTCTGTAATTCACCGACTGACACAGCTCTTCTCATAACCATTGGGTTGTTCTGCCCTATTACTAGGAGATACAAGGCAGTTTTAATACAACACTCAGAACTCTTAGTTCCGCCCAGGGGGCGGTCCCTTGGGCAACAACCCTCCAGCCTGCCAAGCAGTCATCAGTACGTCAATAAGCAGTATAATGTAAAGATAAAAAGGAGGGGCGGGTGCTGTGTCAGTCGGTAAATTACAGAGAAAAGGATTTTACGGTGAGTACAAAAAATCCTATTTTCTCTTCTATTCACCGACCGGCACAGCTCCTCTCATAACCATTGGGACGTTCTCAAGCAGTGCCAAACGAGGGGTGGGAAAACAGCATAAAAACTTCATCCACCATGGCAAGTGGGAACTAGTGAAACTTTACCCACAAAAAACAACAGTGCGTTGAGGAATCCACCAAAAAAAAAAAACAGGGTACCTTCAACAGGAGTGACTACCCACCACCGCACCAAAACTGCGGAATGTAATACAACAGTGCATTAACTTAACAGTAGTGGGTTTTTATCGAAAAACCAGGAAAAAAAGGAAAAAATATTGCATATTCAATTGCTACTACACGGCCGCCTGCAAAACTTTGCAGCCAAAACAGGGCATCAGCCAATGCACTGACGTCTACCTTGTAGAACTTGGTAAATGTGTGGACAGACGACCAGGTTGCCACCTTACACACCTGAGCGACAGACGCTTGGTGTCGGAAGGCCCAAGATGTTTCCGATTGCCCTTGTGGAGTGGGCCGTGACCGGAAAGGGGGGCACCTGACCCTATAAGGCGTAGGCTTGTACTACAATCTCTCTGAACCACTTGGAAATGGTGGTTGACGAGACCGCCATGCCTTTCTTGGGACCAGCTACCGAAACAAACACCGAGTCTGACTTCCGAAAGGGAGAAGTGGTAGACAAATACACCTACAGAGCCCGAACCACGTCCAGAGCGTGAAGGGCCACCTCTTTAGGATGTATCGGCTTAGGACAGAGAGAAAGTAATACAATGTCCTCATTAATATGAAAAGCCGAGACCACTTTCGGTAGAAAAGACGGTTACGGGTGCAACACCACCTTATCCTTGTGGATAACCAGATAGGGTGACAAGGCTGCCAGTTCCAAAACCCTCCTGGCCGATGTGATGGCCACTAGAAAGACCACCTTCTGGGAAAGAGTCAACATGGGAATCTCCCTGATATTTTCAAACGGCGGTTTTTGAAGCACCAATAACTCCAGGTTCAAATCCCATGGGGAATAAAAGTACTCACTAATGATTGAGATGCCAGGGGGTCGCTGAAAAAAGACAGCCAAGGCTGAAATTTGCCCCTTAATAGTGCTTAATGCCAATTTCTGGTCTACTCCTTGCTGAACAAACAGCAGGATCCTGGATATGGAAAAGGAGCGCGGATGCCATCCTTTCTCCTCACACATGGAGATGTAGGTCTTCCAGGTACAATGGTATATCTTCCGAGAAGATTTTTGTGCTCTCAACATAGTTGGGATCACCGAGTCCGACAGACCCCAGTTCCTCAACAGCCACGTCATTAAAGCCAGCCATGGTAAAGCAGGATGGAGAATCGGACCTTGAGACAGATGGTCATCTCGCAACGGCAGTTGCCAGGGAGCGTCTGCCATCAGACGCACCAGGTCTGCGTACCAAGGACGCTGAGGCCAATCTGGGGCAACCAGTATTACTGGGATCCCCTTGTCTTCCACTCTGCAAAGCAGGCGTGGTAACAGTTTCACTGGAGGAAAGGCGTAGATCAGCTGGTACTGATCCCACAGAGCCACCAGTGCGTATGACACGTCTGCCCACGGCTCTCTTTTCCTGGACACGAATCTTGGCACCTTTCGATTGAGGCGGGAGGCCAGAAGATCCACGTCTGGTGTGCCCACCTCAGGCACAGTGACCTGAATATTTCCAGATGCAACGCCCATTCTCCTGGGTCCAGCATCTGGCGACTCAGATAGTCCGCCTGCCAGTTCTCCACTCCCGGGATGTAAATGGCCGACAGGGCCGGTACGTGTCGCCCTGCCCACCGAAGTATGCGAGCGACCTCCCATGCAGCGGCTGAGCTTCTTGTTCCCAATTGGTGATTGACGTATGCCACTGCAGTGGCGTTGTCGGACTGGATCTTGATTGGACGCCCTTGCAGTCTCATCGACCATGTGGAGAGGCACAGCCTGATCACTCTCAATTTGAGCAAATTGATTGGCAACTTGGATTCTTCTGTCGACCAGAGGCCCTGAGCCGACTGAACCCCCATCACTCCACCCCAGCCGGATATGCTGGGGTCCGTTGTGATCACTGTCCACTTCAGAGGTAGGAACAATTTCCCGGACCGAATCCCTGGGCACCTCAGCCACCAGATCAGTGAGTCTCTGACTGACTGGCTGGCTCACCTGGATCTGTCGATCCAGGGACAACTGAGATTTATCCCATTTTGTCAAAATCTCCTTCTGCAGTACTCTGGTGTGGAACTGGGCATATGGTACTGCCTTAAAGGAGGCCACCATGAGTCCCAGGACTTGCATGCAAAAGAGGAGCGACGACCACTTGTTGTTCATAAGCATTTTTACTGCGGATCTGAAAGTCTGCAGCTTGTCTGAAGGGAGAAACACTCTCGCTTCCATGGAGTCCAGGAGCAAGCCTAGGTACTCCAGACGCTGGGTCGGTACAATCACTGACTTCTTTAGGTTTAACAGCCACCCAAATTCTTGCAGGGACTGCGTGGTGATCGCCACATCCTCCTCTAATTCTGAGGCAGAAGATGCCCTCAGGGAGGAGATCGTCTAGGTATCCCACAGTCGGGATCCCACATTGCCGCAGCAACGTCAAAACTGGAGCCAATACCTTGGTAAAGACTCGGGGGCTGATGCCAGACCAAAATGAAGAGCCACAAACTGGTATTGGACTTCCCTGACTGCAAACCGCAGAGATTTTCTGAGTCCAGAACAGGTACAACCACCCCACGACTCAGCAGGTCCCTTACTGCCCCCAAGAGGGCCTCCCGGCGAGCCGGAGATATGGGTATGCTGGAGGGGAAGAATCTGGTGGCCAAGAGAGAAACTCTATCTTGTAGCCTGTGGAAATCAGATCGCAGACCCATTGGTCGGATAACCGGGAGGACCATCGGGCTGCAAACTCCCGAAGGCGACCAATTCCTCATCCAAAACTTCATGCGGTAGCACTTTTATTCGCAGGCTTGTTATTCTTGCGGTTACAGGGATGTTTTTGACCGTTTGTGAGCGGAAAAAGAGGGCCCTTGCCTATGGCGTGGCTACTTAGCCTTCCTGGGCTGTGGGAATAGTGTACTCTTACCACCGGTGGCATTTTTAATAATGTCATCCAAAGAGGCTCCAAATAGCCGGTCGCCAAGGAAGGGAAGATCCGTCAGGGCTTTTTTGGATGCCTGGTCAGCAGACCAGCATTTTAGCCAAATCAGGCACCTCAGCACCACAGCTGACACTGAAGCCCTAGATAACAGAGGGAGGGTATCCAGGGCCGCATCACAGACATACTTAAGACCTTGCACTAGTTGGTCTGCTAGTTACAAGCAGACAGGGAAGTCCGTTGCTCTCCTAATTCGCGGTGCAATCGTTTTGCCCACTCGGTTAGTGTCTGTGACACAAGTGCGGATGTCAGTACTGGTCGCACGGCTGACCCCACAACCGTAAACAAGGAATAAGCCACTGCCTTGGCCTTCCTGTCCGTGGGATCCTTTAATGCAGGAGTCCCCTCTACCAGGATTGTGGTTACTTTATTTAACCTGGATACTGGGGGGGTCCACGACCGGAGGAGCCGACCACTTTTTGAGAAGGCTCTCCTCAAAGGGGTAACACACCATTATGTATTTGAGGAGCGAAAAGGTCCGTTGTGGGTGAACCCATTCCTTGTAAATTAACTTGTCAAAATAAGTCAGATACAGGAACACCTTAGCTGAACGTACTGGCTTGCGGGACCCAAAAGGGACCAGTACATCAGCAGAAGGATCTGCTGGCTCCTGAATCTTCGGGGTATCAAGCACACAGCTGAAAAATATGCTCCAACAAGCTGTCAGGAACCATGAAACAGACAGAGACAGGAGTACAATAAAATCACACTTGTTTATTAATAAAAATAAAAAGGTAAACAGGAAAAAGCGTAGTCAAGCAAGCCAGAGTCCAGTAGCCAGATTGGGTAGTCAGCCAGTCCAAAGTTCATAAACCATATCGGGTAATCAGCCAGTCCAGACGTCAGGGATCCAAGGAGAGCAACTGCAAGCAGGATGGAAGCCAGGGGGGATGTAGCAAGCCAGTCTTGAAACAACGGCAGGAGATGAACCTATCTCATTGCTCCCATTCACCTCTAAGCTTCTAGAACGCTTACTCTACAACCGCCTTAGCTCCTACCTCAGTGAAAATAACCTTCTTGACCCATTACAGTCTGGCTTTCGCTCTCAGCACTCCACGGAAACTGCCTTACTAAAACTCACTAACGATCTACTAACTGCTAAAACCAACAGCCAGTACTCCATACTCCTACTACTTGACCTCTCTGCTGCCTTTGATACTGTTGACCACCCGCTCCTCCTCAATAAACTACATTCCCTTGGCCTCCGAGATTCTGCGCTTTCCTGGTTCTCTGCCTATCTATAACAGCGCTCCTTCAGTGTCATCTACAACTCTGTATCCTCCTCTCCATTGCCCCTTTCTGTGGGGGTCCCCCAAGGCTCTGTTCTTGGACCCCTTCTCTTCTCTATTTATACCTCCTCCCTTGGTCACCTGATAACCGCCCACGGCTTCCAATACCACTTATACACCGATGACACCCAAATCTATCTGTCTACTCCTCACCTCACTCCTTCAGTCTCCTCTCGCATTACTAACCTGCTAACTGACATATCAGCATGGATGTCACACCATTTCCTTAAACGAAAACTCTCTAAAACTGACCTATTAATAATCCCCCCTGCACATGCCCCCCTCCATGACTTTTCCATCAAAATCAACAATGCAACCATCAGGCCCTCCCCTCACGCCAGGGTACTAGGTGTAATCCTAGACTCTGACTTGTCATTTCAGCCCCAAGTCCAATCGTTGTCAAAAGTTTGTAGATTTCACCTCCGTAACATCTCTAAAATTCGCCCCTTTTTAACAATTAAAACTACCAAGATCCTCATTCACTCCCTTGTTATATCTCGCCTTGACTATTGCAACTCCCTTCTCATTGGCCTGCCTCTCCATAGGCTATCTCCTCTTCAGTCTATCATGAATGCTGCTGCCAGACTTATCCACCTTACCAACCGCTCAGTGTCTGCCAACCCTCTCCTCCAATCCCTACACTGGCTCCCAATCACCCAGCGAATTAAATTCAAAATACTAACCACCACATACAAAGCCATTCACAACTCTGCCCCGAGCTACATCACCAATCTTGTCTCCAAATATCACCCAAACCGTCCCCTCCGTTCTTCTCAAGACCTCCTACTCTCAAGCTCTCTCGTCTCCTCCTCCCACACTCGTCTCCAGGATTTCTCCAGAGCCTCTCCAATCCTCTGGAACTCGCTACCTCCACCGGTCCGGCTATCCCCTACTCTTGCTACCTTCAGACGATCCCTGAAAACTCATCTATTCAGGGAAGCCTATCACGTCTCAAACTAATCTCCTACCACTTCCATAAACTCATTCCCAACAGTTATAACCTTCTGTACCACCTGCCCCACCCTTTTAGATTGTAAGCTCTTCTGAGCAGGGTCCTCTTAATCCTTTTGTATTTAATTGTATTGTAACTGTATTGTCTCCCTTTTATATTGTAAAGTGCTGCGTAAATTGCTGGCGCTATATAAATCCTGAATAATAATAATAATAATGGTTCCTAGTGATTTGGCCAAACGTGAAAGCAATGGATAAATGAGCTGGAAGACTTTAAATAGGCAGGCCATACGAGCATCATCGGGGACAGCTGATAACTGTGGTGAGAGAAGAGAGCTGGCAATTAGCCGAAAGCTGAGCGACCAGCCCAGAGGAGGAAGGGCTAAGCCAGCCCTGACACAAGCGCCTTGTCATGCATGGACCCGGATGGGGACTCATCCTCACTGTCCTGGTCAGCATCATCTGGGTCACCAGCCTCAGCAGGACCAGAGTCTGCACCAGAGCTCTCCCCAGAGGACAGGGGGGGGGCAGGGGCCGCTTTATTGCACCGCCTCCATCTTGGCAACAAACGAATTGAGGACCGCCGTCAAGGTGTCCATGGACACTGCGCAGTCTGCAGGTGACCCGGTTGCAATTGCTTGGATTTCAGGGGAAGAAACACCAGTTTCTGAAGCCATGCTGACCCTACCCTGTCTGCCACCCTAAGGGGACTTAGGACAGTGACAGTCCCACCCTCCTTACTGCCGCTGGCTGAGGGGCTCTTTCCCGCCAGACTCACCACCCTGAGGAGTTCTGTGCTATCCAGCAAGTAGTGCCTGTAGTCCCTGAGTGCTCCCAGGTGCAGAGGAAACAATGCTGTGTCGGTAGCAGCAGCTGCAAATGGTGCCAAAACCGCTCTGAAGTGTGCTCAGGCTTCAATAAAATGGCCGCCCAGTGTACAGTACAAAGACATAAAACACAGGGAAAATGGCCTTGAGAGTACAGGAGCACATGCTGCCGCTAGAGAACACTGAAAAACGCATTCAGGCTTCAAGAAATGGCCGCCGGTGTCCTGTATAGGAAATCACCAGGAAAATGGCCACTCAAGCCCAGGAGAGCATGCTGCCCTTGCCCACACCTAAAATGGCCACCGAAGCAGCTCCATGAGGTACAGGGGGAAAAAGATGGCAGTGAACACAGTGCTGTACAGGACATCAGCAAAATGTCCCAGACATCTTCCAGGGGCATGAAGAACAGGACCCAGGACACCGCTAGCCAGCGCAGCCACCCCCAGGTGAGAGCCCCCCAGAGAGCCCCCACATAGGCACACACACACCGCTCAGCAGCCACATGCAGCAACCCCCCAGAGAGGGGGTGGGAAGATAGGGACAGGGGAGAGAAGAGAGGGAGGTGAGGGACCCCCGAATCGACCTCTCAGGGAATGCCCAGCTGCTCAGCCCCACCAAGGCAGGGAGAGCTGTACTTACCAGTCCTGAAGAGCTGGGAAACATTCCATCACAGACCCACTCACTGATCTGTACAGGGTGTCTGCTGGCCAGGCGTACTGTGACGCAGACATCATATGTATGCCCCGGAGCATAAAAGCTCACCGACCCCCTCTGGAGCTGAGGTTTCATCGTGGCTGGCCTAGCGCATAGCTGTGGCCTGCACAAGCTCGATGGCCGGAGTGGGGAGACTACAAGGATAAGGGTATCTGTCCCTCAGCCGGCTGTTGATAGCAGATCACAGGATCATCATCTTGTGCAAAAAGTCACGCTTCTGCATAAAAAAGTACGGACCGATGGGCCGGCAGGGTTCCTAGGTCCTTCTCCTTCACTAGACAAAATAAAACTGATGACTGCTTGGCAGGGTGGAGGGTTGTTGCCCAAGGGACCGCCCCTGGGCGGAACTAAGAGTTCTGAGTGTTGTATTACAATTAATGCCTAGTATCTCCTAGTAATAGGGCAGAACAACCCAATGGTTATGAGAGGAGCTGTGTTGCTCGGTAAATATAAGAGAAAAATCCTTTATAGTACAAAAACATCAGATAATCACTACTATAAGGGATTCATTTATATTGTGAAATAATGAAAGTAATATATCTTATATCATATATATAATAATAAATATATCCAGAAGTAGGATATATGGGTATTTTACCTTGAAGTCACACATGAAGATATATGGAGGTTAGAGGGGGGACTTTTATATTAAAGTAATACTGAAAGCTGAGACTTTTTTCATGGATATAATAATTTTATATATAATGCACAATACTAGTAAACTTTTACTTTATGTAACAGTAATGCCTTCTATCACCTCCAGTCTATCAGCCTCCACCTTCTCTGGGGTCAGATGCTGATCTTCCCTGCACAGAGACCTTAAGGTCATTGTGAATGTTGGATTTCTTTTTTAAACAAACTTGTCATACCTACATCTAGGGATGCACAGAAATGTCAGCGGCCGAAAAAAAACTGCCGAAAATTGTGTTTTCAGCACATTGCCGAAAGGAAAATATTGCTGATAATCGTGCAGGGGTGTCGTCCTGGCATGACCCAGTCCTCCCCTCCCTCTTCTCCTCCCTCTCTCGGAGCGAAGATCTCAGAGTGTGTAGTAGTAGAATTGCCAGGTTGCAGTAACAACGTTCTGCCTCCTGTGATAGACAGCACAATGATCCAATGGTGGGACATTGACTCTGTGATGTGATCACAGGAGGCAGGACATTGTTACTGCGACTCGGGCAATTCAAATACAGCTCCGTGGCACACAGAGATCGCAGCTTTAATCCGGGCACTGGCAGGCTGCATGGCGTTCACTGGTGTGGTTGTATGATGGGTACTGGTGAGGCTGCATCTGATGGGCACTGGTTAGGTTGCATTGATCTCCTACATCATGTCTACAGTCTCTGACCATCTCCTGTATCATGTCTGCAGTCTCGGACCATCTCCTGTATCATGTTCACAGTCTCTGACCATGTTCTGTATCATGTTCGCAGTCTCTGACCATCTCCTGTATCATGTCTGCTAGAGGTGCACCAAATGGAAATTTTGCTAATACTATAGCAGTGTGTTTAAGTAAGATTGCAGACATGACACAAGAGATGTCAGAGACTGAGGACATGATACAGGAGATGGTTAGAGACTGAGGACATTATAAAAGAGATGATTAGAGACCGAGGACATGACACAGGAGATAGTTAGAGACTGGGGACATGATAAAAGAGATGGTTAGAGACTGGTAACATGATACAAGAGATGGTTAGGGACTGGGGGCATGATGTAAGAGATGGTTAGGGACTGGGGGCATGATACAAGACATGGTTAGAGACTGAGGACATGATAAGAGAGATGGTTAGAGACTGAGGACATGATACAACATATGGTCAGAGACTGAGGACATGATACATGAGATGGTTAGAGACTGAGGACATGATACATGAGATGGTTAGAGACTGAGGACTTGATACAAGAGATGGTTATACATAAATGATGGTTGTATATAAAAAATATATATATATTTTTAAAAAGTGTCATTTTCGGTATCCGTTTTCTGCCTAGTGCCTCCTTAATTTTCCATTTCAGCACCAAAATTTCCATTCGGTGCACTCCTACTTTCCTCCTCCGTGTAATGGTTTTGCCCTGATTCTCCTCTTCTGGACCCCCCCCGGGACTTTTGGCTCCTCCTGTCTTCAGAGTTCTCCTATAGGAAGCTGAAAAGTATAGTATAGAGTTTGCCTAAAGGAAGCCACAAAGTATAGTATAGAATTCCCCTATAGGAAGGTACAACGTATAGTATAGCGTTCCCCTATAGGAAGGTACAAAAAACTGCCCTTAGAATCACTTGCTTCCTTCTCTTCCCCAGGACTAAATGTCCCATGAGGCATTGCTCCTCACACATTTAAGTTCTCAGGCATTTACTGACATGTATGGATGGTGTACTAAGCTGTATTTTCTGTATGCAGGCCAATTAATAGACTAACTAATTGATTATGAAAATAGTTGACAACTATTTTCAAAATTGATTCGTTGTTTCAGCCTTACATCTCTGAATCTCCTCCCAGTTCATTTCTTTATTTATGGACCTTAATCAGAGTGAGGAAACAATGAGAACTGTCTTTCATAGGAATGACAGTGATGAGGGGATTATAGGACGAGTGTCCCCTCCCCCTCTATCACTCATTGCAATCTTACCAACACAAGAAGTCCTGCACTTCCTTATTTAGTCCATGATTTAGCCATGAATAACAACAGGGCTGAGCCCCACCAGAGGTCAAGGAGGGAGGATGGGGGAGAACAAGCAAGATAAAGACTGGACTGATCCTGAAGACCACCATCATTGGGTTATCCTCCCTCATCATCACATTATGTTTAAGATTCCAAAGTCTGAGGATGTTATCACATTATTATCCACATGTAAAAGTCTGTGCTCCAATCAAATCATCAGATATAAAATGTCCAGCTGGTAGGAAATGGGTATAAAAGAAATCAGCACTTATTATATAGGATACAACGGTTAGGATTTTATAGTATCAGAATAATGTAAAGTACAACATAAAGTATATAGTGCAGGGGTCAGGAGTATGTAATGTAGAATATAAATGATACAGTGTAAGGGTCAGGACTCATAATATTGGTATTCAGTAATCAGTGGAAGATGAAATGTTTACATGAGACAAGTTGCAGAGGTCCCACACCGCTGCCTCCCATCTCCTGAGACTGCACTGAGTTGGGTCTAAGACTATACAGACATATCCATCCTCCCGGCACAGCCAGCAGACAACCTGGGAAAATTGTTCTGTCAGAGATCTTGCTATACCCGGGTATGGGGCAGAAGAGCCAAAACACATACCCCAGGTGCCGAGATCTAGTAGCGCCTATGCTGAAAAAGAACATTTTGCTGCCGGCTGAACCCCAGAATCTCCATAAATCCAGTCTAGATAAATAAATTGTGTCTTCAGTACAGAGAAGGAAGATTATCCAAGAGAAATACAGGAAAAAGGACGGGGAACACAGCTCAGAAAAGTGATCAGGGGTTTACAGGCTGATATCACCCAGCCCCCGCCCTACTCTGGACCAATCAGTGAGCAGTATGGGTGGAGGAATGGATTTAGTGTTAATGACCCACCTGTGCTGATCTCTGTAGGAGTGTCCTCCTCTACAAATGTCCCCGTTATTCCATCCTCCTCCATTGACTGCTGATCATCCCTCACATACCTCTCTTCTTCTTCTGCTTTAACCTCAAATTCTATATCGATTGGATCTCCACTCTAAATCAAGAAAATGAGAGAGAATATCATCTGTAAGATATAAGATTTAATATTGTGACATCACATAAAAAATATACACATTGGTGTTGATTTACTAAAGGCAAATCCACTATGCACTACAAGTGCAGTTGCTGTAGATCTGAGGGGAAGATCTGAAATGAGGGGAAGCTTTGCTGATTTCTATCATCCAAACATATGCAAGCAAAAATGCAGTTTTTTTATTTTCCTTCTATGTTCCCATCAGATCTACAGTGACTACACCTCCAAGTGAACAGTGGATTTGCTTTTAGTAAATAAACCCCCTTGTCTCCTCAAGTTCATGTTCTAGATGATCCATCTCACCAACCTTGTACCAGTGAGGGATGGTGTGACCTTCCTGTGTGGAATCCCGGGAATACAGAGGATGGGGACATCTCTCTAGTGGTTTTCTGTAGCTGGATGACTCCACCATGATGTCCTGGTACAGATCTTTGTGTTCTTTTAGGGACACTGACTCCTCCATCACTCCATCCCCATCATCCTCCTCTTTTATCTCTTCTTTAACCTCAACTTTAGAATCTCCCACTTTTCCACTCTGAATATATAATAAAAATGACATCAATGGTAGCAATGCAGATAATGTACAGATCCTAATGATACTATCAGTGATTGTTTCTCATCTACCTGATGATGGTGGGGGATGGTGTGAACTTCCTGTGTGGAATCCTGGAAATACAGAGGACAGGGACATCTCTCTGGTGGGTTCCCATTACTGGATCCATCTGTAGGAAACACACACACTGACTGAATACATTGTTTCTATGTGTTTATCAGATGATGGGGGATCTAGGTGGAGCCTCCGTACTGCTCTCTCCTTTACAATAAAGTCTCCTCTTACCCGGTGATGTGAGGGGTGGCCGGTCCTCCTCCATCCTCATTGGTGCCATCATATATGAAGGTTTCCCTGTAGACAGATAACATTGATAACAGAGAATTATCTGGATTGGTTGTACAATAATAGGATGAGGCTATCAGGAGGTAATATGAAGGTCAGTATATATTTAACTAGTTGGCTCTCCATTGCGAATTGCCGTTCCTGCGCACTGCGGGAGCATGCCAGCGGGTCGGTGCATTCGATATCTGCCGGCGACCCACGGTTGCCTTGCACACAGGCAGAATGTAAAGAAGACATTCCCTGTTCTGTCTAGTGACATGTCAGAGATCTATTGTTCCTAGTGATTGGGAACACTGATGTTGGTCATGTCACTGGTAGCCCATCCTCCTACAGTTAGAAAACACTGAGTGAACACATTTAACCCCTTGATCGCCCCCTAGCGTTAACCCCTTCCCTGCCAGTGTCATTTTTACATTGATCAGTACATTTTTATAGCACTGATCAATGTAATAATATCACTGCTCCCTAAAAAAGTGTAATTTGAGGTCAGATTTGTTCGCCGGAATGTTGCAGTCTCGTAAAAAAAAAAAAAAAATAACATATCGCTGCCATTAGTAGTAAAAACAATAAAAAAATAAATAGAAGTCCCTAAATCTATCCCCTATTTTGTAGACGCGACAACTTTTGCACAAACCAATCAATATACGCCTGTTGTGATTTTTTTTACCAAAAATAAGTAGAAGAATACATATCGGCCTACACTGAGGAATACATTTGTTTTTATAGGGCTGTTACTGATTAAAATTTTCGTGTTCGATTAATCAACTTTTTTTAAAATCGATTAATCAACATATTATGATTAATTATAAGGCACCTACAGATCCAACTACTTTTAGCTGATCTCCTTGCATTGCAACTCTGCATTAGTCAGTGGTAAATGTGGTATACACTATATACAATCACCCGACACTAGTTAGTTTCCACAATCCATGACTTAACTTCACAGTTCACACAAATACATTTTAAATTCAAACTGTGGCACTGACGCAAGTTTTCCCCAGTGGGAAAATATTTACTCTGGACAGTTTAGTGGTCACTGTGATTCTTGGGGTCCGGGAGTCTGGTAAAATTTGTCCTTCTGGATCACAAATTCCATTCTCTATGTTGGGTGTGAGATGAGGAGGAGATCCAGGAATCAGGATAAAGGTCAGGACAAGCAACAGACGAGCGCATCCAAGAGATGAAGCCGGGGTCACTACACAGAAAATCAATCCAAGGAAACAACAGGCAGGACGAGGAATAGCAAGAAGGAGCTCAGAGACAAATGAGAATATTGCTCAGCCAATGGGAGATGATCTCAGCATGACTTAAAGTGGTTCTAAAGGCTCCAGGTTTGTTACCTTCATGTATTCTATGATGATACACACATATATAGTGTGGAAACAAGAATACAATAGTGCAGCCTCGTAGGGTTGTCACCTCTTCCCATTAAAACCAAACACACATGAATTACACGGGTTCTGAGGATAATTAGATGCAGATAAGGCACTAAGTGAGTTCAGCCACAGAACCTGTGTAATCAATATGTCTTCAGTATTTATGGGATGAGGTGGCAACCCTTGTGCTGATCCCCCTGAAGGGGTTAATCTGAGGTTCTCACACTATATATGTGTGTATCATCATCTGCTGGAGATAAAAGACGTCACAGTGACTATGGAGGAAGAGGACGGACATGACGGGGGGTGATGAATGAAGAGTGCAGAGAGAGAGCAAACAGAGACAAATCACCAGGAACCCGACACATGGGGCGTTTATTGGGGGACTCGGGGTACAGGCAGGAGGAGAATTAGTCCACAAAACAAACAATAGACACAGCAATGAAGAGTGATCCTCAGGGTGGCAATATGGGACATCAAAGGGGAGGTAGTCCACAGTCAGTGGCGGAACTACCGCCATAGCAACCCATGCAAGCGCTATGGGGCCCGCAGCCGAGTGGGGGCTGCGGGGCCCGGCAGTGGCATCTCTCTAATTAGGCAATTAGGCTACTTGAAGAGCCGCCTCTGCTGAAAAATGTCACCGCGGCGTGAAGCTCCGGCCAGCAGCAGGTTGCCTGTGATCTCCACAGCCAAGCAGTGGAGAGAGGGATCGGAGCGTGGCTGTCTTGGGGAGGAGGCGGGGCCAGCGCTGTGTTGTCTTAGGGAGGAGATTCCAGCAGTCTGGGCACAATTCCTTCTGCTCCGGAGACACAGATCGCCCCCCCTCCCCAGCCATCAACCCCCACCACTGGAGTGCTCAGCGGAGCGCTCCTCGCACACCCCGGAGGAGGCATCTGGCTGAAAAGGAGAGGAAGGTACCGTGCAGGGGGCCTCATGAGCGCTGTATGGAGCCGATCTGACAGAAGGGAAGGTAGGAAAGAAGAGACGTCTGGGCGGCCCCTCTCTGGGGCTGCCAATTAGTGCTGGTAGGGGGGGGGGGATAAGGGGCTCCAGCTGCAGAGAGCGGCAAAGCTACCACCATACCACAACCTTTTCTGCAGCCAGCGACCACCATTTTTTTTTATTAGAGAGAGCCACCCCCCCATACATTTTCCTGCAGCATCCCTCAGCCACAGCCAGACTGATCTTTATATCCATCCCTGCCCCCCCCCCCCACTCCATTCCTCCTGATCATGTGTCATTAACAGTAAGGGCAGCTCAGTCTTGTGTCAGTGTCCCAGTATGTCCACCTGTGATTGGCAGCCCCTGACCCCTCCCTTCACCCTGCCTTTAACCATGCCCTTACCCCTGCCTATGCAAGACTCCACTGGGGGTGGATTGGGACGGATGCTCCGCATCCTGTGCTGGCACTGCCTGCTGATTGGCTTCTCCGCTGCTACCTCCCACACTGACACCAGCACCAAGATAGAGAGCACCAACACCAGCACTGAGATAGAGAGCACTGACACCAGCACCAAGATACAGAATGCTGACACCAGCAAAAAGATAACGAGCCCTGACACCAGCACCGAGATACAGAGCATGGACACCAGCACCGAGATAGAGAACACCGGCACCAGCACTGAGATAGAGAGCACTGACACTAGCACTGAAATAGAGAGTACTGACACTAGCACTGAGATAGAGAGTACTGACACCAGCACCGAGATAGAGAGCACTGACCCCAGTACTGAGATAGAGGACACTGACACCAGCACTGAGATAGAGAGCACTGACACCAGCACTGAGATAGAGAGCACTGACACCAGCACCGAGATAGAGTGCACTGTCACCAGCACCGAGATAGAGAGCACTGACCGCAGTACTGACATAGGGAGCACTGACACCAGCACTGAGATAGAGGGCACTGACACCAGCACTAAGATAAGGGAGCACTGACACCAGCTACGAGATAGAGAACACTGACACCAGCACCGAGATAGAGAACACTGACACCAGCACCGAGATAGAGAACACTGACACCAGCACCGAGATAGAGAACACTGACACCAGCACCGAGATAGAGAGCACCGACACCAGCACCGAGATAGAGAACACCAACACCAGCACCGAGATAGAGAGCACCGACACCAGCACCGAGATAGAGAGCACTGACTCCAGCATTGAGATAAGGGAGCTCTGACACCAGCACTTTAAAGCTCTTAATATATGTAATTTATACAGTTTTTTTTTTTTATCGCTTGAATTATTTTTCCCATTATGGACGTGAGTAGGGCCTCATGTCTAGGTTTTGCCTAAGGCCTCACAAAGCCTAGAGCCGCCTCTGGGGCCTGGTGAGGATGGTGAGGATGAGGAATGTAAATTTACTGTTAAGCCTCCTGGGCCCCGCGAGTCCAGCCGTGTCCCGATACACGCAGCCACATGCAGCAGAGAGCAGAGTGGGCGGGGCAGAATGCTCAAGTGCGCCTGTGAAGGGGCATCATTTTCGGCCCATGAGGAGGGTCTGGAGTCTGGAGAGGTGGTAGGAAGGGAGGGGGAGACTATATTTTTTCATTAGGATAATTTCGGCACAAAGAGAGGGGGAGCAATGCCAGGTTCAAGGGTGCAGAATGCTGAGACTTTTTTTTAGAGAGATTTAACATCACTTTCTGCCCTGCTGAAGAATTTTTTACAGACAGGAAGTGCAGGGAAATTATTTGAATGGAGCCTGGATTGACATACAAACCTAACCGAAGTTCTTATCCTTCCCTAATCCATGCAAAACTTTTTTGATTTTTTTTACACTACATTGTACTGAATGTAACCGGTAGATTTTATTGGCAGTGTTTTTGTTTTGTTGTTCGAAATTAATATAAGCTGTTGCCTGGGTACTGTGCCACATGAGTGTGGTAATCTGTTGTTCAATGGCATTAGTTCATTTTTTTTTGGGGGGGGGGCCCATACAACATTTTGCTATGGGGCCCTGTGATTTCTAGTTACGCCCCTGCCCACAGTAGAAACAGAAGGTACAGCAATGAAACATGCTCCTCAGGACAGCAAAGGGGTGATAGTCCACAGGGCAGAGCAGTGTTTGGTACAGCGGGGATTAAAGTACTTGGCACATGGGCAGAGCAGGGTTAGCATATCAGGGTAGCAAGACACAGTAGAAAGAAACATTCCACGTAGGATGGCCTAGCAGAAATGGGGATCCCGTACTCAAGGATAGAGATCTAGGCAGACAGAGCTAACTCCAGAACAGGGCAGAGATCCAGGCAGACAGGGCTAAGCCCAGAACAGGACAGAGATCCAGGCAGACAGGGCTAAGCCCAGAACAGGACAGAGATCCAGGCAGACAGGGCTAAGCCCAGAACAGGACAGAGATCCAGGCAGACAGGGCTAAGCCCAGAACAGGGCAGAGATCCAGGCAGACAGGGCTAAGCCCAGAACAGGGCAGAGATCCAGGCAGACAGGGCTAAGCCCAGAACAGGACAGAGATCCAGGCAGACAGGGCTAAGTCCAGAACAGGACAGAGATCCAGGCAGACAGGGCTAAGCCCAGAACAGGACAGAGATCCAGGCAGACAGGGCTAAGCCCAGAACAGGACAGAGATCCAGGCAGACAGGGCTAAGCCCAGAACAGGACAGTGATCCAGGCAGACAGGGCTAAGCCCAGAACAGGACAGAGATCCAGGCAGACAGGGCTAAGCCCAGAACAGGACAGAGATCCAGGCAGACAGGGCTAAGCCCAGAACAGGACAGGACAGAGATCCAGGCAGGCAGGACTAAGCCCAGAACAGGACAGGACAGAGATCCAGGCAGACAGGGCTAAGCCCAAAACAGGACAGAGATCCAGGCAGACAGGGCTAAGCCCAGAACAGGACAGGACAGATCCAGGCAGACAGGGCTAAGTCCAGAACAGGGCAGAGATCCAGGCAGGGCTAAGCCCAAAACAGGGCAGAGATCCAGGCAGGCAGGGATAAGTCCAGAGCAGGGCAGATATCTGGGCCCACAGGGGTAGGGGCTGGTAGCTGAAGCAGGGCAGGCAGGGTGAAGTCCATGGGCCCTTGGAGGGGGTTGGGAGAGTCTGACCACAGCTCAGCAGTACAGATCTATATGTCCAGGGTGCAGAGAGCAGCACCCAGTCCATACTGACCCATCAGACTCAGCAGTTCTAAGCACCTTCCAGTGAGGTCTGCAGCCATCAGCTCCTCTCTGTGTCCATCATGGAAGGCGACTCTCACCAGACTGACCCCCTTCTTTGTGTTGTGAATTCAGCCAGAGACCTCCCCTCAGATTCAGGTGGTGCCAAGGTGTCTGGCTCTATCCTGACACAATATACAATCATTTATGTGCTTCTTACTGAGGGAGCCTCATGTCCTCCCCCTGTGGGGACCCCGGAACTCACACTCCACATTATACCCATACACTGACTGCGTTATACATTGTATCCCGATTAGAGATTGTCCATTTTATAAAACTAAATACAAACATCTAATACTTCTGACCTTCACTAAAAGGGGGTTACTGGGTGTAAATAGAAAATAGTGTGAACACGGCCTTGTGCTGTGTGTATGTACTGTATATCCTTATAGATGGGTCATCTCCACTCCCACCAAGGGGGATAGAAATATATTACTGCTGGGGGGGGAGACATTTTGGCCCCTTTGATTTTGCAGTAAAATTGATGTCAGATTTAGTCATGTAGAACATCTGTTATATGGATACAAAGAACCCCAGCCGAGAGTAAAGGGTGGAAATGGCTCCTGATCCCCAGATTTGGGCAATTATGTCACCAATATAAATAGAATAAAACCCGCGCTATGTGTAACAACTCAAATACCTACAGAAATAACTTATACCGGACTGCTGCTGTAACAAAGGTAAGTGTTTCCTTTATCAACTAGAAGAGCATTATGTGTCACAGCGCTGTCCTATTGTGTGTGCACATAAATCATCACAAATACACTAAAATATGTGGAGACATTCATATATAAAGTGCTAGGGGCTCAAATAATATTCTCTGCAGATCTACTGCTTCCACTTTAACCCACTTCACTGATATTATGATATTTGCTGCTATATTACATAAACTAAAAATCTGTGCAAATTCATGTAAACATACAATATTTTGTACTCAATATAGCGTTCTCTGCAAGTCCACTGCTTCCACTTTGCATCTACTTCAATGAACTTATTTTGCTAAAATAAATCCACCAATCAATGAAAAGTTGATAAGGTGTAAAGTTCTCGGTGCTCCAAACTGTGGCAACTGTAGTGTAGCCACGCCTTCTTCCACCTCTTACACACGTGATGGTGAGGGCGCCCCCTTAGTGGTGCTTCCCCACTCACCAGAGCAATAGGACTCCCAGCTTTTCATCTACCAGAGTCACCAACATCCTTCACACTCTCCTCACCTCCGATGGCAAAGGAACCGGATCCTCCTCGCTCACTCCTGCAAGTCTGCTGTGCTTTCTGTCAGTCTCCCTCCTAGACTCCTCCTCCTCTGACCGCTGTTCCAGCAGGAGCTCCGCCTCTTCGTACACACTCAGAGCTCCACCCCTTCATACACACTCAGAGCTCCTCCTCTTCATACACACTCAGAGCTCTGCCCCTTCATACACACTCAGAGCTCCGCCCCTTCATACACACTCAGAGCTCCGCCCCTTCATACACACTCCGAGCTCCGCCCCTTCATACACACTCAGAGCTCCGCCTCTTCATACACACTCAGAACTCCTCCTCTTCATACACACTCAGAACTCCGCCTCTTCATACACACTCAGAACTCCTCCTTTTCATACACACTCAGAACTCCGCCTCTTCATACACACTCAGAACTCCGCCTCTTCATACACACTCAGAACTCCTCCTCTTCATACACACTCAGAACTCCGCCTCTTCATACACACTCAGAACTCCGCCTCTTCATACACACTCAGAACTCCTCCTCTTCATACACACTCAGAGCTCCGCCTCTTCATACACACTCAGAGCTCCGCCTCTTCATACACACTCAGAGCTCTGCCTCTTCATACACACTCAGAACTCCGCCTCTTCATACACACTCAGAACTCCGCCTCTTCATACACACTCAGAACTTTGCCTCTTCATACACACTCAGAGCTCCGCCTCTTCATACACACTTAGAACTCTGCCTCTTCATACACACTTAGAGCTCTGCCTCTTCATACACACTCTAAATTAGGCCAATTTTTCCTCTTAGCGGGACTTTAAAAGGCAGGAGTCTTGAAGAAAATTATATCAACGTATCAATTTTTTTAGAAAAGTTAAAACATATGCAACAATAAAAATATGTATGGATGCGTAGCTACAAGCTTGTGATATACAAAAAAAACACAGCAATATGTACGAACACAGTAAGGATCATAACACTACACTAGTGGATCTTAGGTAGTGAAATTGAAACCAACAAAGCCCGACACATTTTGAGGTAGTTAAAGAATAAGACCTCTTCTTCAGGGGCTGATACTGTACTGCAGGGGTGCTCAACCTTTTGCAGAGAGAGGGCCACTAACGCGATTTGGTAACCGCTTGAGGGCCACACTGAAATTAAATGGTTCAGTATTTAGAATTTTTATTTTGAAAAACATAATGAACACTTTGCTCCTGCAGGTATTTGGGAAAGGAGGGGAAGCTGGCTTTCAGCAGTTGCAGGAGGAAAATGGAGAGGACTGGTTCCTATATATGCCCACGCAGCCCCTCCTGTCTAGGTGTAAAAGAGCGTGTGATGGGGGGGCCGCATAGGCCCCCTGGAACATGTAGTGGGGTCCCCATTGCAACCCCTCACACTACACCAGTGGTTGGGAGGGTGTGGTAAAAACATGGCTCAATGTTAGAGAAATTAAGTATTATACCTTTAAATGTCAGCTATGAATATGCATAGAAATATAGCTTTATCTTCATTAAGTTTAAAATGCTTAGAAATATGTTTTATATAACCCTATTATACCTCAATATGCTGAATAATCATATAACTATATAATATAATAAATAATCATATAACTATCATATAACTATGAAAATAGCTGCATTAGCAGAAATTGAAAAACATAGCTCACAACAATGAAATGTTTAGAATCTCGTGTATAGAACATCCTGTAGTAGGGTGTTGCCTGTAAAACGGACATTCCCTCCTTCCTGCTTTACGTTGAAATAAAGGTTGCAATTATACAGAACATTACAAGCAGGAAGGGGGAAGGTTTCAGGGTGATAAAAAGGAGCATGTAATCCTATGACAGGCAGAAATGGATTTTTTAAGCCTGGGCGTACATGTAACCATTTCTCTTGCATATGCAATAAATGTCTTAACTTGAATCGAGAGATGGTCTGAGAATACAAATTATTCTCCAACATTTTGGTCCTTCGAGGAGCTGGAGTCCAAATTCCTGAAAAGCACTAGCCAACAACCCAGTGAACCGATGACTGTATGGCAATACTGTAAGACCTCCGTCTCAAATTTGACGTTAACAGAGGCCGGCTCACTGAACTAGTGCCTCCCAGGCAGCAACTTACCAGACCAGCACAAGAGACCGCTCTCGGGGCAAGGTAAGATATTTTCATTTATTATATTATACCTTTAGGCCTAAATGTGATTAGAGATTTAAAGAATTAAGGGATTTGATTACATACATATAATATAGAGATTAATTGAATGTTTATCTTTTTCTATTTTATTTTGCTTTATCAAGGCTGAGGGAAAATAAGTAGATATGTCCATTGTTTAGTTACCTTTGATATAGGAGTATGGTCCCATTCTAATACCCGGGTGCAGATAAAGTTAATTTGTCGACAAAGGACCTAAGTCCTGACAGCCTTATAAACTGCAGAAATTCCCGTGGGGGACACACAAATATTCCTACATCAAAAAAACGAACCCCTGTTGGTACAAAGGTATGGCCTGATAGATTTCCAGGTAACAAATAGAGGACATTTGACGAGCCCTTGTGCTCAATCAGCCTCATATGTTGTGTAAAATCCTGTAGAAGGTATAAAAATACCTTTTTGAATCAACAAATATTAATGTTTTGATAAAGTGTGGGAACAACAGTTGGGAGAAATAAAGTCTCTTTTGTAATTCTGTTCATGCTCCCTACAGTTTACTGAAATATTAATGTTTTGATAAGGATTGAGGTGAACAGTCAGGTGAATATATGTTCGCTTGTAGTTCTGTTCTGCTCCCTACAAATGAATGAAACATTAAGTAAGAAGACAAGACATCAGTATTTTAGCAGGAAACAAGATCAATAATCTAGAAGTGATATGTCACGACTAGAAAGTTTGTGAGTAGCTGTAAAAGTGATAAGATACTGTGTGCATCTATTGTGTCAATGTGAGAAGACCTTACAAAAAAAAAAACTCAGTGTACACGTTAAAATGGGTGTGATCCATGGAAAATCTGATGGTTTGAATGATGATGCAATGTATATGTGTAGCCCAGACAAAGAGAATGTGAAACTCTTTAAGATATGGAAAACAAAGTATGATTTTGATGCATTTTTAAATAAGGATTGTTGTGTAATACTGTGTAGTGTAGAAAGCTTACATTGTGCCAGCATAAGCATGTGTGTATGTATATATATATATATATATATATGTGTGTGTGTATGTGTGTGTGTATGTATATGTATATGTATGTACAGTATATAAAACAAAAAAATATAAAATAAAATAAGGAAACAGAACAAATGAGGTCTTCCCCAGGCAAAGAAATGGCTTGAGGAGGCTAATCGTAGGTTAAAATTATAAAAAAACACTATGTTTTTAGACAAAGAGGAGGACAATAATATGACCGTCCTCTGTAGTTTAGTTCAGCAAGTATTGACTAAACAAAAACGCAACAAACCAAATGCACCCGACAGCCCCTACACACCCTTTAAAGGACTCCCCAACCCCTACGACAGTCACTGCTCCCTCTCTGACTTCACCACCCGCTCCCAATTCCCTATACCCTATTGCAGACCTGCAGTCCCCACCGCCGTATGAGACAGAGGTATGCAACAAGCCACCCCGCTGACCCCCCTTGCGGCAATACCAAGGTCAACATAGCTCAATTCAGGGATGGTATCATGGGAATGGTTGCTAGCTACCATCTCAATGGGAGGGAAATAGAGCAGTTCACCAGACAGGTCTTGGAACCTGACTGGCATCATGTAGTGGGAGATTGGAGTGGATTAAAAACCAGGGAGGGGTATTGCCTCAGGATGATGCAGCACTTTAAAAAAAAACAAAAAAAAACATGAGAAATGCTCTTATAGCAAGGATAGAGAATAGATGGATACATCAAGCTGACTGGTCCATTATAAATCAGTGAATAATTTCATTGTTAGGATGAGGGAGATTTTCAATAATCACTTTGGAATAGAAGTCCCAGTAAATCAAGTGAACGATAGCCCATATGAGCAACAGCTAAAGAATGCAATCTTGAAGGGGCTGCTTGCACCTATATCAAGTTTTGTTACCAAACACATGATTAACCATGGGATCTGCAGACCCTAGGAACTGATCCAGTATGCGAAGCATGCCGAGGGGCACTTCCAACCAAAAAAGAAAGTAAAGAAAGGGAAGGTGTTTATGATAGGTGAAGGTAATAATGTGTATGTGGTTGAGAATCAGAACAGAAGATTGGGAAACACATTCAAGATTATGAGGGGGGGGGGGGGTGTTTCCTGTATGGTAAAAGTGTGTCTGCAGAGAGAGAAGCAGAAGGAAAGGATGGGAAAGAATCAGAAATTTTGGATGTGTGTAATGTTGAAACTTGTTTGCATGCTGAAGCCAAGCCAGAAATAACCTTGGTTGCAAAGGGTAGTTGGGTAACATTTCTCTGTGACGCTGGGGCTTGTAGGACCCAGATACACCCGCTGGATATGCCACCAGGGGTAAAGAAAAAAGGTTTAGTATATGTGAAATCTGCAAATGGGTTGGTGCACCAGGAGGCGGTGTCTGAAGGCCTTACTGTGGAAGATCCACAGACAGGTAAAAAGGCTCAGTGTAAAATTGTAATTTCATCTAAATGTCCTGTTAATTTGTTGGGTAGAGACATGCTGCATGCTCTTGATATTTCTGTCGTACCAGTGGAGGGGGGCCTCAAAGCCCATTGGCTGTGTGAAAAACAAATCACAGCCGTGGATAATGAGCCCCAATACTGATACAGCTTGGATTTGCAAACTTAGGGATTAAGGATGCCCAAAACCCTGACAGAAATAATTGAAGAGCCCATAAGGGAAGGGTACAAGGTCCAGACTAGGGATGAGCCGAACACCCCCCTGTTCGGTTCGCACCAGAACCTGCGAACAGACCTAAACTTCATGTGAACTTTAGAACCCTATTAAAGTCTATGAGACTCGAACGTTCACAATCTAAAGTGCTCATTTTAAAGAGTAATATGCAAGTTACTGTCCTAAAAAGTGTTTGGGGACCCGGGTCCTGCCCCAGGGGACATGGATCAATGCAAAAAAAGTTTTAAAAACGTCCGTTTTTTCAGGAGCAGTGATTTTAATAATGATTAAAGTGAAACAATAAAAGTGTAATATTCCTTTAAATTTCGTAGCTGGGGGTATCTATAGTATGCCTGTGAAGGGGCGCATGTTTCTGGTGCTTAGAACTGTCCCTGCACAAAGTGTCATTTGTGCAGGAAAAAAAGTCTTTTAAAATCACTTGCGGCTAAATTGTCGGGTCTCCGTAATACAGAGAACACTCAATGAGTGTTCTCTGTATTAGCCGACAATTCATTCATTCATTGATTAAAAAAAAAAAAAAAAAGCGTGGGGGTTCCCCTAAATTCAATTACCAGGCCCTTCAGGTCTGACATGGATATTAAGGGGAACCCCGTGTCAAATTTAAAAAAAAAATTGACGTGTGGTCCCCCCAAATATCCATACCAGACCCTTCAGGTCTGATATGGATATTAAGGGGAACCCCGCATCAAATTTAAAAAAAAATTGACGTGGGGGTCCCCCTAAATATCCATACCAGACCCTTTATCCGAGCACGCAACCTGGCAGGCCGCAGGAAAAGAGGGGGGGGACGAGAGAGCGGCCCCCCCTCCCTCCTGAACCGTACCAGGCCACATACCCTCAACATTGGGAGGATGCTTTGGGGGTCTGTGACCCCTCAAAGCACCTTGTCCCCATGTTGATAAGGACAAGGGCCTCATCCTCACAACCCTGGCCGTTGGTTGTAAGGGTCTGCGGGCGGGGGGCTTATCAGAATCTGGAAGCCCCCTTTAACATGGGGACCCCCAGATCCCGCCCCCCCCCTGTTTGAAATGGTAAGGGGGTACAAAAGTACCCCTACCATTTCACAAAGAAAGTGTCAAAATGTTTAAATAAGACAAACACACTTTTGAAAAATTCCTTTATTAAAAAAAAAAAAAATAAAAAAAAAAAAAAGATTCCAGCGGTGCTAATCCACTCTTGCTATCCAGCGACGGATCTCCGGGGTCCAGCGATGGATGATCATATCCAGCGACGGGGGATCTCTCAGTCCAGCGCTGTCCATACATCCTTCTTCTGTCTCCTCTCCGGAGACACTGCAGAGAGCACAGCGCTGACGTTTCTTATATTAGGAGGGCGGGGCCATCCGTCACCTGACCCCGCCCCCTCTGACGCTGGTGAAGGGAGCCAGGGGTTCCCCAGTGACGTATGGGTGACCCCGCCCCCTCTGATGTAACGGAAACCTGCGTTACATCAGAGGGGGCGTGGTCACCCACACGTCACTGGGGAACCCCTGGCTTCCCTCTCCAGCGTCAGAGGGGCGGGGTCAGGTGACGGGTGGCCCCGCCCTCCCAATATAAGAAACGTCAGCGCTGTGCTCTCTGCAGTGTCTCCGGAGAGGAGACAGAAGAAGGATGTATGGACAGCGCTGGACTGAGAGATTCCCCCGTCGCTGGATATGATCATCCATCGCTGGACCCCGGAGATCCGTCGCTGGATAGCAAGAGTGGATTAGCACCGCTGGAATCTTTTTTTTTTTTATTTTATTTTTTTTTAATAAAGGAATTTTTCAAAAGTGTGTTTGTCTTATTTAAACATTTTGACACTTTCTTTGTGAAATGGTAGGGGTACTTTTGTACCCCCTTACCATTTCAAACAGGGGGGGGCCGGGATCTGGGGGTCCCCTTGTTAAAGGGGGCTTCCAGATTCTGATAAGCCCCCCGCCCGCAGACCCTCACAACCAACGGCCAGGGTTGTGAGGATGAGGCCCTTGTCCTTATCAACATGGGGACAAGGTGCTTTGAGGGGTCACAGACCCCCAAAGCATCCTCCCAATGTTGAGGGTATGTGGCCTGGTACGGTTCAGGAGGGAGGAGGGGCCGCTCTCTCGTCCCCCCTCTTTTCCTGCGGCCTGCCAGGTTGCGTGCTCGGATAAAGGGTCTGGTATGGATATTTAGGGGGACCCCCACGTCAATTTTTTTTTTAAATTTGATGCGGGGTTCCCCTTAATATCCATATCAGACCTGAAGGGTCTGGTATGGATATTTGGGGGGACCCCCACGTCAATTTTTTTTTTAAATTTGACACGGGGTTCCCCTTAATATCCATGTCAGACCTGAAGGGCCTGGTAATTGAATTTAGGGGAACCCCCACGCTTTTTTTTTTTTTTTTTTTTTTAATCAATGAATGAATGAATTGTCGGCTAATACAGAGAACACTCATTGAGTGTTCTCTATATTACGGAGACCCGACAATTTAGCCGCAAGTGATTTTAAAGGACTTTTTTTCCTGCACAAATGACACTTTGTGCAGGGACAGTTCTAAGCACCAGAAACATGCGCCCCTTCACAGGCATACTATAGACACCCCCCAGCTACGAAATTTAAAGGAATATTACACTTTTATTGTTTCACTTTAATCATTATTAAAATCACTGCTCCTGAAAAAACGGCCGTTTTTAAAACTTTTTTTTGCATTGATCCATGTCCCCTGGGGCAGGACCCGGGTCCCCAAACACTTTTTAGGACAGTAACCTGCATATTACCCTTTAAAATGAGCACTTTAGATTTCTCCCATAGACTTGTATAGGGTGTTCCGGCTTTTCGAATTTGCTGCGAACAGCCCAAATTGTTCACTGTTCGCTGAACAGGCGAACAGGCAATGTTCGAGTAGAACATGAGTTCGACTCGAACTCGAAGCTCATCCCTAGTCCAGACGAACCTCTATTGCACCATGTACTACAGAAAGACCTCTAGGCCCAATAAGTCCTATGAGAAACAGTTAATGAGTCTCACCAACACTGAAGTGTTCTTAAGATACCTGTACTGTGATAAGGAAGGGAATAACATGGCTACTTGTCTCCTACCACAGCCTATTTTGCAAATATACAGGCAGGATACTGTACCTCATGTTTCTGTCACCCGGAACTCCGAGGTATCATGGCATGAGCTAGGAGAACTTATCACAGACTGGGTCCAACTAGCAGATGAGGAACTAAAATCCCCAGGGATTTGGAGGTACAGATTAGCAGGGTTTGTTGAATTTAGAACCAGAACTTGCGTGATTGAAGTTTTGACAAAAGACAGTGACTGACACCTTTTGACCCAAGGGGAAGGGGATGCCTTAAAAGACATCCCTGATTTCTTGTGATCAAAAGGAAAGACAGACGTAGGACTAATTAAGACAGTCAGTTCTGGTTACTTATGTACAAGGGAAAACAAAAAAGGGTGCACATACACCAGGTTACCCCAGAGATATTGTGAAAATCCAACTATCTTCTCACAAGAAATGTTCAATACTTTGTCTTGAGTTGTACCTCCCAGTGGGAGTCAAATCCTCTTGTATGTGGATGACATTCTGGTAGCAGCTCCTTTGGAGCGACAATGTAAAATTGACACCTTGGCCCTGATGCATTTCCTCACAGAACAAGGTCACAAGGTTAGCAAGCTAAACTACAACTTTTGAAAAACAAGGTGACATACCAGGGTTACATTATATCTCAAAAAGGCAGACATCTGGATGAGATCCAAAAAGTGGCCATCCTTCAAGCCCCCAAACCACGTACAAAAAAATGATGTTATTTCTTGGCATGGTAAATTTTTGTAGAGCATGGGTAGCTAATTATGCTACAGAGGTGGCGCCTATTTGTGATCTCATCTATGGTACACATATGTCTGCAAAAGGTTCAATCCAGTGGAACGTGCAAGCGGCGGATGTATTTACAAAGGTAAAGCACCTCATTGTGGGTTCTACTGTGCTTAGCCTGCCCAATTACAGAAACCCTTTATCAGACTGTAGATTGTAAAGAGGGGTACATGACTTCTGTTCTCACTCAGGTTTATGGGAACAAACACAAACTAATTGCATTTTACTTAACTAATTTGCCCCACTGTGTACAAGCTGTAGTGGCAGCCTCATTGGCCATACAGTCATCTGCATTGATAGTATTGTTCCACCGCTGTTACTTAAAGGTCTCACATGTTATTTCAGTGATCTTACTATAAGACAAAATCTCCTATTTATCTCCAGTCAGGCATTTATCATGCATGGCTACACTTCTGGGACAAGCACACATTACAATCAAGAAGTGTACTACATTGAATCCTGCTGCACTAATGCCAACACCTGGTGACGGGGATCCATGTGATTGTATAGCTCAAATCGATGAACGGGTGTTCCCTAGGAAGGATCTCACTGATGTTCCTTTTCTAGATGCTGACATTTCCTTTTTTGTTGATGGGTCTTGTAGAAACAACGATAGAGTGATAAATCAAACGGCTTATGCTATAGTAACACATGACCAGGTCTTTGAAGATGGACCTCTTCCCAGTTCCTATTCTGCACAACAAACTGGAATTATAGCCCTGTCTAGGGCCTGCAGTCTAGGGGACGGGAAAAAAGTAAAAATATATATATATTTATACTGACAGCCAATACGCTTTCTCTACTATACATATTTGCCCAGCAATGGAAAATAGGGGTATGATTACATCCAGAGGTAAACCTATCACACGTAGAGATCTCATTCTTACCCTTCTAGAACATGTACAAAAACCAGCACAAGTGGCTATTTGTAAATGCGCAGCACATAGAAAGGGAACGGATCCAATTACCCTAAGGAATGCACTAGCAAGACAGCAAAGGAAGCTGCTGAAGGACAGCAAATACAGGGCTGGTGCAAGGATTTTTGACACCCTAGGCGAAATCTCATTTTGCCGCCCCCCCCACAGCCTCACCAGCGCCCATCAATGCCACCTCACCAGCGCCCATCAATGCCACTTCACCAGCGCCCATCAATTCTGCCTCACCAGCGCCCATCAAAGTCGCTTCACCAGCGCCCATCAATGCCACTTCACCAGCGCCCATCAATGCCACTTCACCAGCGCCCATCAATTCCGCCTCACCAACGCCCATCAAAGTTGCTTCACCAGCGCCCATCAATGCCACTTCACCAGCGCCCATCAATGCCACTTCACCAGCGCCCATCAATGCAGCCTCACCAGCGCCCATCAAATCCGCTTCACCAGCGCCCATTAAAGCCGCTTCACCAGCGCCCATTAAAGCCGCTTCACCAGCGTCCATCAATGCCACTTCACCAGCGACCATCAATGCCACTTCACCAGCGACCATCAATGCCACTTCACCAGCGACCATCAATGCTACCTCACCAGCACCCATCAAAGCCGCTTCACCAGTGCCCATCAATGCCACCTCACCAGCGCCCATTAATGCCACTGAACCAGCACCCATCAAATACAGACTCGGGGGGGACATTTGGCATATCAGTCAACAGTTAATATAATACATATACACTCACATTTTAACATTACATTTCATGGTCATCACATTCACATATACAGTCTCATTAACTCAGAGAGAAAGCAACAGTTTTTTACTTACCACACCAGTAACACCTGTTCCTTGCTGGCACCAACTCTACTGTAATTGCCAGCCTGTGTACCTGCGTTGTGTGGTGCCTCTTCAGCCAGCCCAGGCTGCACAAACTTGACCCCAAGCCCGGGGAGCTGCCATCAGGCGCCATGCCATCATGCTGTATCCCATGATGCATGCATCCATCCTCCATCCATACTCCGTTCCAGGAGAGCGTGGGGGGGGCGGGGCCAAGGGTGCTATGCTGCTGGACTGACATGGCACGGACTGTGACACACACCGACACTGTACAGCGCTGCGGAGAGCAGCCTCGTCATGATATCATATTGCATGTGTCACAGGCCGGGCGGACTGACAGAGAGCGGAGAGTTGAGAGGGGAGAGAGCGGAGAGGGGGGCCGGCTACTGTCTGACACTGAGAGCGCCCTGGGGGTTGCTGCAGCTGAACAGTGACCTGGACATAATACTGGCTCACTGCGTGATAGAACAGAGATGAGGATTACTGTAAACACATCAGCGGAAAGCCAGAGCGCGTGGGGGGGGGGGGCGGGGGGCGATGGCGCTGCTGCTTGACATGGCACTGACAGCTGCAAGCACAGTGCAGGATTAAAATACCCAGCGGCCAGGCGGTTGCCTAGTCCGCCTAGTGGTAGCGCCGGCCCTGAGCAAATAACACATGTAATACAGATCTCCAAGTAAATGACGAGGTACGGAAAGCTATTGAGGAAACATGGTTATCAGAAATGCAGACAACATCACCAGCAGGTGAAAATCAAAAGTGGTTATCCACAGGGTCAAAACTGGTCAATGGTATATACACATGTACAGAAAGTAAACCCAACTTATCTACATCACTATTCTGGTATGCTGTGTTATTGCGTCATGGGCAGGCCCATACCTCAAAAGGAGGGATGGTACAGGGTGTACACAACATATGGGTTTACAAAGCTACTCTAAAGATTTAGTCTCACGTGTCCGATTTGTAACAGATACCATGCACAAGGTGCCCTAAGACTGTTAAGGGGTCATTTCCCACAACCCCCTTATCCCTTTCACACAATATGCATGGATTTTATTGAATTGAACAAATGTGAGAATAAGTACTGTATGGTTATTGTTGACAGGTCAAAGTACTAATCAAAGAGGTGATTCCACATCAAGGGATCCCCTCTCTGATTTACAGTAACAATGGCTCCTATTTTGTAAACTAAACAATACAAGGAATTGATATATGGTACAACATTTGACCTACTAGGGAGAATCACTATTTAGGTTATAACCCCTGGTCAGAACATCCCAGCCCCAGAGCCAACTCCGTTCCAACTTAGTCTTTCCTTGTTTAAAACAGATTTTACCTACAAGGAACAATTAAGTATAGAAACAGGATTTGGAGACAAATATGAATGGATAGAATGGGTCAGATACACAACCCAAGCAAAAGGGTTAAGTGATTGTATTTTTTGTATAAACCCAAGACCACAACTAGCCACCGTTCCTCTCCCTGAAGAGGAAACAGACTTGACTTGTATAATAAGACTGTTTTCAGAAAATATTACTGGGTCAGAATGTGTAAATGAGAAAGAGAGCTACCCTAAGACTAAAATGCAAAGTATACCCCCATCAGTACAAGCATTACCAGGAAATTTAACTTGTTTTTCTAACAATGATAGGAATGGTATAAATGTTGGCACCCTATCACCTGAATACTGTGCAACTACAATCCTTACTACAGACATTAAGTACCAACTAAAAAGTGAGGCCCGAAACGGAAAAGACAGAAAAGAAAAAGTAGCATGACAATGTGTTTAGGGGAGACAATGCAGGGTTAATATGAAGAGATAAGAGGGGAGAGGACAGTGAGTAAAGTCCAAGGGGGAGTGGTAATATATAAGGAGGAGGCGGGGCTGGGTTGGGGAACAGAAAGTTGTGGAGAAAGAAATGAGGCAGTTTTTTGCTCTGCTCCTCCAACATGGTTGAGATGTCACTCGGATGAGGGTCTTTATGGATGACTAGGTGAGCGGATCAAGGCTGGGAGGTGAGGGTTGCTGTGCATGCAGAGTTTGCGGCCTCTGGCACTCTGTTTTCACCAGGGCCCTCGTCTGGGACCATGCGTCAGGCGAGGAGCCCTCTGGGGGGGGGAACAATCCGGTCCCCCAGCAAAGACTAGCCAACCGTCTGCCTGAGCAGGGTCTGGGCGGACTCCACGCCGCCAGCCCAGCTCGGTGGGTGGGGGCCGTTATGGTGCTGCTTCCCCGCCCGTAAATCGCAGGACTACTACCTCCTCTGCCTGCATCACTGCGTGGGGAGGAAGGCTCGGCGAGGGAGACTTATTAGTATGGCCGTCAGGCTGCTTTTATATAAAAAAAGTTTTTTTTAAAAAAGGGGCGGAGCTCCATGGTGGGTGTGGCCTATACGGGCGGCGCGAGATGGCACAAGATGGCGGTGGAAGGACGAGGTTGACCTTCCAGGTCACAGTATGTGAGGCCATGTGTGGAACCATGGCAGGAGGCGGAGCTTCGGGGGTGAGACAGGCACTACAACAGAGGGACTCCACGGCCCCCAGGACCTCTTTGCCTGGGGGGCTGATGACACCACCCGGTCCTGGTCTAGGACGACAGGTTGGAAGGCGAGCTGACAGTGTGCGAGGAGGAGGAGCCGCAGGAATGCGAGCCAGCGATGGAGGCAAGCAAGGCGGCTGTTGGGGTTCCAGTCAGCCCGGTAAGTCAAATAATGTCTAAATGTTTTTTGTTTAAGTTGCATTGCAGGATTTGTTGGGGGGTTGGAAAGGGGGATGCAATGTCGGCGGCAGTTGCTCCTCTGGGAACAGGTGGTGGATGCTGGCCCACAAGTGGCGGGCGGTGCGCCTGCCAGTTTGGGGACAGTGGTGCAGTGGTGGGGTTGTCAGGTAATGGTAGGATAGAGATGGTAAGGATTGCAGATGCAAAAAAAATGTGACTTGTACGGGTGCTTTGAGGGTCCCTTGGGAACACAATTAAATAGGAATTCCGGGATACGATTTGAAAAGGTAAGTGTGTGGAGATCTTCTTGTTATGGCCCCCTTTAAAAAAAATGGGAGGGGAATTTACATTTTAAGTGTGCAGGGTCATGCAGGAAGATTAAGGGAAAAAGGATGAAGGTAAGAGGAGGTACCAATTGATTTTGTGTAAGGCGGTCGCCATTATGCGATAGTCATGGGGGGAAGAACCCGAACATGGTTCGGCGTTGTTCTGTTATATGTAGGCCAGTGGTAGGTGCACATGTTAAAAAGGGAGATCTGATTGGCTACGGGATGATGAGCAGTTTAGACCGCGCAGGTCGGTATGGCCATCTCTCAATGGGGATCAAAGGATAGCGGCTTCTGGATGCGGTTTCTGTAGTAGTAGAGGCGCCCGAAGCAGTTCCTTCGGGGGGTATACCCCCCTCTGGACGGTCAGCCGAAAAGGAAGGGGGGTGGGTTGGCAGTGCAATGTGAGCTCCTGTCAGTTCAGTGGTTTTTGACGTTAAACACAAGTGTTAAAAAGGTGGGGGGACCCATCCATTGTATTGTGGCTTCATGTGAGGACAATGTACAGGCGAGCCTAGTCACACAAGGTATGACTTTTGGAAGGGGGTGAAAAGGTTGCAGCCTTTCATAAGTAGATACGGTAATGGCGAGGCTATTTGCCTCTGGGGTTTTTAATGGTGTCTACAGCAGGGGTGGTGCCTGAGAAGGAACCAGACAAGTTTTGCCTCGTTTTCTCACTTATCTGTCAAAAAAAAAGAGTTCTGTCATAATCCGATGTGGTGCACTGTGTCCGATACTACGGAAAAGGGGCGCCTATGGTGAACTAGGAATCCGTGTTCCACTTGCTTCCAGTTTATTCGGAGAGCTTTGGCTGCTGGATAGATGCTGGCAAGAGGAGTTTTTTTACTTGGAACGATGCCTGCCCATGGGTTTCTCAATTTAGTGGGCCATGGTTAGATGTTTAGGTAATTACCGGAGTGGGGGGGTAGAGACGTGTCGGTCCCTGATTCAATCATACATGGCTTGGACGTTTGTGTGTTTTGGGCCGCCTTCCTCCGATGTGTGTGCGATTATACTTTATACATTGCTGCACATTGCAGGTAGGTTCATTAGTGCCATTGGCTGCAAAACACAGGGGGCCGACGAGGGATATTGTACTATTTTTTGTTCTGGCATTGTGATTGTTTCAGGGGTTACGGAGGGTCATCTGCCGGAGACCAAGTTGGAGGTACTATAGAAGGGGGTGTGGGAGGCCCAGGGACGGCGTGAGGTACAGTTGAGGACTTTGCATTCGTTGCTGGGTAAGTTCAATTTCACCTGCCGGTTCTATTCCGATGAGTGGGTTTTGGCCGACGGCTGCCGTCTGCTAGAGTGGGGGTTTCAGGCCCTGGATAATTTAAAAAGTTAAATGCGGAACATAGGGAGGGTTAGAAGGTTTGGTACGAGTTCTTGGCCACATATAACGGACGATAGGGGGATGCCAGGTAGATGAGAAGAGAGGTCACGAACACGGCGGAGTAAATAGGTTTTGGGGAAATTTTTTCTTTCTGGGGCAATAGAGTGAGGAAATTTGGCCCCAATTTTGTTGGGTGGAAGTGGGGTGTTCATTCGTAAACGTGTGCTATTGGAATTTTTCCAGTGGTTCCGACTATGGAGCTGGGGTAAGGGTCATGCAGGAACCTGACTGTCATGAAAATCTCACGAAGAGATTGTCCTCCAGGTCTCCTGATGTACGATCATCGCGGGTACGCACGATCGTACGAACGCCCTTGCGTTCGTACACAGGTGCACGTGCGCGGGCACACGCACGGTCGCGTGCGTGCGTCCGTATTGGCGCCAAACGGCCTATTTAAACCAGCCTCTTGTCAACAGTCTTTGCTGTCTGCTCAACAGCGTTATACCTGTGAGACCTGATCTGTGTTGTTGTTCCTGTTTGACCCGGCCTGCCTGTGACCCATCTGCTATCCGCCTGCACCCGACCTCGGCTTGTTGTGACTATTCTCCTGCCTGTTCCCTTGTACTTCGTTCCTGCCTGGTATCCGATTCGGCTTGCTCTGACCATCCGTCTGCTAGAAGGGTAACCTGCTCATACTGAACTGTTTATCTGCTATAAGTGCCTGCTCATATTGAACTACCTATCTGCTGCAAGTAACCTGCTTATACTGAACCGTTCATCTGCTATAAGTGCCTGCTCATATTGAACTATCCATCTGTTGCAAATAACCTGCTTATACTGAACTGTTCATCTGCTATAAGTGCCTGCTCATATTGAACTACCTATCTGCTGCAAGTCACCTGTTTATACTGGACTGTGTTATCTGCTACAAATGATCTGCTAGTATTACACTATCCATCTGCTTCTAGTGCCTGCTTATATTGACTGTTATCTGCTGCAAGCACTTGTGTATATTACACTGTTCACCTGCTACAAGTGACCTGCTTATCCCTTCACTGTGATCACCTGCTCCACTGATCTTCGCCTACCCATCTTACCCATCTGTTGATCCTGCCAGGCACCTGTACCCCTCCTTACTCCTGTGTTCCCTGTTACATTGCCAGGAAACCGGTAGTGGGAGTCGTAAAGGAGGCCTCTCTCCGCAATCCGGGCTCGCTACTAGAAGGTACGTGACAGTAGCAGACAGCCAATGTCTGAGCCCGAGCGGGGAGCCTCCGCCATGGAAGAACTTTGTCAACACCTGGCAGGACTGTCTGAGGCAGTTAAGGGCCTTCAACAAGGCTACACTCGGCTGGAGGAACGGGTGATTGCTCTTTCCAACCCCTCCGGATCCTTGGGGGCCCCTCAACCATCAGTTTCTTCAGCTGAAGCAGTTCCAACACCTACAGTTGTGATGCTACCACCAGAACCTAAAGTTCCCACACCCGAGCGATTTTCTGGGAATCGCAGTGGCTTCAGGGCCTTCCGCAACTCCTGCGAATTATATTTTGCCCTCCAACCACGGACCTTCTCTCTAGAGGCTACCAAGGTGGGTTTTGTGGTATCTTTACTCTCTGGAGACCCCCAGACCTGGGCCCACCGCCTGTTAGAACACAAGGACGCAGCGTTGACTAATCTTTCTACCTTTTTTGATGCTATGGCTCAATTGTATGAAGATCCTCAACTTTCAGCAACTGCAGAAACCGCCTTGCGGACCCTCCAGCAGGGACGAAGGGCGGTGGAAGATTATGTGGCCGAGTTCAGGCGATGGGGTGCGGATACGAACTGGAATGATGCTGCCCTTCGCCATCAGTTCCGCATGGGACTCTCTGATTCTTTGAAGGATGAGCTTGCTAGAGTCGGTGTCCCACAGACATTAAACGCACTAATTGACTTGGCGATACAGATCGATCGTCGTCTGAGAGAGAGGAGAGCTGAGAGGGCCACTAGTTTCCCTCGTCCAACCTGGATGCTCCCAAAGGCCCCAAGCCATCTACATCCAGCACCTGCCACCCGATCCACGTCTGACACACCTGAGCCAATGCAACTTGGAGTCTTGCGGCCGTCTCTTACCCCCGAAGAACGTCAACGTCGGCGGAATAATAACTTATGTCTCTATTGCGGGGAATCTGGACATTACGTCAGGAACTGTCCAATTAAACTTCGTAAGTGTCCATCCATGCCTCCTGATCTCCCAGGCTCTTTAATAAAGTTTTCATCTCACCTTATCATTTCTGTCTCCTTTCAGTTCCCAGGAAAGACTTTACAGACACCCGCCATTATTGATTCTGGGGCATGCAGCTGTTTTATGGATTCATGCTTTGCTGCCCAACATCAGATTCCTCTCCTACCTAAGACCCGTGGACTCTCTATTCATTTGGCCGATGGCTCCGCTATTAAATCTGGTCCTGTAACTCGAGAAACTGCAACTCTACCTACTGTTATTTTTGGTTCTCATCGAGAACTTCCCCGGATGGACATTATCACCTCCCCTCTTTTCCCTGTAATCCTTGGGATGCCCTGGCTACAGGCTCACAATCCAACCATAAATTGGACTACAGGAGAAATTACCTTTTCTTCACCGTATTGCCAGAAGTACTGTGGTTCATTCGGTTCACCGAGACCAGCAACTTTATTATCTATTGACTCAGAGATTGATTTACGTCAAGCCATTCCCGAAGTCTACCATGAATTTTTAGACGTGTTCAGTAAACAAAAGGCAGAGGTGCTCCCGCCCCACCGAGCTTATGACTGCCCCATTGAGTTACTTCCTGGAGCCAAGATTCCGTTTGGAAGGGTTTTTCCCTTAACAGAGGTAGAGCAGGAGAAACTCAAAGAATACCTCGAAGAGAATTTAAAGAAGGGGTTCATTCGCCCGTCTACGTCCCCAGCAGGTGCAGGTATTTTCTTTGTTGAGAAGAAGGACCACACTCTCCGACCCTGCGTAGACTACCGTGAATTAAACAACATCACTATAAAGAACCGGTACCCTCTCCCTCTTTTTCCAGAGTTATTCCAAAGACTGGGAACTGCTACGGTGTTCACTAAACTCGATCTCCGTGGGGCTTACAACTTGATCCGTATCAAGGCCGGAGATGAGTGGAAGACTGCTTTCCGTACCCGATTCGGACACTTCGAGTATTTGGTAATGCCCTTCGGTTTGTGTAATGCCCCCGCCACTTTCCAGTACTTTATCAATGATGTGCTCCGGGACTTTCTGGACTTATTTGCTGTCGTTTATTTAGATGATATTTTGATTTTTTCCTCCTCCCTTGAAGCCCATCGCAAGCACGTCAAAAGCGTGTTGGGTCGGCTCCGCCAACACGGACTATATGCAAAAGCAGACAAGTGTTTGTTCGAACAGGAAAGTATACCATTCTTGGGGTTGATCATCTCTAGTAAGGGTATAAAAATGGACCCCCAGAAGATTGCTGCGATTTTGGACTGGCCGACTCCTGTAGACAGGAAAGGAATCCAACGTTTTATTGGATTCGCTAATTTCTATCGCAAATTTATTAAAGGTTTCTCAACTATTGTTGCACCCATCACACAACTAACTAGACAAGGAACCCGTTTTCATTGGACCTCTGAAGCTCAAAAAGCATTCGAGACTCTCAAGGGACTTTTCACCTCCGCTCCTATTCTAAAACATCCAGATTCCTCCCTGCCATTTGTTTTAGAAGTGGATGCATCCGAAATCGCCGTAGGAGCTATATTATCCCAGAGACAAGGAACTAAGGCCCTGCTTCATCCTGTAGCTTTCTTTTCGCGTAAGTTATCTGCAGCCGAGAAAAATTACGATGTCGGAGACCGGGAGCTATTGGCAATTAAATCCGCATTAGAAGAGTGGCGTTATTTGTTGGAAGGAGCTTCTCATCCAATTCTAATATTTACAGATCACAAAAACCTGGAGTACTTAAGATCTGCAAAAAGACTAAAACCAAGACAAGCCAGGTGGGCACTCTTCTTCTCCCGGTTCTCTTTCCATGTGACGTATCGCCCAGGGTCTAAGAATATAAAACCAGATGCCTTGTCACGGATGTTCCACAAGTCCCAGGAGAATTCTCCTCCGGATACCATTCTCGCTCCTGGGAATTTCCTTCTGCTTCAGGAAGATCTTCTCTCTCGACTTAGACAAGCCTCCATGGGACAAAGACCCTTCTCAGAACCAGAACTACAGACCAGAGGTGGGTTACTGTGGTATAAAGACAAGATCTACATCCCTGAAACTCTGCGGGTATCTGTTCTAGAGCTGTGTCATGACCACGCACTCGCCGGACATTTTGGTATCACTAGAACCATTGATTTGGTACAGCGTACTTTTTGGTGGCCTCAGTTACGGGAGGATTGCAGGAGATACGTGAACACCTGCACTACGTGCATTAGGAGTAAGAATTGTAAAACCAAAGCCTGGGGCCTCCTTAAACCGTTGTCTGTTCCAGACAGGCCATGGAAAATGCTGTCTCTAGACTTCATTGTTGAATTGCCTCCGGCAGACGATCATACCACTATCTTGGTGGTGGTCGATCGTCTGTCAAAGATGGCACATTTTATTCCCATGAAGGGTACCCCTTCAGCCTCTGAAACTGCACAAGTGTTTATCAAAGAAATAATTAGGCTCCATGGGGTACCAGCCAATATAGTTTCGGATCGAGGAGTACAGTTCACCTCTCGATTCTGGAAGTCCCTCTGCAAGGCCTTGAATATTGAGCTATCGTTCTCATCCGCTTATCATCCCCAGTCCAATGGGCAGACTGAGAGGACAAACCAAACTCTCGAACAATATTTACGCTGTTTTTCCTCTTTTGCGCAAGATGATTGGATCTCCCTGCTTCCAGTAGCTGAATTTGCGTATAATAATTCTCTCCATTCCGCCATCAAACAGACACCCTTTTTTTGCCAATTATGGCTTCCACCCTTCATTTTTACCCAACTCCCTTCCTGAATGTTCAGTACCTGCGGTCCAGGAAAAGTTGAACTTTTTTTCAGCCAACAACAAACTTCTACAAGAAACAATGACTAAAACTCAAGAGCACAACAAGGCAACCTTTGACAGGAAGAGACGAGGAGAGTTAGTACTGGTACCTGGTGACTTGGTATGGCTATCCACGGTAAACTTAAAAATGGCGTGTCCTTCAAGGAAACTAGGTCCCAAGTTTTTAGGACCTTTCTCAGTCAAAAGGAAGATTAACGAAGTTGCTTTTGAACTAGAACTTCCAGACTCACTAAAGGTTCATGCGGTATTCCATGTATCCTTATTGAAACCTTTCACTCCCAATCCATTTCCTAACCGAAAAACCACTCCTCCTGATCCGATCTTGGTTGATGGTGAAGAAGAATTTGAAATTGAAGCCATCCTAAAATCCAGAAGAAGAGGAAACCAGAACCAGTTCTTAATCAAATGGAAAGGATATGGTCCTGAAGAGAACTCCTGGGAGCCTGAGGACAACATTCATGCGAAAAACTTGATTCGATCCTTTAAAAGGGCCCATCCGGAAAAGTTTTCCCGAAAGGGCATCCGGAGGCTGCCCCTTGGGAGGGGGCAATGTCATGAAAATCTCACGAAGAGATTGTCCTCCAGGTCTCCTGATGTACGATCATCGTGGGTACGCACGATCGTACGAACGCCCTTGCGTTCGTACACAGGTGCGCGTGCGCAGGCACGCGCACGGTCGCGTGCGTGCGTCCGTATTGGCGCCAAACGGCCTATTTAAACCAGCCTCTTGTCAACAGTCTTTGCTGTCTGCTCAACAGCGTTATGCTTGTGAGACCTGATCTGTGTTGTTGTTCCTGTTTGACCCGGCCTGCCTGTGACCCATCTGCTATCCGCCTGCACCCGACCTCGGCCTGTTGTGACTATTCTCCTGCCTGTTCCCTTGTACTTCGTTCCTGCCTGGTATCCGATTCGGCTTGCTCTGACCATCCGTCTGCTAGAAGGGTAACCTGCTCATACTGAACTGTTTATCTGCTATAAGTGCCTGCTCATATTGAACTACCTATCTGCTGCAAGTAACCTGCTTATACTGAACCGTTCATCTGCTATAAGTGCCTGCTCATATTGAACTACCTATCTGCTGCAAGTCACCTGTTTATACTGGACTGTGTTATCTGCTACAAATGATCTGCTAGTATTACACTATCCATCTGCTTCTAGTGCCTGCTTATATTGACTGTTATCTGCTGCAAGCACTTGTGTATATTACACTGTTCACCTGCTACAAGTGACCTGCTTATCCCTTCACTGTGATCACCTGCTCCACTGATCTTCGCCTACCCATCTTACCCATCTGTTGATCCTGCCAGGCACCTGTACCCCTCCTTACTCCTGTGTTCCCTGTTACATTGCCAGGAAACCGGTAGTGGGAGTCGTAAAGGAGGCCTCTCTCCGCAATCCGTGCTCGCTACTAGAAGGTACGTGACACTGACACGGAGTTGAATTGTGATTATGTGGGTGTGGTTACGTGGTTCCGCATTGTCACAACTGGTCATACGGCGGCTACGCCATTTTGTGTTGCGTTAGGTGCAGTTGAACATTTTCTATATGCTATTCATCTTGCACGCTTCGGAAACACGGGGGGGCTTACTCCTTGCATCTATTTTCGGTGGGAGTTAGCAGGCCACAGAGGAGGAGGAGTTCCCTACTCGGGCTGGGTATGGGAGATGGCATTGGAGTCACCATGGGAGGTAATAGGGCGGTCAGCCAGTGAGTCCACATGGGCGGCTTACGTGAAGGTATGAAAAGAAGGGTGGGTTGTTCGGTGCAAGAGTCTGAGGTCAAACATGGCTATGTGGGGGGTAAGGTTGTTGGTGGTACTGTGGTTCCAGGAACTTGGTAAACAGGGGTCGGTATCTGCCATTGAGCGGAAACTGGTGGGTTTTTGGCTTTTGTTTAACCTGCGGTGCAGGGTGAATTGAAAAAAAAGAGTTTGGGTTTGACAATTAAAAAAAAAAAAATTAATTAATAAAAAAATGATCAAAGGGTTAGAGGGGTGGAAGTGCTGCTGTTTGTGTTACCAGGATTCAGTGTAATAAAAAAAAAGGGATAAAACGTTTAGGGAGTTTCTAGGGTTTGGAACAGATGGCATGGGGGCAGTTCATGTGGCACAAGGCTGGGAAGAATTGGTCGAGGTTCCAGTTCGGGTCGGTGTTCTGAAAATGCCACTGGGACGCAAGGTTGGATGGTGCAGAATACGCTTCACACTCCTTCCGCATTGGGGCAGCTGTAGAAGCTGCCAGATGTGGGTTGGATGAGGCGGCGGTAAGGAGGAATGGTAGGTGGGAAGCAAATCGATTACGCACTTACCTATGCCTTCATGTGGTGGTGGAATAAATAATAAAAAAATAAAATAAAAATAAAACACGAGTAGGGGAGTAGTCTGTACATACAAGCTGTGTTGTTTGTGGTATGGGGTACATTGGTTTACTTTAAAGTTGGTGCTGCTTTTGTTTGGCATTTTTTTTTCCGTCCAGATGGAGGACTTATACGCCTTGTCTGGATTTTCTTTGTTATCTGTATGTTTGTTGGGGGGCCAGAAGAGCAGATGCGAGATCGGTTGGCAGACAGTTGGGTAGTTAGAGGAGGGCGGCATGTGTTCTCTGACTAGGTGTATGGGGGTTGAGGTGCAGCAAGGTGATATGGGAAATGGAATGTTAGGCATGGTGGGATAAACCGCCGCCTATCTGGGTTATGCATGCAAGGGGTAATGCTTTTGGTTTTGAATGATTAGGGAGCTGATCTCGGACGTTAAGTCAGATCTTTTACGACTTCGTACGGTTGTATAACACTCAGGTGGTGGGGAGATTGTGGCTCAGGATGGGGGGCCTGGTGATCAGGCAAGTAGAGGTGGAAACTAATGTGGGCCTGTAATTGAGGGTGTTTGAATACACCTCTAGGTAGTGGGGATTGTTTTCTGGGCTCTGGGGCTGCAAGATGGGATCCAGCGGGCCCCGGGGGTGTGGGGTAGCCCTTAAGGGTAAGGTGTCATCCTTGCAGGCTGTGGCGGTGTTTTGTTGGTCTTTGACAGTGGCAGTAAACATATGTGATGGAAAGGGGTGGGGGGCTCATCGGTAGTATGTGCCCCTCCGGTGTATTCCAGCGAAAGGTTAGCTGGAATACTGTAATGGTTGCACTGCGGGAAGGGGGTTGTCTCCGAGCTGATTATCCGCTGGAGGCCTATCGTGTAGAAAAAGGTCCTGCAGTGTATTGGTGGAATATGTGTTGGAGTTCAGGGGGTGCCGTCAAAGACCAACAGACTGGAGTTAAACAAGTTGTTACGGAGGTGATATTTTGGGGTGTGGTCTCATCATTTTAGAAGGGTAAGAAATGGGGATGGTGGAGTACAAGTGGTATAGTAGTAAGAGGCAGGTTGGGTACCTCTGAACTACACTGGTCAAGATCTAGTCATTAGAGCAGCAGACAAGGGGGGGGGGGGGGGGGCGGCATTGTTGTCCTGGATAAAACAGATTATTTTCCTGAACTCAATACAATTGTGGGAGATATTGAGACTTATATGCCCCTCCCTGGGGATCCACGGTATAAGTTTAAAAAGGATTTGGAACTAATTGTTAACTCGGGATTTGACTCAGGGGTTCTCAATAAAAAAGAGAAATCCTTTTTAATACCAGTCTCTTCCAGGATCCCGATCATGTATTACCTGCCTAAAATTCATAAGGACCCCGTTCATCCGCCTGGTAGGCCTATTATCAGCGGAATAGATTCCTTGACATCCCGGGCAGGTAAATACATAGACGGGTATCTTCAGCCCTTAGTGAAACTGCTGCCAGCCTATATTAAAGATACGAGACACACTATTAATATACTTAAAGATTGTGATTATAAGGAAGGAGTGTGGATGGTTGCAGCAGATGTTACATCTCTGTATACCATAATTCCACATAAATGGGGGCTGGCAGCCGTTGGCTACTTCTTGGATAAAAATTCAACTCTACCGAGGAAACTAAAGAGATTTATCATGATTCTCTTAGAATATGCTACTATGCATAACTTCTTCTGGCATGCCAATAGATTCTATCTCCAGAGGAGGGGGGTGGCCATGGGGGCCAAATTTATGCCCAGTCTGGCCAACCTCTTCATGGGGAAATGAGAGGAGGACGTCATCTATACCGATAAGAGACCAGAGTTGCCTCAATGATATGACAAATGATATGATATGCCTCAATGACAAAACTCGTGTCTCCTCGCCCATTTCCGGAGTTGGTTAGCGGAATCTGTGTCTCCAGAAGCTCCCTGTGTCCCCGCAGAGGACTGTGTCTGCTTGTCCGGTTGACTCCGCTCATATGGGAGTCCAACCGATCCGGTAAGGACCCTCAGATACTATCTCTGAAAGGATTTGGTTCCTGCTGATCATTGGTGCCGGGGTTCACCTGTATACTGTTTCCATCAGCAGTGTTTATATCAAGGACATTCGATTCACTAATTTTTGGGTTTATCACACGTTAATCTAAAAGAACAATTCAACAGATTGATCTATTTTGATTTGTTTGTATTTTGATTTACTATTCACATTGTGTTTTTCATATATTTATTAGCGCAACTTTATTTTTTATATTACTGCATGCACCGCCCATTCTCGCGCATGCGCAGTAATTAGCACGTAGCGGCACTATAAACTATAGGTTGCCATCACAACGGGCGGCGGCGGCAGAAGGGCCCACCCCGTTGTTATGGCAACCTAGTGAAGTGACATCAGGAGCCGTGGTGTAACTTTTGATTTAAGGTGACCATAGAGACATGGAAATTCAGCTGGTTGAGCAGGGATCGGTCACATTTCCATCCATGTGTGGTCACTGCCAGATAAAATTCATTCCATCAGTGGCTACAGCCAATAGCTTCATCACTGATCTGTGTATTCTGAGAGTGGAGGAGCGCCCCCCATTGTCAGAATACAATAGTGCTCTCTACGTCCTTCCAAATGGTTGCAGCTCCTTCCTATCCTGCAGATTGCTCTGTGATGTCACAGGAAACATGTGACCAGGAAGAAGGAAATAAAGGGCGGGAAAGTGAGGTGAATAGGAGGCTGCAAACAGATCACATGTTATTATGCTGAAGAGATCTCTCCCTCCATCTGTCCATCTTCTTTCATATTATATCCTCTCTGTATAGTCTCCCTGTATACCTCTCTGTATATATGTCTGTATACCCCTCTCTGTATATATGTCTGTATACCTCTCTCTGTATATATGTCTGTATACCCCTCTCTGTATATATGTCTGTATACCCCTCTATGTATATGTCTATATACCCCTTTCTGTATATATGTCTGTATACCTCTGTATATATGTCTGTATACCTCTCTGTATATATGTCAGTATACCCCTCTCTTTATATATGTCTGTATACCCCTCTCTGTATACCCCTCTCTGTATATATGTCTGTATACACCTCTCTGTATATATGTCTGTATACACCTATCTCTGTATATATGGCTGTATACCTCGCTGTATATATGTCTGTATACACCTCTCTCAGTATATATGTCTGTATACCTCTCTCTGTATATATGTCTGTATACCCTCTCTGTATATATGTCTGTATACCTCTCTCTGTATATATGTCTGTATACCCTCTCTGTATATATGTCTGTATACACCTCTCTCTGTATATATGTCTGTATACACCTCTCTGAATATATGTCTGTATACCTCTCTGTATATATGTCTGTATACCCCTCTCTGTATACCTCTCTGTATATATGTCTGTATACCTCTCTCTGTATATATGTCTGCATACCTCTCTCTGTATATATGGCTGTATACACCTCTCTCTGTATATATGGCTGTATACCTCTCTCTGTATATATGGCTGTATACACCTCTCTCTGTATATATGGCTGTATACCTCTCTCTCTATATGTCTGTATACCTCTCTGTATATATGTCTGTATACCCCTCTCTCTGTATATATGTCTGTATACCTCTATCTGTATATATGTCTGTATACCCCTCTCTCTGTATATCTCCTTGTAAACCCCCTCTGTATATCTGTCTGTATACCCCTTTCTCTATATATCTGTCTGTATACCTCTCTCTCTCTGTATATCTATCTCTCTCTGTATATCTGTCTGTATACCTCTCTCTCTGTATATCTCCGTGTATACCTCTCTCTCTGTGTATCTCCGTGTATACCCCTCTCTCTGTATATCTCCCTGTATACCCCTCTCTCTGTATATCTGTCTGTATACCTCTCTCTCTGTATATCTCTCTCTGTCTCTCTCTCTATATATATATCTGTCTGTATTTCCTTCTCTCTGTATAACAGGAAATTGTTCTGAAATACTTGCTGTAATTTTCCTTTCCTGGCCCATCCTCACATCAGCACATAACGGGGTGACACCTCCTCCGGAGCCCCCCATGACCCCCTGTACCTAGCTGAATAAAGGACAGCCCCTCCCCCAACTAGGATGTTGGATAACTTTAGTCTGGGACAGACCACTAGGGGGAGTCCTGTGCTGACACGGGGGATGGGTCAGGAAAGGAAAATTACGGTAAGTATCTGATAACAATTTTCCATTTTCCTGGCCCATCCCCCGGTCAGCACATAACGGGATATACCAGAGATAATATAGGGTGGGAGAGAACACATGAAAAGACACTGAAAATAAAAGAAAAGCTGCGAAAGCCAGAAGGAATTGATCGCTCTTCTCCCAAACTTGCTGGTCATGTATTTAGATTGTAAGGTTGAATGAAGACCACACCAGACCTTTAAGCCTGAACTTACCTATATCTTCCAAGCAATCCTGGCATAACTGCCCCAAAAGGCTGCCACCCCTCTAGTCACATAGGCATAGAAAAGTGTACTTCCTGCATGCCAGTCTAATCACCCGGGTAACCCAAGACTGGAGGACTCCTAAGGGCCTGGTGACTAAATGAAAAGATTGTACACTTTCCTCTTTTCACCAAGTACACTGTCAGTAACTGGACCATGTGTAAGAAAACGGAAGTCTTCCTGCTGGGCACTCAGTGCCTCTCGTGTGACACCTCAGAGGGACGACTTCCCAGTTTTTCTGGAAATTGGATACCACTTTATAATTGAACTTTGGAGATAGACGTGGTATCCCTATCTCTGGTAAAAAAGAACAGAATAAAAAGACACCAAAGCGCCCTTGCTGGAAAGTTTTGCAATCTTCAACATCCTTCTGTGTGAAGTAGTTGGTGTCAGGAGAAGGAGTTTTACCATCAGGTACTTCAATGGAAATGAAACCTATTGGAGCAAAGGGAGCTCTCAGATCCAAGCCCAAGTCCCACAGAGGGAGCCAGGATTTCCCTCAAGGTCATATATAGATTGTCACCTGGAAGAAGCACCCAGTCACTGGCTTTTGTACCCATCTGCAGCCTGTGAAAAGATAAAGTAGAGATCTGTACCTTAAATGGAGTTGTAGGACAGACCAACCTCTAGCGCTGACTGTAAAATGGCAAGGATATTGGCTAGAGCCGGGAACGCAGGAGAGAAAGCTTTTGCTAAGCAAACAAAACAAACTTCTTTCATATCCTCTCATATGTATGCTTCCCAGGCAAGAAGACCAACCTTAAAGCAGAGTTCCACCCGAAAGTGGAACTTCCGCTCACCTGATTCCTCCCCCCCTCCAGTGCCACGAAAGGGCACCTTTCAGGGGGAGGGGGGACAGGATACCTGTCTTTGACAGGTATCTTTGCCCACTTCCGGGAGTCTCAGCCATGGATATTGACTTCACGGCTGGGGCTCCCTCCTCATCCCCGGCCCCCGGGCCAGTAGAAGAGAGGAGAGGGCCTCACGCATGCGCAGTAGGGTTCCCAGCGTGAAGACGAAAGGCTACACTCCCGGGTTCCCATACCTGCAGCAGCACCCGACATCTGATAGAAACATCAGCTGTGGGTGCCAACATTGCTTGACTCCAGGACAGGTAAGTGTTCTATTATTAAAGGTTTTCATTTTTTATTTTTTTTGGGGGGGACACCGCTTTAACTAAGTGGTCCTTCTCCCCACGAAAGGCTTCTTTGCAGGATGTAACAAGAAAAGACTTGGTGTCCCCTTGTCAGGCAATGTAGGCCACTATTGTCTTGTTGTAAACCTTACTCAGCCCCCTTGAAGATCCTGGAAGTCTTGCAATGCTAGAAAAGGCTTCCTTCCATTCAAGATACTTAGGGAGTCTGTGATTCACAGCGCTCCAATGGCCCTTCACTTGTTTCTTCAGATTGTGGACTCCCCAACCCCAGAGACTGGCATCAGAATCATCCGATCTCCTGGGCTGAGAGGCATGCCCCCGAAAGAAGCACAGTGCCGATGTCCAAAGTTCCAGTTCTTGTTGAATTTGTATAGGCACAAAGATTTTCTGATCACTAGACAGCCCAGCTCATAGGTTAAAGAAGACAAATTGAAACGCCCTCATGTGCCACCTAGTCCAAGGTAACACCACTGCCAACAAGATAATCAAAAGGTCTGTGCCAATTATGTAAAAGGCAGACACCTGAACTGGAAGTGACATCTGGCCACTGCAAATCTCACGCACCTCTGGTGCTCAGCACAGAGATTTAAGCTCTATCATTGTGGGGAAAGACCATCCTCCATCAACGAGTGATTTACGCTCTATCATTGTGGGGAAAGACCATCCTCTATCAACGAGTGATTTACGCTCTATCATTGTGGGAAAAGACCATCCTCCATCAACGAGCGATTTACGCTCTATCATTGTGGGAAAAGACCATCCTCCATCAACGAGCGATTTACGCTCTATCATTATGGGAAAAGACTATCCTCCATCAACGAGTGATTTACGCTCTATCATTATGGGAAAAGACCATCCTCCATCAACGAGTGATTTACGCTCTATCATTGTGGGAAAAGACCATCCTCCATCAACGAGCGATTTACGCTCTATCATTATGGGAAAAGACCATCCTCCATCAACGAGTGATTTACGCTCTATCATTGTGGGAAAAGACCATCCTCCATCAACGAGTGATTTACGCTCTATCATTATGGGAAAAGACCATCCTCCATCAACGAGTGATTTACGCTCTATCATTGTGGGGAAAGACCATCCTCCATCAACGAGTGATTTACGCTCTATCATTGTGGGGAAAGACCATCCTCCATCAACGAGTGATTTAAGCTCTATCATTGTGGAAAAGACCATCCTCCATCAACGAGTGATTTACGCTCTATCATTGTGGGAAAGACCATCCTCCATCAACGAGTGATTTACGCTCTATCATTGTGGGGAAAGACCATCCTCCATCAGCGAGTGATTTACGCTCTATCATTCTGGGGAAAGACCATCCTCCATGAACGAGTGATTTATGCTCTATCATTGTGGGGAAAGACCATCCTCCATCAACGAGCAATTTACGCTCTATCATTGTGGGGAAAGACCATCCTCCATCAACGAGTGATTTACGCTCTATCATTGTGGGGAAAGACCATCCTCCATCAACGAGTGATTTACGCTCTATCATTGTGGGAAAAGACCATCCTCCATCAACGAGCGATTTACGCTCTATCATTATGGGGAAAGACTATCCTCCATCAACGAGTGATTTACGCTCTATCATTGTGGGAAAAGACCATCCTCTATCAACGAGTGATTTACGCTCTATCATTGTGGGAAAAGACCATCCTCCATCAACGAGCGATTTACGCTCTATCATTGTGGGAAAAGACCATCCTCCATCAACGAGCGATTTACGCTCTATCATTATGGGAAAAGACTATCCTCCATCAACGAGTGATTTACGCTCTATCATTATGGGAAAAGACCATCCTCCATCAACGAGTGATTTACGCTCTATCATTGTGGGAAAAGACCATCCTCCATCAACGAGTGATTTACGCTCTATCATTATGGGAAAAGACCATCCTCCATCAACGAGTGATTTACGCTCTATCATTGTGGGGAAAGACCATCCTCCATCAACGAGTGATTTACGCTCTATCATTGTGGGGAAAGACCATCCTCCATCAACGAGTGATTTAAGCTCTATCATTGTGGAAAAGACCATCCTCCATCAACGAGTGATTTACGCTCTATCATTGTGGGAAAAGACCATCCTCCATCAACGAGTGATTTACGCTCTATCATTGTGGGGAAAGACCATCCTCCATCAGCGAGTGATTTACGCTCTATCATTCTGGGGAAAGACCATCCTCCATCAACGAGTGATTTACGCTCTATCATTGTGGGGAAAGACCATCCTCCATCAACGAGCGATTTACGCTCTATCATTGTGGGGAAAGACCATCCTCCATCAACGAGTGATTTACGCTCTATCATTGTGGGGAAAGACCATCCTCCATCAACGAGTGATTTACGCTCTATCATTGTGGGAAAAGACCATCCTCCATCAACGAGTGATTTACGCTCTATCATTGTGGGAAAAGACCATCCTCCATCAAAGAGTGATTTACGCTCTATCATTGTGGGGAAAGACCATCCTCCATCAACGAGTGATTTACGCTCTATCATTGTGGGAAAAGACCATCCTCCATCAACGAGTGATTTACGCTCTATCATTGTGGGGAAAGATCATCCTCCATCAACGAGTGATTTACGCTCTATCATTGTGGGAAAAGACCATCCTCTATCAACGAGTGATTTACGCTCTATCATTGTGGGAAAAGACCATCCTCCATCAACGAGCGATTTACGCTCTATCATTGTGGGAAAAGACCATCCTCCATCAACGAGCGATTTACGCTCTATCATTATGGGAAAAGACTATCCTCCATCAACGAGTGATTTACGCTCTATCATTATGGGAAAAGACCATCCTCCATCAACGAGTGATTTACGCTCTATCATTGTGGGAAAAGACCATCCTCCATCAACGAGCGATTTACGCTCTATCATTATGGGAAAAGACCATCCTCCATCAACGAGTGATTTACGCTCTATCATTGTGGGAAAAGACCATCCTCCATCAACGAGTGATTTACGCTCTATCATTATGGGAAAAGACCATCCTCCATCAACGAGTGATTTACGCTCTATCATTGTGGGGAAAGACCATCCTCCATCAACGAGTGATTTACGCTCTATCATTGTGGGGAAAGACCATCCTCCATCAACGAGTGATTTAAGCTCTATCATTGTGGAAAAGACCATCCTCCATCAACGAGTGATTTACGCTCTATCATTGTGGGAAAAGACCATCCTCCATCAACGAGTGATTTACGCTCTATCATTGTGGGGAAAGACCATCCTCCATCAACGAGTGATTTACGCTCTATCATTGTGGGAAAAGACCATCCTCCATCAACGAGCGATTTACGCTCTATCATTATGGGAAAAGACTATCCTCCATCAACGAGTGATTTACGCTCTATCATTGTGGGAAAAGACCATCCTCCATCAACGAGTGATTTACGCTCTATCATTGTGGGGAAAGACCATCCTCCATCAACGAGTGATTTACGCTCTATCATTGTGGGGAAAGACCATCCTCCATCAACGAGTGATTTACGCTCTATCATTGTGGGGAAAGACCATCCTTCATCAACGAGTGATTTACGCTCTATCATTGTGAGGAAATACCATCCTCCATCAACGAGTGATTTACGCTCTATCATTGTGGGGAAAGACCATCCTCCATCAACGAGTGATTTACACTCTATCATTGTGGCGTGGATATTTGCGGCGTACTTTCTGCTATAGCCGCCTTGATAGGACTTATAATTTTTCACAACCCCCATCCTTGTGAGACAACCTGTGTAATTTCATTGCTCTGCCACTGCAGACTGCATGAAGGCCCAAAATGTACCCTGAGCTGGGCGAGACATTTCCTATCTTGCTGGTATAAACGCATGTGCCAATCTCCTGGATCCTGCCCCTTCACAGGGTAAGTGGAAACAACTCCTTTAGAGTGTATTGACCACATGTGTAATGAATGTGACAACCTGTTAGGCGTCGTCATCCTGCTCATGATAAGACAATCGTTGGCGGGTCTTATGTTATTTGGAACGTTTGTGTTCAGGTTTCTTCTCCTAAAATAATGCAAAACACCTAATTTGCATATTTTCCTTGGGCTCTCTTTTAAGAACCATGTCCCACGTCGCCCCTCCTAACTTTGCTAATCTTCTGTGCCACTAACAGGTGTGGCAAGCTCATATTTGTACAAAATATATAGAGAAAAGCGTCTTTCCTCTCACCAAAAAACAGGTACACTGTCTCTTTAAGAGCCCTCTGTCTTCATCCCCTCACTTTAGAGCATCATCAGGTGAGGTCAGGCAGCATTTCCAAAGGCAGACAGCCGACACATTTAGAGTCTTAGATAAAACCAGTCAGACCGTCAAACCCACAGAAGTACACAGCATAGCAGGGGAGCCAGGACAGACATCCAGAGACAGACAGGAGACTCAGAATCTGAGGGAAGTCCTTTACCTGGCAGGACTGCAGAGAGAGAGGAGAAGAGAGAAGACCTCCCAACTGCAGACCTCCAAGATCATATACACCACTGCATGGTGTCTGGTGGTTCCCATCCCATTCTGCCCATCTCCCCGCCCCCTGTGACACCATTCACAGCCGCTCCCAGACTGACAATAAAGCCAGGAGAGCAGTGCGGTGCACTGCATATAAAGACAGGGAAAAAACCCAAAAGGGAGAGGCAATGATGACATTGCAGAGCTCTTATAATACTACACCTGTGCAATATCAATGCTGTTTAAGCATCATTTTGCCCACAGCCTTGGCACAAGGCACCCAGCTTTTAGAAGGATTTACCTTCAGCATTCTGGATCTTCCAACTCCATGAGAGGCTGAACATGGAGGGGGAGGTTCAGCAGGGGGGGTGCAGCAAACAAATTATTTACCAACAGCAATCAATAGGTGGCCTGGAGCAGACCAAAAAATAAGAACATTCTAGTTAGGGGAGGGGCTGTCTTTTATTCAGCTAGGTACAGGTGGTCATGTGGGGCATTGGAGGAGGTGTTAACCCATTATGTGCTTATGTGAGGTGAGCCAGGAAAGAATGATACAGACTCTTCTCTCTATATACAGTATACATCATCCATTTATACATTATCTATATGGAGACTACACAATATACAGACTTCTGATCTATGGTATCAGTGGGGGGATGTTATACACAGATATATATAGAATGATACAGACTCTTCTCTCTATATACAGCATACATCATCCATTTATACATTATCTATATGGAGACTACACAATATACAGACTTCTGATCTATGGTATCAGTGGGGGGGTGTTATACACAGAGATATATAGAATGATACAGACTCTCCTCTCTATATACAGTATACATTATCCATTTATACATTATCTATATGGAGACTACACAATATACAGACTTCTGATCTATGGTATCAGTGGGGGGATGTTATACACAGGGATATATAGAATGATACAGACTCTCCTCTCTATATACAGTATACATCATCCATTTATACATTATCTATATGAATATAGACTTTGTTTATAGCAGTCAGAAGAATGATCGGTGGGGTCTCACCTTGTTAGATCTGCCCATACATCCTCCAATCAGATTGTTTGTACTTCCCGACATTGAAGAGACCTGAAGATAGTTCTAGAAAGGTGAAGAGTCCAATCACAGAAGATTCTGGAAGATAAAACCCGGAACCACGGCACCGAGAGAGTCCAACTTCTTGTACGGTATGAAGATGGAATGTGTGTGAATAAGAAGTTGATGTGAATGTTACGTACAATGACTTCCTAATGCAGGAAGAGGAGGCGGGGGAGGGGGGGTTTCTTCTACTTCCTCTATCGGAGTCTTCTTACACAACTCATTGCTCGGAGCTTCCAACTTCCTCTTTCTATACAGAGATCAGAACAAGTCTAAACCTTCCTCAGGCTGGGTGTATGGGGGAGGGGGGGTAAATGTGGAGCGATATGATTGGAGGATTTCTGAGGGGACAATATGTTGGTATTCAGAAGAATCAGCAGAAAATGTCCAAATATTCATTTCTTCCTCATATAAGAATACAAAGAGGCTCCATCAGAGACGTTCCTCAGACTTTGATGTGATAATCCATCGTCTCCATGTAGACATCCACCATACATAGACTGTCTGGTGGGATTATCTGTGGAGACCTAAACCACCGGTCATCTACCACAGATCCCACCAACAGATTGTACAGACAGACCACGGACAGACCTCCAACACATTGTACAGACAGACCACGGACAGACCTCCACCTTCCACACAAGACTTCTCCTTCTTCAGATCCCACCAACAGATTGTACAGACAGACCACGGACAGACCTCCACCTTCCACACAAGACTTCCCCTTCTTCACACTGAGATGAAGGATCTACAATTCTATAAATCCCCATCAATAAGATCTGATCACAGCGATTGATACGATAGTCCTGTGTCCAGTATTATTGGTGTCTTCCTATGTACAGGATGTGTAGCGGACCTCTGACTTGGACCTCCCATCTGATCCCAGGTTCTGATCCTGTAATAGAGCAAGCAGCCAGGCACGGGGGATTTTCAGGCCCATAAATACATCTTCACTCAGTCCTCAGCAAGGCAGCCATCAGAAACTTTGGGGCCCCTTACACAGCGTTAGGCCTGGGGCCCCGGGCCTTATCACCAACATCCCCCCCAGGGCCGTCCCACTGAATCCGACCACTGGCTGTCCCACCAAGTCCTTCAATCCACCCACTTTTATTATAACACTCTTACAACTTCATGTATGAGAATTAAAAGTGTATTCCAAGTCAGCAGTGCTTGTATTTCTATATATTCAGCAACACGTTGGTCCAATCTAGCAAAGAGACATCCCCATATATTTTCAAATAGAGACAGCTCAATCCAGTGGAGAGACATCCCCAAATATTCAGAAAAGAGACAGCTCAATCCAGCAAAGAGACAGCCCAATCCAGTAGACAGACATCCCCATATATTCAGCCAAGAGACAGCACAATCCAGAAAAGAGACAGCCCAATTCAACAAAGAGACAGCCCAATCCATCAAAGAGACAGCCCAATCCATCAAAGAGACAGCACAATCCAGCAAAGAGACTACCCAATCCAGCAAAGAGACTGCCAAATCCAGCAAAGAGACTGCTCAGTTCAGCAAAGAGACAGCCCAATCCAGCAAAGCAACTGTCCAGTCCAGCAAAGAGACAACCCAATTCATTAAGAAGACTGCTCAGTTATGCAAAGAGACAACCCAATCCATTAAGGAGACTACTCAGTCCAGCAAAGAGACAACCCAATCCATTAATGAGACTGCTCAGTCCAGCAAAGAGACTGCCCAATCCAGTAAAGAGACTGTCCAGTCCAGCAAAGAGACAGCCCAATCCAGCAACAAGACAGCCCAATCCAGCAACAAGACAGCCCAATCCAGTAGAGAGACATCCTCATATATTCAGCAAAGAGCCAGCCCAATCCAGCAAAGAGACTGCCTAGTCCAGCAAAGAGAAAGCCCCGACCACCAAAGAGACACCACAATCCAGAAAAGAGACAGCTCAATCCAGCAGAGATTGCCCAGTTCAGTAAAGAGACTGCCCAATTCAATAAAGAGACTGTCCAGTCCAGCAAAGAGAATGCCCAATCCAGCAAAGAGACTGCCCAATCCAGTAAAAAGACTGCCCAAACCAGCAAAGAGACTGCTCAGTTCAGCAAAGAGACAGCCCAATCCAGCAAAGAGACTGCTCAGTTCAGGAAAGAGACAGCCCAATCCAGCAAAGCTACTGTCCAGTCCAGCAAAGAGACATTCTAGTCCAGCAAAGACTGTTCAGTTCAGCAAGGAGGCAACCCAATCCATTAAGGAGACTGTTCAGTCCAGCAAATAGACTGCCCAATCCAGCAAAGAGACTGCCCAATCCAGAAAAAAGACTGCCCAATCCAGAAAAGCAACTGTCCAGTCCAGCAAAGAGACAGCCCAATCCAGCAATGAGACAGCCCAATCCAGCAAAGAGACAGCCCAATCCAGTAGAGAGACATCCACATATATTCAGCAAAGAGACAGCCCAATCCAGCAAAGAGAAAGCCCAGTCCATCAAAGAGACAGCACAATCCAGCAAAGAGACAGCACAATCCAGCAAAGAGACAGCACCATCCAGCAGAGACTGCCCAGTTCAGTAAAGAGACTGTCCAATACAGCAAAGAGACTACCCAATCCAGTAAAGAGACTGCCCAATCCAGCAAGGGAACTGCTCAGTTCAGCAAAGAGAAAGCCCAATCCAGCAAAGCTACTGTCCAGTCCAGCAGAGACTGCCTAGTCCAGCAAAGACTGCTCAGTTCAGCAAGGAGACAACCCAATCCAGAAAAGCAACTGTCCAGTCCAGCAAAGAGACAACCCAATCCATTAAGGAGACTACTCAGTCCAGCAAAGAGACAATCCAATCCATTAAGAAGACTGCTCAGTTCAGCAAAGAGACAACCCAATCCATTAAGGAGACTACTCAGTCCAGCAAAGAGACAACCCAATTCATTAATGAGACTGCTCAGTCCAGCAAAGAGACTGCCCAATCCAGTAAAGAGACTGTCCAGTCCAACAAAGAGACAGCTCAATCCAGCAACAAGACAGCCCAATCCAGCAACGAGACAGCCCAATCCAGCAACGAGACAGCCCAATCCAGTAGAGAGACATCCCCATATATTCAGCAAAGAGCCAGCCCAATCCAGCAAAGAGACTGCCTAGTCCAGCAAAGGGAAAGCCCCGACCATCAAAGAGACAGCACAATCCAGAAAAGAGACAGCACAATCCAGCAGAGATTGCCCAGTTCAGTAAAGAGACTGCCCAATTCACTAAAGAGACTGTCCAGTCCAGCAAAGAGAATGCCCACTCCAGCAAAGAGACTGCCCAATCCAGTAAAAAGACTGCCCAAACCAGCAAAGAGACTGCTCAGTTCAGCAAAGAGACAGCCCAATCCAGCAAAGAGACTGCTCAGTTCAAGAAAGAGACAGCCCAATCCAGCAAAGCGACTGTCCAGTCCAGCAAAGAGACATTCTAGTCGAGCAAAGACTGTTCAGTTCAGCAAGGAGACAACCCAATCCATTAAGGAGACTGCTCAGTCCAGCAAATAGACTGCCCAATCCAGCAAAGAGACTGCCCAATCCAGTAAAGAGACTGCCCAATCCAGAAAAATGACTGCCTAGTCCAGAAAAGCAACTGTCCAGTCCAGCAAAGAGACAGCCCAATCCAGCAATGAGACAGCCCAATCCAGCAACAAGACAGCCCAATCCAGTAGAGAGACATCCACATATATTCAGCAAAGAGACAGCCCAATCCAGCAAAGAGAAAGCCCAGTCCATCAAAGAGACAGCACAATCCAGCAAAGAGACAGCACAATCCAGCAAAGAGACAGCACCATCCAGCAGAGACTGCCCAGTTCAGTAAAGAGACTGTCCAGTTCAGCAAAGAGACTGCCCAATACAGCAAAGAGACTACCCGATCCAGTTAAGAGACTGCCCAATCCAGCAAGGAAGCTGCTCAGTTCAGCAAAGAGAAAGCCCAATCCAGCAAAGAGGCTGCTCAGTTCAGCAAAGAGACAGCCCAATCCAGCAAAGAGACTGCCTAGTCCAGCAAAGACTGCTCAGTTCAGCAAGGAGACAACCCAAGCCATTAAGGAGACTGCTCAGTGCAGCAAATAGAAGGATTGATACACAATTAAGTCTCCACTTCTAAGCCCTTGTACACACGGTCAGAAATTCAGACGGAAAATGTCCGATCGGACCGCGTTGTCGGATAATCCGACCGTATGTGGGCTCCATCTGACTTTTTCCGTCAGAATGTCCGACCAACAAAGTTTGAGAGCTGGATATAAAATTTTCCGACAACATGATCCGATCGCACTTTGTCCGAACATTTGTAGAGAATTCCAATCGGACAAAGTGCCACGCATGCTCAGATCAAATTATGAGACCAAAGCTATTGGCTACTAGCTGCAACGTAGTTCCGTCGTAACGAACAAAACAATTGGATTTTCCGACAACTTTGTCCGACCGTGTGTATGCAACACCAGTTTCGGACAAAATCCATCGGAAAAAAATCAGACGGATTTTGTTGTCGCAATGTCCGACCGTGTGTACAAGGGATAACAGAGGTTTGAATTGTCCAAAACTGTCTTCTGTCATTTTTACTTTTTTTTACACTTTTTTGGTGACTGGGTAGGGGTACAATGTACCCCGTTACCTATTCACATGGGGGTGGGCAGGATCTGGGGCCCCCATGTTAAAACGGCTTCCAGATTCCAATAAGCCCCCCGCCCGCAGACCACCACAATCACCAGGCAAGGGTTGTGGGGATGAGGCCCTTGTCCCCATCAACATGGGGGCAAGGTGCTTTGGAGGGGATCAGTGGGGGGATGTTATACACAGAGATATATAGAATGATACAGACTCTCCTCTCTATATACAGTATACATCATCCATTTATACATTATCTATATGGAGACTACACAATATACAGACTTCTGATCTATGGTATCAGTGGGGGGATGTTATACACAGAGATATATAGAATGATACAGACTCTCCTCTCTATATACAGTATACATCATCCATTTATACATTATCTATATGGAGACTACACAATATACAGACTTCTGATCTATGGTATCAGTGGGGGGATATTATACACAGAGATATATAGAATGATACAGACTCTCCTCTCTATATACATCATCCATTTATACATTATCTATATGGAAACTACACAATATACAGACTTCTGATCTATGGTATCAGTGGGGGGATGTTATACACAAAGATATATAGAATGATACAGACTCTCCTCTCTATATACATCATCCATTTATACATTATCTATATGGAAACTACACAATATACAGACTTCTGATCTATGGTATCAGTGGGGGGATGTTATACACAGAGATATATAGAATGATACAGACTCTCCTCTCTATATACATCATCCATTTATACATTATCTATATGGAAACTACACAATATACAGACTTCTGATCTATGGTATCAGTGGGGGGATGTTATACACAAAGATATATAGAATGATACAGACTCTCCTCTCTATATACATCATCGATTTATACATTATCTATATGGAAACTACACAATATACAGACTTCTGATCTATGGTATCAGTGGGGGGATGTTATACACAGAGATATATAGAATGATACAGACTCTCCTCTCTATATACATCATCCATTTATACATTATCTATATGGAAACTACACAATATACAGACTTCTGATCTATGGTATCAGTGGGGGGATGTTATACACAAAGATATATAGAATGATACAGACTCTCCTCTCTATATACATCATCCATTTATACATTATCTATATGGAAACTACACAATATACAGACTTCTGATCTATGGTATCAGTGGGGGGATGTTATACACAGAGATATATAGAATGATACAGGCTCTCCTCTCTATATACAGTATACATCATCCAGTTACATAGTAGATGAGGTTGAAAAAAGACACAAGTCCATCAAGTCCAACCTATGTGTGTGATTATATGTCAGTATTACATTGTATATCCCTGTATGTTGCGGTGGTTCAGGTGGTTATCTAATAATTTCTTGAAACCATTGATGCCCCCTGCTGAGACCACCGCCTGTGGAAGGGAATTCCACATCCTTGCCACTCTTACAGTAAAGAACCCTCTACACAGTTTAAGGTTTAACCTCTTTTCTTCTCATTTTAATGAGTGGCCATGTGTCTTGTTAAACTCCCTTCTGTGAAAAAGTTTTCTCCCTATTGTGGGGTCACCAGTCCGGCATTTATATATTGTGGGGTCACCAGGCCGGTATTTATATATTGTGGGGTCACCAGTCCGGTATTTATATATTGTGGGGTCACCAGTCTGGTATTTATATATTGTGGGGTCACCAGTCAGGTATTTATATATTGTGGGGTCACCAGTCTGGTATTTATATATTGTGGGGTCACCAGTCTGGTATTTATATATTGTGGGGTCACCAGTCTGGTATTTATATATTGTGGGGTCACCAGTCCGGTGTTTGTATATTGAGGGGTCACCAGTCCAGTATTTATATATTGTGGGGTCACCAGTCCGGTGTTTGTATATTGAGGGGTCACCAGTCCGGTATTTATATATTGTGGGGTCACCAGTCCGGTATTTATATATTGTGGGGTCACCAGTGCGGTATTTGTATATTGTGGGGTCACCAGTCAGGTATTTATATATTGTGGGGTCACCAGTCTGGTATGTATATATTGTGGGGTCACCAGTCCGGTGTTTGTATATATTGTGAGGTCACCAGTCTGGTATTTATATATTGTGGGGTCACCAGTCAGGTATTTATATATTGTGGGGTCACCAGTCCGGCATTTATATATTGTGGGGTCACCAGTCAGGTATTTATATATTGTGGGGTCACCAGTCCGGTATTTATATATTGTGGGGTCACCAGTCCGGTATTTATATAATGAAATCATATCCTGTCTATTAGGGTAATGAAAGCCGCCCCGATGGATATGAAAGGATATAAGGACTCACTCTTAGTGCACTCCGTCGGTTTTTTTCAAATTTTAAAGGTCAGATAAAAGACAAGAATAAATTTGGCGCTCAGAGGCACAAAATGATAAAAAGCAAATTAACAGTGACTCCACCTCTAGATCGAGTACATGACAATCAGAGTTGGCGTCGGGCGACGTCCATGCATAAGCTCCTCCCCCCGTCTCCAGTATCCACCCGCTCCCAAAGAGAGCGGACCGCTTGGATGTCCTGGTGGAGCATCTCCTCCACCCAAAGAATCCGGGCCTCAGTGTCCTGTTTAGTAGGTAGGGCCTGCAGAAGAGCCCGGACATCCCGGACAAGATGACTCGTCTCCCTCCAGAGCGGGGAAATTGTCACCCCTGACATGACCAGACAGAAGAGTGAAGGAGTCTCTGGTAGAGAATCTGAGGAAGAGCCAGGAGACACAGGTGGGTCCGGCATTAGTTGAGGTCCTAGGCCTGAGCCACGAGGTGCCGCCACAATGATGCCCGGAGAGGTGCGGTACACGCTCTGGAAGAAATGGTGACTATCCCCGTGGGATGTGGGGGAGGGGGTCGCTCTAGCTGATGATCTGGTCCTGTACATTATCACAGCGAGCATGACGGTAAAACAGACGATTATATCCCATAATATGTGGAGATCGGCAGAGGAAGGCCAGGAGGTCACAGAAGACTCGTCTTCACACAGCCTTGTCCAGGCCACGCCCCCAGTCTACAATGTTCTATAGGACCTGGATGTCCCGTCACAGATCAATTATTCAGATCTAAACGTCACACACCAGCGTTTACTTCACATAAAACAGCCCACAGACACTGACCAGAGTTTACAAGCACGGGAATCTGCTGTTCTGATTGGTTATGCAGATTCAAAGATGGAAGTGCCATTACTTGTGAGAGAATATTGGACTTTCAGACATGAAATCGGAATTCAGGATGGCATACTTTACAAGGGGCCAAGGGCAGGGGCGGACTGACAACTCATGGGGCCCCTGGGCAATAGAAGATCATGGGGCCCCCTTGGTCCCCACACTCAAGTCACACCTGCACAGGGAGACATGGGGGGAGGGAGAGCACACAGGGGGACACTGGGGAGGGAGAGCACAATGGGGGACACTGGGAGGGAGAGCACACAGGGGGACACTGGAGAGAGAACACACACAGGGGGACACTGGAGGGAGAATACACACACAGGGGGGCACTAGAGGGAGAATGCACACACACTGGGGGCGCTGGAGGGAGAACACACACACAGAGGGACACTGGAGGGAGAACACACACACACATGAGGACAGGCACACAGGAGGGGATACACACACACAGGGGGGCACTGGAGGGAGAACACACACACACAGGGGGACACTCACACAGGGGGACAGGCACACAGGGGGACACACACACACACACACACACAGAGGGACATGCACACAGGGAGACAGGCACTCAGGGACACACACACAGGGGGACACTGGAGGGAGAACACACACACACACACAGGAGGGACATGCACACAGAGGGACACTCACACAGGGGGACACTCACACAGGGGGACACAGACAGGGGGACACAGACAGGGGGACACAGACAGGGGGACATGCACACAGGGGAACACACACACACAGGGGGACACTGGAGGGAGAACACAGACACAAGGGGTCACTGGAGGGAGAACACACACACATGGGGACACTGGAGGGAGAGCACACACACAGAGGGACACGCACACAGGGAGGACACACACACACACAGGGGGACACTGGAGGGAGAACACACACACAAGGGGACACTGGAGGGAGAGCACACACACACAGAGGGATACGCACACAGGGGGATACGCACACACACAGGGGGACACTGGAGGGAGAACACACACACAAGGGGACACTGGAGGGAGAGCACACACACACAGAGGGATACGCACACAGGGGGATACGCACACACACAGGGGGACACTGGAGGGAGAACACACACACAAGGGGAGACTGGAGGGAGAGCACACACACAGAGGGACACACACACAGAGGGACACACACACAGAGGGACACCGGAGGGAGAGCACACACACACACACAGAGGGACACGCACACAGGGGGACAGGCACACAGAGGGACACACACATAGAGGGACATGCACACAGGGGGACACTCACACGGGGGGACACTCACACGGGGGGACACGCACACGGGGGACAAGCACACGTGGGACACGCACATGCGGGACACAGACAGGGGAACATGCACACAGGGGAAGACACAGGAGGACACACACAGGGGACACACACAGGGGGACACTGTGGGGTGGGGGGACCCAGGGACCATACATCTATACCGCCCCCCATCACTTGTGGCGGCCCTGGTGTCTCAATCTCGGCTTCACTCACCGGATGTCCATAACAATATTTCTAATGGTGATCTGCTCCCCACCGACCCCTCCATTCTTCTCATCCGTCCCAGGTTATGTCACGACGCATACAGTACAAGCACCTGGGATGGACGGGAGGGAAGGAGGGGCCGGCGGGGAGCAGCACGCCGTTAGCACTGCTAAGAACTGGAGCGTCAATCCCTATGAAGCTGCTGCCTGGTGACAGGACTGGACACTGGAGACTGGGCTACGGTTGTCACCTTTTCTTTAAGTCAATCCCAAACACTTTAGTGGCGCAAAGCAATTTTTTTATAGTATAAGCGATACTTATATCTTGTGATTAAATGATATTTCTAATCATATAAAGTTAATCACAAGAGTCGCCCTTTACATCAGAGACCACAGAATTCCCTTTTATACCTGAATCTACAGAGTTCCCTTTTACATCTAATCCACAGAGTTCCCTTTCACTGTAAGGGGGGACTCTGCAGACTCTGATGTAAGGGAGAACTCTGGGGACTCTGACATAAGGGGTGCTCTGGGAAACCTGATTTAAGAGGGAACACTGCAGACCCCGATGGAAGGGGGGACACTATGGCCTCTGGTGTAAAGGGGAACTCTGATTTAAGGGGTGCTCTGAGAACCCTGATTAAGCTTACTATACTCACTCAGAGGCAGGAGAGAGAAGGGGGAGACTTCATTCACAGGCAGGAATGGATGGTGAGCTCACTCACACCTTGGCAGTCAGCACCTCTCATCCAGATGTATCTGCGACTGCTGGGCTTCAAATTTCCTGACCCCGCTTTCCTTTTTTTGAGGCACAGTGCCGGGGATTGGAGTGTGGGCAGACACAAAGGGGTAGGGGGCAGAAGAGGAGCAGATTGAGCCCTCTCTCCTCTCCCGCCAGTGGGGGGGGGGGGGGCAGAGAAGGGGGTTGTTAGTGCTGGCTTTAGGCAGTGGGAAAGAGTGTAACCAGACACTCTTGGCTTAGACAACAGCAGCCAGCAACCCTGCTGGGAAGCCATAGTCCGGTCTAAATAATGTGTCCGGGTTATAATAATAATAATGTGTCTGGTGGTCTGAAACCCGAACACATGATCCAAAACCCAAACTGTCCAGGTGAGTCCTGGACAGGTGGCAACCCTAGACTGGGCACCTCTGTTCAGAGAGATGTTCCTCACTCATATCTTGTGGATGTGGAAGACAATCTCTACCGCCTCAATCGAGTGGACCTTCGAGTGGCAGACCAACTCACAGCACAAGCCTATGAGCATCCTGTACATGATCCTCCTGAGGCACTCAATGCCTCTAGACCTAGAATGTCCTGTGTCCTACAATGTCCCTTGTCCTACAATGTCCCTAGACCTACAAGGCCCCTTGTCCTACAATGTCCCTAGACCTACAAGGCCCCTAGTCCTACAATGCTCCTTGTCCTACAATGTCCCTAGACCTACAAGGCCCCTAGTCCTACAATGCCCCTAGTCCTACAATGACCCTTGTCCTACAATGTCCCTAGACCTACAAGGCCCCTAGTCCTACAATGCCCCTTGTCCTACAATGTCCCTAGACCTACAAGGCCCCTAGTCCTACAATGCTCTATGTCCTACAATGTCCCTAGACCTACAAGGCCCCTAGTCCTACAATGCCCCTTGTCCTACAATGTCCCTAGACCTACAAGGCCCCTTGTCCTACAATGTCCCTAGACCTACAAGGCCCCTTGTCCTACAATGTCCCTAGACCTACAAGGCCCCTTGTCCTACAATGTCCCTTGTCCTTCAATGTCCCATGTCCTACTGGACCATGTAAGTGTAGCGGTGACACTTTGGACAAAGTATCATTCATGTACAAATTTAGTTTTTGCCTCAGAACAGTAGAGGGGTTCTGAGGGTTAATTATGTAGGTTAAACTGTGACATCAGTTTGGCTGGACTGTGTTAGGGTTCTGCCTGGTCATGTGTATAGTGAGGTTCACATGACAGGCCAGAACCAGGCCTGGTTGGACGTATTGGGTATCAGCTTCCTCGGAGCCAATCAGTGGGTGTGCCGGGCCCCACTGAGGAGTCTGGGGAGGGGTACTTAAAATGTTGAAGTCACGTGTTCCGGGTTGTTCGTTCGCGAGGCCCTAGTGGTCTGTTCCCAATTCTGGACCGGAGTAGCCCCGCAAGGGGTCCCGGTCATGGGAGCGCTCGTTGCTCTGCAACATGCTTCAATTGGGAAACCTCAATAGACCCGCCTGGTCTGGGGTAAGGATCCATCTGTTCCCGAGTCTCGGAACCGGCTGGTCCGAGGCGCAGTAACTGAGGGAGGATTCAAGGCTTCCGGATGAGCTCTCGGTTTGGAGGGGCACTGCAGCTCGTGTAAGAGACCGGGGGAGGACTCTTCGGAGGAGGGTCAAGAAGCTGGCATCCTGAGAAGTGCCTGGTTGCTGAGTTGTGAAGGGCACTGACAAATTCACACTTTTTCCAGTACTGTCAAGGAGACAGAGAACGTTCCAGGTACTGAGGAAAAAGTAGTTCCTGTTCACTTTCAGTTACTACTTGTTCAAGGTCAGAGATTTCACAAGTTCTGAATCAAAGCGCTGATTGCCATAATCTCTGGCTAGAGATTTGTTCAGCCTTGAAGCGCTCAGCTGCGAGTGGCTACTCTCTGGGTGGGACTAGAGACTTTGTTGTATTTGCAGTTCAAGGTGCCTGAGTTTCTTCACCCTTGCCCTCTGTTCCCATACGAGACTGCGTTTATTGGATGTTACCCCTGCAAAATAAAACCTTTCTAAAGGACTTTTATGGTGTGAGCGTCTAAGGTTGTTGGGTATCAACCCTGGTAACCCCTAGACGTGGAAGAACCAGCCAAGCGGAGGTACCCGGTAAGCCCAAAAGTCAAGGCCGCCCTGCCAAGGGTTATGGCTGCTACATAAGCAAGGCAGAGACAATACATTGGTCATATCTGAAGGATACAATGAGGATGACATAATGAATCCACATATACCAGTAAGTTCTTCTGTACCAAACACACCAGCCAGGAAAGAGAGCAGCTCGTCAACACCTTCTGGAGCTGAACAGCATTCCCCAGGAAATCACTGTGGCCTTGTGCAGCGTTCGAGTTTCAAGACCACCAAATAGACTCATCTGTAATGTATCTACCAGTAACACAGCGTGTTATGTCTGAGACTGGTCACAATCTGTTTTTAGGTTGTTTACACATTTTTAGATTGAATGTAAAAAATAGGGAGATGTTATGGAGTTCTTATAGAAATACAGGGACTCTATGGTAATATACTCTATGGTAATATACTCTATGGTAATATACTCCATGGTAATATACTCTATGGTAATATTGCATTGCTTGTACTTCCTATTTGCTGTTCCTGTTATATAGTTCAATATGTCTCCTCAAACAGCTTGCAGTGTCTTCATTTCTATACTGTAAAGCGCTGTGTAAACTGTTGGCGCTATATAAATCCTGTATAATAATAATAATAATAATAATAATAATAATAATAATACTTGAAACAGCCGTGTTCACTCTACGAGATGTTTCTTCAGCTGCAGTTCCTCTGAGCTCCACAAGGTGGTGATCTCACCTCTACCCAGTAAAAAAAGTCTCTATGGAATATAGACAGGAAGTGATGTCAGATACAGACAGGAAGTGATGTCAGACATTCCATTTGGAAGGACGTAGAGAGGACACCTTGCTGGATCTGGTGGCAGAGGAGGTAATATGTAGATTAACCCCTTCAGGGGGATCAGTTGATGATGAATATATCTTCCTTCCAAATCTGTCCATACATGGTTCAGTTTTATCGTTCATCCGGCGAAATGAGAGGTAAAAACTGAAGTGATTCCCCCATCCACACATTGGAGGGGGATGGGGGAATCCTCCCCGCTGCACTATTGTATTCTGACAATGGGGAGCGCTCCTCCGCTCTCAGAATACACAGATCAGTGATGGAGCTATTGACTGCAGTCTTTGATTGAGTGACTTTTATCCGGCAGCGGCGCTGAATTTCCATGTCTCTATGGTCACCATAAGTGTATTCTTCCCCTCAACCTCATCTCCTTCATTATGTAAGTCATGCTGAGATCATCTCCCATTGGCTGAGCAATATTCTCATTTGTCTCTGAGCTCCTTCTTGCTATTCCTCGTCCTGCCTGTTGTTTCCTTGGATTGATTTTCTGTGTAGTGACCCCGGCTTCATCTCTTGGATGCGCTCGTCTGTTGCTTGTCCTGACCTTTATCCTGATTCCTGGATCTCCTCCTCATCTCTCCTCCATATCCTCTTACACAGCTTTTCTCCACACCTGCAGTGATCCTGGGGGGTGGAAACTTGGCACCAGCACTCAGCAAAATCCATCCCCATCATTAGGAGCTCTGGAGAAAAAAGGGACCCCTGTCCTACTCCCCACGGTGATCCCCTGTCCTCCTCCCCACGGCGTCCCTCTCTGTCCTCCTCCCCGCGCCGTCCCTCTCTGTCCTCCTCCCCGCGCCGTCCCTCTCTGTCCTCCTCCCCGCAGCGTCCTCCTCCCTACGGTGATCCCCTGCCCTCCTCCCCACGGCGTCCCTCTCTGCCCTCCTCCCCTCGCCGCATCCCTCTCTGTCCTCCCATGAAGATGACAGGGCAGGTTTTAAAAAGGAAGGGGTGTGGCCGTGACAGGAAGGGGTGGGTCATGTTTAAATTAGGGGGTGTGGTAAGTTTAGTCAGGCCTAGGGCAGCACAAAACCTAAATACACCATTGAATAATAAAGGTGAATGATAGAAGGTGATGTCCATAGAGTATAATGGGAAGGAAAATATAAAGTCATTTGCAGAGAAATCTGAGAAGCTCAGCAATTTGCCCTTTCCCACAGGTCTTCCTCCAGTAGAGTAGTAGAGTAGGTAGTGACACTGACAGACAGGATGCCCTATTGCCCCCCCCCCCCCAAAATCACATCCCTCTTCGACTTCAGCCTGCAGGATCCTCCTCAGCTCTGATGTTCACATACACAGGCCGGGAGGAAGAGCGGGGGAGGAGGCAGAAGCGGGACACTTGTCCTACAGGGTCTGTAATAACAACTGACTTTTAATAATCAGACAGTCGCCTGTCCCGTGGTCCAGCGATGCCGGCGTATGAAGCCTCGCTCCTCTCCCCCTCCTCTCTGCACCGCCAGCATTCTACCTGTGGGCGCCTGGCTGGATTCACACTGCGTGCTGTGAATGGGCGGGGCAATCTTCTGTGACCTATAATGTGTCCCAGAAGATTGCAGGGAGGGAGGGGGATTGGTGATCTTCCTTCTGGCACCGCGGCATCTGGGGAGGATGTGGGAGCTGGGTGCCCGTAAAAGCTGGGTACTCGCTCCACCCCCCCCCCCCCCCCCAAAGAATGACATGCCAAATATGGCATTTCAGGGGGTCACCTGCACTTACTGTTTCTGAGGTGCTCCGTGTCCTCTAGAATGGCTGTTATAGGGGTTGTAATTCCTCGTGTTCTTTCACCTTAATGCATCCTATGGCAGTGACCTGAGCCCTGGAATTTGCCCCTGGCGCTGTCTCTCTGCCCGGTATTCTCGACTCTTGATTGGATAGACTAATAGCAGCGGACTTATCAAAAGAGGTTGTAAACCCTCGTGTTTCACATCCTATGCATTAAGGTGAAAAAACTTCTGACACTGACTGCCCCCCCCCACCCCCGTTTTACTCACCTGAGCCCGTTCGTTCCCTCGGCAGAGACGCCCTGTACATCTCTGCCCGGTGTTCTCGGCTATTGATTGGATAGACTGATACCAGTGCAGCCATTGGCTCCTGCTTCTGTCAATCAAATCCAATGACGTGGGCATCTGGGGGGCGGGGCCGAGTCATACATACATTTTTTTTAAATGAACAAAGCTTTACAATCAGTTTAAGTTCTTATCCTGCAGTATATTATCTTGGTAGTGGTCATATATTTATTATACAATGTATTGTTTACTGTTGTTGCCAGTTTTCTACATATCATACTATTCTTCTACACTGACCTCACAGCTCCTCCTCCCAATGTCCCTCCATCCAGAGTCTATATGTCCTGTGACATCACACTGACCTCACAGCTCCTCCTCCCAATGTCACTCCATCCAGAGTCTATATGTCCTGTGACATCACACTGACCTCACAGCTCCTCCTCCCAATGTCCCTCCATCCAGAGTCTATATGTCCTATGACATCACACTGACCTCACAACTCCTCCTCCCAATGTCCCTCCATCCAGAGTCTATATGTCCTGTGACATCGCACTGACCTCACAGCTCCTCCTCCCAATGTCCCTCCATCCAGAGTCTATATGTCCTGTGACATCACACTGACCTCACAGCTCCTCCTCCCAATGTCCCTCCATCCAGAGTCTATATGTCCTATGACATCACACTGACCTCACAGCTCCTCCTCCCAATGTCCCTCAATCCAGAGTCTATATGTCCTATGACATCACACTGACCTCACAGCTCCTCCTCCCAATGTCCCTCCATCCAGAGTCTATATGTCCTATGACATCACACTGACCTCACAGCTCCTCCTCCCAATGTCCCTCAATCCAGTTATTTTTTTCTCTGATGCTCTTATTCCCCATACACATGATCAGAAATTCCATCAGAAAAAACTTGGATGGTTTTTCTGATGGAATTCTGCTTAAAGTGTTTGTAAACCCCTACAAACCACTTTGACCTACAGGTGAGCCTAGATTAAGGCTTATGTGTAGGTCCAAGAAATATCTCCTAAACCTACACGGTTGAGGAGATATTTACAAAAATACAGTCACCGTTGTCTACGGCGCATGTGCCATAGACAGTGGCGCACTGGGAATGCCACCACTAACGGCGATATGCCGTTAGTGGTGGCTCCCGTGCGCATGCTTGGGAGTGATGTCATCGCTGCTCTGGCGCTGTGAGTGGCTGGAGCAGCGATACCCGGAAGAAGGATGCTCCGTGCTACAGGGGACATCGGTGACATGGCTGGCTCCTGTGTCAGGTAAGTGACACATAATGGGCTACTATGCAAAGCGATGCGATGATATGTGAGGTGATGATATGCGATGTGATGCGATGTGTAGTAGCTCATTATGCTTTACCTTTACAGGGAGACAAAGAAGAATTAAACTCATCAGGATTTACTTCCTCTTTAAGCTTGCCTTGCATACACACGGTCACACAAAAGTTCTCTGAACTTTCGACCATCAAGAACGCGGTGATGTACAACACTACGATGAGCCGAGAAAGTTCAATGCTTCTGAGCATGCATCAAATTGTTTCCGAGCATGTGTGATTTTTGCGCATCCGAATTGCATACAGACTAATGCGTTTTCAGATAGGAACTTTTTCCGACTGAAAAAATAGAGACCCTGCTCTCAATCTTTTGCTGGCTGGAATTCTGCCAGCAAAAGTCTGATGGAGCGTACACACGGTCAGAATTTTTGACCAAAAGCTCACATCCGCCTTTGGCTGGCAGAATTTCTGATTGTGTGTGCGGGGCATTAGGATGTGGGCGGAGTCTTGGCATCCTCACTAGCAAAGTGGGACTGTTGGTCCTGCATTGTATATAATGATGTCAGAATGCCTGCAACAAGGATTTATCCTGCATAGTGTGGGGGTTCTGTGTGGGAAAATCATATCTCATTCTGAAGTGGGGCTTTAATAAAATGGAGACCTGAATGGAGAGGTGAGGAGGATTCTGGGAATATCATTTGATTTTACTATTTGTGTTCAGATCTAGAGTTTTCCTCCTGTGAAGTCTGGAGATCATATGACCATCACATTGCCTCCACCTCCCTCCCTGATAGAATAGAGAAATACAAAGAAGATTCTAGAAGTCACCAGAGAGATGATGGAGGAGAGGTGAGGAGGATTCTGGGAATTCTGGGACATTATCCAGTAACAGACAAGGGATGTGTCTGGATGGTGACTGTATCATTGTGTGTGTCAGGTTCCTATAAGGTGTCAGGATGTCACTGTCTATTTCTCCATGGAGGAGTGGGAGTATTTAGAAGGACACAAGGATCTCTACAAGGACGTCATGATGGACAATCAGCCGCCCCTCACATCACCGGGTAAGAGGAGACTTTATTGTAAAGGAGAGAGCAGTACGGAGGCTCCACCTAGATCCCCCATCATCTGATAAACACATAGAAACAATGTATTCAGTCAGTGTGTGTGTTTCCTACAGATGGATCCAGTAATGGGAACCCACCAGAGAGATGTCCCCGTCCTCTGTATTCCCGGGATTCCACACAGGAAGGTCACACCATCCCCCACCATCATCAGGTAGGTGAGTGAAAATTATTGGTAGTTCTGATTTATACACAGCATGATTGTTACAATGAATGTTTATTATATATTCAGAGTGGAAATCTCGGGGATGATAATATTGATGTTAAAGAAGAGTATAAAGAGGAGGATGAGGAGTATGGAGTGATGGAGGAGATTTCAGAAGGACACAAGGATATGATGGAGCCACCAAATACCAGGAACCCACCAGAGAGATGTCCCCGTCCTCTGTATTCCCGGGATTCCACACAGGAAGATCACACCATCCCCCACCATCATCAGGTAGATGAGGAACAATCACTGATAGTATCATTAGGATCTGTACATTATCTGCATTGTTACCATTGATGTCATTTTTATTATATATTCAGAGTGGAAACCTGAGAGATTCTAAAGTTGATGCTCAAGAAGAGTTTAAAATGGCGGATGAGCAGTATAGGGCGATGAAGGAGTTTTTTGAAGGAAACGCGGATCTGTATAAGGATTTCATGATGGAGCCACATAATACCAGGAACCCACCAGAGAGATGTCCCCGTCCTCTGTATTCCCGGGATTCCACACAGGAAGATCACACCATCCCCCACTGTTACAAGGTTGGTGGGATGGAGGTTATCAAACACACTTATAGAGACAATGGGGCTGATTTACAAAGCATTTGCGCTATGAGTTGCGGCGCACACCGACGCGCAACAGCCGTTTTCGTATTCACAAAGCATTTTCACCTGTAACACAGCGCAATTTACTATGAGCATGCCGGTGCACGGGCGGCCGCGATCTGTGCGCCGCTATAGACCTGGCGCACGGCATCTTCAACTCAGAAACTCAGAATTAAAAGAAGCTGGAAGTGCGAATATTATGGGGTGATGTGAGGAAGTATAGATATGACTGTCCAAGTAACAAATATGCCCAAAATAGAACGGAAAAGTAACTTTCTCTGAACAAGCTTGCTGCGCCTGCAAATACACTTGGAACTGCGCTAGGTCAATTTATACACTGCGCATGCGCAAGCGGCATTTGCGCCCGTTCAAGTGCTCTGGTTCACTGCGCCGGCAAAATCTTAGTAAATGTCAAGCCATGTAGGTTTATTTGAATAAGTTGAACAGGCGCACCTCTCAGCTTGACTTTTTTTTTATTTTTTGCGCTGGTTCACTTCTATGGGTTTTTTTAGGCTATTTGCACACAACTCATGTTAGGATTAAGAAAAAGAAATAAGAAAAAAAAATGCGTGGGGGTCCCCTGAAATTCCATACCAGGCTCTTCAGGTCTGGTATGGATATTAAGGGGAACCCCGTGCCCCAAAAAAATGGCGTGGGGGTCCCCCTCAAAATCCATACCAGATCCTTATCCGAGCACGCAACCTGGCAGGCCGCAGGAAAAGAGGGGGGGCGAGAGAGCGCCCCCCTCCTGAACCATACCAGGCCACATGCCCTCAACATTGGGAGGATGCTTTGGGGTCCCCCCCAAATCACCTTGTCCCCATGTTGATGAGGACAAGGGCCTCATCCCCACAACCCTGGCCGGTGGTTGTGGGAGTCTGTGAGCGGGGGGCTTATCAGAATCTGGAAGCCCCAAGGGGACCCCCAGATCCCGGCTTCCCCCCTGTGTGAAATGGTACCCCTACCATTTCACCAAAAAAGTGACAAAAGTGTAAAAAAATGACAAGAGACAGTTCCTTTATTAAAGTCTTCTTTCATCTTCTTTCTTCTGGTCTTCCTTCTTCATTTCTTCATCCTTCGGTTTCTTCCTCCGATCCGCTTCTTCTTGCTCTGGTGTTCTCGTCTGGCATCTTCCTCCACAGCGTCTCTCTTCGTTCTCAGGCCGCTCCGTGCAATGGGAGGCTCCCGCTGTGTGACGCTTCTCTTCTACTGACAGGTCTTATATAAAGGAGGGCGGTGCCATCCGGTGACTCCACCCCCCTCTTCTGAAAGAAGACTTTAATAAAGGAATTGTCAAAAACTGTCTCTTGTCATTTATAACACTTTTGTCACTTTTTTGGTGAAATGGTAGGGTACCCTTACCATTTCACACGGGGTGAGGCCGGGATCTGGGGGTCTCCTTGCTAAAGGGGGCTTCCAGATTCCGATAAGCAAGGGTTGTGGGGATGAGGTCCTTGTCCTCATCAACATGGGGATACAGTGTTTTGGGGAGGACCCCAAAGCATCCTCCCAATGTTGAGGGCATGTGGCCTGGTACGGCTCAGGAGGGGGGGGCGCTTTCTCATCCCCCCTCTTTTCCTGTGGCCTGCCAGGTTGCGTGCTCGGATAAGGGTCTGGTATGGATTTTGAGGGGGACCCCCACACCCTTTTGTTTTTTGTGTGTGGGGTTCCCCTTAATATCCATGCCAGACCTGAAGCGCCTGGTATGCTCTTGGAGGGGAACCTGTGCTGTTTTTTTTTATTTTTTTTTTATTAAAGTCACCTGGCCTAGGGGCGACTTAATGTTGTGTTGTAAGTCGCCCCAAATCGCACTGTGATTCACTCAAGTTGTGTCCAAGTTGCCTCCCAAAGTCGCTCTGGAAGTCGTGTTGCCCCTGTGTGAATGGACTGTTAATGATACGGCGCGCGCTATTATGAATTGCACCGGCATATTATGTGTTGTGCTTATGTGTGCGCCGCTTCATACGCTCAGTTGATCATTTATCTGGCGCACAAATGGCGGTGTGAACCGGCGCAGCGCATTCATCTTAGTAAATCAGCCCCAATGTGTGGATTTTCTATGTGATGTCACAATAATGAATCTTCTATCTTACAGATGATATTCTCTCTCATTTTCTTGGTTTAGAGTGGAGATCCAATGGATATAGAATTTGAGGTGAAATCAGAAGAAGAAGAGAGGTATGTGAGGGATGATCAGCAGTCTATGGAGGAGGATGGAATAACGGGGACATTTATAGAGGAGGACACTCCTACAGAGATCAGCACAGGTGGGTCATTAACACTAAATCCATTCCTCCACCCATACTGCTCACTGATTGGTCCAGAGTAGGGCGGGGGCTGGGTGATATCAGCCTGTAATCCCCTGGTCACTTTCCTGAGCTGTGTTCCCCGTCCTGTATTCCTGGATTTCTCTCCGATAATCTTCCTTCTCTGTGCTGCCGACACAATTTATGTCTCTAGACTGGATTTATGGAGATTCTGGGGATCAGCTGGCAGCACAATGTTCATTTTCCCCATAGAGGTTACTAGATCTAGGCACCTGGGGTATGTGATTTGGGTCTTCTGCCCCATACCCGGGTATGACAAGATCTCTGACAGAACAATCCCCCCAGGATTACTTGCTCTGTTGTCTGCTGGCTGTGCCGGGTGGAGGGATATGTCTGTATAGTCTCAGACCCAAGTCACTGAGTGCAGTCTCAGGAGATGGGAGGCAGCGGTGTGGGACCTCTGCAACTTGTCTCATGTAATCATTTCATCTTCCACTGATTACTGAATACCAATATTATGAGTCCTGACCCTTACACTGTATACTTTATATTCTACATTACATACTCCTGACCCCTGCACTATATACTCTATGTTGTACATTACATCATTCTGATACTATATAGTCCTATCTGTTGTATCTCATACAATATGTTGCACATTACATAGTCCTGACTTCTGCTCTCTCCCCTCCCCCCACTGCTATATATACACATAATATGTATTCTCTTTTGTTACACCCATTTCCTACCAGCTGGACATTTTATATCTGATGATCTGATTGGAGCACAGCAGGAACCAATTAGCTGATGTCTAGTAATAATCTTTGTATTTCTATTTTAGAAGATGGACGAGAGATGAGGAAAATTTCAGAGGATTGTCTCACTTTGTCTCCAGACTGTAAAGTAGAAGATGAGGACATCACACAGTATAGTCCAGGAGAAAACCCGACTACCTCAAATGTCCATCCGGCACCACACAGTGTAGATGGACCATCGTATTCCTCTTATCCTGAGGAACCTCAGACTGTGAGGGACGGTGCCGTCCTTCCAACAGAGAAGAGCTTTTCCTGTACTGAGTGCGGGAAGTGTTTCCGTTATAAATCTTATCTTAATAGGCATAAAAGATCTCACACAGGGGAGAAGCCGTATTCCTGTACTGAGTGCGGGAAGTGTTTCCCTTCTAAATCCAAACTTAATGAGCATAAAAGATCTCACACGGGGGAGAAGCCGTATTCCTGTCCTGAATGCGGGAAATGTTTTTCACAGAAGTCCACTCTTAGCATACATCAGAGATCTCACACGGGAGAGAAGCCGTTTTCCTGTCCTGAGTGCAGGAAATGTTTTTCACAGAAGTTTTGTCTTGAAACACATCAGAAATCTCACACAGGGGAGAAGCCGTATTCCTGTCCTGAGTGTGGGAAATGTTATACACAGAAGTCCAATCTTAACACACATCAGAGATCTCACACAGGGGAGAAGCCATTTTGTTGTCCTGAGTGCAGGAAATGTTTTTCAAGAAAGTCCCATCTTTACAGACATCAGAGATCTCACACAGAGGAGAAGCCGTATTCTTGTTCTGAGTGCGGGAAATGTTTTTCACGAAAGTCCCATCTTTACACACATCAGAGATCTCACACAGGAGAGAAGCCGTATTCCTGTCCTGAGTGTGGGAAATGTTTTTCACAGCAGTCCCAACTTTTCACACATCAGAGATCTCACACAGGAGAGAAGCCGTATTCCTGTCCTGAGTGTGGGAAATGTTTTTCACAGAAGTCCCGACTTTTCACACATCAGAGATCTCACACGGGGGAGAAGCCATATTCCTGTCCTGAGTGCGGGAAATGTTTTTCAGTGGAGTCCAATCTTTACAGACATCAGAGATCTCACACGGGGGAGAAGCCGTATTCCTGTCCTGAGTGCGGGAAATGTTTTTCATTGGAGTCTAATCTTTACAGACATCAGAGATCTCACACGGGGGAGAAGCCGTATTCCTGTCCTGAGTGCGGGAAATGTTTTTCACGGAAGTCCAGTCTTTACACACATCAGAGATCTCACACGGGGGAGAAGCCATATTCCTGTCCTGAGTGAGGGAATTGTTCCTCACTGAAGTCCTGTCTTCCTGTACATCGGGGATCCCACACAACCCTCGAGATGTATTAGTGCCTTGAGTGCGGGAAATGTCTTCTATATGAATGTTGCTGGACATCACAGCTCTCATGTGGGGAAGAAGCACCCCCTGATATACACCTCAGATATACTCCATGGCTGATCTTCATCATGGAAGAAACAGTTGATAAGGAGATCAGAGATCACCAAAGACATGGATGAAGTGTTGTACCGTGTCGGCCATTGATAGCAGGAGAAAAATAAAAATGGTGTCATTACTTTTCATTGATTGTGAAATTTTACACCACAAAATGTACTCAAACACTTTAAGGGCTATTTTTAAAATTAAAAACAAAACTATTTGTTTAAGGGACTAAATTGGGGTCCAAATCTTCTCATCTCTTATGACAATCTCCTCGTCTCTTATGACAATCTCCTTGTTCTAATAAAATAAAAAATAATTTTAACCAAAACTGTATATAAATCTGAGGTGCTTTTAGGAATGTCGGGGAATTGTATATCTTGGGTGTTCAGTACAAGCGCATGCTGAGCATGCAAATCACGCTCCGGTGTCCACTTCATTAAATGAAAAGTTCACCTTATATAAACAATTATAAATGCACATTTTCTTTAGGTAAAGAAATTTTTTATTTGCTATTTTTGTAGGAGCCTGGAAAGCATTGCAGCCATGATGTGGTGATGGCTGGTGCTATGCAGGACTCCTGCAGACTGTCCGTGTAATCTGTCTGCCTGTACATTATACGGGAAGGCAGTTACAGTGACAGGAAGAACCAATCATCTACCAGAGAGCTCAGCAGAGGTGTGGGAGTTCATTGAATACTACAAGCCGACATCGGCAATGGACAGAACTCTGTGAATGAATGGCATGGCCGCGCTCTTTTCATAAAGTGACAGCCGGTACAGGGAACTTCTCCCCGCACTGCTGTCACACAGAGGACTCGGATCGCTGAGCTGCTGCAGGAACATGTAACATCTTCCCGAAGGAGAATGTTTCCTTTAACCCTTTCACTGCATTTTTTTATTTTTTTGCACACATTTAAAAAAAAAAATCTTTATCATACATCACGGGACACAGAGCCTTAAGTAATTACTTAATGGGTTATAGGCCACCTTCAGGTGTTGACACTAGTAAATCTAATCAAAGGAAGTTCACTCCCTATATAACCCCTCCTCCTTCCAGGAGCACATCAGTTTTTTCACCAGTGTCTAAGGTGTTGGTCACGAGTGAAGGAGGAGCTCCAGGAGGGATCCATGCTGGATTTAAATTCCTCCATAAAAAGAAGACAGCTAAATGCAGCCCGACGTGATGGGTGAAGGTTGGATTTTCTGTTAAGCAAAATCCTGCAGCAAGGATAAAGTAAGGGAAGAAACTTGGGTATTAAAAACATTTGTGTTTCTTCCATTAAAGGATAAAATGTTGTCATGCCTTGAAATCTCCACCAAATGGAGTCTATGCACATACCTTACTCCTCACTGTTAGCTCAGTCTGTGTCTGGCTGCACAGTGTGTGGAGGGAGATTTGAAAGATAAAGAATTCTGCAAAAAATGTCTTCCTTTTCTTACATCAGGGGACACAGAGCCATAGTAATAACTATGTGGGTTATATCAGCGTATCAGGTGCTGGACACTGGCATGTCCCTTAAGAGGTGAACTTCCCCCATATAACCCCTCCCACTACTGGGAGTCCTCAGTTTTTTTGCCAGTGTCTAATAAGCCTATGGCTTATAAGGTTGGGCACATGTAGGGATGTGTGTACTGAGCTCCACGGGCAGTAGTCCTTTGATGAGAGCCAGCCATCCTGACCGCATTCGTTCTGTCTCTGTAATGGACTAAATGAATGGTACCCAGGCCTCATCATCCGAAGACACGAGGTTTTGCTTGCAAATGCTTTAAGAGTTGGACACTGGGATCCAGTACTTTTTGGTAGTAAGGCCAATAAAAGTTTACTGCCAGGGTCTTCTCGCAGGTCCAGGATTGTGGGAGAACCTGAGTGTTCCCCAGTTCCTGAAGGTTTCCTTTTAAGGGTCTCGGAGCCTACCGTGAAGGGTGAAGATTGTTTTTTTTTTTCCGTTATAAACATTTTATTGAGATTTGAAAAGCATAACAGGAATAAACACTTGCGGACGCAGCCGCTAAATGCCTTGTACATCAGAAAACAAAGATTGTACGGTTTGGTTAAGCATATTTATAACAGTAAGACTAGCAATTTAAACTTAGCATGAAATTCGATAGTTAGTCCAAAGTGTCTACATGTTCATAATAGTATCATCATTTACACCTGGATTAATTTTGATTGCGAATTTTGGGGTTGAATAAATGAAAGTTTGCTTATGAGTTATCAATGGTCAAACAAAATGACATGGAGCTTAGTAGTTGATGGGGTTTGTTGTTAACATATTTTATCTGTGTGGTATTTGTAGTATTTGTATAAAAAGAGCATTAAGTATCCATTGTGCTATGTCTATTGGGGAAAGGGTATGAACTGTTGAGCCTAGCTTGCGTCGTTGCTATCTAGTTTCTCCAGGGGGTCACCACAGCTCCCACTATTAGGTTATGTGAATATATTACTGTATTCGTCTGTTGTACGGAAATGTAGCCAGCATGACCAAACTTGAATATATTTGAAAGGGGTGTCTCTAGCCTGGTGAATTAATTCCTCCATTTCTGTGGTTTTGTTAATGCGTCGAAACCAGTCTTTTAAAGAAGGTGGTTCAGATGATTTCCATTTAGAGGGAATACACATGTTTGCTGCCATAATCATGTACATGGGCAGGGATTTTAGGTATGGAGGTGGAGGCGTTCTGTGCAATAAGAGTTGTTCAGGGGTGAATTCCAAAGTGTATGTGGTGATTTGTTGAGTAAGTCTATGAACTTCTTTCCTGTATGGTTGAAGTTTGAAGCAGGACCACCATATGTGCAACAGGGATCCGTTCTCTCGTTTGCATCTCCAACAGAGTGGGGAGGTTGTCGGGTAAAAGTTGTGTAGTTTTAGGGGTGTTCTATACCATCTTGAGAGTAATTTGTAAGCGTTTTCTTGAGCGTATACGTTTAGGGATCCTTTATGGCAGGGCTCGACAAAACCCGGGCGCCAGGTCGCATTGGCGACTAGAAATAGCGACCTCGCGCCTGGGGCAGCACAGCTGGGGGTATCCTGTCTCTGTGGACCCCCCCAGCGTGATCGCGTCGGGCCGTTCCGCCGGCGGCCGAAAATTTAGGCCGCGGCTTTGAGGCCTTCTGCGGTCCTATGATTCCTTATGGAATCTGGTGCCCTCTTGTGGTCGCCGTTGGTATGACAAACCAGCAATGCTAATGACTGTTTGTTTTATATTACCTGCCTCTTCTTTCCTTTATTTATAACCCCCTAAACAATATATATATTTTTTATTCTAACACCCTAGAGAATAAAATGGTGGTTGTTGCAATACTGTCTGTCACACCGTATTTGTGCAGCGGACTTACAAGCGCACTTTTGTTGGGAAAAATAATTTAGTTAATAAAAAAATAAGACAACAGTAAAGTTAGCCCAATTATTTTTTATATTGTGAAAGATAATGTTACGTTGAGTAAATTGATACCCAACATGTCACGCTTCAAAATTGCACCCGCTCATGGAATGGCGACAAACTTTTACCCTTTAAAATCTCCATAGGCGACGTTTAAAAAAATTCTACAGGTTGCACGTTTTGAGTTACAGAGGAGGTCTGGGGCTAGAATTATTGCTCTCGCTCTACCGATCACGGCGCTACCTCCTATGTGTGGTTCGAACACCGATTTTATATGCGGGCAGGACAGGGCGCGTTTTAAAAATTATTATTTTTTCTGCTTTATTTAACTTTTTTTTTTTTTTCCACTGTTCTTTTAAAAAAAATGTTGTGTCACTTGTATTCTTATTACAAGGAATGTAAAAATCCCTTGTAATAGAAAAAGCATGACAGGTCCTCTTAAATACGAGATCTGGGGTCAGAGAGACCTCGGATCTCATATTTACACTAAAGTGCAATTGAAAAAAAAATTGTCATTTGAAAAAAATAAATAAAATGTCCCTCTAAGAGCTATTGGCAATGACTTGGAGACGGGGGGCGGCGACGGCGCTGCCATCTTCCCCTCACTCTTCTCCATGTCAGGCCAGGGACAGGTCCGGATCGCCGTTACGGACCTGGCTCCTAACTTTTTAAGCTGGCTCCTAGATTCCAAGCAAATTTGTTAACCCCTGCTTTATGGACAATTGTGTAAATGTTTTCCCAGTCCCTTTCCGTAAAGTTAATAGAAAGTTCTTCTTGCCACTTATTATGGGCCCAGTTGTCAAAGAGTTGTTTGTTTGTGAACAGTAGGTTATATGTGAATGATATTAAGTGCCTTTGGGGCTCTTTACGTATACACATTTCTTCAAAGGGTGTCTGACGTCTCGACCATTCTAAGCTCTTAGCTTTGGTGTCCAGAAAATGTCTGATTTGAGTGTACGTCCAGAGTGAGAGTTCGTCCGTCATTAATTTAGTCCTTAGGTTGGAATATGAAAGCGGACTGTTATTATCAAAAAATTGGTCTGCAATAACAGTGGTATGTGGCCAGCAGTCTGCTAGGAAGGAAGACTGCATCCCCGGTAAAAAGTCTGGGTTGAGTTTAATTGGCGTCAGGGGTCCTAAAGTTGATGAAATTTTGTATTTATCACATGTGAATCGAAAAGTGGAGAGTGTCAGAGAAATTATTGGGTGTGAGGAATATGTTAGTGGGACATGTTTTGGAATCAGCCACGGAGTTTGGGCTACCGGGATCGAGTCAAACGAGTTTACTAATTGGACCCAGTCTTTGGTGGTTGAGTGGATATTCCAATCAAGTATTCTTGTCAAATGGCAGGCTGAGTAATATTTTTGTATTTCGGGCAAGCCTATTCCTCCCTTGAGTTTGGGGATAGCGAGCCTCTCAAAGCTTAATCTGGGTCTGATTGTGCCCCAAATGAAGTCTGTGCAAAGCTTGCGATAGGATGCGAAAAATGTGTTGGGAAGCTTAATCGGGATTGTTTGAAAGCGATATAGCATTCTCGGTAAAACATTCATCTTTATGATGGCAGCTCTGCCAAACCAGGAAAATAACCCCAGAGACTATTTCTTCAGATCTTGGGTTATGTTTTGGAGAAGAGTTAGGTAATTTGTAGAGTATAGGTCTGTCAAGGAGGTAGGTATTTGAATGCCTAAATATGAAAGAGTATTGTGGTTCCATTTAAAGGGAAAGTTATTGTGGCATTGTTGGCATTGTTCCATGGGTGAAGATTTTTTTTTATCTCTGATAAACCTTGCTGCGAGGAGAAGATAAGGGAGATTTTCTCAGGAATCTCTCCTTCTATGTATTGTGTTGTCATGTCATGTCTGTGTCACCACTGGGGGCTGTATTGAGCACTCACCATTCTGATGCTGGAAACAGCATAAGCTCCACTCTCCTCTCCGTTAAAGCCAGCTCAGACCTTCAGGTAAGAAGGGGGGTCTGATCAATTCCTGGGCCCCCAAATTGGCGATTTTGATCTATTTGAATGGCAGCCAGCTGTCTCTTTTTCTTTTAAAAAAGGGAAATGGGAAAGTCGCGGCCGCTCGTCGAGCGGAGGATTTTCCCGCCCCCCGCCATGATGCCGGCACTCATGCAGGAGATTCACTTCCCTGTTTGAAAGAGGAAGGGGGGGCCGTTTTTGCACGGGGCGTGGCTAAACGGTGTCAGACGCTGGCCACACATGTAGGAAGTAGTTTAGAGCTCTGCAAGAGAAGCTGCTGCCTGGCGGTGGAGGGACAGAGCAGAGTGGTTGCTAGTCAGGTTTGGTGACACAGGCATTTCCCTTTTGACAACATTGTACTCTATAGCTAGGATTAATAGCAGTTATTATACTGTACTATAGCCTAGCAAGGATTACATTCTTTTGCTGGTACTGCCTCTGCTTTGTACTGTAAGCTATGAGTGACAAAGGGACCAGGAACTCCTCTAAGGGTTCTAAGGGGTTAATGTTATACAGCAAACTAAAAACCCTTCCAAAAGAATGTCTTCCTCCCCGAGAGGTAAAAAGAAAATACGGCCAGTCAGATGAGCCGTCAAGGGTAGAACACTTCTGTCCCTGTGTATTTCATACAAACAGGTTTTTTCTTCTACCATTTAAAAGATTTGCGCTATGATGTCTCTCCATAGTAGGACTAAACATAGCAGATTCCTATCTGGTCCTCAGGGCCCTTTTGTTGAGGTGCAGAAGGCTGGGGATCAGGTAGATCTTCCCAAATATTGGAAGATAATTATTTTTCCTCTTCGGAGGATCCTAACAGGGAGGGAGTAGCCGCACAAGTCAGGTGTTTGTCTACTCCCTTACTTAACCCTTTTGTTGCCTGCAGCACAGGCTCTTGATGTATCTACCTCTAATATGGTTCATTTGAACCTCCTCCACCTGGGGATGTTTTTCCTATTGATGCATAGCTATGTATTCTGAATGGGAACATTTCTATGAAAGAAATGGGGGGTTCCAGCTATTAATGCTGCAATCACCTTAGTGAGCAGAGTCTCACATGTCCAGTTGATAATGCACTGATGTTAAAGGATCCAGCAAGTTAAGGTTGGATTTTCCTTTTAAAGACAAGATGTCTTTTGCAGTTCTGGCTGCAATTGGAGTAGCTCAGTCCATTAACCCTTTAACATCTGCTCCACTATTTTGGTGGAGGACATTTTGAGTCACGCCAATGCATTGGAATGTGGACTCCAAGGGGTTAAGGAACAGGTGTGAGATACCTGAAAGTTCTGTCTGATCAGCAGGCCCGGCAAGGGGGCTGGTGTATATGACACACTGTGTCTCACAGACAGATGCTATGAAGGACTCAATCGTTTAAGCCCTTTGGCTTATACTTGGACTGGTGCATTTTTGCAGAGGTCCGTGGCTGAGATATTGATCAGCCGAAGCACCATGTGAAAACCCTGAGCCAGTCTGTGTCCCTTCCTGGGGTACGACTCTTTAGAGTGGATAAGTACATCCAAAAGGGGTAAAGCTCTCTTTACCAATAAAGGAGGTTCAAACAGTTCTCCTTTTAATCGTGCAGCCTCTCCTATGCCTGGGGAATCTGCCTTTAGGCAGTCTCGACGGTCTCAATCGTCAGGTTCAGGAGAAAGTTCCCAGGGGCAATATCAGGATCTTGGGGGCAGAAAGTCCATAAAGCAGAATGCTAAGGCCTTCTCATGAAGGAGCACCCTCACTCGTTTGAGTGAGGGGAAAGGTCCTGCGATTCTCAAAGTCTGTCAGGAACAATGTTAAAGCAGATTGATTTCTGCCATTTTTATTCTCTAGGTTACATCTAGAGTTTCAAGAGTCCGGATGGCCCAGTCAGCTTTCGATCTGAGGGTTTGGGGTTCGGGTCCTGTTTGGGTGCTGCCTATGGGGTCCTTGGGGCTGCTGATGCGGCAGTCGTTATGCAAAAGTGTCCGTCTCCTCAAAGAATCCTCCTAAGGTTCCAGGGGAAAAAAAAAAGAAAAGTCTCTCTTTCTGGCTTCTGGATCAGCTGTTATCCCAGTCGGTGATATCAGAGATTCCCTTAGTGGAACAGGTTTTTTTGTCTCAAACCTTTTAGGGTTCCAGAGCCAAGCAGAGAGGTAAGACCCATTCTAGATCTTGAAGATCTGAATCGGCACTTGAACATCCGATCCTTTCATAATTCGATCGGCTGTGTCCATCCTGCAAGGAGGGGAGATGCATATCTCCATGTGCCACAGTTTCCTGCTTACCAGAAATTTCTGCGGTTTGAAATATAAAATTATTTTGTCAAACGTGGCACTGCCATTCGGCTTAGCCACAGCACTACGAGTGTTCTGAAAGATTCTGGCGCCTCCTTTAGTCAGGTTAAAGGCTCAAGGCATAGCGGTCCTAGCTTATTAGAAGATCTACTTTGAATAGATCGTTCAGTCTCAGGTCTAAAACCAGAGTCTCATCTCATCTGTAAATAGCTGAAATCTCTAGGTTGGTTTCTCAGCCTAGGAAGATTCTCCCTAAAACCATCAAGGAGGTTACTTGGGGGCTGGTTATAGATACCATACAGAAGAAGGTATTCTTACCCCAGACGTGAATCAGTTCCATTGTAGGACTAATACAACTTATCAGGATAAAGGAAAATTCCTTCATTCGGCTGCAGGAGATTTTTGGGGGAAATGGTGGCCTCCTTCAGGGCCATCCCTTATGCAGTTTTATTCAAAGACTGCTTCAAGACACCATCCTGTTGGTCTGGAATAAAGAGGATTCAGGCCTTGTTTCTTTCCAATACGCTTGGCTCCCAACATAGGTCAGAGCCTAAATTGGTGGTTGTTATCCAGCATGAGGGAAAATCTTTATCCTGCAAGGTGTTAACAACAGATGCCAGCCTTCTAGGCTGGGGAGCAGCCCTGGAAGAAGATTCTGTCCAGGGGAGATGATCCAGGGTAGAGGACCTTGCCTATCAACTTTGTTGGAAGTTTCAGGCAGTACATCTGGCCATAGAATCTTGGCAGTCAGATTACGAGACTGTCCTGATAGGATTTAGTCTGGCAGAGCCACGGCGGTGGCTTACATTGATCACCAGGGGAGGCACGAGAAGTCGTGCAGCCCAAAAAAGAGTTGAATAATGTTCTAGCTTTGGCAGAACACAACACTCCTTGCCTATCAGCAATTTTAATATTTCAGGCGTACTACTTGAGACGCCAACAGTTATTTCCGGGAGAATGATCTTTTCACCCCGACATCTTCCTAGCAATATGTCAGAGGGGGTACTCTGGACATGGACCTATTCACGTCCAGATTGATTAATAATGTTGGCAACTTTGTCAAACAAGGGGTCCACTAGCAGGCGGAATGGACGCATTAGTCTTCCCAGGGGATCAGTTATCACTGATCTATGCATTTCCTCCAGCTCTGCTACTTCTGCACCTTCTCCGCAGGATTAAGCAGGAACAGAAGGAGGTGATTCTGGTGGCCCCAGCCGGGTCCCAGAAGATCTTAATTTATCAAGATCATAAAGAGCCTTTGGACTCTGCCATTATAGCCAGACCTTCTTGCAAAGGTCTGGTATTTCATTCTACTTTACGGACAAGGAGTTTAACAGGTTTGACTGTTGAATCCCACTCTATAAAAGATTGTGGTTGATCTCCTTCAGTAGTGTCTACTTTGACTAAGGCCAGGAAGCCGGCTTCCGGAATCACTTACTATAGATTCTGGAAGGCATAGGTTTCTTGGTATGGATCCAGGGGTTGGCACCCCAGGAAGTATGTCAATAGGCAGGATTCCAGATTCCTGCATATGGGATCTGAAATGAAGCTGGCCTTAACTTTTATCAAGAGCCAGATCCAGGCTGTGTCAATGTCTTTTCCTATGGCCTCTTGCTTTCCACTCTTGGTGCGTAGCTTATTCAGGGGGTAACAGGGTTTATTCCCCCTATCAAGGCACCTCTAAATCCTTAGGATTTAAAATTAGTCTTTTCGACTTTGCTGAATCAGCCGTTTGAACCTTACGAGAAATTGTCTTGGTTCTTTGACAAGAAAGATCATCTTTTTTGCTTGCCATTTCTTCTGCTAGAAGAGTATCGGAACTAACGGCTTCGTCTTGTAAGAGCCATATTTCATCCTGAACTCTTACCAAAAGTGGTAACAGGTTTTAATTTAAACCAAGATATTATTCTTCCTTCTTTCTCCCCAGAAGCCTTAATCTGGGGAAGAGAAAGCACTACATTCTCTTGATATAGTAAGAGCGATCAGAATCTATTTAAAGGCGACCGCTCAGGTCTGTAAGACCATAACTTGGTCTTTGGTGCAGACGTTTATCCGATTTTATCAAATAGATATTAAAGATCATGAGGATATTTCCTTTGGGTACAGCATACACTGCAGGCTGCAGTTTGAGTCCTCTGGCCTCCTGTTTCCTTGATTCTGTCTACCCCCTTCAGTTGCCATTGCTATGGGACATGCCACATAGTTATTACTATGGCTCGGTGTTCCCTGATGTAAGAAAAGAAAATAGGATTCTTAAAACAGCTTACCTGTAAAATCCATTTCTTTGATGTACATCAGGGGACACAGAGATCCCTCCCTTCTTCTTCTTATACACTTTGATTGCTTGGCTACAAAACCCAGTAATGGGAGGGGTTATATGGAGGAAGTTCACACCTTAAGGGACGTGCCAGTGTCCAGCACCTTATATGCCGATATAACCCACATAGTTATTACTATGGCTCTGTGTCCTCTGATGTACATCAAAGAAAAAGATTTTACACGTAAGCTGTTTTAAAAATCCTATTATTCTTCTTCCAACATAAACATGAACTTCCATCATCACCAAAAATGTAAATTGGTAAATGTTAAACAATTGCTTTTACAAAACAAATCCAGTTTACAAAGTTAACTTAAAGCAGAGTTCCGCCATTTTTTTTTTTTAAGTCAGCCACTACAAATACTGCAGCTGCTGACTTTTAAAATAAGGACACTTACCTGTCCAGGGCGCCCGCGATGTCGGCATCTGAAGGCAATCTGTCCCTCGGCTCTCGGGTGCTGCTGCCACCATCTTTGGTAAGGGAACCAGGAAGTGAAGCCTTGCGGCTTCACTTTCTGGTTCCCTACTGTGCATGTGCGACTTGCACAGCGCTATCCCACTGGTCCCCGTTGTGTTCTGGGAACTGTGTGTCTCCCAGAAGACAGCGGGGGGACGGAGAAAGTGCCAGAAGTGGCGTAGATACGGGTGGCTATAGTATCTATGCCCGGAAGTGGGAGCAAAATACCTGTATTAGGTACGTGCTCCCCCCTGAAAGGTGCCAAATGTGACACCAGAGGGGGGGAGGAACTGGAAAAGCAAAAGTTCCATTGTTGGGTGGAACTCCGCTTTAACCACTTGCTGCCCACTCGACGTCGAATGACAGAGGAGTGGTGCGGATCTCATTCTGGGTAGATGTCATATGAAGTCACATCAGAATGGCTGCTCTTGCACTCCTGCAGGGTGTACAGCGCAGTGACCAGGGCCGCGCTGTGTCCTAGGAACATGGCGCGGCCCTGGTCTCTTTAACCATGTGATTGGCTGTGTCCAATCATAGCCGGTCAAATGTAAATGCTGAAGTGCTGGTAATCGGCTCTCCTCGCCTCACACTGACAGAGTGTGTGGTGAGGACAGCCGATCAGTGGCATCTCCTCGCAGGGGACACCCGGACAGGTAATCAGGGGCACTGATCATCAGTGCCCTGATTACAGTAAAGCCCCTTCAGTGACGCCCAGCAGTATCACCAATCAGTACTAGGGTTGCCACATCATCCCTTTAATCCAGGATATATGAAATACACGGGTTCTGAGGCTAATTTAATGCAGATAAGGCACCAAATGAGTTTAATTACCACCTTAATCAGCCACAGAATCTGTGTAATTGATGTGTGTCCTGGATTAAAGGGATGATGTGGCAACCCTAATCAGTACCCCTCAGTGACGCCAATCAGTGCCCATTAGTGATGCCAGTCAGTGCTGCCTTTCAGTGCTTCCTATCAGTGCAACCTCATCAGCATACATCAGTGAAGGAGAAAAAATACCTATTTACAAAATGTACTGACAGAAACTAAGAAATCATTTTAAAAAGTTAAACATAAATAATCCAGCAGTGATTAAATACCACCAAAAGAAAATGGAAAATTTATATCAAATACTTACCGAAATTTCCTTTCCTGATAGGCTCCATGGCAGCATACGTGTGGGTTAGCCCCGCCTCCAAAACTACCCAATAGGACCCCTCTCCCATAAATCTTTGCTCCTGGCTGCTATCCGTGTTCCGTAACTAGCCTACTCCAGACATTTGGGAGGGAACTGCTGCTGCCATGGAGCTTATCAGGAAAGGAAAATTACGGTAAGTATTTGACATAAATTTTCCGTTTTCCTGACAGGCTCCATGACAGCATACGTGTGGGAAATAACTCGTCAAACATACCCGGGTGGGCAAAATGTTGAACAAAGAAAACCAAAATGCATTTAACATTGTCAACCGACAATACTTGCAAACCAAAATTAATAGAAGACAGAGCAGCTGGTTCAACAAAGTAGTGAGAAACAAATGTATTAATGGAAGACCAGGAAGCCGCTCTGCAAATAGTTTCAGGCGCGACATGTCGAGATGCTGCCCACGAGGTTGAGATACTTCAGGTCGAATGAGCCGTCACTGCCTCAGGAAGAGCAAAGCCCTTTGCTCTGTATGCCCTCTGAATAGTCTGCACAATCCAATAAGAGATTGATCTGACTGAAGCTCGCATTCCTTTGTTCTTGCCATGAAGAAGGATGAAAAGAAATTCCGTTTGTCTGAATGGAGCCGTCACCTCTAGATATTGTTTTAGAGTGTGGCCTACATTCAGAGGATGGACACTTTGATTGTCTGAGGTCTTGAAAGTAGGGAGCACAATCTCCTGATTTTCATGGAAGACTGAGGTCACTTTCGGGTTTGACCCCAACATGGGAATCAATACTACTCTGTCCGCAAAGAAGGTCAGAAAAGGTTCCTCCGAACCTAGATTCCTAATTTCCGAAAACTCTTTTCGCTGAAGTTATAGCTACTAGGAAAATAGTCTTGAGAATGAGATCTGTTACAGACAAAGGTTCAACAGGATCTTTCCCAAGATTTGACAGAAAGTCCAGTACTAAAGGGAGGTCTCATTTGGGGAACCTGGGTCTCCTTTGTGGTCTAAGCCTGATGGCACCTTTTAAAGAATTGACAAACTAGAGTGTGATTTGCCCATGAGACTCCCGTGAAGGCCGAGATGGCTGACACTTGCACTCTTAATGAGCTGACTGATAGGGATAAATCAAGTCCTGATTGAAGAAAGCTCAATATATCTTGAACTGCTGGAGAATTACAAGAATTTGACCTGGAAGACATGTGGACAATAAATCTAGACCATATACGTTCGTATACTCTATTCGTGCTCTACCGCCTGGCACTAAGAAGAGTTGGAATAGCTTATTCCGAACAACCAAGGGCTTTTAGCCTTCCCCTCTCAAGAACCTCGCCCTGAGGTGTAGATAAGATGGGCACGGGTGTAACATCGTGCCTTGGGATAATAGATCGGGCCTGTGAGGCGGGGGAACTGGATCTTGATAGCTGAGGAGCAGCAACAGAGGGAACCAAGGCCTGTTGGGCCAGAATGGAATTACCGCAATGATCTCTACCTTCTCTTTTCTGAGTCTCCGAAGGAATTGCAGAATCACCGGGACTGGAGGGAAGGCGTAGGCTTTCCGAAATTTCCAACGATCTGTGAGAGCATCTGTCCCTTATGCCTGAGGGTCCCTGAACCTTGAATAATACTTGGGCATCTTGTAATTGCACGGGGAAGCAAACAGATCGACCTCTGGAAACACTCCCAGGGTCAGAAGCCAATCGAATACTTCTCTGTGGAGGGACCACTCATTGTTGTCCATTTCGACACGCGACATAAAGTCTGCTTGAACATTCTGGATCCCAGGAATGTAAACCGCAGACATGTTGGCCAAGTTCTTCTGAGCCCAATTCATTATTGGCTCCACTTCCTGTAATAGGGACCAGCTGCGAGTTCCACCTTGTTCCCTTATATAAGCCACCGCGGTTGTATTGTCCAACCTTAGCATTACTGAAGAATTCGCCACTAGATGGCGAAATGATAGGAGCGCCTGAAAGGCTGCCCTTAACTCCAGAATGTTGGAGACAACCCTTTGAGACGGGATTGTCACATCCGAAAGACAATGAGCGCCCCAACCTTGGATGCTGGCATCTGAAGTCTCCATGACCCATGAAATGGGAATGATTGAATGGTGATTGCGCAGATTCTTCCCTTGAAGCCACCAGAGGAGAGATGTCCTCATGGATGGGGTGAGGAATATGCGCTGGGTCTGGCTGGTTGAATTCCACTGTTGTAGAAACCCCTTCTGTAAGGGTCGAGTGTGCCATTGGGCCCATTTCACCATGGGAATGGTAGCTGTCATTGTGCCAATTACTTTCAGGCATTGGAGAGCAGAAAGGTGAGATGACCCAAGGGCTGTGTGAATCCTGTCTCGGATCACTACGATCTTCTCTTCTGGGAGGGAGATAGTGCCTTCCACCGTGTTGAACTGAGCCCCTAAAAACACAAGGGATTGTGTTGGATCTAGATGGCTCTTCTCCAGATTCAGGTGCCACCCAAACTCTTGCAGGGTGGAGATGAGTACCTTTTTGTGCTCCAATAGCTGATCTCTGTTCTGGGATAGCAGAAGCAAGTCATCCAGATAGCGATAGAGACGAACACCTTTGAATCTGAGAAGAGCCACTACCGCTAATAGAACCTTGGAGAAGACCTGGGGTGACATGGTTAACCCGAAGGGGAGACATGTAAACTGCAGGTGTTGGTCGCCTACCGCAGAGCGGAGGAACTGCTGAAAGTCCTTTGCCACGGGCATGTGGAAGTATGCATCTTTCAGATCGAAAGTTCTGCCTTCTTGGGAATGGATGTTTTTGATTCCCACCTGTGGCCCCGGGATATGGCAGAATCAAGCTTATTGCCAAATAAGGATGTCTCCTCAAAGGGGATACGGCACCGAGCTTGTTTAGATGCTGAATCCGCCAGTCATAGACAGAGCCATAACGCACAGCGTGCTGACATAGCCGCCAACATATTCCGGGACATCAAGCGAATGACATCAATAGATTCCTCCCCCAGAAAGGCAGAAGCCATTCTAATTTCTTGGATAGGAGAATCTTTAGCTGTTTCAACAGAAATACCTCTCAAGAATTCCTCAATATTGTCAGCCCAGGATTCTATGGCCTTTGAGACTGCTGTCATCGCAAGTACTGACTTGTACGCCATTCCGGATGTCGGGTAAATCCTCTTCAAGTCTGAGTCGATCCGTGTTTCCAAGGGATCTTTAAAATACACAGTATCTTCTAAGGGAAGAGTTGCATATCTCGCCAAATGCATGAACGCTGCATCCACCAACGAAGCTGACTCCATGTGCTTTACATCCTCTTCCTTAAAAGGATACAGCTTCATAATTTTTGATTGCATTGAACTCTTTTTATCCATCTTGCTCCATTCATCCGAGATGATTTCACCCAACTCAGACAGAAAAGGAAAATATTGTCACTCCTTATTGAGCTGTTTAAAAAATGTCCTTTGTTTTGGGGGGGGGGGGGGGGGGGTGATAGGTTCTTCCCACTTCAGAGCCTCTCTCACTACCTTGACCAAGGAGGGACCCAAACCGTAGTCAAAACCCAATCCTGGATCTTCCAGATCCGATTCACCGTCCGAGACAAGGGCAGAGTGGCGACTTGGTTGGGAGGATTCCCATGTTTCTTGCAACAACCCTTCTCCCACTGGAGGGCCTAATGGGTCTGATGGGGACTCACATGGCTGTTGAGCTTCCCTTTCCTGCAGGGACTCCTTCACAACTCGCCTCTCCATTGACTCTAAACGCTGGTCTGCGCCATCTCTTTCATCTGCAGCTTTAGAGAAGCAATGATCGCATAGGGACTTGTCTGTTGGAACAGGCATCCTGCACCCCCAGCATGATTTTTATGGCCTCTTACTGGAATGAGCCACAGGGGGGGCGAGAATAATCTCTGTCACGCTGTTCAGACCTAGCGGACCTATGATGGACCTTGAGGAGGATTTACGGTGGTGTAATTTTGAGGATCCACTGCGTCTATAAGAGCTATGTTGTGCATCAGACCTGGAAGGGCTCTGAAACAGAAAGACAGAAAGAAAGGGAGATATACTCAAACTTGCTACCTATGCTCAACTCTCTCCAATATTTTAAAAACACAAAACACAGCGACCTACCTAACATGAGTGGGCTGGCCACTAGGGGGCAGTGAAGCATCCATAACACCAGTACTTGACACTGCAGCAGACAAACAAAAAATACAATTTAAGCCTTAAATAAAGAAAATATGAATATCCCTACCTACCTTACATACCTTAAACCGCTGTGTCCTCTGCAATCATTCCTGGGGCTCTGACAGCTCTCAAATTAATGTAAAAGTGGCGCCTGTGACGTCATCATCGACGTCAGACGCAAGGCGCTCGCGCGTATGCGCGAAACCAAGCCTCGCACTCACATCGGTGCCTGTAAATTGGAGAGAGTCGTTTGCTGGAACGTGGAAGCGCCAGCAAACAACATGGGAACGGCGCAAACAACACAGGAGAAATACAGATACAGGCATAACACAAAAACACTGCTGCCATGGAAATATACAGACTCACCACTTCACCAATGATCAGCTGGCCAAACGATCCCAGAAACACACACACCAGACCTCCCAGCAGATAATGCCCACCTACAGCAACAGGCAATGCGCACTTTAGGTAAGTCAAACCATTTCTTCAGCGCTACTCTGCATTTACACTCCATACCCTGCTTAACAGTCAGGGCCTATCAGAGGAACAAACCTCGTCATTCGGCCAATCGATCGCTATGAAGTCATGTTCAGGTAGGAGAACCACTTGGTCCTACGGAGGGGGACAAAAAAGGAACACGGATAGCAGCCGGGAGCAAAGATTTATGGGAGAGGAGTCCTATTGGGTAGTTATGGAGGCGGGGCTAACCCACACGTATGCTGCTATGGAGCCTGTCAGGAAAGCTCTATTTGTGTGAAGAAAATTATTAAAAATTCATATGGTTACCGTGTTGCATGACCGCGCAATTGTCATTCAAAGTGTGAGAGTGGGAAGGGGGTGGAAGTGCCCGGTATTGAAGGGGTTAAGGACAGCACTTTAACAGAAAGTACACAACCTGCCAAAAATATCTTCTTGTATTTCTGCAAATCCCCAGCTCAATGAGTAAGAACAGAATGGATCAGTACATCCGCAGACTGCAGTTACTGGAGCTCCACTCTACACGGAAATCATGTGACCTCCACTTCCTGTAGTATCCTCTATTTATTGGTTGTTACATTAAAGATCATCTGAAAATAAAAAAAAGTGGAGTTAAGGAGGCCACATGTTTCCTGTGACAGTGGAGCTCCAGCTGCAGAGATTCACAATGAAGTTCAGGTCAGAAAAAAAGTGGAGTGGAGGCCACATGCTTCCTGACAACGGTGGAGCTCAGAAGACAGGAAGTGATGTCAGGTACAGACAGGAAGTTGCGGGTGAGAGGTGAGTCGGGAGGAAGTAGAGAGAAGACATTACTGGAAGACGCAGCAGAGGAGGTAATAAGATCTTATTCTCTATTTACACCCAGTAACCCCCCCCCCGTCATGTCCGTCCTCTTCCTCCATAGTCACTGTGATGTCTTTTATCTCCAGCAGATGATGATACACACATGTATAGTGTGGAAATGTAGATTAACCCCTTCAGGGGGATCAGTTGATGATGAATAGTGATGGGCTCCGGTGTGTTGGAAACCCCACATTCCCGATCCCGCCAGGAAGCCGACACTGCACAGCGCTAATCACAGACAGTGAGACATTTCCTGGTCCTCAGCTGCACAGATCAGGAAATGTCTCATATCTTCCTTCCAAATCTGGCCATACATGGTTCAGTTTTATCGTTCATCCAGTGGGATGAGAGGAAAAAATGGAAGTGATTCCCCCATCCACACATTGGAGGGGGATGGGGGAATCCTCCCCACTGCACTATTGTATTCTGACAATGGGGGGCGCTCCTTCTCTCTCAGAATACACAGATCAGTGATGAAGCTATTGGCTGCAGCCACTGATGGAGTGACTTTTATCCGGCAGTGACCACACATGGATGGAAATGTGACCGATCCCTGCTGAACCCGCTGAATTTCCATGTCTCTATGGTCGCCATAAGTCAGGTCTGAACAAATCCCAGGTCACCATGGTGACTAGAAATGGCGTCCTGTCCCCTGGGCTCTTGTCAGTCCATTCTCACTGTTGGTCTGAATAATGTTTCTACCTGAAACCCGGACACATTATTCAGACAGGAATGTGGCTCGGAGCGGGGCCAGGCAGGAGGGTTGGGGGGGGGGGATGATGGCACCCAACCTGTGAAGTCAGGGGTGGACTGGACAGGACAGCGGCATGAGAGGACTCATCTCACTGAGCTCCCGCTGCCGATCTTTCTCCTTTCCGTGGCCGCATTACTGTCACCATCGGCTCCTGCTTCCACCCACAGCTGCCTGTGTGTCTGCAGTGCCCTCCGGCAGAACAGAGAGGAAGAAGCGGGACCAAATCTCCAACATGGCGCCACCTCGGCACTGCCACAAAGATCCCCACAAGGTGCTGAGAAACAGAACTACAGAGTCCTTACAGGAGTAGCCAGGACAAGCCTGCAAAGCAGCCAGCTAAGAGACCAGCCAGGGAGGGATATGCTGCTTTATGTACACAAGATGTCTTCTCCATCCACTCTGCTCTCACACACTGCTGGGGGGATGTACAGGACATGCAGGAGGACACAGGGGAGGGGGGATTGGATTACTGTCCTGAATTGTGAACCCCATGTCCTGCGCTGGCCTACACCCTTCACCCCATATTCTGCACCCCGCACGTCACCCACTCACATGAGAGCTTACTTTCACAGATTCCTAACAGATTTCTCTATGATAAAGGTCAAAGTTCACGCTTCAGTTTAGGAGAGGAAGGACACACCCAGTAACAATGATTTGGTTTTCATGGAAGCCTCATATAGAGGACCCCTCAAATCTCCCCATCCAAATGTCCCTCCATCCAGAGTCTATATGTCCTAAGACATCACATGGACCTCACAGCTCCTCCTCCCAATGTCCCTCCATCTAGAGTCTATATGTCCTATGACATCACACTGACCTCACAGCTTCTCCCCCAATCTCCCTCCATCCAGAGTCTATATGTCTATGACATCACACTGACCTCACAGCTCCTCCTCCCAATGTCCCTCTATCCAATTATTTTTTTCTTTGATGCTCTTATTCCCCATACACACAATCAGAAATTTCCGTCAGAAAAAAACTTGGATGGTTTTTCTGATGGGATTCCGCTTAAAGTGGATGTAAACCCTTACAAACCACTTTGGCCTACAGGTGAGCCTAGATTAAGGCTCACCTGTAGGTCCAAGAAATATCTCCTAAACCTACACGGTTTAGGGGATATTTACAAAAAGACAGTCACCGCTGTCTATGATGCATGCGGCGTAGAAAGAGGTGCGCAGACACACTGGGCATGCTGTGGCTAATGACGATATGTCGTTAGTGGCGGCTCCCGTGTGCATGCGCGGGAGTGACTCCATCGCTGCTCCGATGCTGTGAGTGGCCGGAGCAGTGATACCCGTAAGAAGGGGACAGTGGTGACATTGCTGGCTCCTGTGTCAGGTAAGTGATACATGATGGGCTACTATGCAATGCGATGCTATGTGATGTGATGCGATGCATAGTAGCCCATTATGCTTTACCTTTGCAGGGAGACAAAGAGGAAGTAATACCCATCAGGGTTTACTTCCTCTTTAAGCTTGCCTTGCATACACACAGTCACACAAAAGTTCTCTGAACTTTTGACCATTAAGAACGCGGTGACGTACAACACTACGACGAGCCAAGAAAGTTCAATGCTTCTGAGCATGCGCCAAATTGTTTCCTAGCATGCGTGGTTTTTCTCAAGTCATCTTCCAGGACGGCACACCTGAGAGATAAGAGGCTCTTCCCTACAGGAAACACAATCAATCGACAGCTGTTTTAAGTCCCCACCCTTCCCCTTGATCCTCAGTTTTTGATTGTGTTTCTCCCTACATTTTCCAAATGACCCGAAGCCTGGGGCTGGTGGTCTCCCCCTGGGAGCCGGACCACAAGCTTGGGAAGCCTTGGGAAGCCTCTGGGTCTGGTAGGATATTCTTGTCCTTCCTGGGGGGTTCCCCTATCTTTTCCTCAGGGAGGGCAGCAGAAATTGGAAGAGCCCCCCTGAGAGCTGAAGGACACTGGGTACAGTGGTGTACCCAGAACTTCAGGGGCCATTATCCTGTCTCCCCTCCTTACCTGTACAGGTGGCTGTTCAGACGGGGGTGCTGGCCATCGTTTCTTTCCAGGGGGATCATGTCCCCGACTCCTGGGTCCCCGGTAGCTCGCGTGGGCTGCTGGAGAGGGCGCAACAAGCACCCGCGTCATTTTCAAACTTTGGGAAAATGACGGCGGCGTTCTTACCCAGGAGGGAAGGCTGAGAGTCAGTAGGAGCAGGTGCCCACATCCTCCTTTCTCTAGAGCGAGGAGGCACCAGTTTACTACGGTGGATGTCTGCCTAAACCACCTCAGATGGGAAGAGGGGAATGAGGAATGGAAGGCATTGCCCCCCCCATGTATATAGACTGACTGGTACAGTGCAGGACACAGCCTAACCTGGCACCTCCCTATGGGGACAGCAGTTGGGGGGGAGCACTTTGGCGGCTATCCTCCTTGCGTGTGGACCATAAGGATGGAAAAGCAAGCCCGCTGGCTGTGGCAAAAAGAGGAAGACGACAACGGTGAGTACTTTCCTTTGCCTTGGGAATGTAGCTGCAAAATCCCCAATTCCAGCCAGAAGGTTTCTGGGCATTTGAGATCTCACCTGGGGTCTGGATTCAAATAGCCCTTAAGCTTCTGCTAAAAACACCAGCTGCAGCTCCCTCTTACATCAGAGAAGCTGTATGGTGGTGCAGAGGGACGAGTGTGCCTAAATCACCTCAGATGAGAAAGAGGTAGGTAGGCCATTGCTCCCCCTTCCCCATGTATATACTGACTGGTGCAATGCAGAACCTGTGGTCGGGATACAAATAGCGCAGACGCCACTGCTAAAACCACCAGCCACAGCTCCCTCTTACAGCAGAGACACTGTGGTTATCGCAGCAGTAGGTTGCCAGCCTCTCCCTACATGCCCAGGTGTGGTACATTAGTAGGGATAAATATAGCGTACAGAGGGGACCTGGTAGATACAAAGTTACATACAGGCCAGGTATACCACTGAACAAGTTATTAATTGGGCAGTGGTTGGTGGATTCAGAAGCTCCCCTGGTCAGCAGGTGCACTAGGTTACCGGCCCTATTAACCCAGCTGCTAGGAATCTGAAGTTGCTTCACGATGTTTAAAAGCTGACCTAACATTCCAGGATGGGCAGGGACCAAGCTTCTGTGTGGCACAGTAGGAGTTCCCTTGTGACAGATCCTCCTTTTGGGGGTTGCTTGCTATAGTTAACTTTCATAAGCTCCAACCTCCCACTCCACCTTTACACTGTGGTTATATTATAGTGTAGGAGGTAAGAAGAAACTTTTTTTATTGGGTTGGGCTACAATCCTTTTAATTGAGGATTTTCTGTGCAAACCTATGGAAGAGCTACATAATTGCTTGTTTGAAGCCTGCAAATAGCTATTTACCCCCCCCCCAGGCTAAATTGGTAACAACCTCTTCTAGAGGCTGTCTTAAATTGGTCTCTAGGGCTGGGCTCATTGAGACTTTAGTTGCTAATCAGCACCACCTGGGTTTGAGCTGGCTAGCGTTTGCTCAGTCTATGGAGGTAAGGTAGGACAACAACTACTATAGTAGGGTGTCCAACCATTTTAGGATTTGTTCCTTCACTGGTGGTGAAGGTTTAGTATCTACAGCCCAGGCTATGCCTATGAAATAAATTGCCTGTTGGTTATTTCATAAAGGGATAGACCATGACTCCTCATTGGCTGCACACCAGTAGACCTCGGTAGTGAAGGTTTGTCCTTGCTGGGATGTTTTTGTGGCACAGCAGAAATACACATTGAGATTTGTGACATCTCTGCTTATAAGGGCTATATTGCTGTACATCAGAAATGTGCTGCACTGAAGCTTGTTTGCGGTCCTTTATATCCTAAAGGTACTGCTTTGTTTGGCTACAGATCAGAAAAATACAACAGTGAAGGGGGTCTGTACTTTCTGGTTTTGTGCTGCACAGCAGAAATGCACATCATTGAGTCTGGTGACATCTCTGCTCATAATGGTTATATTGCTGCACATCAGACATACACAAGATTGAGGTCTGTCTGTGGGGCTTTGTGTCCTGTATTACTGCCTTGTTGGTTACTTATCAGAAAGGCAGCAGTGAAGTCTGATGGTCCTGATTTGAGTGGCGTTATGCTGATTCAGACAGTGCTATTAACGGCAATGGCTGCCGAGTATAAACATGCGATTTGACATGTTGAGTCACATGACAAATCATTTCAATATGGATGTGCTATCTCTATTCAGAGTGTTTTATTGTTGCACATCAGACATATACAGGATTAAGGTCTGTGGGGTTTTGTGTCCTGTATTACTGCCTTATCAGAAAGGCAGCAGTGAAAATTGATGGTTCGAATTTGTTGGGCTACATAGCAGAAATACAAATTGAACCCCTGCCAGGTGTAGTACATATACTGCCTTTGGTAATCCCTGTAGCACCACAAAGTGGTGTTGTGCTGATTTTAGCCATGCGATTTGACATGTTGAGTCGCAAGACCAAATCGCTTCAATATGGATGTGCTATCTCTATTCAGAATTGTTGTATTGTTACACATCAGACATATACAAGATTGAAGGTTGTCTGTCCTTTATGTCTTGCATATACTGCCTTATTGGCTGCATATCAGAAAGGACACAGCAGTGAAGATTGCTTGTCTTTTTCTGATTTTGTTTTTGCTGCTCAGCTGAGAGACACATTGAGGATGGTGGAATCTCTGCTCAGTATTGGTATATTACTACACATCAGACATACACAAAGATTGAATGTTTGTGTCCTGTATGTCCTATATTTACTGCCTTATCGTTTGTATATCAGGCACAGCAGTGAGCAGTGTTTCTCATTGATCTACCTTTCTGCACCTTAGGGATACACAGCAGGGGTTTGTTAGCTACACTCCTCCAGGGAGTCACAGCATTGGGGACCCCTTACTTGTTCGTCCTGAAAATTGCTATTTTTTTTTCCACTGCGACCTGTGTAATCTTGAGGTCTGTGGATCCAGGAATCGGGGACTGCTGGAGTCGCACAGACACAAATGGTACCCATTGGAAGCCATTGCGTATGACTTCTCATGCGTCTTGCAGTCCCAAGTCGCAGGTTGGGTCTCACGGGTGTGGGAGCCCTAAGCTTATCTGTCCCTTCTGATTGAGGTTTTGCTACACAGCAGGAATACTCATCATGGTGTTATTATTTTATTTTGCAGCAGACCAGAAAGATTGCAGCTGTAAAGGCTGTCTGGAAGTTTGTTGGTGCTTTCTGTTTCAGAAAAACACAACACTGCAGGTTGCTTGTGTCCTTTCTCAGTGTTGGCATATTTTACCCTGTGGCATAGCAGAAATGCACAACACGGGAGTTGGTGTTCATATTGATCTTATAACTGTATTTGATGGTTTGTCAGAAATACTCAACATAGAAGTTTGGGTCTTTCTGTCTTTATGTTTATAGCCTTGTTTTTCTGTACATAGGTAAAACACAACAGTAAAGGGGGTTCCTGTCCTTTCTGTATTTATATATCAGTTATGACCTAGCTAGCTGCACTTCAGAAATACGCAGCATTTAGGGTTTGCTTGTGTCTTAATGTTTTTACGTCTTGGCAGCACATCAGAAAACCAGACTGTGAGGACTGTTTGTCTACATTAAGGGTTCAGATTTGGGTCTCTTCCCATATTTGATATATGGGTTTAGATAGTCACACTCAGGTACACAACATTGTTGTCTATACTTGTGTCCTTTCTGTCTAAACCTATTGTGCCGTGCCCACAGTCTATGATCATTTTATTTGTGATATTAATAATACATGTATCACCTTTTGTATTTCCGCCTTCTTTTCCATGGAGGGGCCAGGAGTTCGGCTGCAGATGCCACATGTCAGAAAACCTCGACCCCTTACATTCAGGGGTGCCAGAACCATTTCCTAGGGTTGAAGCCCTGTAGGGTTATGGGACACTGGAGGAAGGGGATAATGAATCACCCTGTTTAGTAAGAACTTGGAGAGTTCTGTTCAGAGGAGTATTAGGGCCTGAGGCTGAAGTATAAAGATGTATACCCGATCGAATAGGTTTCGGCTCGGTGCATGGCCTTCATTTCGCCCTTTTAGCAAAACTAGACGTAGCAATATGGGTAGTCTACTCCTGCTAGGGACTTTAATCTCCTGAAGAAGGCTCTCAGGCGTAAGTAAGGACATGCCTTAAACCCAGGGTTCAAGCTTCTGTTAATCTATTTCCCTTAAGTAGGCTTCCCTTTAGTCTTTTGCTGACATAAAGATAAAAAGGAAGCAGTTTTATTTCCCTCAACAGGGTAGTGTTAAGACAGGCCCTCTTATTGATCAATGTAGTGTCCTTGTCTTACACAGGTCTCTGATTTATCTTTTTAGTGGTTCTAAGTAGCACCTACAGGCATAATAGGCCATGGTTGTTAGATGTGTGAGATAGGCAACATTGCTAACCTACAAGTTTAACATGTTTTCTGATTCCATTTTTAAGAGCCCATTTCCCCTAGATACTGCATCCGAAGCGGAAAAGGCAGGGACATCGGTGGAGCAGACCTGCAGATCAGCCATATGATCCAGCTAAGATGCATTCATCAAGCATATGAGCGTATGGAGTGGAGGTAAAGCTCACTGCAGAACCAAGGTTCATCAAGAGGGTCTTGCAGTGGCCCCACCCTAAGGTAGGCCTGAGGTACTTGTTTATCCTCTCAGGTGTGCCGTCCTGGAAGATGACTTGAGAAAGGTACCAGTTACTTACCGGTAGCTGTCTTTCTGGGAAATCTTCCAGGACGGCAGGCCTACTTCCCGCCCGTTGGAGGAGGGAAAATTGTAGAACACTAGAAGGTGAGTGCCTATGAGGAATGATTTCCCTTGTGAACCGGGTTCAGGAGTTACTTCTCTACAAACTGAGGATCAAAGGGAAGGGTGGGGACTTAAAACAGCTGTGGATTGATTGTGTTTCCTGTAGGGAGGAGCCTCTTATCTCTCAGGTGTGCCGTCCTGGAAGATTTCCCAGAAAGACAGCTACCGGTAAGTAACTGGTACCTTTTTTTTTTTCTCTGACGCTCTTATTCCCATACACATGATCAGAAATTCTGTCAGAAAAATACTTGGATGGTTTTTCTGATGGAATTTGACCTACAGGTGAGCCTAGATTAAAGCTTACCTGTAGATCCAAGAAATATCTCCTAAACCTACAATGGCGTTGTTAATGGCGATATGCCGTTAGTGGCGGCTCCCGTGCGCATGCTTAGGAGTGACGTCATCGCTGCTCCGGCGCTGTGAGTGGCTGGAGCAGCGATACCCGGAAGAAGGACGCTCCGTGCTACAGGGGACATCGGTGACATAGTTGGCTCCTGTGTCAAGTAAGTGACACATAATGGGCTACTATGCGATGATATGTGAGGTGATGCGATGCATAGTAGCCCATTATGCTTTACCTTTGCAGGGAGACAAAGAAGAAGTAACACCCATCAGGGTTTACTTCCTCTTTAAGCTTGCCTTGCATACACACGGTCACACAAAAGTTCTCTGAACTTTCGACCATCGAGAACGCGGTGACGTACAACATTATGACGAGCCGAGAAAGTTCAATGCTTCTGATCATGCATCAAATTGTTTCCGAGCATGTGCGATTTTTCACGCATCCGAATTACATACAGACGAATGCATTTTCAGATAGGAACTTTTTCCGACTGAAAAAATAGAGACCCTGCTCTCAATCTTTTGCTGGCTGGAATTCTGCCAGCAAAAGTCTGATGGAGCGTACACACGGTCGGAATTTCTGACCAAAAGCTCACACCCGACTTTTGCTGGCAGAATTTCTGATTGTGTGTGCGGGGCATTAGGATGTGGGCGGAGTCTTGGCATCCTCACTAGCAAAGGGGGACTGTTGGTCCTGCATTGTATATAATGATGTCAGAATGCCTGCAACAAGGATTCAACCTGCATAGTGTGGGGGTTCTGTGTGGGAAAATAATACCTCAGTCTGAAGTGGGGCTTTAATAAAATGGAGACCTGAATGGTGAGGTGAGGAGGATTCTGGGAATATCATTTGATTTTACTATTTGTGTTCAGATCTAGAGTTTTCCTCCTGTGAAGTCTGGAGATCGTATGACCATCACATTGCCTCCACCTCCCTCCCTGATAGAATAGAGAAATACAAAGAAGATTCTAGAAGTCACCAGAGAGCTGATGGAGGAGAGGTGAGGAGGATTCTGGGAATTCTGGGACATTATCCAGTAACAGACAAGGGATGTGTCTGGATGGTGACTGTATCATTGTGTGTGTCAGGTTCCTATAAGGTGTCAGAATGTCACTGTCTATTTCTCCATGGAGGAGTGGGAGTATTTAGAAGGACACAAGGATCTCTACAAGGACGTCATGATGGACAATCAGCCGCCCCTCACATCACCGGGTAAGAGGAGACTTTATTGTAAAGGAGAGAGCAGTACGGAGGCTCCACCTAGATCCCCCATCATCTGATAAACACATAGAAACAATGTATTCAGTCAGTGTGTGTGTTTCCTACAGATGGATCCAGTAATGGGAACCCACCAGAGAGATGTCCCCGTCCTCTGTATTCCCGGGATTCCACACAGGAAGATCACACCATCCCCCGCCATCATCAGGTAGATGAGGAACAATCACTGATAGTATCATTAGGATCTGTACATTATCTGCATTGTTACCATTGATGTCATTTTTATTATATATTCAGAGTGGAAACCTGAGAGATTCTAAAGTTGAAGTTAAAGAAGAGATAAAAGAGGAGGATGATGAGGATGGGGGGATGGAGGAGTCTCTAAAGGAACCCAGAGATCTGTACCAGGACACCATGGTGGAGTCATCCAGCTACAGAAACCCACCAGAGAGATGTCCCCGTCCTCTGTATTCCCGGGATTCCACACAGGAAGGTCACACCATCCCCCACCATCATCAGGTAGATGAGTGACAATTATTGGTAGTTCTGATTTATACACAGCATGATTGTTACAATGAATGTTTTATTATATATTCAGAGTGGAAACCTCGGGGATGATAATATTGATATTAAAGAAGAGTATAAAGAGGAGAATGAGGAGTATGGAGTGATGGAGGAGTTATCAGAAGGACACAAGGATATGATGGAGCCACCAAATACCAGGAACCCACCAGAGAGATGTCCCCGTCCTCTGTATTCCCGGGATTCCACACAGGAAGATCACACCATCCCCCACTGTTACAAGGTTGGTGGGATGGAGGTTATCAAACACACTTATAGAGACAATGGGGCTGATTTACAAAGCATTTGCACCATGAGTTGTGGCGCACGACGACGCGCAACAGCCGTTTTCGTATTCACAAAGCATTTTCACCTGTAACACAGCGCAATTCCCCATTTACTATGAGCATTCCGGCGCACGGGCGGCCAGCGATCTGTGCGCCGCTATAGACCTGGCGCACAGCATCTTCAACTCAGAATTAAAAGAAGCTGGAAGTGAGAATATTATGGGGGTGATGTGAGGAAGTATAGATATGACTGTCCAAGTAACAAATATGCCCAAAATAGAACAGAAAAGTAACTTCCTCTGAACAAGCTTGCTGCGCCTGCAAATACACTTGGAACTGTGCTAGGTCAATTTATGCACTGCGCATGCGCAAGCGGCATTTGCACCCGTTCAAGTGCTCTGGTTCACTGCGCCGGCAAAATCTTAGTAAATGTCAAGCCACGTAGGTTCATTTGCATAAGTTGACCAGGCGCACCTCTCAACTTGACTTTTTTTTTTTTTTGCGCTGGTTCACTTCTATGGGTTTTTTAAAAGCTATTTGCACACAACTCATGTTAGGATTAAGAAAAAAAAATAAGAAAAAAAAATGCGTGGGGGTCCCCCTCAAAATCCATACCAGACCCTTACCCGAGCACGCAACCTGGCAGGCCGCAGGAAAAGAGGGGGGTCGAGAGAGCACCCCCCCTCCTGAACCATACCAGGCCACATGCCCTCAACATTGGGAGGATGCTTTGGGGTCCCCCCCCAAATCACCTTTCCCTATGTTGATGAGGACAAGGGCCTCATCCCCACAACCCTGGCCGGTGGTTGTGGGGGTCTGCGGGCGGGGGGCTTATTGGAATCTGGAAGCCCCCTTTGACAAGGGGACCCCCAGATCCTGGCTTCCCCCCTATGTGAAATGGTAAGGGGGTACAAAAGTAACCTTACCATTTCACCAAAAAAGTGTAAAAAATGACAAGAGACAGTTTTTGACAATTCCTTTATTAAAGTCTTCTTTCATCTTCTTTCTTCTGGTCTTCCTTCTTCATTTCTTCATCCTTCAGTTTCTTCCTCCGATCCTCTTCTTCTTGCTTCGGTGTTCTCGTCCGGCATCTTCCTCCACAGCGTCTCTCTTCATTCTCGGGCCGCTCCGTGCAATCGGCGGCTCCCGCTGTGTGACGCTTCTCTTCTTCTGACAGGTCTTATATAACGGAGGGCGGTGCCATCCGGTGACTCCACCTCCCTTTTCTGAAAGAAGACTTTAATAAAGGAATTGTCAAAAACTGTCTCTTGTCATTTTTAACACTTTTGTCACTTTTTTGGTGAAATGGTAGAGTACCCTTACCATTTCACACGGGGTGAGGCCGGGATCTGGGGGTCTCCTTGTTAAAGGGGCTTCCAGATTCCGATAAGCAAGGGTTGTGGGGATGAGGTCCTTGTCCTCAATAACATGGGGACAAGGTGATTTGGGGAGGACCCCAAAGTATCCTCCCAATGTTGAGGGCATGTGGCCTGGTACGGTTCAGTAGGGGGGGCGCTCTCTCATCCCCCCTCTTTTCCTGCGGCCTGCCAGGTTGCGTGCTCGGATAAGGGTCTGGTATGGATTTTGAGGGGGACCCCCACACCCTTTTTTTTGTGTGTGTGGGGTTCCCCTTAATATCCATGCCAGACCTGAAGGGCCTGGTATGCTCTTGGAGGGGAACCCGTGCTTTTTTATTTTTTATTAAAGTCGCCTGGCCTGGGGGCGACTTAAAGTCGTGTTGTAAATCGCCCCAAGTCGCGCTGTGATTCACACTCAAGTCGTGTCCAAGTTGCCTCCCAAAGTCGCTCTGGAAGTCGTGTTGCCCCTGTGTGAATGGACTGTTAATGATACGGCGCGCTATTATGAATTGCGCCGGCATATTATGTGTTGCGCTTATGTGTGCGCCGCTTCATACGCTCAGTTGATCATTTATCTGGCGCACAAATGGCGGTATGAACCGGCGCAGCGCATTCATCTTAGTAAATCAGCCCCAATGTGTGTATTTTCTATGTGATGTCACAACAATAAATCTATCTTACAGATGATATTCTCTCTCATTTTCTTGGTTTAGAGTGGAGATCCAATCGATATAGAATTTGAGGTGAAATCAGAAGAAGAAGAGAGGTATGTGAGGGATGATCAGCAGTCTATGGAGGAGGATGGAATAACGGGGACATTTATAGAGGAGGACACTCCTACAGAGATCAGCACAGGTGGGTCATTAACACTAAATACATTCCTCCACCCATACTGCTCACTGATTGGTCCAGAGTAGGGCGGGGGCTGGGTGATATCAGCCTGTAATCCCCTGGTCACTTTCCTGAGCTGTGTTCCCCGTCCTGTATTCCTGGATTTCTCTCCGATAATCTTCCTTCTCTGTGCTGCCGACACAATTTATGTATCTAGACTGGATTTATGGAGATTCTGGGGATCAGCCGGCAGCAAAATGTTCATTTTCCCCATAGATGTTACTAGATCTAGGCACCTGGGGTATGTGATTTGGGTCTTCTGCCCCATACCCGGGTATGACAAGATCTCTGACAGAACAATCCCCCCAGCATTACTTGTTGTGTTGTCTGCTGGCTGTGCCGGGTGGAGGGATATGTCTGTATAGTCTCAGACCCAAGTCACTGAGTGCAGTCTCAGGAGATGGGAGGCAGCGGAGTGGGACCTCTGCAACTTGTCTCATGTAATCATTTCATCTTCCACTGATTACTGAATACCAATATTATGAGTCCTGACCCTTACACTGTATACTTTATATTCTACATTACATACTCCTGACCCTTACACCAGGGCTCAAAATTTCAAGTCCTGAGCTACTAGCCAGCCCTTAAGACCCCTTTCACATTGGGGTGTTTTTCAGGCGTTTTTCATGCGGTTTAGCGTTAAAAAAAGCGCCTGAAAGAAGCCGCAACTGCAATCCCAATGTAAAAGCCAGAGTGCTTTCACACCGAGATTTCTTTCACACTGGGGTGTTTTTCAGGTGCTTTAGTGTTAAAAAAAGCGCCTGAAACAAGCGGCAACTGCAATCCCAATGTAAAAGCCAGAGTGCTTTCACACTGAGGCGCTGCGCTGGCAGGGCGTCAAAAAAAGTCCTGCAAGCAGCTTCTTTGCAGTGCTTTTGGAGCGGTGAATACAACGCTCCTAAAGCGCCCCTTCCCATTGAAATCAATGGGAAGCGCCTGTAAAACGCCAGAAAAACGCTATTGGCAGCAGCGTTTTGTGGCCGCTTTTAACCCGTTATTTGGCCACTAGCATGGCTTTAAAAGCGCCCCAAAAATGCTAGAAAAGCGCTGCTAGTTTAAGCGGCGCTTTACAAGCATTTTTTGGGCGCTGACATTGTGAAAGGGCTCTTAAAGCACTTGGGCTTTCACATTGGGACTGCAGATGAGGCTTCTTTCAAGCGCTTTACAGGCGCTTTTTTTAACGCTAAAGCGCCTGAAAAACACCCCAGTGTGAAAGGGGTCTAAAGGTTACTCGCCACCAGTTGCTCCACCCAACCCATCCAGTCTCCACCCCTAAACACACCCTCAGAAATTATCTCATGAAATTAAACTTAAATGTCTTATGCAGAATTAAGTTACCAAAATAAATATTAACAACTTTATCAGTGCCCCTCTTGACGGCGAGACCCGTGCCCATCAATACAGTCTCAACTATGCCCATCAGTATAGTCTCACCTGTGCAGAGGAAGAGTTGAGCTGGCCGATCATCAGAGAGCGGGGATTTCCCACTGTAACAGCTTTCATTTGAATTGTTGGGTACTGGTGCTGCTCACCATCACACAGTCTCCTGGCATTGGACCGATGTTCTGTCTATCAAATGTGCCGGGCGAGGAGGCGGGACTGTGTGATGTGAGCGGTGCTGGGCGAGGAGGCGGGCTGTATGTAACGGTGAGCAGTGAGGAGGCCGGACTGTGTGATGGTGAGCGGCGCCGGGAACCCAGCAATTCCAATGAAAACTGTTAAATTCGGCAATCCCCGCTCTCTGATGATAGGCCAGCTTGACTCTTCCTCTCCTCTCTTCCCCGGGCTAGTACAATAGCTCCTGTTCAACCTCCGCCTGCAGGTGTTGCTCGCCCCCCTCCTCCGAGGCAGCCATCATTTTCCACTCACAAAATGCGAGTAGGCGAGTGAAAAATTTGAGGGCCGCCTTACACGATACACTCTATATTGTACATTACATACTCCTGACCCCTGCACTATATACTCTATATTGTACATTACATACTCCTGACCCCTGCACTATATACTCTATATTGTACATTACATTCTCCTGACCCCTGCACTATATACTCTATATTGTACATTACATACTCCTGACCCCTGCACTATATACTCTATATTGTACATTACATACTCCTGACCCCTGCACTATATACTCTATAGTGTACATTACATACTCCTGACTCCTGCACTATATACTCTATAGTGTACATTACATCATTCTGATACTATAAAATCCTAACTGTTCTATCCTATATAATAAGTTATACATTACATAGTCCTGTTACACCCATTTCCTGCCAGCTGGACATTTTATATCGGATGATGTGATTGGAGGACAGACTTTTACATGGTGATAATAATGTGGTAACATCCTCCAACATTGGACCCTTAAACAGAAAGTGATAATGGGGGAGGAGTCAATAACCCAATGATGGGGGTCTTCAGGATCAGTCCAGTCTTCATATTGGTTGTTCTCCCCCCATCCTCACTCTCTGACCTCTGGTGGGGCTCAGCCCCGCTGTTATTCATGACTAAATCATGGACTAAATAAGGAAGTGCAGGACTTCTTGTGTTGGGAAGATGGCAATGAGTGATAGAGGGGGAGGGGACACTCGTCCTATAATCCCCTCATCACTGTCACTCCTATAGAAGACAGTTCTCGTTGTTTCCTCACTCTCTGACTAAGGTCCATGAATAAAGAAATGATCTGGTAGGAGATCAGAGGACCCATTTACTAGTTACCTTGAGGGGGGAATTGTAAGATCCTCAGAGACAAAGCTGCCTGATGTGGGCGGAGTCCTGGTTTAGGGGAACCAATCGGCTCCTGTCTAGTAATAATCTTTGTATTTCTATTTTAGTAGATGGACGGGAGATGAGGAAAACCTCAGAGGATTGTCTCACTTTGTCTCCAGACTGTAAAGTAGAAGATGAGGACATCACACAGTATAGTCCAGGAGAAAACCCGACTACCTCAAATGTCCATCCGGCACCACACAGTGTAGATGGACCATCGTATTCCTCTTATCCTGAGGAACCTCAGACTGTGAGGGACGGGGCCGTCCTTCCAACAGAGAAGAGGCTTTCCTGTACTGAGTGCGGGAAGTGTTTCCCTTTAAAATCCAAACTTAATGTGCATAAAAGATCTCACACAGGAGAGAAGCCGTATTCCTGTCCTGAGTGCGGGAAATGTTTTTCAGAGAAGTCCCATCTTTCCACACATCAGAGATCTCACACGGGGGAGAAGCCGTATTCCTGTCCTGAGTGCGGGAAATGTTTTTCAGAGAAATCCAGTCTTTCCGCACATCAGAGATCACACACGGGGGAGAAGCCGTATTCTTGTCCTGAGTGCGGGAAATGTTTTTCACAGAGGTCCAATCTTTACAGACATCAGAGATCTCACACAGGGGAGAAGCCACATTCCTGTCCTGAGTGTGGGAAATGTTTTTCAGAGAAGTCCAGCCTTTCCATACATCAGAGATCTCACACAGGAGAGAAGCCATATTCCTGTCCTGAGTGCGGAAAATGTTTTTTAGAGAAGTCCAGTCTTTCCGCACATCAGAGATCTCACACAGGGGAGAAGCTGCATTCCTGTCCTGAGTGCGGGAATGGTTTTTCACAGAAGTCCCATCTTTCCGCACATCAGAGATCTCACACGGGGGAGAAGCCGCATTCCTGTCCTGTGTGCGGGAAATGTTTTTCAGAGAAGTCCAGTCTTTCCATACATCAGAGATCTCACACGGGAGAGAAGCCACATTTGTGTCCTGAGTGCGGGAAATGTTTTTCACAGAAGTCCAATCTTTATACACATCAGAGATCTCACACGGGGGAGAAGCCGTATTCCTGTTCTGAATGCGGGAAATGTTTTTCACAGAAGTCCACTCTTTACAAACATCAGAGATCTCACACGGGGGAGAAGCCGTATTCGTGTCCTGAGTGAGGGAATTGTCCCTCACTGAAGTCCTGTCTTCCTGTACATCAGGGATCCCACACAACCCTCGAGGTGTATTAGTGCCTTGAGTGCAGGAAATGTCTTCTATATGAATGTTGCTGGACATCACAGCTCTCATGTGGGGAAGAAGCACACCCTGATATACACCTCAGATATACTCCATGGCTGATCTTCATCATGGAAGAAACAGTTGATAAGGAGATCAGAGATCACCAAAGACATGGATGAAGTGTTGTACCGTGTCGGCCATTGATAGCAGGAGAAAAATAAAAATGGAGTCATTTCCTCTCATCCATTTTGTAGCTTTTGTAAATATTTAGCGGACTATTAAAAAAATCGTTAAATGAATGTTGCACGCATTCCTCCCGCTGTGAGAAATATTGGTCATTTTTTTTGTAATTCTAAAAACATGTTATGATAAAAGAGGTGAAGTTCGATGGCACAAAGGCCTCGGAATACACAAAGGGGCAGTGACTCCAATCATCAGTAACATGCGATTGTAGAAACAATATTCAGCATAAAGACATGTGAAATGTGTTGATATTCGGAGACTGTGACGGGGCCTATTCTCTCTATGGACAACATGTCAAAGCTGGTCATTAGGGATGATCTTGGTGTTCGAGTCGGACACCGGCTGTTCACCCGTTCGGCGAAGCCAGAACTCTGTGGGCCATTCACGCCAAATTCGTGTGGCGCTCACAGCCCACAATGCACTGCACCATCGCAGTGCATTGCTAGCTCATGATTGGCCAAGCATGCACTGTGACCCCGCATGCTTGGCCAATCACAGCGCCGGCAGCGAGGAGAGCCATGATTGGACATAGGCAGGATGCCTCTGCCCAATTATAGCTCAGGCTGTGTAATACATGCCCCACACTATATAAGGCCGCCAGTGTGGCGGCCTTGTATAGTGTCCCGGCGTCTGCAGGAGTTAGTGGGTGTTGTCTGTGTGCCTTCAGCGCAGTATCTACCTATATTGCTCTTTTCTAATTGAGCCATCTGCAGGAGTTAGTTGGTGTTGTGTGCCTCCAGCGCAGTATACACCTGTATCTACCTATATTGCTCTTCTCTAATTGAGCCATCTGCCATCTTCAGAAGTTAGTGGGTGTTGTCTGTGTGCCTTCAGCGCAGTATACACCTGTATCTACCCTTTGTTGCTGTTGTCTAATTGAGCCATCTGCAGGAGTTAGTGGGTGTTGTCTGTGTGCCTTCAGCGCAGTATACACCTGTATCTACCCTTTGTTGCTGTTGTCTAATTGAGCCATCTGCAGGAGTTAGTGGGTGTTGTCTGTGTGCCTTCAGCACAGTATACACCTATATTGCTCTTCTGTAATTGAGCCATCTGCAGGAGTTGGTGTTGTGTGCCTCCAGCACAGTATACACCTGTATCTACCTATATTGCTCTTCTGTAATTGAGTCATCTGCAGGAGTTAGTTGGTAGGGATGAGCTTCGAGTTCGAGTCGAACTCATGTTCTACTCGAACATTGCCTGTTCGCCTGTTCAGCGAACAGTGAACAATTTGGGCTGTTCGCAGCAAATTCGAAAAGCCCTATACAAGTCTATGGGAGAAATCTAAAGTGCTCATTTTAAAGGGTAATATGCAGGTTACTGTCCTAAAAAGTGTTTGGGGACCCGGGTCCTGCCCCAGGGGACATGGATCAATGCAAAAAAAAGTTTTAAAAACGGCCGTTTTTTCAGGAGCAGTGATTTTAATAATGATTAAAGTGAAACAATAAAAGTGTAATATTCCTTTAAATTTCTTATATTGGGAGGGCGGGGCCACCCGTCACCTGACCCCGCCCCTCTGACGCAGGAGAGGGAAGCCAGGGGTTCCCCAGTGACGTGTGGGTGACCCCGCCCCCTCTGATGTAACGCAGGTTTCCGTTACATCAGAGGGGGCGGGGTCACCCACACGTCACTGGGGAACCCCTGGCTTCCCTCTCCTGCGTCAGAGGGGCGGGGTCAGGTGACGGGTGGCCCCGCCCTCCCAATATAAGAAATGTCAGCGCTCGGCTCTCTGCATTGTCTCCGCAGTGGAGACAGAAGAAGGAGGTATGGACAGCGCTGGACTGAGAGATCCCCCGGCGCTGGATATGATCATCCATCGCTGGACCCCGGAGACCCGTCGCTGGATAGCAAGAGTGGATTAGCACCGCTGGATTTTTTTTTTTTTTTTTTTTAATAAAGGAATTTTTCAAAAGTTTGTTTGTCTTATTTAACCATTTTGACACTTTCTTTGTGAAATGGTAGGGGTACTTTTGTACCCCCTTACCATTTCAAACAGGGGGGGGGGGCCGGGATCTGGGGGTCCCCTTGTTAAAGGGGGCTTCCAGATTCTGATAAGCCCCCCGCCCGCAGACCCTCACAACCAACGGCCAGGGTTGTGAGGATGAGGCCCTTGTCCTTATCAACATGGGGACAAGGTGCTTTGAGGGGTCACAGACCCCCAAAGCATCCTCCCAATGTTGAGGGTATGTGGCCTGGTACGGTTCAGGAGGGAGGGGGGGCCGCTCTCTCGTCCCCCCCTCTTTTCCTGCGGCCTGCCAGGTTGCGTGCTCGGATAAAGGGTCTGGTATGGATATTTAGGGGGACCCCCACGTCAATTTTTTTTTAAAATTTGATGCGGGGTTCCCCTTAATATCCATCTCAGACCTGAAGGGTCTGGTATGGATATTTGGGGGGACCCCCACGTCAATTTTTTTTTTAATTTGACACGGGGTTCCCCTTAATATCCATGTCAGACCTGAAGGGCCTTTTGATTGAATTTAGGGGAACCCCCACGCTTTTTTTTTTTTTTTTTTTTTTTTTTTTTAATCAATGAATGAATGAATTGTCGGCTAATACAGAGAACACTCATTGAGTGTTCTCTGTATTACGGAGACCCGACAATTTAGCCGCAAGTGATTTTAAAAGACTTTTTTTCCTGCACAAATGACACTTTGTGCAGCGACAGTTCTAAGCACCAGAAACATGCGCCCCTTCACAGGCATACTATAGATACCCCCCAGCTACGAAATTTAAAGGAATATTACACTTTTATTGTTTCACTTTAATCATTATTAAAATCACTGCTCCTGAAAAAACGGCCGTTTTTAAAACTTTTTTTTGCATTGATCCATGTCCCCTGGGGCAGGACCCGGGTCCCCAAACACTTTTTAGGACAGTAACTTTCATATTACCCTTTAAAATGAGCACTTTAGATTGTGAACGTTCGAGTCCCATAGACTTTAATAGGGTTCTAAAGTTCACACGAAGTTTAGGTCTGTTCGCAGGTTCTGGTGCGAACCGAACAGGGGGGTGTTCGGCTCATCCCTATTAGTTGGTGTTGTGTGCCTCCAGCACAGTATACACCTGTATCTACCTATATTACTCTTCTGTAATTGAGCCATCTGCAGGAGTTTGTGTTGTGTGCCTCCAGCACAGTATACACCTGTATCTACCTATATTGCTCTTCTCTAATTGAGCCATCTTCAGGAGTTAGTGGGTGTTGTCTGTGTGCCTTCAGCACAGTATACACCTGTATCTACCTATATTGCTCTTCTCTAATTGAGCCATCTGCAGGAGTTAGTGGGTGTTGTGTGCCTCCAGCACAGTATAAACCTGTAGCTACCTATATTGCTCTTCTTTAATTGAGCCATCTGCAGGAGTTAGTGGGTGTTGTCTGTGTGCCTTCAGCACAGTATACACCTGTATCTACATATATTGCTCTTCTCTAATTGAGCCATCTGCAGGAGATTGTGGGTGTTGTCTGTGTGCCTTCAGCACAGTATAAACCTGTGTCTACCTATATTGCTCTTCTCTAATCGAGCCATCAGCCATCTGCAGGAGTTTGTGGGTGTTGTCTGTGTGCCTTCAGCGCAGTATACACCTGTATCTACATATATTGCTCTTCTCTAATTGAGCCATCTGCAGGAGATTGTGGGTGTTGTCTGTGTGCCTTTAGCACAGTATAAACCTGTGTCTACCTATATTGCTCTTCTCTAATTGAGCCATCTGCCATCTTCAGAAGTTAGTGGGTGTTGTCTGTGTGCCTTCAGCGCAGTATACACCTGTATCTACCCTTTGTTGCTGTTGTCTAATTGAGCCATCTGCAGGAGTTTGTGGGTGTTGTCTGTGTGCCTTCAGCGCAGTATACACCTGTATCTACCTATATTGCTCTTCTCTAATTGAGCCATCTTCAGGAGTTAGTGGGTGTTGTGTGCCTCCAGCACAGTATACACCTGTATCTACCTATATTGCTCTTCTCTAATTGAGCCATCTGCAGGAGTTAGTGGGTGTTGTGTGCCTCCAGCACAGTATAAACCTGTAGCTACCTATATTGCTCTTCTTTAATTGAGCCATCTGCAGGAGTTAGTGGGTGTTGTCTGTGTGCCTTCAGCACAGTATACACCTGTATCTACATATATTGCTCTTCTCTAATCGAGCCATCTGCAGGAGTTTGTGGGTGTTGTCTGTGTGCCTTCAGCGCAGTATACACCTGTATCTACATATATTGCTCTTCTCTAATTGAGCCATATGCAGGAGATTGTGGGTGTTGTCTGTGTGCCTTTAGCACAGTATAAACCTGTGTCTACCTATATTGCTCTTCTCTAATTGAGCCATCTGCCATCTTCAGAAGTTAGTGGGTGTTGTCTGTGTGCCTTCAGCGCAGTATACACCTGTATCTACCCTTTGTTGCTGTTGTCTAATTGAGCCATCTGCAGGAGTTTGTGGGTGTTGTCTGTGTGCCTTCAGCGCAGTATACACCTGTATCTACCTATATTGCTCTTCTCTAATTGAGCCATCTTCAGGAGTTAGTGGGTGTTGTGTGCCTCCAGCGCAGTATAAACCTGTATCTACCTATATTGCTCTTCTCTAATTGAGCCATCTGCAGAAGTTAGTGGGTGTTGTCTGTGTGCCTTCAGCGCAGTATACACCTGTATCTACCTATATTGCTCTTCTCTAATTGAGCCATCTGCAGGAGTTAGTTGGTATTGTGTGCCTCTAGCACAGTATACACCTGTATCTACCTATATTGCTCTTCTCTAATTGAGTCATCTGCAGAAGTTAGTGGGTGTTGCCTGTGTGCCTTCAGCGCAGTATACACCTGTATCTACCTATATTGCTCTTCTCTAATTGAGCCATCTGCAGGAGTTAGTTGGTATTGTGTGCCTCCAGCACAGTATACACCTGTATCTACCTATATTGCTCTTCTCTAATTGAGTCATCTGCAGGAGTTAGTTGGTATTGGGTGCCTCCAGCACAGTATACACCTGTATCTACCTATATTGCTCTTCTCTAATTGAGCCATCTGCAGAAGTTAGTGGGTGTTGTCTGTGTGCCTTCAGCGCAGTATACACCTGTATCTACCTATATTGCTCTTCTCTAATTGAGCCATCTTCCATCTGCAGGAATTAGTGAGTGTTGTCTGTGTGCCTTCAGCACAGTTTACACCTTTATCTACCTATATTGCTCTTCTCTAATTGAGCCATCTGCCATCTGCAGGAGTTAGTTGGTGCTGTGTGGCTCCAGCGCAGTATAAACCTGTAGCTACCTATATTGCTCTTCTCTAATTGAGCCATCTGCAGGAGTTAGTGGGTGTTGTGTGCCTCCAGCACAGCACAGTATACACCGGTATCCACCCTTTAATTGCTGGTGTTCTATAATAAAGGCATCTGCAGGAGTTAGTGGGTGTTGTGTGCCTCCAGCACAGCACAGTATACACCGGTATCTACCCTTTAATTGCTGGTGTTCTATAATAAAGGCATCTGCAGGAGTTAGTGGGTGTTGTGTGCCTCCAGCACAGTATACACCTGTATCTACCCTTTATTGCTGGTGTTTTATAATAAAGTAATCTGCAGGAGTTAGTGGGAGTTGTGTGCCTCCACCACAGCACAGTATACACCGGCATCTACCATTTAATTGCTGGTGTTCTATAATAAAGGCATCTGCAGGAGTTAGTGGGTGTTGTGTGCCTCCAGCACAGCACAATATACACCTGTATCTGCCCTTTATTGCTGGTGTTCTATAATAAAGGCATCTGCAGGAGTTAGCGGGTGTTGTGTGCCTCCAGCACAGCACAATATACACCTGTATCTGCCCTTTATTGCTGGTGTTCTATAATAAAGGCATCTGCAGGAGTTAGTGGGTGTTTTGTGCCTCCAGCACAATATACACTACCCAATTGCTGGTTTTCCCATCTCCCTTCAGGCCATTACCATGTTGGGAGGGCCAACAAGGAGAGGCAGACAGGCGCGACCCAATAAAAGAGGGCAAGCAGGCTCTGTGTCTAGAGACAACAGTGCTGGTCGTGGACGCGGTGCATTGTTATCAGCACGTGGCCATGCGACACGCTTGTCCTTATTTTCGGCAGCTGGACGTGTTGAGCCGCATCATGCCGAAGACTTGGTAGAGTGGATGACCAAGCCCTCTTCATCCTCCTGATCCTCTCTCACCCAGGCTCAGAGTACTAGCAAAGCAGCTGCCAACGCATCCTCTTCCCTCGTCTCAATGTCATCATCAGTGAATCCTTCCCTAGACCCACCACGTCCTCCTGAGGGGTTCCCCCGAACTCTTTGAGCACCATGTTGGGTACATGCTCCAGGAGGATGCCCAGTGTTTTGTAGGCTCCGATGATGATACTCAGCTAGAGGAAGGCAGTAGCGTGAGTGCAGAGAGAGGGGATGCTCAAGAAGGACAGCAATCTAGCAGTCATGTTCCACAAGCTGCAGCATACTGCCAGGTTTGCTCCAGTGATGAAGAGGTAGGGGATGATGAGGGCACTGACTCCACGTGGGTTCCTGATAGGAGGAGGAGGCACATCTCCAATGAGGCAGGATGCCCTACGGTGGCTGGCTTAGGGGCAGCACACTGACTAAATCACACCGCAGAGCTCCACCTGTGTTAGGGTGTTATTCTAAAAGTTCTTTGGTGTGGGCCTTTTTTGAGACGAGTGCATCAAATCGCACCGCTGCTATTTGCAACATATGTCTCAAGCATATCTCGCGTGGCCAAAACATCAGCCGCTTGAGCACCACATGCTTGACCAGACGTATGTTGACCTGCCATGCAGCTCGTTGGCAAGCTTACCTCAAAGACCCACACCAAAGAAAAAAGCGGCCCTCTCCTTGCTCCTCATCAGCTGGGATCTCCAACCCCACTAGACCTTCAGTCCTCTCTGAAACCTGCACTGAGAGGAATGAAGGTGTAGAATTAGGTGTGTCACAGCCAAGTCCTTGCTGGCACTCTGCTAGCAGTACACCCACGTCCGATTGTAGCAGGCAAATTTCCCTGCCCCAGCTGCTGGACGGTAGAAAGAAGTTCACTCCCAGCCTTTCACATGCCCAACAGTTGAATGCTAGCTTGGCTAAATTGCTAGCACTTCAACTGCTGCCTTTTCAGTTGGTAGACTCGGCCCCCTTCCGTGAGTTTGTGCAATGTGCGGTTCCTCAGTGGCAGGTCCCCAAATGCCACTTTTTCTCCCGGAAGGCGATTCCGGCTCTCCACCGGCATGTGGAAGGCAATGTCCTTGCCTCGCTGGACAGGGCGGTCAGCGGTAAGGTGCATATTAACGCTGACTCATGGTCCATTAGGCATGGATAGGGACGTTACCTGTCTTTCGCGGCCCATTGGGTCACTCTTCTGGCAGCTGGGAAGGATGCAGCACAAGGTGTAGTAGTGTTGGAGGTTGTTCCGCCACCACGCCTCCAAAATGCTACTACTGATTGTTACACACCTCTCTCCTCCACCCCCTCCTCTTCTTCTTCCTCCATGGCCTCTGAACCAGCTGTGCTCCGTAGGCATTCAAGGGGCTACGCAAGTACGCAGGCAAAACAATACCATGCCGTGCTTGCGCTGGTTTGTTTGGGGGACAGGAGCCACACTGGGGCAGATATTTTGTCAGCTTTGCAGGGGCAGGTCGAGAGGTGGTTGACGCCACGCCAGCTTAAGCCAGGATTGGTGGTTTGCGACAATGGCACCAACCTCCTCTCCATCCTCCGACAGGGACAACTGACCCATGTGCCCTGTGTGGCTCACGTCCTTAACCTGGTGGTGCAGCGGTTCTTGGGCAGGTATTCCGGGCTTACAGGATGTCCTGAAGCAGGCCAGGAAAGTCTGTGTGCATTTCCACCTTTCATTTAATGCCTGTGCTCGGCTGGCTGAGCTCCAAAAGGAGTTGAACCTGCCCAAGAACCGCCTTATATGTGACATGCCCACCAGGTGGAACTTAACATTGACCATGCTGCAGCAGCTGCACACGCAGCAGAGGGCCATCAATGAGTACCTGTGTGACTACGGTACCAGGACAGGGTTAGGGTAGCTCAGTTTTTTCTCCCCATGATCAGGGATGCATGCACTGTCCTGTCACCATTTGAGGAGGCCACAAGGATGGTGAGCAGTGACCGTGCATGCATCAGTGACATTGTACCTCTTGTCCACCTGTTGGAGCATACGCTGCATGGAATAATGGACAGGGCACTTGAGGCAGAACAGAGGCAGGAAGAGGAGGACTTCCTTGCCTCTCAAGGCCCCCTTTATCCAGACAGTGCTCCTGCTGTCCCACCCATCACACAGGAAGAAGAGGAGGATTGTGTCAGCATGGAGGTGGAGCCTGGCATTCAGCAGCAGCAGTCTTGTAGGGATGATTTACAGTCCCAAGAAACCCGTGGACTTTTACGTGGCTGGGAGGAGGTAGCTGCGGATCATGTTGTCCTTAGTGACCCAGAGGACTCCGGACCGAATCCCTCAGCTAACCTACGGTGCATGGCCTCCCTGATCCTGCAAAGCCTGCGGAAGGACCCTCATATTCTTCGGATCAAGGAGAGGGACCATTACTGGCTGGCCACTCTCCTTGATCTACGGTACAAGGGTAAGGTTGCGGACCTTATCTTGCCATCGCAGAGGGAGCAGAGGATGAGACATCTCCGGGAGGCCTTGCAGAAAGGTCTATGCAACGCGTTCCCAGAGACTGGGAGGTTACAAACTCCTGGTCCTGGACAACGTGTTGCTGAGGCATTGGTCAGAAGGAGCGGTGGAGAAGGTGGCCGTCTGACCGATGCGTTCAGACAATTTTTTAGTCCGCAGCCCCAAGGTATGATCTGTTCCAGTAACCATAGCCAGCGTCTGATTTACATGGTGCAGGAATACCTAGGGGCAAAGTCAGACTTCGACACCTTTCCCACCGAAAATCCTCTGGCTTACTGGGTCTTGAGGATGGATCACTGGCCAGAGCTTGTACAGTATGCAATTGAGCTACTGGCTTGTCCTACATCCAGTGTTGTTTCGGAATGCACCTTCAGTGCTGCTGGTGGCTTTGTAACTGATCACAGGGGGCGCCTGTCCACCGACTCAGTTGATCGACTGACCTTCATCAAGATGAATCAGTCTTGGATCACCACCAGCTACCAAGCACCTGAAGCTGATGTAACCGAATAATTTTTTTAAAAATATCACATCCCTTCAAGACTGCCTATGCTGATGCTGAGTGACTGTCCTGTTATGTTGACTGTCTATCCTCTTCCTCCTCTGCTGATATCTTGGAACAACATTTTTGGTTCTGGGTGATGCCACCAGCCCAATTTTTCAGCCCCTGTTTAGCTGGGGCATGTAATTACAATGTTTGATGTAATGCTTTGCAGCAGGGCTCATTCCTGCACTACAACTAGAGTATATGGGAGAGGTTGCAGCAGGTCATGAGGGGGAGGAGTCTCGTGCGGGAGTGTGTCCACACCTAGCATGCACAGGTGTGGATCGGTTCTCCCCTCACGGCAGTGAAGCAGCCGCTCTGCCCCGCCTGAAGCTGGCTCCGGCGTACCTGCTGTAGCTTCTCCCCCTCTCCCCCCGTTGTCTACATGTCATCCCCTATACCTTGGCCATTCCCTGGATGCTCAGCGGAGGTTCTGTGCGACCGTAAGAATCGCCGCTTAAGCGACGCATCGGCGAAGTGGAGAATACCCTTGGTTAAGGATGCTGTCCCCCGTGAGTGGAGCGGTATCCCAAGCGAGGTCGGAGATCCTCGGAGAAAAACAGCGGCTCCAGGCGCCCTCTGCTGGCGAAAGAGGAAACAGCGCCATTAGGAGAGCAGCCTAGGAGACACAGTGCGGACAGAGGGAGATGCCAAAGCTTCATGAGAACTCCCAGTGCTGCAAACAGAGACAGAGGAGGACGCCCAGAGAGTGACCCCAGAAGGAAAGCTTGATGAACTGGTATGTTGAATTATATTATAAGATATGGAAAATATTGGATAACCTCTTGGATATCTTGAAAAATGGCAGCTAGAAGTCCTTCTAAGCCTTAGGAGGAAGGTGAAGGTAAAACATTGCAGAGGTCAGTGCTGCTAATTCCTCGCCTAATTGCTAATTCCTCGCTGTGATTTAATGGAAAAAAATAAATGTATCACCTTTTAATGAACGAGGCAGTTGCAATTCAACTACTCAAATTCTGCACCATGTGAACAAAAAAAATTATAATAAAAGAATATAAAAATATATACACAAAAGAGCAGCTCCCTAGAAAAGTGAAACAAACACCTATACAGTGATAACAATGATTAAGGGCGCTCTGTAAAGAATATTAATCTAAACCACTAATTAACAAAAAGCATATATTTCTCTTCCTAAATCACTGAATAAAAATGACTGGAAAAGAAAGTACTGAAAATAATGTGAAGATCACCAAAGTGAAAAATATACACATCGTACGAATGATTATACTAGAAAAATGGTGGACATCAGTGAACCACCGTGCATAATAATAATAATTGACAATGTAAAGTCCCAATAAAGTGTCTCTACAAAGAATGAATTCTATCGAATTCTGTCGATCCGGAAGGTGAAAAACAAATAATATTTGTGATATAGCAACGTAGAACTACACCAGTAGTGATAATACAAGTCCAAACTGCTTACCAGATCTGTTTGACCACTTTAATTAAAAAGTAAGTCAAACAATGCTTGTACAGGATAATGCCTGTTCATATGGATACCAATGCAGATGATGTTAGATGGTGTGTCTCTCTTCACAGACTCAAGCGGCAAATGTGAAAAAATACAAAGAAATCCATAGCATAATACTGACTTTAATAAAAAAATAAGTAAAAAAACAGACAGCCAAAAGGCTCCTTACATGGTTAAGTGCCTAGCCTGGCACTGGGACTGCTCGCTCTGACCAAAAAGAATCGCTCTTTTTCTACATTGTGTGTTCAAAGTAACTGTACAGCGGTGCTCTTCAACAGATATTGGTAGCAGAAACATAACATACCAAAGCGGCCTGCAGCACTAGGCAGAAAACAGAGGCAGCAGTCACATGGTAAAGTAGTGGAAGGAGAAAAAAAAAAAAAGGACTCACTTACGGTGTGGTGCGATCATTCGCGCTCTACGAAAAAAGATAGACTGTTAAAAAAAAAAAGGGGGGAAAAGGAAAGGGGGGTTGTGTTCCTGTTTTCTGGACTCTCTCTTTTGTTTTTCCACTCCTTGTGTATGCAACAACTTGGACGTATGACAACGTCACTAAATGGAGCAAATGTATCGCAAAGAATAAGGTGGGCCGTATGGTTAAAGAGGGACATTTGAATATTGGTATTGAATAGTTTGTGCCTGTCTGAACCTCTCCTGTGTATTGACTTTTATAACAAGAAAACAAAAATGTCTCTCAGTTGACGGTTAAAACCAGGGCTTTAAAAAAAAAAAAAAAAGGGGAAATATATATATATATATATATATACACACACAAACAAATTTCAGCAATTTTAGACACAAGAACTTGGGAATATACCTTTATACTATTGCAGAGTAAAAGTGCCTAACCCCAAAAAACGGGAAAAGAGGGTTAGGCCGAAAATATATACTTTAAACAGATAATACAACAAAAAATAAGACCAGAAATAATAGAGATATAACAGCGATATACCGGACTGAGCAAGGGTACACGGACAAATGAAGGGAAAGACACCGAAGTCAGGAGCTATTCCTAAATCACCACGGCGGAGCCTGGTTACTAGCCCCGGTCCAATGAATAAATATGTCACACAACCGGGGGGAGCGGAGAAACAACAACCGGAAAAACAACAACAAACAAGAAGTTCCCAAGCTGAAAATAAAGATAAAAAGGAAAAGAAGGACAAGGAAAAAAGAAAGCAACAAGCACAAAACAGCTCTGTACAGGACCAAGACGTACCGCTGGAGGTAATATGTAAATTAGTAGAACCAGAGTATGAAACAGAAGGTACGCAGACCTACCCGACTCAACACGAAAGCCCCTCATCTTTGCCCACAAAAAAAGAAATAATTTCTATGTTCGCAGCGCTGGAAAATTCAATGAAAATGCTGATGGAAAGATTACATAAGAATCTTGCCCATATACTGGAACGAGTAGAAAATATGGAAAAAAAAGCGGAAAAAGACGCAAACATAATAAAGAAATTAGAAGTAGAAATAGTATTCCTAGTATTTCTACTAGAAGTAGAAATAGTATTCCCAAGCATATAAAGCAGAGGACCAGGAAAACAGGGACAGAAGAAAAAACATAAGAATACGCGGAGTCCCGGATACTTCCCAGCAAGAAGACCTAATAGATATAATAAAAAAGATATGTAATCCATTGTTGAATAAAGAGATAACAAACCCAATAAAAATCGAAAAGGTTTATCGTTTAAGGAAACCTAAGGAACTGCGACGGGACACGCCACGGGATATAATAGTGCGCTTCCAAAAAGAAGAAGACAAATACCAAATATGGAAGAATATAAGAGCAAATGCACCAATAGAATATGAAGGGAAGACCATACAGATGTTCCAGGACTTATCCCCAGATACCTTAAGGAGAAGAAGAGAACTAAAATCGTTATTAGTAGTGCTGTCTGAGAATGGGGTGCAATACAATTGGGGTTTCCCAGCATGCCTAATAGGTAGAAAGAATGGTCGGACAGTAAGATTGGGACAGGTTGAAGATATAACAGAATTTTGTAAAAAACTTGAAATTCCAATACCAAGGATGTAGACTAAATGTGGGGGAGGGGGAGATAGCTGGGGGTACAGGCTCCCCCTCCTCTCCCGTAATGGGGGAGGAGATGGGGAAAAGCGATTATGGTCAGAGGGCCGTAAGGCTTCTCTGTCCATGCCCCCCGGGTAGTTTTCCATCTCTTCCTCCCTCTTTCTCTGGGGGGGAGGATGGCGGGAAGGGTACGGAGCGGTTGTGGGGGGAGGACAAGATCCTCCTGGCAGGTCGGGGAAATCGTCTCGCAAGTAATAGGCGAGATGGAAAGCGACACGGCTGAACAGAATTCCACCCTAGGACCTAGGGACAAATAGGTCAATGAGGTTCCTGATAAGATGTCCCAGACCATGGGGTCAAAATTACATCAAATGAGGGGGCAGGGAGGGTGTGGGAATGAAGAGAGGGAAATTCTGTTGGCCTGAATCCATTAAAGAAAATAGGAGAGTATATAGATGTGTCGGATGGTAGAACTTAAGATAGTAACATATAATGTGAGAGGAATGAATTCTCCCAAGAAAACGTATAATATTTTTAAAGAGTTGGAGGGATACCTGGCGGATATTGTTTTTTTACAGGAGACACATTTATCCCTGGACATTAATACTCGGTTAAATACAAGAAAGTTCCCAATCTGGTACTATGCAGATTCCCTGATTAAGGGATCTAGGGGTGTAGCTATTGGAATAGCAAACAATGTTAGATGGAATTTAGAAGAGATGAAAGTAGACCCTGAGGGGAGGTTTCTACTTTTAAAAGGTAACATACTTAGGAAAAAATATACATTAGTTAACATCTACTGTCCCAACAAGGGCCCAAAAAAATACCTGAATGGGATTTTGAATACCATAGAGAGATATAAAGAAGGCCAAGTGATTTTAGCGGGAGATTTAAACTTTGCTATGAATCCCGAAATGGATAGCACGTCATATGCTCTCCCCCAGGAAATCAAACAACATAGAAAATTACATACACAACAGCTCATGGATATATGGAGAACACGTAATTTGGACGAAAAGGATTATACATATTACTCTTCGGTCCACGACATGTACGTGAGATTGGACTATATACTTCTAGATCATGAAATATTGGAAAACGTAGTAAAAGTACAGATAGGAAATATCACCCTATCGGACCACGCTCCGGTGATAGTTAAAATCAGACAGTGCGAAATGGAGCATAGAAAGGGGACTTGGAGACTCAATGAGGCTCTGATTGAGAACAAGGAAAGTGAGAACATCATAAAAATAGAGATAGAACAATATTTTAAAATAAATGACACAACAGAAGTCTCCAAAGCAACCCTATGGGAAGCACATAAAGCCCTAATTCAAGATAAATTAATTTCCATAGGTGCTGGAAAAAAAAAAGAAAGTGAAAGGAGATTTAATAATTTAAAAAAAGAACTCCATGAGTTAGAACAAAAACATAAGAGACAACGAGATAAAAATATATATAAGGAGATCACTCAAAAACGTGCACAATTAAATGATATGATAGAACAGGAGCGAAGAAAAGTGTACAAAAATGTAGCTAAGGAAAGATACCTGTGGGGGAACAAGACGGCGAAACATCTGGCAAGATTAGCACGGGGAAAAAAAGCCTTAAACTACATTGAAAAGATTAAACCGAGCAGGGGGAATTAAAATTTAGAACATCGGAGATAGCAAAGGCCTTTAAAACATACTACAGAGCCTTATATTCAATTAGAAGCACCGAGACAGGAGAACAAAAGGAGATTAGGAAAGTTAAAATCCTAGATTACTTAAGAGAAGCAGATTTACCTAGGATAACAGAAGAAATGGCCAAAAGTTTAGATGAGCCTATCAGGCCAGATGAAATATATAAAGCAATAAAGGAAACACCGAATGGGAAAAGTCCAGGCCCGGATGGCTTTACAATTAGGTATTATAAGAAATTTAAACTGCAACTGGTCCCAGAATTATGTAAATATTGGAATAACCTGGGAGTGGACGAGGATATGAGGAAAGAATCATTATTGGCGAATATAATAGTCATGCCAAAACCAGGCAAAGATAAATCCATTTGCTCTAATTACCGGCCTATAGCGTTGTTGAACATGGACACAAAACTATATGCGAAGGTATTAGCAACAAGAGTAAAAAACCTGATGCCGGAATTATTCAACGGGGACCAGGTAGGATTCGTCCCAGGGAGGGAGGGAGGGACGAGATAATAGCCTGAGAACTCTGCTACTCATAGGTAAAGATAAGAAAAATAAGCCCCCAATGGTATTAGTATCGATCGATGCCGAGAAGGCATTCGATAGAGTAGATTGGTGTTTTATAACAGAAACTCTTCGGAAAATAGGTCTGGGTCCAAAGATGCTGAAATGGATAAACTATTTATATACACAACCAACAGCTAGAATAGGGGTAAATGGGAGTATGTCATCCGCTTTTGAAATGTTAAATGGGACAAGGCAGGGATGCCCACTTTCGCCCCTTCTATATGTGATTGCCCTGGAGCCACTGTTGGCAAAGATCCGTAATAATGTCAATATTGGTGGGGTTAAGATGGGGGGAGAAGATCATAAAGTGGCGGCATATGCGGATGACATACTCCTATATATAACAAATCCACGATTGTCCCAGTTTAATAAAATAAATAAGGGAATACGGTGCTCTTTCAAATTTTAAAATAAATCCTATAAAAACAGTTATATTGAATATAGGCCTAGATAATAAAGAAGAGAAGATATTACAACAGGAATTTCCCTTTACATGGGAAAAAAAAGAAATAAGATACTTAGGTATAAAAATAACAAAGACGGTCCAGGAACTATATCAAGCTAACTATATTCCACTAGTAAATTAAATCAAAACAGTGTTGAGGAAAATAAAAAAGGGATCCATCTCATTGACGGGTAGAATCAATATGTTGAAAATGGTGGTCTTACCGAAAATCACCTACAAACTCCAAATCCTTCCGATTAATATTCCAAATAGTTTCTTTAAAGTAATAAAAACACTTTTTTTTTAATTTATATGGCAAAACAAAAAACCCAGGATAAATTATAATATACTAACTAGAAAAAAAAAAGCGGGGGGTGGGGGGGTGGCATTGCCAGACACTTACAGATATTATCTTGCAATTACTTTGGCGAGATTGGTGGAGTGGGCACAACGTAGGCACGACGAAGAGGTGGGTAAAAATGGAAGAATCATTTATAGGTACACAATTACAAAAAAATATTTGGATCCTGCCAAAATTTAGAAAAGGCAGTAATAAGGCACACGAAATTACTTTAACGACACTTAAATTATGGGACGCACTACACCGGAGAAATAATGGGATTTTTATATACAGCTTACCTGTAAAATCCTTTTCTTGAGAGTACATCACGGGACACAGGAGCTTCATTACATAGTGGGTTATATAGGCACCTCTGGTGATTGGACACTGGTTGACCCTAATTAAGGAGAATTCCTCCCCTATATAACCCCTTCCATCTGGGAGGCACCTCAGTTTTGTAGCAAAGCAATAAGAAACCACGTAAAACCCAAGAGGGGCGGGAGCCCTGTGTCCCGTGATGTACTCTCAAGAAAAGGATTTTACAGATAAGCTGTATATAAAAATCCCATTTTCTTGATCATACATCACGGGACACAGGAGCTTCATTACATAGTGGGATGTCCCATAGCAATGCTCAGATTGAGGGGAGGGAGACACAGATCATAATCATAGACCACCAGGGACCTGAGGACCTAAACTGCAGCCTGCAGTACACTGCGCCCGAAGGCGATATCCTCTTGCCCTCTGACATCCACCTGATAGAATCTGGTGAATGTATGGACTGATGACCAAGTCGCAGCCTTACAGATCTGAGCCAGGGAGGCCTGGTGATGCACTGCCCAAGAAGCACTGACAGCCCTAGTAGAGTGCGCTTTCACCTGAAAAGGAGGAATCTTCCCCTTTAAGCCATAGGCCTGAGAAATAACTTGTCTGATCCACCTTGAGAGGGTGGATTTTGACGCTGCCTGACCCTTTCTGGGGCCTTCCGGCAGAATAAATAAACAATCAGTTTTCCTTATCTCAGAAGTTGCTTGAAGATAAACCCTGATTGCTCTAACCACATCCAAAGTGTGTAAAGACTCTTCCTCTGTGGACTGAGGGTCCGGAAAAAAGGATGGTAGGATTACATCCTGATTCAAATGGAAACCCGAAACCACCTTCGGTAGAAAGGACCTGTTGGGACGCATAACCACCCGGTCCTTATGGATAATTAAATAGGGCTCTTTACTGGAAAGAGCTGCCAACTCTGATACTCTTCTAGCCGTGGATATGGCTACTAAGAAGACCAGCTTTTTAGTCAGGAGAGCTAAAGAAGCTAGATGCAAAGGTTCAAATGGTTGCCCCTGTAAGGCCGAGAGAACCAAATTCAGATCCCATGGGCATACCGGAGGTTTAACTGGCGGTTTTGTCCGCATAGCCCCCTGGATAAAAGCCCGTACCAGGGAATGTGATGCAAGCGGTTTTTGAAAAAATACCGACAGGGCCGAAATCTGCACTTTGATAGTGCTTATGGCCAAATTCATTTCTAGGCCTGACTGGAGAAAGGCCAAGATTCTGTTAATGACATACTTTCTAGGATGCCACTTCCTGAGTTCACACCAGGAAACATATGTCCTCCAGATTTTGTAATAAATACGCCTGGAGGCCGGCTTTCTGGCATTGACCAGAGTAGAAAGGACTGGCCCCGAAAGGCCACGGTCTCTCAGAATGTGGGTCTCAGCAGCCAAACCGTCAAATTCAGACTGCGTAAAGCAGGATGGTAGATTGGACCCTGTGAGAGCAGATCTGGCCGGAGAGGGAGGGTCCATGGCCTGCCTACTGCCAACTTAGGACGTAGCGACTTCAGCAGCAGGCATTCTGAATGTGGTACGCACCAATTCAGTATAATACTGCACCTGCTTTCTGAGTGCCTGGGAGGAGGGGACTATCTCCTCTTCCTCTGACTCATCCGACTGCTCATGATCCCTATCCAAAGATAGGGATCCCTCCTCATTTTCAGAAGAACTATCCGAGAGAGGGATTTCAGCAGAGGGAGGGGATCTACCCCTTTTCCTGCTATCTTTTAGGGAAGCAGAAATAAAATTCATGATTCTCCCTTCAAAACCCTCCAATGTAGCCCTAAGGGAGTCCTCAGTGACATAAACCGGGGCTGCGACATTAGGAGAGGCTGCAAAACCTGTCAGGGGCACCGACTCGTCTTGAGAGGCTGGCTCCAGTCTTGCAGGGGGGGATGGTAACTTGCAGGCACTTTTGGAACCCCTGGACCTAGGCGGTGACTTACCAGTGCTCTTATTACCTCCCCCTGAGACCCTCTTACGAGGAGACATAGTACTAGGCTACAAAGCAGAGGTACTAGTACAAGTGCGATCACTGTTGCGCTTAAAGTCTCACAATAAATAAATATATCCTTAAACTGCACAACCTGACGCTGAGTAGGTGTCTTAAGGTTTGCCTGGATCCAATCCCCACGGATGCTTACTGCCCACAGCTCCTGTGTCTCCAGTTACAGTCCCCTGACGCTCTGGGCTTTTTAAAACTGCCGCCTGGCGCCTGCGCAGTACAGCGCCGTGCACACTAACGTGCATGGCTCGCAACCACACCCCCCCTCCTCCATAAGGCCGGGAGCGCGCCCGGCGCGCGTGCACGAGGACCACGGAATCTGGGGGGGGAGGAGAACCCAAAACGGAGCAGCGTGAGACCCCTGAACTGCGTGGGACCCCTGTTTACCTTCATCTGTGGCAGGGACTGCAATGGAGACGTGAGTAGCTGAAGAAACCAGGCTTTCACTGAGCGTGTGTATTGAAAGGCATGTAAGTATGCATCAGGCTGCTCTTACTCCCTCTAGTGGTGGAAACCAGGTAAGACATACAACTACTCACAATGAAGAAATCCATTCATATATTTAAATATACAGGATGACTTCCCTTACCTGTCCCCACCGCAGGAATTGCTGAACCAGACCAATTCCAGCCTTCACCCATCACGGCGGGTATTGTTAGCCAACCTTCAGGTATATCTGGGGCTCTTACGAAAAGATCCTCCCACCTGGGCCATGTAAAAAGCTCTGCCAGAAACTTTCGTGCGCTCTGTATAAACAGTACACCAAGTCTGGTTTTCCCAGAGCCCAGTCTTCCAATGGAGAGGACTTACAGGCAAAACCTCGCTTCTTCGGCAGACGAGGCCCGGGTACCATACCATCTTGGGAGTCAAATATCGGCCCGAGGTATGGATCCGGTTTGATGTAGCCCTTCGGCCCTCGCAGGGACCTGCATAGAGCTAAAGTTTTACGTGACCATCACCCAGACACTGGCGAAAAAACTGAGGTGCCTCCCAGATGGGAGGGGTTATATAGGGGAGGAATTCTCCTTAATTAGGGTCAACCAGTGTCCAATCACCAGAGGTGCCTATATAACCCACTATGTAATGAAGCTCCTGTGTCCCGTGATGTATGATCAAGAAAAATGGGTATATAACTCTCCATTAATTCCACTAGAGGGCACATATTTTTTTTATCCCAGGAAGGGGCACACAATTAGGCAAACACATGAAAAATATACAATTAAAAGATATCACTTGTAGAGGGAATATAATGTTAAAACAAGATATAATAAAGAAGCATAGTTGGAAAAAATCTAAAAGAATGGGAATATTTACAGATTCAACATTTTGTTAATTCAATCCCAAAACCTATAAGGGATGAGAATACTTTAACACCAATAGAAAAGCTTTGTAATTCCAAGGTAAAAGTAAAACACTGTATGTCAAGAGTATACGAAAACCTTTCAGAAATAGAGGTACGAGAAGGTATACCAGCTATAGCAAAATGGGAACAGGATATGGGCATAAAAGTAGATGAAATGCAGATGGTGGGGGCAGTGCATAGCCATGTATCAGATACAATGTCTATGGAAGTTAACTATAAGTGTATGATGAGATGGCAGATGACACCGGATAGAATAAATAGAATAGACCCCTCTAGATCCACACGGTGCTGGAGGGAATGTAAACTACCCGGAACAACATTCCACATATGGTGGGAATGTCCAGAGATAAAGCAATATTGGCATAAAATATTAGACTATATAGAAAAAATAACAGGGGAAAAAATACCATGTTGTCCATGGGAATGTCTGTTTTATGGGGTAGAGGAAAAAAGTGGTAACCAACATAAAAAAAACTGATAAAAAAAAAAAAATGTTGCTACCCTTTTTGCTCAATGCGGCAAAAGCTCTGATACCTAAAAACTGGTTACAAGTTAAAAAACCCCCAATTAGAGAATGGATACAGAGAATTGAATATATTAACAATGTGGAATATCTAATCAAAATGGAAAATAATCAAATGAATAGATATTGGGCAACATGGGAAAAGTGGAGATCATTCAAAAAGACTGAAAACTACATCCAGGCATTAGCGGAATAATTAGAGGATGGCGGGCCAACAGAATGCGGGGCGAACGGGAGGGGGGATGGGGGACAAAAGGGATAGAGGATGGGAGATAAGATAAAGGTTGAATGTAATTAAGCTGAACATATACGTATTGTATAAGATAGTTTTCTCTTTGTTTTTGTTTCATTCCTCCTTTGTCTGTTTTAAAAATTAAAATCAATAAAACTTAAATTATAAAAAAAAATATGGGAGAGGTTGCAGTGTCGTGGCACCAGTGCCTAAGGCCCAATTTTTCAGCCCCTGTTTAACAGGGGCGTGCAATTACAATTTTTGATGCGATGCTTTCCAGCAGGGCTCATTCGTGCACTACAAATAGAGTGTATGGGAGAGGTTGCAGTGTCGTGGCACCAGCACCAGTGCCTAAGGCCCAACTTTTCAGCCCCTATTTAACAGGGGCGTGTAATAACATTTTTGATGCAATGCTTTGCAGCAGGGCTCATACCTGCACTACAAATAGAGTGTATGGGAGAGGTTGCAGTGTCGTGGCACCAGTGCCTAAGGCCCAATTTTTCAGCCCCTGTTTAACAGGAGGCGTGTAATTACAATTTTTGATGCAATGCTTTGCAGCAGGGCTCATTCCTGCACTACAAATAGAGTATATGGGAGAGATTGCAGTGTATAGGCCCAATTTTTCAGCCCCTGTTTAACAGGGCATGTAATACAATTTTTGATGCAATGCTTTGCAGCAGGGCTCATTCCTGCACTCCAACTAGAGTATCTGGGAGAGGTTGCAGTGTTGTGGCACCAGCAAGCAGTGCCTAAGGCCCAATTTTTCAGCCCCTGTTTAACAGGGGCATGTAATTACAATTCTTGATATAATATTTCACAGAAGGGCCCGTTCCTGCACCCACCGAGAGTAACTGTGAGGACTTTCAGTGTTGTGACACCAGCACCACAACCACCAAAGGCCCTATTTTTCTACCACTGTTCAACAATGGCATGTAATTACAATTCTTGATATAATTGTTCACAGCAGGGCTCTCCGGCGCCTACCAAGAGTCACTTTGAGGGCTTACAGTGTTGTGGCAACATCAACACCTTAGGCGCAAATTTCTGCAGAGCATATAGGGCAGGCCCCTACTTTCAAACATCCAACTTACAAATGTCTCCTACTTGCAAATGGAAGGAGACAACAGGAAGTGAGATGAAAAAAGATGGACGGTCAGAAAAATTATACAGGGGTGATAACCCTAACCTATGTTTTCCAAAAAGATTAAAAATAGATTTTTTGACTGGAGATACACTTTTAAAATGTACCAGTTCAAAATTACAAACAGATTCTACTTAACACAACAAACCTACACAGTCCCCGTCTTGTTTGCACCGCCTGTATACTGCTGTTCTGAGTATATAGGGCCTCGGGGCCCCACGCCTTTCCTTTTTTAATATGGGTACGGGGTTCCCCTTAATATCCGTACAAGACCCAAAGGGGCTGGTAATGGGCAGGGGGGGCTACCTATGCCATTTTTCTCAATGATTTTCATCCATATTGCCGGAACCAGATATTACATTAAAACCGCAAGCAGTTTTAAATTACTTTTTTTCCGTTAAATGTCATTTTGTGCAGGGACTGTTCTAAACACGGGAAACACGTGGCACTTTACAGGCATACTACAGACACCCCCCAGGCACCATATTTAAAGGAATATTTCACTTTTTTTTCACTTTAATGGTAATTAAAATCAGCGCTCCAGAAAAAAGTGCAGTTTTAAAAAAAAAAATTGGCATTGACCCATGTCCCCGGGGCAGGAGTCAGGTCCCCAAACCCTTCTTAGGACAATATCTTGCATATCAGCCATTCAAATTAGCACTTTTTATTTAGAGCATTCGAGTCCCATGGGGTTCTAAAGTTCGCACAAATTTTAGGTCCGTTCGAAAGTTCTGGTGCGAACCGAACTGGGGGGTGTTCGGCTGATCCCTACTAGTCATGGAAAGTCCAGTAATAATTGTAGGAAGTGTGTACTGAGATGTAGTCTTGGAAGAAAAGAGAGGCGGCAGAACAAGCCCCGGAATCTAAAGTATCCATCATATTTTATTTCATACAATGATTTCCTATTACCATTGGTACCATCTAGTGGTAATAATGTGATATTGCTCAAAATTTACAGATGGGGGTATTTCAGAAAAAAATACTTATTCCAGTCTCTAGATGGAGCTTATGATCATAGGAAATCACATAGATTTTAATTATATCACACATTTATAACAGCTGGGACAATGCTTGTCATGCTCTTCCAACACATTTTCTATTTATAGTCCCCTTAGTTTCCTTCATCAGGAATGATTTCATACTAATACCTGAGATCATACACTTATCAGTACAGTACACACTGAAGGACATAAGTTAGAGAGAATGTAACCCCAACATGTCATATTCCTGATATGTGCCTGCTGTCCCATGTACTGGTATGAAGAACTCTCCTGGTCGCTTTGTATTGCTTCCTTTGTGTGAAATCTCTGGTGATCCTGCCACTACCTCTGCTTTCCTATTAAAAACTGATCACACTAGGCATGAGCACAGTGTGGTCAGTGTGCGGGCTGTACTGAGAACTCAGTCTTTAGACTTCTAGTTAGACTTCTGCTGGCACGTCTCATCTACTGGGAAGACCAGTGTACTGCTTTTTTTTCTCTCCCAGCTCTCTATGCAGTTGAAAATAGAGGGTAGGTTATGACTTATAAAAAAAGGGGAAAAAAGGTATTTAAAATATTTGTGTTGGCCTAGTGTGTACAGCAACTTTTTTATTAATACATTTTAGCAAAATTTTTAAGTGTGACCTCTCACTCCGACATTCGTGGTGATCGCTCACATGTGTGGTGCAATCACGCTCTACATACATATATACACAGTATGGGTGCGTTTACAGGTGTGTGCGGGGCAATAGGGGTCACTTTTCATTTTTTTATATAAATTTTATCATTATTTTTTTTTTACTTGTTTAATTTTTTATTTTATTTTTATAATTCATATATAACAAACCCCCATGTGATATCATTGGGCAGGTGACAGGTCCTCTTTATGAGACATGGGGGGTGTATTAGACCTCCAATGTCTCATCTACCCTCCAATGCACAGATGGCGCTCGGTTAGATGTTTCCTTGGCGGTATCATTCTGGGAGGTCACATGACATCACTCTTATCTCTATGAATAAAACACAGACCTGACCGGAGAGGTGAGGAGGATTCTGGGAGGTCACATGACATCACTCTTATCTCTATTAATAAAACACAGACCTGACCGGAGAGGTGAGGAGGATTCTGGGAGGTCACATGACATCACTCTTATCTCTATTAATAAAACACAGACCTGACCGGAGAGGTGAGGGGGATTCTGGGAGGTCACATGACATCACTCTTATCTCTATTAATAAAACACAGACCTGACCGGAGAGGTGAGGAGGATTCTGGGAGGTCACATGACATCACTCTTATCTCTATTAATAAAACACAGACCTGACCGGAGAGGTGAGGAGGATTCTGGGAGGTCACATGACATCACTCTTATCTCTATTAATAAAACACAGACCTGACCGGAGAGGTGAGGAGGATTCTGGGAGGTCACATGACATCACTCTTATCTCTATTAAAGCGGTAGTAAACCCGCACATTTTTTTTTTTTTAAACCTGCAAAGCACCGCATACTAGCTCATTATGAAATACTTACCTTAGAACGAGGCCCCGACATCTGGCCCGATCCACGCCGAGGGAGCTGACATGCTCCCTCTGCGTTTCTTCCGGGTATCGCGGCTCCGGCGCTGTGAGTGGCCGGAGCCGCGATATCGTCACTCCCGCGCATGCGCGGGAGATTTCAGTCCGGCCGCTGCCGGATTTTGACGGCGAGAAACCCCTTGTGCGCATGCGCCGCTGCAGTCAGCGGCGCATACCGAGGGGAATATCTCCTAAACCGTACAGGTTTAGGAGATATTTTTTTTACCTACAGGTGAGCCTTATTATAGGCTTTCCTGTAGGTAAAAGTTAAAAATGTGGGTATACAACCACTTTAATCATTTCAGCCCCGAAAGATTTGGCCCCTCAATGACCAGAGCACTTTTTACAATTTGGCACTGCGTTACTTTAACTGGTAATTGCGGTTATGCAATGTTGTCAACACTGAAGAAATGGCTGCACTCTAAGCCCCCGTAAACACGGTCGGACATTCTGCCGTTGGATTTTGTCCAATGGATTTTGTCCTACGGATTTAGTCTGAAAACTGTGGCATACACACGGTCGGACCAAGTTGTCGGATTTTGCGGTTGCCAAGAACGTGGTGACGTAAGCCGTGTACGGCGGGACTAGAAAAGGGAAGTTCAGCACCACATCTGGCACCCTTTGGGCTCCTTCTGCTGATCTCATGTTTAGTAGAAGTTTGGTGAGAGACCATTCGCGCTTTTCACATTAGTGATTCTGATCACTACTGCTCTTTGGTTTCTGCTTGTCTTTGTGTATCTGATAATCAGTGCGTGTAGTCAGTAAGTATTTGTTTCTCATTGTGGACTATATCTTGGTATATTACGCTTTGATTTGCATTGCTTATTGTCTGCTTGCTTCTGCTATTCAGTTCGTTCTTTCAGGCCTTGCTGTTTATCGATGCTTTCTGGTGTCCGATCTGACCAGCCGACCGTTTTCAAACCATGTTTCGTCTACGTACTCATCATAGAGTTTGTGCTGTGCAGGGGTGTCAGGAACAGTGTTGTTGCTTGGATCGCCTGCTGGTGTCACTGTTTCTTTTGCCATCAAAGGTTGCAGTTCTGGTGGTCACCAGTGGGTGTCTCCCAGCAAATGGACATTCTAGTGATCTAGCTGCACCTGAGTGGAATTGCTTGGAAGTATATAAGCCCGCCCTTCACTGAGGCTCAATGCTTCAGAATTCCTTCCTGCAAGCCTGGTCCCTGCCTGATCTGAGCCGTTGCCTGAAACCTGTTCCTGATTTGCTTCCTGTCCTGGACTCTGTTTCCTACCTGGTTCCTGAGACTTGTCCCCTGATTCCTGCCTTGGCTCCCCTTGCTTCCGCTTCCCCCACCTGGCCTCCTGTTCCCCTTGTCTCTCATCCCTGCCTTGTTATATGTGTTCCCTTTCCATGTGTAAATATAGTTAGTTAGTTAGTTTAGGGTTTTTGGGGTTTGCTGTGTATTATTTGTGTTCTTGCTTGTTCACGGTTTGCTGTGTTTGGTTTGCACGTGTGTCTTTATCCTTAATAAATATATATATTTTCACTTACCTTTTGAGCCTGATTCCTTTAGTGCAGCCCATTGGTCTGTTTACTCTGTGCTGGATGCCTCTGTTAGGCATCCCTCCTATGACAAGGGGCTTCGTGTTGAGGTTCTTACTTTGACACAAGCCCGGTCCATGAACAGGGAGGGGAGGCGTTTGTGGACCAAGAATTGGTTGCGCCAGCGTGACCAGTTCTCGCACATGCCTTTGCTCCGTGAGATCCGCGAGAATAATCCTGATGATTTCAGGAATTATCTCCGGATGACGGACCCCGTTTTTCACCGTCTGCTGGCTTTGCTGTCCCCTTATATCACCAGACGGGATACCTGGATGTGGCAAGCCATCACTCCGGAGCAGAGGCTCATCGCCACGTTGCACTACTTGGCGACAGGGAGAAGCCTTCAGGACCTCAAGTTCTCTCCAGGCATCTCCCCCCAGGCTCTGGGGATCATTATTCCAGAGACCTGTTCTGTCATCATACAGGTCCTGCAGAAGGACTATATGAAGTTTTATCCTTAAACATCACATTCTATGTATTTCATGATTGCTAATGTCTTGCATTTCTTTCCTCATTCCCTAATTACCATCATTGCATTATGCTCTAATTCATATACTCTGCCCCTTTGTCCTCATGCATATTTGCCTCACTAACTTCCCCACCATGCTCTTCTTGGCCCATAAAACTATAGTCTAGTCACTTACCAATGTCTTTTGTCAGCTCCATAGTATTGTTTTCCCCTAAACACCTCCTAAAATGTCTACAAATATTATGTGTGTGCTTCAATTCATGCAGAGTGACTTTTTTGAATTTTTTGGGGTTGTGCCAAACTCATTAGTATCCCCCCTCCCCCCAACTGCTAGCTCAGCTGATAGCAATCCTCTATCTGATGACTTGACCAAATCCAATACACACTATATCTACCTTTTTGATGATCACATTTATGGACGAGTTCACCAAAGCATGTAGTGTAAGGGCCTGCCTCAATACTTTCACATGCTATTTTTTTTTTAACAAAAATAATTATTTTGATATGTAATAGCAGAATGTCAAAATGTGCTTCCATTTTGTTTTCATTTTGTTATTATGACACTTCTTACCTGTCCGGTGGGCTGCCAATAGTGTAACTAAGGAGGGTCTTCCCAAAGTATCACACATTATTTAGGCATTCAGCTCTCAATCAAGTGGAGAGGGTTACCTGTCCTAAACATCCCCCCTCATTTTTTAGCAAGGGCCCATCAGATGACTCTCATAAGGGGACCTTATACTTTAGGCTTTAAATACTCAGTTCCCAAAATGTTATACTAATTTTGACCAAAAATGTGGGTGTCTAATCTGCTTGCAATTTCGATTTGTCAAATTACTAATTTTTGTTCTTGTTTCACTACACAGTGTCCTTCAATGCCACAGGAATGGCAGACTGTGGCCTCCCACTTTGTGCCTTTTTCACCAACAGTGCAAACCCAAGTTCAGAGCGAGATGAGGGGACAGTCTCTTCTTCAGATAATCTTATTATGTTGTGGGTCTGCTACACACACACCTTGTTTTTGTAACTAATGTATGTAGTGCATTACTGATCAAAATCATGCTCATTTTCAGCACCATGACAGGAAAATGGCATGATTGTCCAAATTTACACCTCACTGTGGGTGCTTTTTACTAAAGGCACATCCACTATGTACTACAAGTGCACTGCAAAAGTACACCTGAAACTGCACTTGGAGTGCAAAGTGGAGTTGCCTTTAGTAAATCACACTCCTTCTCAGCACAAACTAAAATTTTACTACAAATACATTTTTTGCGCAATGAAAAAGGAAGCCACACATTGTTGATAATTAAACTTTTTAATACAAGCACATTCACATGTGCGTTTAAAAAAGGTTTGTACAACAAACCAAGAAATTGTGTGTATCAAAAACAGAGTTTAATCAGAATTTTGTTTACTTGTTGTTTTTGTGTAAACAGGCATGTATCAAACCGTAAAATACAGAACACAGGAACTTACAAAGTTCAAATGAAAAGTGAAGACAATATCAGACATGAGTATGTACAAACTGGGCTGATATTGCCTTCATCACATGAGGTGTGACCCCTGAAAAATCCAAATTTGGAAGATGCACACAGTGTGTCAACATTTGCTATCTCCCATCATGGGGGATCAACTCTGTGCATCTTCCAAATTTGTAATTTCGAATAGCAAAAATAAAACCCTATCTAGTTTTTTGTTTCACACTCTCCCCAAAACATCAATGATGTTCTTCATTTTATTTTTAACATCATTGATGTTTTGCTGTATATTTTCCAAATCCCGATTGCACTCCATTATCTCCCCAATCAGGATGTGGGCACTTTCACTGGTAAAACAGGAATCTTCTTCCACATCACCTACAAAACAAAGCAAAAAAACACACCATGTAATAAAAATATGGTGACATACATTGATGAGCTTACTGGAAGCTGTGTTCTCCAACACTCATCTGTTGTGGTGACAATTTGCCCAACCTCCACGATCTCTCCTTCCTCCTCCTCCTCCTCCTGCTCCTCTGTTTCTGCTTTTGGAATTTGGCCTTCTTTGGGAGGGGTGTGGTCCCTGGTGTCCTCATACATGCAGAGTCTTCTCTCCCCTATGAGAATGTAAACAAAGAATAATTAGCACACAGAGGGCAGAAATAGGAATCTGAAACATTGCTTGGAAGTGTTCTACAATTGTGTTTTTTGGCCGAGTTCCAAGGTGAGAACATTATTGTGGACACTTTGTTAAGCTGGAATACTTCCCTGCAGAACAATGTTTCTTACGAACGAATCAAACCATGAACTTGAAAGTGGCCATTTTAAAATGCACAACATGAAATCAAAGCACATGGAGCATGTATGCAAGCAAGAATAATCATATGAACACACGACAACTACTTACTTTTTTTAAGAACATGCTTGATCCTTAGGTACTGCTCGTGCTCCCTCAGTTTCAGGTCTGACCAGTGTTTTCTCAGTTGATCCTTGGATCGGCGTACCCCAAAATTCTTATGAAGACTCTTCATAACTTTAGACATGATCTTGGCTTTTCTGATATTTGGGTTTGGGTAAGGTCCATACTTCTCATCATAGTCGGTCCTGTTCAATATGTCCACCATCTCCAACATCTCTCCAAAATAAATATTTGAGGCCTTAAATCTTGTCTTCCTAGATCGTGACGTTTCAGGCTCCGGGCTTTCCTCACCCTCCTCCTCGTTAGTGGAAGTATTATTATTGCGCACCTGCGTTCTCCCCGCCACGTGTTCTCCCCACTGCGCCGGAAGCAAAGGGGCGGGGGAATAGTCTAGAAAGAACGTCAGGGGCGGGTGGAGTTTCACGCATGTGCACTGTATATAAAACGCAACACGCGTGTATCGTCTGTACGATCTGGGAAGAGAGTGAGGTGCGGACGTGACGATCATGCAGACGAAGCTAACATTTTTAACTTGGTGCATCACTAGACTAGACTGCTTCTAACTAGGCCGATGTTGGGACAAGATTTGGAGGGTTTTTAATGGCATTATTAGTATTTGAGGGTTTGTCTTGTGTTGTGTCTTGCAGACAATATGGATCCATTCAAAAACCCAAATTTTATGGGGCTATTCCTCGAACTCTACAAGGAGATGCCCTGCCTGTGGCAGTTCCACAACGAGTTTTATGATGACATAACAAAGAGGAAGGCAGCGCTGGAGAAACTTCTTTCTTTGGTGCGGATCATGGTCCCCGCGGCAGACATGGCCTATCTGAATAGGAAAATTGGGGGCATGAAGATTACATATCTCAGGGAGAGAAAGAAGCACCTGGAGTCCTTGAGAGCAGGAGATACAGATGCCGTTTATTACCCCAGGATGGTGCACTTTGACAGGCTGCATTTTCTGGTAGACTAGGGGGTACCCAGGCCACCACTCTCCAGGCTTCCTTCAAGGCATCCTTCACCCCCAGCTGAGGCTTCCAACGTCCAACCTGGGCCTTCCAGGCAGCAACATGTGGTGGGGTCCAGCTTAAGACAGGTATCGCATTGTTGAACCTATTTCTTGTGTTACATTTAATGATGTTAACTAGATGTTCTTATTGATCAGTAAGTTGTGATTTATCAAAGTGGTTTACATATCAAGAGACAGTAGTGACCAAAAATGATTGGGACGGAAAAGAAAAATGCTGGTCTCAGAATGATAGTCTGTTCTATTTGGTAACATTCAATTGTCAAAAGCCAGGAGCAAAAAATGGTGTGATTGATGATCAAAAAACTAAAACTATGTCCCCTTTTCATACACAGGAAGACCTCAGTCGGGGGGAGGCTGTGGCAAGTGGCAGCCAGGAGGTCGACCAACGCCCTCCTTCTCCTCCTCCTGCCCCAACTACAGGAGCCCAGCCACAGCCTGGAAGGATGCCTGGAGGGAAGTGCCCAAGGAAGACGAGTGAGTGATTGCCTGGGTTCAGTCAGGTCTGCCAGAAGATGCAGCCTCTTGAAGAACCCCATCCTGGGGACAGAAATGGCATCTGATTTTCCTGATCTCTAGGACTTCTGGACCAGACTTCTCTCCCTGAGATATGTACTCCTCAGGCCACCAATTTTTGATATTCTAATTTGTTCATGTCTGCCCTGGGGGCCAAAGGCTGCACCAAAGTTAAGAAGTTTCTCCAGTGCTGCGTTCCTAGTTTTATTTTCGAGCAAACAAAATAAATTTTATTTTTGTTTGATAAAATACTTGTGTAATGTGTTTTCCTTCAAAAAGTAGAGTTTATTTGTGAGCAGGCAGGTACATTTCCAAAATACAAAGTGAAATAAATAACAAGGGGTACCAACACTAAACAACCTCCTGTAGATTAAATAAATAAAAAAGGATAAATGACCAGTGTCATTGAAGGAGATTTTTAGGGAATCCCCCCCCCCCCCAAAAAAAAACATCCAAAAAAACAAACAAAAAAAAGCATTGTGTAGATGTGACTTAAACTAAAATTGTATTGCTGAAATTGTTAAAAAAGAGTAATGAAATGCGTTCGGGAGAAGTGTGTGTGACTATGAGCATCAAAAGAAGTTGGTTCTTGCAGCATTGTAAAGAACAAGAGAATGCGCTTGATGACTGATTTTTTAACATTGCAGCGTGACGAATGTGCTATATCGCTTACAAGCAGTAGTGGCACTTGGTCCGATGAAAATGCTCTACACATGATCGGATTAGGTCCGACCGGCCCAGTTGGTCGGGAAATCTTTCCAACATGTTGGAAATTTGGGTCGGACGGAGATTCGGACGGAATCAGTCCGATGCATATCACACACAGTCGGATTATCTGACAACGCGGTCCGATAAGACGCATTCCGACCGATTCTCCGACCGTGTGTACAAGGGCTTACACTTCACTGCAAGGAGTGAGGTGCCCCTCCCTTCAGATCCCTGTGTGAGAGACTGTCTGTAGGGATGTTAACTGTTGACAGGCTGTGAGATTACTGGTATAACATGTGATGTTTGCATATGTGGAATATACAGGACCGGGTTGATTTAGTTATTATTCTAGCAGGCTAGGATATTAAAGGAATTGTGCAAGTTGAGAAAAACAGTAGTTAGACAATGAAACAGTACAAAAGAGAAGATATGTTTAGAATGGATGTTATGAAGAAATATGCAAATGTTAATGAAATAAAAAGGCTGAGAATGTTTTGATTACTTTAAATGTGGTAAAGACCACTCACAGGAAACAATTCATAGAAGAGATGGAGAGTTTTTTGCAGGAAAACGAGTCTCCTGATGAAAGTTGCCGAGTAATAGGCAGTGGAAAAAACCCTACTTAGCAGTATGGAGAAATGTAGTCAGTTTATGTGAAATTAAAGCTGGAGACGCTCACTGGCCCATCATGGAGAAAAGTCTCTGTGATACGAGGATTGTCGATGACAATACCTTTAATTCTGGTGTGGAATTCTGTGAGTAGCTGTGCGAGTGGGCGGAGGGCAGACTGGCTGATCAAGCTACAAGTATCCAAGATGTTACTCAAGACAAAACGGAGTCAGTAGGAAAGTTTTACACCGGACTGTCACAAGTTTTTTCAGATTTGGGATTCATCACCCATAATATGGCACACAGCCAGATGCTGTCTTCAGCCTTTGTGACAGGCCTCAAGGAGTCAATCTGAAAAGGCCTCACCATGGCCCAACCGGAGTACCGTGTGCAGCAGCAACAATATCAAAACCCTGGACATCCCACCTCGGAACACCTGGATCTCCTATGCTAGGAATTGGGCAAGCCTGTGTCACTAACCCATGTCAGGGCAACCTCTTCAAAGAACTCAGAAGACCCATTAGCGAGGGTTACCCTACCCATTGAGGGACATCCAACCACTTTCCTAAGCGGCACAGGTGCAGCCAGAAGCGTGATTAGAGAAGAGGATTTACCTGACCACTCATACCTTTCCGATATTGACATATCTTGTGTGGGCATAGATGTAACTCCCAGAACTAACCCATTGACCCGCCCCCTACAAGTTGGAAAGTACCCAGACCTTCTGGCTCGATTCTTTGTCTCTTCCACCTGTCCATCAATCTCTTGGGAGCAGATGTACTGTCCAGACTTCAGGCTTCCATTGTCTTCTTTGAAGATGGATCTGTTACTGTCTCTTCTCCACTGGACATTAAGGACACTTCTGCTATGGTCCACAGGAGCTGAGGATGTAGGACATTTAAAGGTGCCACCAGTCATGGTGCAGTTGAAACTTGGAGCTCCCCTGCCCTGGAAACCCTCTAAAGTTATCCCAATCTGCAAATCTATTTCACAGCATGTCAAAGCCCTCATGTCAAATGGCGCCCTGATACCCTGTACATATCCATACAGCACACCTCTGTTCCCTGTGAAGAAGAGAATCCCCAAGGCAGAACCAGACAAGTACAGAATGGTCCAGGACCTCCGAGCAGATAATGAAGCTACGGTCCGGAAGCCTCCTTACTGATCCAACCCATTTATGATGCCCTGAAGTCTGAGCCCTTCCAAATGTCCTCAGAGGCAATATGCAACTTGGAGGCCCCCAAACAAGCCATTTCATTATTTCTGGTTTTAGGGCTCCCAGAATACGAAAAAACGTTCAAGCTCTTTGTATCCGAACGTCTGGAACATTGCTGCCATACTCAACCAGATCCAGCCGAAACATCTGTCCACTGCCAGACATTTGAGACTCCAATGTTTCCTCCTTCTACAATACAACATTACTCTATTACATTGTCAAACACTGAACCCTTCAACCCTTTTTCCACTTCCCGAGGGGGGAATAGAGGAGGAGCCGAGTCCACCCCATGACTGTTTTCAATTAATGCGACTGGAAACCACACATATTCCCAATGTGAGTGAAATACCCCTGCATAATTCAGACCTAACACGGTTCTACAAGCTGAAGCCTTACCACCGGGGATGTCTGCACAGGAGACAGAGCTGCAAGCACTCACTACAGCATATAAACTGGCAGAGGGAAAAAGAGCCAACATTCATACAGACTCAAGATTTGCTTTTAGCGTTGGCCATGACTTTGGTGTTACCTGGAAGGCCAGAGGATTCCTGACAGCTGCAGGAGCACCTGTGATCAATGACCTGATGGACGCCTTACTTCTCCCAACCCAAGTGGCTATTTTCAAAGTAAAAGCACACGGCAAACTGAACTCGAAGGAAGCCAGAGGCAATCATCTAGCCGATTCAACTGCCAAACAGGCTGCCAGCGGTCCACGAGAAGTGCAAAGTAGAGTGGAAAAAGAAGACCACCCCGTGCTTACCCTACAGACTGTCCCAGTGGACAGAGTTTATCTGAAAGAACTACAAGAAGCAGCAAGTCCGGATGAGAAGGAAAGCTGGAAGCAGAGGTGAGCAACCCTCAAAGATGGACTATTCGAGTGCAACAAGAAGCCTTGCTTACCCAGGAATATGTACTCGGGTGTGGTACAATGGGCACATGGAGCTGCCCATCTGTCAAAGACTCTTATGAATGTAGCTTCAGGAATCACTCCACTGACTAGCAACGTCTGTAAGTCATGCACCATTTGTGCAAAGTGTAACCCGGGATGCACAGAGAAGATGCCGCAGAAACGCCTGGCAAAGCCCTCGTACCCTTTCCAGCGGATACAATTTGACCACATCAAAATGCCAAAGATTGGATGATTTGAGTACACCTTAGTAGTTTCACACACCCTACCACCCCCAGAGTATCGGGAAGGTAGAAAGAATGAATGACACATTAAAGACTTGAATGTTAAAAATGGCCCAAGAGACTGGTATGCATTGGCTGGACAGCCTGCCCATTGCCCTGTTCATCATCAGATACACACCAAGGGGAGAACACTCCCCTACCCCCTTTTGTTTGATTTAGCCCCTAGACTTGGTTGTTATTTTCCACAGTTATAACTGCAGTATGATGTGTTGACTAATTATGTAACCGCATTATCACGAGAATTAACCCGAATACGTACCCAGGTGTTTTCTTCCATTCCAGATCCTGAATTAGATACAGGAACACACCAACTACTACCTGGAGATTGGGTGCTGGTAAAGACATTTGTGAAAGTTCTCTTGAACCCAGATATGATGGTCCCTTCCGGGTGCTGCTGACCACAAGCAAATCTGTAAAGTTGGCTGGGAAAAACACTTGAATCCACCCCTTCTACTGTAAGAAAGTCCCAAGTCCGGAGGACAAGATATTGATTGCACCATGATGTCTACATTGTATATCCTTTTTCTGTTAGATCTGGTGAGGGCCCAACAGGTGGCTATCACTAAGAGGAACGCTCCTGAGGGAAGTTTTGACCCACATGTATAATGGGATTTTTATATACAGCTTACCTGTAAAATCCTTTTCTTGAGAGTACATCACGGGACACAGGAGCTTTATTACATAGTGGGTTATATAGGCACCTCTGGTGATTGGACACTGGTTGACCCTAATTAAGGAGAATTCCTCCCCTATATAACCCCTCCCATCTGGGAGGCACCTCAGTTTTGTAGCAAAGCAATAAGAAACCACGTAAAACCCAAGAGGGGCGGGAGCCCTGTGTCCCGTGATGTACTCTCAAGAAAAGGATTTTACAGGTAAGCTGTATATAAAAATCCCATTTTCTTGATCATACATCACGGGACACAGGAGCTTCATTACATAGTGGGATGTCCCATAGCAATGCTCAGATTGAGGGGAGGGAGACACAGATCATAAATATAGACCGCCAGGGACCGGAGGACCTAAACTGCAGCCTGCAGTACACTGCGCCCGAAGGCGATATCCTCTTGCCCTCTGATATCCACCTGATAGAATTTGGTGAATGTATGGACTGATGACCAAGTCGCAGCCTTACAGATCTGAGCCAGGGAGGCCTGGTGATGCACTGCCCAAGAAGCACTGACAGCCCTAGTAGAGTGCGCCTTCACCCGAAAAGGAGCAATCTTCCCCTTTAAACCATAGGCCTGAGAAATAACTTGCCTGATCCACCTTGAGAGAGTGGATTTTGAAGCCACCTGGCCCTTTCTAGGGCCTTCCGGCAGAATAAACAAGCAATCAGTTTTCCTTATCTGAGTAGTTGCTTGAAGATAAATACTGATTGCTCTAACCACATCCAAAGTGTGTAAAGATTCTTCTTCTGTGGACTGAGGGTCCGGAAAAAAGGATGGTAGGATTACATCCTGATTTAAATGGAAACCCGAAACCACCTTAGGTAGAAAGGACCCGTTGGGACGCATAACCACCCGGTCCTTATGGATAATTAAATAGGGCTCTTTACTGGAAAGAGCTGCCAACTCTGATACTCTTCTAGCCGTGGATATGGCTACTAAGAAGACCAGCTTTTTAGTCAGGAGAACTAAAGGAGCCAGATGCAAAGGTTCAAATGGTTGCCCCTGTAAGGCCGAGAGAACCAAATTCAGATCCCATGGGCATACCGGAGGTTTAACTGACAGATTTGTCCGCATAGCCCCCTGGATAAAGCCCGTACTAGGGAATGTGATGCAAGCGGCTCTTGAAAAAATACTGACAGGGCCGAAATCTGCACTTTGATAGTGCTTATGGCCAAATTCATTTCTAGGCCTGACTGGAGAAAGGCCAAGATTCTGTTAATGACATACTTTCTAGGATGCCATTTCCTGAGTTCACACCAGGAAACATATGTCCTCCAGATCTTGTAATAAATAAGCCTGGAGGCCGGCTTTCTGGCATTGACCAGAGTGGAAAGGACTGGCCCCGAAAGGCCACGGTCTCTCAGAATGTGGGTCTCAGCAGCCAAACCATCAAATTCAGACTGCGTAAAGCAGGATGGTAGATTGGACCCTGTGAGAGCAGATCTGGCCGGAGAGGGAGGGTCCATGGCCTGCCTACTACCAACTTCATGATTTCTGCATACCATGGTCGCCTGGGCCAAGCCGAGTCCACCAAAAGGACCGACTTCGTCTCCCTCTTGACCCTTCCCAGGAACCGCGATAGTAGCGGGTTCGGGGGGAAGGCATAGATTAGATTGTACTGATCCCAGGGAACCGTCAGAGCATCTGACCCCTGAGCAAGTGCATCTCTTGTCCTTGACACAAACTTGTCCAGTTTCCTGTTGAACCTGGATGCAAACAGATCTACGTCTGGAGTGCCCCACTTGTGACATATGTTCTGAAACACGTCGGGGTGCAGAGCCCACTCTCCTGGGCACAATTGCTGGCGGCTGAGAAAATTCCGCCTGCCAATTCTCCACTCCTGGGATGAAGACTGCAGAAAGACACGGAACATGCTTTTTTGCCCAGACAAGTATGCGATTCACCTCCTTTTGGGCCACCAGACTTCTGGTACCGCCCTGGTGATTGATATAAGCCACTGCGGTGGCATTGTCGGACTGAACCCGAACCGGGAAACCTCGCAGTCTGTAAGACCACTCTATGAGTGCCAAGTAAACTGCCCGAATCTCCAAGATATTTATGGGCAGTAGACTTTCGGTCGCAGACCATTTCCCCTGCGAGCACGTTCCCTCCAATACAGCTCCCCAGCCTGTCAGGCTGGCATCTGTTGTGATAATCTTCCATGAGAGAGGAAGAAAAGTTTTGCCTTTCAGCAAATTCCTGGTTTGTAACCACCAGACAAGACTTTTGCGTGTCCCGGGGGATAAACGCATAGGAAGATCCAGGGATTGGGGCTTCCTGTTCCAAGCCGCAAGGATGCATCCTTGCAGAGGCCTTGAGTGGAACTGGGCAAATGGGACGGCCTCGAAGGAGGCGACCATCTTTCCCAATAGTCTCATGCACAACCGAATGGAGGAAGATCTTCTGCCCAGAATCAGGCGCACCAGATCTCCAATGGCCAAGGCCTTTAGCCTTGGAAGAAACACCCTGCCCTGAGCGGTGTCGATAATCATACCTAGGTATTCCAACCTGGTAGTCGGTTGTAGGGACGACTTTTCTAGGTTTATAATCCAACCTAGGCGTTCTAGATGTTCTAGCGTTTTGGTGACGCTGCGACTTAGGAACGCTGCAGTTCTCTCCACGAGAAGCAAGTCGTCTAGATAAGCCATGACGGCTATACCCTGAACTCTTAAGATTGCTAAGAGAGGGTCCAGAATCTTTGTGAAGACTCGAGGGGCTGTAGCAAGCCCGAACGGCAAGGCCACAAATTGAAAATGGCGCCGCTCTACCACGAACCTTAGAAATTTCTGGTGTGCGGGAAAAATTGGCACATGGAGATATGCATCCTTGATATCTATTGATGCCATGAACTCTCCCCCTTGCAGGGAGGAGACCACAGTGCGGATTGACTGCATTCGGAAGGTCTGGATGTGTAAAAACCGGTTTAGGTCTCTCAGATCCAGGATAGATCTGACACTTCCATTTGGTTTTGGAACGGTGAAGAGATTTGAATAAAACCCTGAACCCTGATCTTTCGGGCTCAATTCTACTATCACACCCTGGGATAGTAATTGATCTAAGGCCAGGAATAGCGGTTTTTGCTTTACTGGATCCCTGGGGATCCTTGACCTTAGGAAACGAGAAGGTGGAATCTCCTGAAACTCTAGCTTGTAGCCCAGAGATACTGAAGAGATCACCCACTTGTCCTGAATCTCTTCCCGCCAGGCGCCTGCAAACTGCAGGAGCCTTCCCCCCACTCTGCCGAGCGGGGGCGCCCCTTCACAAGGAGGTTTTGGGGCTCCCCAAGTCTTTTTCTGTCCCTGGGCTCGGCCTTGAGCCTTTCTAGCAGAGGAGGACTGAGAAGGCCGTCGCCACTGTTTAGAGCTTGATGCTTCGGGAGAGAGAGCACGCCTAAATGAAGGACGCTTTCTCCTTTTGACTGGAAGGAGAGTAGACTTACCTCCTGAAATATTTTGGACGAATTTATCTAATTCTTCCCCAAACAAACGCTCCCCTTTAAACGGGAACCCAGTCAAATGCTTTTTGCATGACAGCTCAGCAGCCCAATTCTTTAGCCATAGGGCCCTACGCATGTGTACCAACATGAGGGACAAACGTGATGCTTGTTGGACAGAATCCAAAATCGCATCAATTATGAAACACAGGATGTGAGGCAATTCTGCATAATTTTCTACTTCCTCACTGGGAAGGAGTCCAAACATCTGTTTAACCTGTTCCTTGAGGAACTGACACAACCCCACGGCTGCGACTGTAGGTTGCACTACAGCGCCAGCTATGGAAAAGGTGGTTTTTAATAAGGTTTCCAGCCTTTTATCAGTTGGATCCTTGAATACCTGCGCATTATCCAAAGGACAAGTTAGGTTTTTATTCACACAAGAAACAGCCGCATCGACAGATGGGACCCCCCACTTCTTGGTGAAACTTTCCTCCACAGGATAATGCACAGAAAACCTTTTGGGAGGAGTAAACAGTTTATCGGGATGTCCCCAATCCTCATACATCAATTTATCCATTAAAGGATGAATTGGGAAGGAACAAGCAGTCTGTGGGGCTTTCCTGACTCCCAGGGAAGAGACAGAGGACGTAGCGACCTCAGCAGCAGGCATTCTGAATGTGGTACGCACCAATTCAGTATAATACTGCACCTGTTTTCTGAGTGCCTGGGAGGAGGGGACTCTCTCCTCTTCCTCTGACTCATCCGACTGCTCATGATCCCTATCCAAAGATAGGGATCCCTCCTCATTTTCAGAAGAACTATCCGAGAGAGGGATACCAGCAGAGGGAGGGGATCTACCCCTTTTCCTGCTATCTTTTAGGGAAGCAGAAATAAAATTCATGATTCTCCCTTCAAAACCCTCCAATGTAGCCCTAAGGGAATCTCAGTGACATAAACCGGGGCTGCGACATTAGGAGAGGCTGCAAAACCTGACAGGTGCACTGACTCGTCTTGAGAGGCTGGCTCCAGTCTTGCAGAGGGGGATGGTAATTTACAGGCACTTTTGGAACCCCTGGACCTAGGCGGTGACTTGCCAGTGCTCTTATTACCTCCCCCTGAGACCCTTTTACGAGGAGACATAGTACTAAGCTACAAAGCAGAGGTACTAGTACAAGTGTGATCACTGTTGCGCTTAAAGTCTCACAATAAATAAATATATGCTTAAACTGCACAACCTGATGCTGAGTAGGTGTCTTAAGGTTTGCCTGGATCCAATCCCCACGGATGCTTACTGCCCACAGCTCCTGTGTCTCCAGTTACAGTCCCCTGACGCTCTGGGCTTTTAAAACTGCCGCCTGGCGCCTGCGCAGTACAGCGCCGTGCACACTGACGTGCACGGCTCGCAACCACACTCCCCCTCCTCCATAAGGCCGGGAGCGCGCCCGGCGCGCGTGCACGAGGACCGCGGAATCCGGGGGGGAGGAGAACCCAAAACGGAGCAGCGTGGGACCCCTGAACTGCGTGGGACCCCTGTTTACCTTCATCTGTGGCAGGGACTGCAATGGAGACGTGAGTAGCTGGAGAAACCAGGCTTTCACTGAGCGTGTTGTATTGAAAGGCATGTAAGTATGCATCAGGCTGCTCTTACTCCCTCTAGTGGTGGAAACCAGGTAAGACATACAACTACTCACAATGAAGAAATCCATTCATATATTTAAATATACAGGATGACTTCCCTTACCTGTCCCCGCCGCAGGAATTGCTGAACCAGACCAATTCCAGCCTTCACCCATCACGGCGGGTATTGCTAGCCAACCTTCAGATATATCTGGGGCTCTTACGAAAAGAACCTCCCATCTGGGCCATGTAGAAAGCTCTGCCAGAAACTTTCGGGCGCTCTGTATAAACAGTACCCCAAGTCTGGTTTTCCCTGAGCCCAGTCTTCCAATGGAGAGGACTTACAGGCAGAACCTCGTTTCTTCGGCAGACGAGGCCCGGGTACCATACCATCATGGGAGTCAAATATCGGCCCGAGGTATGGATCCGGTTTGTTGTAGCCCTTCGGCCCTCGCAGGGACTTGCCTAGAGCTAAGTTTTACGTGACCATCACCCAGACACTGGTGAAAAAACTGAGGTGCCTCCCAGATGGGAGGGGTTATATAGGGGAGGAATTCTCCTTAATTAGGGTCAACCAGTGTCCAATCACCAGAGGTGCCTATATAACCCACTATGTAATGAAGCTCCTGTGTCCCGTGATGTATGATCAAGAAAAGATATTTCCAACACATAGCATGTACATAGCAAAAATGACACCCCAAAATACGTTCTACTACTCCTCCTGAGTATAACGATACCAAATGTGTGAGACTTTTACACAGCCTGACCACATACAGAGGCCCAATATTGAAATAGCACCATCAGGCGTTCAAGGAGCATAAATTACACATCTTATTTCTCAACCACCTATTACAGTTTTGAAGGCCCTGGAGCACCAGGACAATGGAAATGCCCACAAAGTGACCCCACGTGGCACTGACAACACGTGGCACTGACAGATGGCACTGGAGGCAGATGGCACTGGAGGCAGATGGGGCTGGCAGATGTCGCTGGCAGATGGGGCTGGCAGATGGGGCTGGGGCTGGCACTGGGGCTGGCACTGGCAGATGGTGCTGGCTATTTGCTCTGGCTAATTGCTCTGGCAAATGGGGCTGGCAGATGGCACTGCGGCTGGCAGATGGCACTGGCGCTGGCAGGTGGCGCTGGCAGGTGGCACTGGCAGGTGGCACTGGGGCTGGCGGCACTGGGGCTGACGGATGGCACTGGGGCTGACGGATGGCACTGGCGCTGGCACTGGCAGGTGGCACTGGCAGGTGGCACTGGCGCTGGCAGGTGGCACTGGCACATGGCACTGGCACGTGGCACTGGGGCTGGCGGCACTGGGGCTGATGGATGGCACTGGCGCTGGCAGGTGGCACTGGCGCTGGCAGGTGGCACTGGTGGCACTGGCACTGGCGGCACTGGTGGTGGCAGGTGGCACTGGCGGCACTGGCACTGGGGCTGACGGATGGCACTGGCAGGTGGCACTGGCAGGTGGCACTGGTGCTGGCAGGTGGCACTGGCAGGTGGCACTGGCGGCACTGGGGCTGACGGATGGCACTTGCAGGTGGTACTGGTGCTGGCAGGTGGCACTGGGGCTGACAGTACTGGCGGCACTGGGGCTGACGGCACTGGGGCTGATGGGGCTGACGGCACTGACGGCACTGGGGCTGGCAGGCGGCACTGGGGCTGGCGGCACTGGGGCTGACGGCACTGGGGCTGACGGCAGGCGCTGGCAGGTGGCACTGGCGGCACTGCCACTACTGGCAGATTGCACTGGGCTGACAGATGGCACTGGGGCTGACAGATGGCACTGGGGCTGACACAGGCACTGGGGCTGACACTGGGGCTGACACTGGGGCTGGGGCTGGCACTGGGGCTGCACTGGGGCTGACAGATCGCTCTCCATCCTCACACGCTGTCTCTGTGTGAGGAGGGAGAGACACGGCAATGGGAGATGATCTCATATGTTTACATATGAGATCATCTCCCATTGGCAGGTGCGATCGCGCTGTGAACGGCCGCTTTGATTGGCCGTTCACGGCGATCTGTATTTGCCTGTCTCCGGGAGACACGGCAAATACAATACTTCCGCGATGCGCGCCCCCGACGGCGCGCATTGCGGAAGTAAACACCAGGCCGTCCAGGGAAGGCCAGGCGAAGGAAGCCGCCCGCTCTAAGGCCGTCATTCGGCCATAGGGCGGGTGGGAAGCGGTTAAAGATGGTCTGGATTTTATTACACCTACAGTACCCCCGAGTACATAGCAGATAAGTATCTCCTGTAGGAGACAAATGTTGCTGTGAGTTTAATGCTGGACCCAGACTACATACCTGTTACTGGTGACTCTGGCTGATGAGACACCTGTCCTTTACCGCAGTAATGATGCCGTTCTATCCCAGGAATGCCAAATTCTTTCTGAGACTAGAAGATATTCCACCATCTACCAGCATACACCCTACAGACACACCCATACAAAGTCCAGGAAAACAGAGTTCACTGACTCCCTTCTACAGCAATATACACACAGCAGTGTACAGCACTACAATATATGTCAGAGCTATATAAATGTATAATAATAACAGTGTGTGACTGTGGGGGAGGGGACATTAGAGTGTAAGCTCCTCTGTACAGAGACTGATGTGATTGGCTCAGTGTTCTCTGTACAGCACTACAATATATGTCAGAGCTATATAAATGTATAATAATAACAGTGTGTGAATGTGGGGGAGGGGACAGAGTGTATTTTTTTTTTATTATTAAAAAATCATACAAACATACAGTTCATTAATAAAAACATATTTACACAAAAATAAATGTCAGCTAAACAAAAACAAGTGTGCTTATGTCAGCAAGTGAAGAAAAACATTTCCTGACAAGATAACATAGAAAGAAACATATTTTAGAGCCTTTTCACACTGCCGAGCCCATAGTGCAGGGTCGCCACATTTTCTGAAAGTAAAACCCGAACACTTTAGCGGAGCACAGCAATATTTTTATTTTTTTGTATAAACTATACATATACTTTCCTAATAAATAACATTTCTACTCATATGATGCTAATAACAAGAGTCCCTCTTTACATCAGAGTCCACAAAGTTCCACTTTTACATCTGAACTTGCAGAGTTCCTTTTCCCTGTAAGGAGGAAATCTGCAGACTCTGATGTAAGGGAGAACTCTGGAAACCCTGATTTAACCACTTGCCGCCCGCCCTATAACAGATACACGGCAGCAAAGTGGTTTCAAAATCCTGACCGGGTGTCACAAGACGTGATCAGGATTTTGAGCCGCTGCGCGCCCCCGGGGGTCTGACACCCGGCAACTACGATCTCAGTAAAGAGTCTCCGACGGAGACTCTTTACCACGTGATCAGCCGTGTCCAATCACAGCTGATCACAGTGTAAATAGGAAGAGCCGGTGATCGGTTTTTCCTCACTCACGTCTATCAGACGCGAGTAGAGGAGAACCGAATGACTGCTCCTCTGATGGGGGGGATCTGTGCTGATCGATTATCAGCACAGCCCCCCCCAAGGATGCCCACACTGGACCACCAGGGATGCCACCAGACCACCAGGGATACCCAGGACAAAGTAATCCTCCCTAGACCACCAGGGATTCCAGTCAGTGCCACAATGGATGCCAATCAGTGCCCATAATGGATGCCAATCAGTGCCAACAATGGGCATCACTGATTGGCATGCATTATTTTTTGGCACTGATTGGCATCCATTAGTACGGTATAATATAATACAATGCCGCCTATCAGTTCCCATCTGTGCCCATCCATGCAACCTATCAGTACCCATCCATGCTCATCTGTGCCGCCTATCCATGCTCATCTGTCCCGCCTATCCATGCCCATCTGTGCCGCCTATCCATGCCCACCTGTACCGCCTATCCATACCCATCCATGCCGCCCATCCATGCCAATCAGTGCCAGCTATCAGTGCCAATTTGTGCCACCTATCAGTGCCCATCCGTGTCGCCCATCAGTGCCGCCTATCAGTGTCCATCAGTGCCGCCTATCAGTTCCACTTCATTGGTGCCACCTCATCGGTGCCCATCAGTGCCGCCTTATTGCCCATCAGTGTAACCCCATCAGTGCCCATCAGTGAAGGAGAAAACTTACTTATTTACAAAGTTTTGAAACTGAAACAAAAAAAAACATATTTTTTTTTTTATTTATTTTTTTTTTTTATTTGTTTAGCAAAAAATAAAAACCGCAGAGGTGATCAAATACCACCAAAATAAAGCTCTATTTGTGGGAAAAAAATGACAAAAATGTAATTTGGGTACAGTGTAGCATGACCGCGCAATTGTCATTCAAAGTAGTAGTTCACTGAAAGCTCAAAATTGGTCTGGGCAGGAAGGTGTTTAAGTGCCCGGTATTGAGGTGGTTAAGGAGGAGGAACACTGAGAACTCTGATGTAAGGGGGAACACTGTGGCCTCTGGTGTAAAGAGGAACTCTGATGTAAGGGGTGCTCTGAGAACCCTGATTTACCTTAGTGGACTCACTCAGAGGCAGGAGAGAGAAGGGGGGTGGGGGGAGACTTCAGTCACAGACAGGGATGGATGGTGAGCTCACTCACCCCTTGGCAGTCAGCATCTCTCATCCAGATGTATCTGAGGCTGTTGGACTTCAAATTTCCGGCCCCAACTTTTCTGAGGCACAGTCCCAGAGATTTGAGTATGGGCAGACACAGAGGGGTAGGGGCGGGATGAAGAGGTGCAGATCGAGCCCTCTCTCATTTCCCGTCTGTCTGTGTGTGGGGGGATTGTTAGTGTTGGCTTTGGGCAGCATGAAAGAGAGTGTAACAGACAGTCTTGGCTTAGACAACGGTAGCCAGTAACCCTGCTGGGAAGCCATAGTCCAGTCTGAATAATTTGTTTGGGTTTCAGGCAGTCTGACACATGATTCCAAACCCGAACTGTCCGGGTGAATCCTGGACAGGTGGCAACCCTACCATAGTGTCGGCGGTAAAACGCAGCTATTTTTAGCAGCGTTTTACCGTTGGATTTGCAGCGCATTACCCCCGCTAGTGACCGAGAAAGGGTTAAAACCGCCCGCAATACGCTGCAATAGCGGTGTTTTGCCGGCTGTAATGCAGCGCTGCCCCATTGATTTCAATGGGGAGCAGCGGTGTAGAAGTGGTAAACACACCGCTCCTTTACTGCTCCAAAGAAGCTGCTGGCAGGACTTTTCCTGACGTCCTGCCAGCGCACCGCTCCGGTGTGAGAGCCCTCGGGGCTTTCACACTACACACAATGGTGCAGCAGTTTGAGGGTGGATTGCAGGCGCTATTTCTAACGCTGTAGCGCCTGCAAAACACCCTCAGTGTGAAAGGGCTCTTAATGACAACAAAAAAAGACTACAAACCCGAACCTCAACTTAACCCTATGATGCCTAAGCCTATTTCTGACATTTGGTGTTAAAATACAAGTTAAAAATCTGTCTTTTTTTGCTAGAAAATTACTTAGAACCCCCAAAACATTTTTTTTTTTTTTAGCAGAGAATCTAGAGAATAAAATGGCGATTGTTGCAATATTTTATGTCACGCGGTATTTGTGCAGTGGTGTTTTAAATGCAACTTTTTGGGAAAAGAGACACTTTCATGAATTTTAAAAAGACGAAACAGTAAAGTTTGCCCAATTTTTTTTTGTATAATGTAAAAGTTATGCTGAGTAAATGGATACCAAACATGTCACGCTTTATAATTGCACGCAATCGTGGAATGGATACAAACTACGGTACCAAAAAATCTCCATTGGCGAAGCTTTCATTTTTTTTACAGTTACCAGGTTAGAGTTACAGAGGAGGTCTAGTGCTAGAATTATTGCTCTCGCTCTGACAATCGCAGCGATACCTCACATGTGTGATTTAAACACTGGTTACATATTCGAGTGCGACATCCGTATGCGTTTTCTTTTCTGCGCCAGCTTGTGGGGACGGAGGCAATTTAAAAAATGATTTTTTTCTTATTTATTTTTATATTATTAAGTTATGTTTTTTTTTTTTTTTTAATGATCACTTTTATTGCTGTCACAAGCAATGTAAACATCCCTTGTGACAGTAATAGGTGGTGACAGGTACTCTTTATGGAGGGATCGGGCAGTAAATCCCTCCTTTACACTTCAAAGTATTCAGATCACCAAAAACAGCGATTCTGAATACTGTATATTTTTTTTAAATCCGGTGCCATTGGCAGCCGAGTAACCCGGAAGTGTCGCTTCCGTGTTTACATTCTGCAGACTAGAACAAAGCCATTTACAGCTTTATTCCAGTCTGTGGCTAGACCCCGGAAGTGCTGGATTGCGGATCGGGTCTCCCGGTGGGACGGGAAGCCCGGTCAGAGTGGCGGGAGGGGGGGGGGATGTCACCTTCTGCTCCTCCAGGATAACAATTGAGAGGCTTTTAGCCACATCAGTTGTTATCCTTAGAAAGCCGATCGCACGTTCTAAAAAACGGTACCAGGATGATGCCTGCAGCTGTGGGCATCATCCCGATATAACCCCCAAAAACCGAGGCCGCATAACTGCGTACGCTTGGCGGGAAGGAGTTAAACACAATCCAGGCTAAGAAACATTTTGAGATTTAATCACCATCAGGATGCGATTCTAAAACCCCTCATTAACCCCTCCCCCCACATCATTTACCCCGACTTCCACATCATTCACCCCTCCCCCCACATCATTCACCCCGACTTCTACATCATTCACCCCGACTTCCACATCATTTACCTTGCATTCCGCACAAGCCACCCTCATTCCCTTCCCACCTTCACCATCATCCAATCCATCCCTCACTCCACCCCTCTGTGTCTGCCGACTAGTAAAAGTGGATGGGACTACATTCTCCACCTGTATACCCCAGGGATGCTGGGTAGTTGGCCCAGATCTCCTAACAGCATGAAGAAGTGAGTCCAGCCACCCAGTTATCTTTCCAGTGGCTGAAAGGACTCCAGGGGGAAGGACCAGTCCACACTTCTCCCCAACAGCGGGTGTGTTCTATGAGAATGGCAGAGGTTGGCTGGGTGAGTAATGCTCTGTTTGGGAAAATTTGTTTGGGGTACTGTGTGGGTACAGGCATTGGGGGACTGGAACTACGAACTTCAATGTCAACCCATTTGGGGTCTCATTTTGTGTTAGTCTCCTGCTGAAATGGGAGATATGTGATGGGAGTCACTGTGGGGGAGGGGGGGCTCGTGGAACCCAGCTTACCTTGGAGAGCTCTGGAAACCCATTGTCCAGCTCCCTGGACCCTTTTATGTGTAAGTGACCCTGTGTCTATTAGGGCCACAGGGTGACCCGAGAACTCCAGTTGGGTCTTTCCTAACCACACTCTCAGTACAACCACACCGGACTCAGCATTCTTTTTACCCGTTATCTTTTCCCTTCTCTCTCTCACCCTCCCCACTTCTACACTCAGTACACTGTGTTTGCTGATTACTCCTGACTCCTACACTCACACATGTTGTATGTCATAGTGCTGACCAAAGTGTTCATTATCTCCACAGTTGCTGGTGTTAATGAATTTAAGGTCGTCTCAGCCAAAGTCATATCATTCTGTGTGCAGAAAAGCAATTATCTTTGAGAATGTTAATTGTTAAGGTTTATATGTGTGCCTGTGAGATTGTCAGTTGTGGCACACAAAGAAGGAGTATTTTATTGGTATATGGACAGTGGCATACTGGTCGTGTATACAGCGACTCGGCTCAGTTTCTGACATTAGCCACCATTTGCCACAGCATGCTACACACACTGCAGCATGCGTTTTTCTCCAGGTCTTTCATGCTGGCATTTTTTTATGCTGACTTTTTAATTGTAAAGCTAGGAAGATTGCTTCTTATGGGTATTGTTAATGTTTACATATTGTTTTAGATTTTTAATACATACCTCTCAACTTTTTGAGATGGAAATGAGGGAAACCTATTAGCAAAAGAATGTAGGCATAGGACACAAATGCTGCCACGCCCTCTTAACCACTTAAGGACCGCCGAATGTAAATCTACGTCGGCACAATGGCACCGACAGACACAAGCACGTATCGGTACGTGCTTGTCTTCCAGTGGGTGGGGGGTCCGATGGGACCCCCTCCCGCTGGCTGTGGCAGTCCGTTTCGCTTCAGGAGCAATCCGGGATGAGGGGATGGGCGTTGGTTTCTGGCCATCCCCTCTCGATCGCTCCTGGCGAATGAGAAGCTTCCCCTGCCTGTGTAGTGTAAACACAGGCAGGGAGGAAGTGATGTCACTCTCCTCGGGGCGGTCTTTTTGACCGGACTGCAAGGAGAACAAAATAGTAAGTGCACCAACACTACACTGACATGTAGGTACACATAGGCACACAAATCATCCCCCGATTGCACCCAGCCCCCCCCCCCCCAGTCACAGTGTCACTGATTGCAGTGATCATTTATTTACTGATCACTGCATTCAGTGTCAGTTGTGACAGTAAAATGTGTCAGGGCAGTTAGTGTTAGGTCCAGGGTAGCCCCCTACCCCCCTAATAAAGGTTTAACCCCCTGATTGCCCCTCGAGTTAACCCTTTCACCCCCTTTTGCCAGTGTCACTAAGCAATCGTTTTTCTGATCGCTGCATTAGTGTCATTGGTGCCTCTAGGTAGCTAGTTATTTTTTTAGGTTCACCTTATAGCATTAGGTACCCCATATACTACCCAATGAAGGTTTTAACCCCCTGATTGCCCCTAGAGTTAACCCTTTCACCAGCGATCACTGTATAAGTGTCACTAGTGACGCTGGTTAGCCAGTTAGTTATTTAGGTTCCCCGTCAGGTTTTTATATAGCGTCCAGGACCCCCATATACTACCTAATAAAGGTTTTAGCCCCCTGATTGCCCCCAGGTAATCCTTTCACCCCCTTTTGCCAGTGTCACTAAGCAATCGTTTTTCTGATTGCTGCATTAGTGTCACTGGTGCCGCTAGGTAGCTAGTTATTTTTTTAGGTTCACCACCAGGTTTTTATAGCGCTAGGTACCCCCATATACTACCTAATAAAGATTTTAACCCCGATTGCCCCTAGAGTTAAACCTTTCACCAGTGATCACCATATAAGTGTCACTGGTGACGCTGGATAGCCAGTTAGTTATTTAGGTTCCCCGTCAGGTTTTTATATAGCGTCAGGGACCCCCATATACTACCTAATAAAGGTTTTAACCCCCTGATTGCCCCTAGTTAACCCTTTCACCAGTGTTACAGGTGACTCTGGCTAGTTTGCTTTTTATAGCATCAGGGCACCCACCATTTATTACCCAATAAAGGTTTAACCCCTGATCACCCGGTGGGTGATATCAATTAGGTTTGCTGGGACTGTGACATCATACTGGGCAGGGACATCATCCGGTGATGTCCCTATATAAGTCGCCGCGCGCCGTGTCCCCGTCATTGTGAGCAGAGAGAGCGATGAGGCAACATCTGAAGAGAAGAACAGAAGACGGCGGTGGCGACAGAAGACCAGGCCACTGCCTGTTAAAGAGCTAGAAGAAGGCGCGGTGGCCCGGCAAGAAGAACCGAAGAGGTGGGCAAGACCCCCGAAGTCGGAAGAAAAGGGCAGCGGCGAAGAAAAAAGCCGGGCACCTCCGCTAGCAAAAGAGCTAGCAGAAGACAGCGGTGAACATAGTCTGGCGAGAAGACCCCCGAAGACGGACAGAAGACCCCCGGAGCCATGCAATAAACTATTTTAACCCTTGTGTGTTGTGTTTTTTTTTTACTTTTATTTATAGGTGAATGGGTAGGGGTACATTGTACCCCATATTCATTCACATAGGGTGGGGGGCCGGTATCCGGGGGGCCCCCTTATTAAAGGGGGCTCCTGGATTCCGATAAGCCCCCCACCCGCAGACCCCAACAACCAACGGCCAGGGTTGTCGGGGAGAGGCCCTTGTCCTCATCAACATGGGGACAAGGTGCTTTGGGGTGGGGGGGCCGCACGGCCCCCCTTCCCCAAGGCACCCCCCATGTTGAGGGCACGCAGCCTGGTACGGCTCAGGAGGGGGGGCACTCGCTCGTCCCCCCCCTTCCTGGCCGGCCGGGTAGCGTGCTCGGACAAGGGTCTGATGTGGACCTGGGGGGGGTACCCCCACACAAATTTTTTTCGGCGTTAGGGTTCCCCTTTAAGTCCATACCAGGTAGACAGGGCCAGCGACGCCTCCTTCGCTGGCCCCGGCTACCTGGATACGTGCTCAAAATGAGTGGACTTTCCTCCGCGTGTGTGGGCGAGTCCGTTCATTTCAAAAGTACGGCGGATAGTCCGGCGGACTTAGTACGCCGTATTAGTCCGCTGAAAAAGTGCCGTGTGTGGGCAAGTAGCCCATTCGGAAAGTCCGGCGGACAGTCCGGCGGGAAGTCTGCATCTGTCAGCAGATTTATAGTTTTTTTTAAAACCACAGAAGCATAGGGCATTTCCCAATGTTACTAGGTGGAAGTGCTGGGTTGTAATTAAACCATGCAGCTAAAGCAGCTGCGTCAACCAATCAGCCACCGCCCATATAGAAGTTTATACACATCTCTGTATTAGCAACTGCTGTATTTTTTACCAAATCCCACAAGATCTATTTAAGTAAGAACCCCCTCTGCCGCTGGGACCACACATGTTCTGAGACAGAGCTGCACCAAGACACATCCTAGGTAGTGTAAGTTACACCTTATAGAGGAGACATTTATAAGGCCTATAAGGTATATTGAAGGAAAAAGCAAAGCTTCTTCCCTTACCTTGTTCTTCGCTGCAGGATACTGCTGATTTAACAGACAGATCCAACTTTCACCCATCACAGTGGGCTGCCTTTAAACACGCTCAAAGACTCGGGCCCTTTTAAAAGGGGTTCCGCTCCTTTGGGCCTTGTATAGCACCCCTCAGGACAAATTTAGGAAATGTAGCAATACCAAAAAGAGTCCTGGTTCCTAGGGTCCAGCTCTCAAAGAGAAGCATTACAGGCAAAACCTCGTTCTTGCATCGAGGTCCAGGTACCATCCTATGGCCTCAGTGCCGAGGATGGATCTAATTGTGGAGGTTTCTTTAAATCCAGCATGGATCCCTCCTGGAGCTCTGCAGAGCACATCTTCCCTCGTGACTAAGACCTTAGACACTGGCAAAAAAACGGAGTGCTCCTGGAAGGAGGAGGGGTTATATATGGGAGTCAACTTCCTGTATTGGTTATACCAGTGTCAACACCTGAAGGTAGGCCTATAACCCACCAAGTAATTACTTGAGACTCTGTGTCCTAAGATGTATGATAAAGAAATGTACTCAGCCAATGAAAGGTAATGACTCCATTTTTATTTTTCTCCTGCTATCAATGGCCAACACTTCATCCATGTCTTTGGTGATCTCTGATCTCCTTATCAACTGTTTCTTCCATGATGAAGATCAGCCATGGAGTATATCTGAGGTGTATATCAGGGTGTGCTTCTTCCCCACATGAGAGCTGTGATGTCCAGCAACATTCATATAGAAGACATTTCCCACACTCAAGACACTAATACACCTCGAGGGTTGTGTGGGATCCCTGATGTACAGGAAGACAGGACTTCAGTGAGGAACAATTCCCTCACTCAGGACAGGAATACGGCTTCTTCCCCGTGTGAGATCTCTGATGTTTGGAAAGAAGGGACTTTAGTGAAAAACATTTCCCACACTCAGGACAGGAATATGGCTTCTCCCCCGTGTGAGATCTCTGATGGGTGTAAAGATGGGGCTTCTGTGAAAAACATTTCCCACACTCAGAACAGGAATACGGCTTCTCCCCTGTGTGAGATCTCTGATGTTTGGAAAGAAGGGACTTTAGTGAAAAACATTTCCCACACTCAGGACAGGAATATGGCTTCTCCCCCGTGTGAGATCTCTGATGTTTGGAAAGACTGGACTTCTCTGAAAAACATTTTCCACACTCAGGACAGGAATATGGCTTCTCCCCTGTGTGAGATCTCTGATGTGTGGAAAGATGAGACTTCACTGAAAAACATTTCCCACACTCAGGACAGGAATACGGCTTCTCCCCCGTGTGAGATCTCTGATGTTTGGAAAGATTGGACTTCTCTGAAAAACATTTCCCGCACTCAGGACACGAATACGGCTTCTCACCTGTGTGAGATCTTAGATGCACATTAAGGCCGGATTCAAAATGGAAACACTTCCCACACTCAGGACAGGAATTTGGCTTTTTACCTGTGTGAGATCTTATATGCACATTAAGACGACATTTAAAACGGAAACACTTCCCGCACTCAGGACAGGAAAAGCTCTTCGCTTTTGGAAGGACGGCCTCGTCCCTCACAGTCTGAGGCTCCTCAGGATAAGAGGAATACGATGGTCCGGCACCGTCCCGCACAGTCTGAGGTTCCTTGGGATAAGAGGAATACGATGGTCCGGCACCGTCCCGCACAGTCTGAGGTTCCTCAGGATAAAAGGAATACGATGGTCCATCTACACTGTGTGGTGCTGGATGGACATTTGAGGTAGTCAGGTTTTCTCCTGGACTATACTGTGTGATGTCCTCATCTTCTACTTTACAGTCTGGAGACAAAGTGAGACAATCCTCTGAGGTTTTCCTCATCTCCCGTCCATCTACTAAAATAGAAATACAAAGATTATTACTAGACATGAGCTGATTGGTTCCCCTAAACCAGGACTCCGCCCACATCAGGCAGCTTTGTCTCTGAGGATCTTACAATTCCCCCTTCAAGGTAACTAGTAAATGGGTCCTCTGATCTCCTACCAGATCATTTCTTTATTCATGGACCTTAGTCAGAGAGGGAGGAAACAACGAGAACTGTCTTTTATAGGAGTGACAGTGATGAGGGGATTATAGGACGAGTGTCCCCTCCCCCTCTATCACTCATTGCCATCTTCCCAACACAAGAAGTCCTGACCTTCCTTATTTAGTCCATGATTTAGTCATGAATAACAGCGGGGCTGAGCCCCACCAGAGGTCAGAGAGTCAGGATGGGGGGAGAACAACCAAGATGAAGACTGGACTGATCCTGAAGACCCCCATCATTGGCTTATTGACTCCTCCCTCATTATCACTTTCTGTTTAAGGTTCCAAAGTCTGAGGAAGTTATCACATTATTATCACCATGGAAAAGTCTGTGCTCCAATCAGATCATCAGATATAAAATGTCCAGCTGGTAGGAAATGAGTGCAAAATAAGTCAGAACTATGTAATGTATGTATTATATAAAAGATACAACAGATAGGATTTTATAGAATGATAATGATTTACTGTACACCATAGAGTATATAGTGCAGGGGTCAGGAGTATGTGATGTAGAATATAAAGTATACAGTGTAAGGGTCAGGACTCATAATATTGGTATTCAGTAATCAGTGGAAGATGAAATGATTACATGAGACAAGTTGCAGAGGTCCCACACCGCTGCCCCCCATCTCCTGAGACTGCACTCAGTGACTTGGGTCTGAGACTATACAGACATATCCCTCCACCCGGCACAGCCAGCAGACAACACAACAAGTAATCCTGGGGGGATTGTTCTGTCAGAGATCTTGTCATACCCGGGTGTAATGGATGTGATGATGAGTGTTATAAGTGAAATGCCTATTTCTGGTACTCCTAGTGAAAGATAAGCACTTATATCTATATCAGCTATCAAGCTTAATCATACTCATTTAATCATAATTAAGATGTCTGCCAGCTTCTCCCTTCATGTGGAACGAAACTGCAAGGGTTAAAAAGAGCAAAGTCAAAAAGAAGATTGTGCCTGTTTTCGGCACCATGAGACTACACCCACGAGGAAGAAGGGGCTGAAAACAAGACCCTAAATAGCTGCAATAGTCTGCTTTTCCCTTTTTAAGACATAACCCAGCTAAAAAGATTATACTCCGTCACAATAATGAATATGTATAATTTGTGGTTTGTACACGCTGCCTTTCATCTCATTTTTGATTTGATAGTAAAATATCCGGCTCATTGTATATCAGCTGGAGTTCAAGAAATAAAATAGAGAAGTATCTGAATACTGAACTGTGTCTTCGTTAGTGTTTGACTTCAAGTGTGCACACTTTTATATTGAAGATTTGGCCGGGGGAAGGAAACAAAGGTATCAGTGAGCAGTATGGGTGGAGGAATGGATTTAGTGTTAATGACCCACCTGTGCTGATCTCTGTAGGAGTGTCCTCCTCTATAAATGTCCCCGTTATTCCATCCTCCTCCATAGACTGCTGATCATCCCTCACATACCTCTCTTCTTCTTCTGATTTCACCTCAAATTCTATATCCATTGGATCTCCACTCTAAACCAAGAAAAGGAGAGAGAAAATCATCTGTAAGATAGAAGATTTATTATTGTGACATCACATAGAAAATTCAACTGTGTTTTATAAGCTCCATTCCATTACCTTGCAATATTGAGGGATGGTGTGACCTTCCTGTGTGGAATCCCGGGAATACAGAGGACGGGGACATCTCTCTGGTGGGTTCCCATTACTGGATTCATCTGTAGGAAACACACACACTGACTGAATACATTGTTTCTATGTGTTTATCAGATGATGGGGGATCTAGGTGGAGCCTCCGTACTGCTCTCTCCTTTACAATAAAGTCTCCTCTTACCCGGTGATGTGAGGGGCGGCTGATTGTCCATCATGACGTCCTTGTAGAGATCCTTGTGTCCTTCTAAATACTCCCACTCCTCCATGGAGAAATAGACAGTGACATCCTGACACCTTATAGGAACCTGACACACACAATGATACAGTCACCATCCAGACACATCCCTTGTCTGTTACTGGATAATGTCCCAGAATTCCCAGAATTCTCCTCACCTCTCCTGTCAGCAGCTCCATCATCTTCTTGGTGACTTCTAGAATCTTCTCCATGTTGTGTCTCTCAGGTTTTAGGGAGTCACATGGAGGCACTGTGATGGTCATATGATCACCTGACTTCACAAGAGGAAATCTCTGTATTGGAGAACCAATAAGAATATCATGTTAGAATCCCAGAATCCTCCTCACCTCTCCGGTCAGGTCTGTGTTTTATTAATAGAGATGAGAGTGATGTCATGTGACCTCCCAGAATCCTCCTCACCTCTCCGGTCAGGTCTGTGTTTTATTAATAGAGATAAGAGTGATGTCATGTGACCTCCCAGAATCCTCCCCACCTCTCCGGTCAGGTCTGTGTTTTATTAATAGAGATAAGAGTGATGTCATGTGACCTCCCAGAATCCTCCTCACCTCTCCGGTCAGGTCTGTGTATTATTAATAGAGATAAGAGTGATGTCATGTGACCTCCCAGAATCCTCCTCACCTCTCCGGTCAGCAGGTAGATGATCTCCAGGGTGAGGTTTAGTATCTTCTCAGTCATGTGACTCCGGTCCTCCTCCATCCTCATTGGTGCCGTCATTTGATCTATACAGGTCTCCTTGTAGATGGATAACTTTGGGAAATGAAAGTAAGAATTATTTGGATGGTGTTGGTCACACAATAATAGGATGTGGATGTGAGGGGGGTAATAGGAGGGTTTCTATACATATAAGAACTACCCCCCCCCCCCCATGGGAACACATTTAGTTTGGACTGTTTAGCATCTGATTTATTGTTTTTGGCCTCCTGGGACCCTCTTGTTCTGCCAGATCAGAAATTCTCTTCTCTCTGTTGGGTTTGTTTGGTTTCTGAACTGGTTTTGATCAGTTTTAGATCTGCAGACAAGGAATGATAAATACGATCCTTCCTTTGACTTGTTTGCTCTGAGGCAGTGCTGTGAGGACAATGTCGGGTCATCATGATGTCCAGGAAGGGGAACTTGCTGACTTTTGGTCGGAGTTGTCGGCTAATCAGGATAATTGCCAGAACTCCGGCTGCAAGGCTCCAATCTCCGGCAGCCTGCTGACTGATCGGAGTGATGTCACTCTCTGCAGTAAGAGAAGGGATGGGATTGGATAGCAGGAGGATTCTGATGGTGGAGTACAGAACTGTGGGGGAGGAGTCTGTTCTGTGCTCTCCAATAGCAATTCAGTGTGGGTAGGAGGAGGACAACAGGGGGAGGGGTTTGTTCTCTTAGTCTTGGTCTATTTTGTGTTGTGGAACATTCTTCTTGACCAGTGATATGGTGAGGTGAAGCTTCCTTCACTTACTGAAGAGAAATGTCAGAGAGACGACTCAGTGCAAAGTGTCACATGAGGAAATCCTGGGAAATAATTCCGGACTAATAGGTATAAATAAATTGATCAGCCAATGATTTGATAAATGCTGATTTGGATTACATTCAGTCTAAAGGATACACAGCTTGTTATCATCATCTACAGCTTCTTAGACTTTGTATATCTGCAGACGGCTCCCCGTTTTCATCTCCCCCTTTTCTCCAATCCCCTGGACTCGTTTTGTCCTTTTACTCTACAAGTTCTACCACGGCCTGTTATATGCAATGTCACATTGCTTACATTATTAACCTCAATTCTGCAACGTCCGTTGTCTCTGTATACAATTTATACTGTATTAGGCTTGGTGGTGATGTTCTTTTACTGTCTATTACATTTATAGCGCTATTTGATGAATTTTGTTGGTGGTGTCTTGTCGCTGTCTTATGTGTGTCTTTGTCCCCAGACCTTTTGTCTTTTCTTAGTATAAAGTGTGGAATTACTGTCATTTTAACATTTGATCCTTTTTCAATAAATTAAATTAATAATAAGTATTATTTCCCAGGATTTCTTCATGTGACACTTTGCACTGAGTCGTCTCTCTGACACAGAGCACATTTTTCTTTATGTTCCCGCTTAATACAAGTGTGCGGTACAATACCGGTGGGTACCTTATGTATCACAATGTTTTGGTTCCCTTCTACCCCCCCTTTTTGTTATATTCCTTCATTTTCTGGCAGGAGTTCTTTAACAAGGTCAAAAAAGTAAGTGCAGGTGGGGTGGGAAAACCATCAGAGACCAAGAGCCCCTATGAGCCCTGAAGCCCCCTCTTACCTCAGAGCTTTACAGCCTGACTACCCCCTTCAGAGCCCCCACAGCCCTTCAGCCACACTAACCTCTCAGAGTTGTTCAGTCCTATTACTTCCTAGGAGGCCCCCAAAGTCCTTCATCTACACTTCCTCCTCAGGGGTCCCAGAGTCCTTTAGTCACACTACCGCCTCAGAGACCCCTCAGCTCCTCTAGTTTACTCAGAACCAGTGGCAGAACTATTACGGTTGCAGTGTGCAGCACATTCAGCCTTTGCAGTGCCCCCTTGCTGTGTCTGATCTGCTCCCAACACAGTGCCCCCAAACATTAGCCAACTCCTCTCCCCACTCCTCCTCTCCCAGACATAAGCTCCAAGTTCTCCATACTGGGTGGACTCTGCGCCCTGTGAAGGCTCTGAGGGACCCGTCCCTGATGCCAGCTGTAGCGCCCTTTTTGTCTTATACAAAAATATGACCTTGGTGTGTGTGGGGCCATTGAGATGTGTGAGGGGAGGGGCAGGATCAGCTCTCTGCACATCTCCAACTCCTCTCCTACCTCTGCCAGCTGCTCTCTGGAGTTTCTGCCCAGCCCTCTGCCCCCCATCTCCCCTCAACACCTATGTGCCCCTTCCAGGGCTGCCCATATTATTGACCCTTCATCTGTCCCAACCATTCCTATCCATCCTCCTCATCTCAACTCTCTGCCACCCCTTCCCATAACCTCCTCTGACTGGCACCCCAGTACAGACCCCTCCCCCCCATTCATTCACCTCATCTCAGCCTTTGTCATCACTTGGGAATCTCAGTGGCTGCAATGTGCCATGTTTGGGGTCACCGAGAACAAAGAGCCTCACTGGGCGCTGCTGGAAGTGATCGGTGGAGGTGAGCCCGGTGTGTGTAAATAGAAAATAAGATCTTATTACCTCCTCTGCTGTTACTTTTAGTAATGTCTTCTCTTCCCTGCCACATGGAACGTCTTGTTTTTATTCCAGATTACTTCCTGTCTGTAACTGACATCACTTCCTGTATGTAACTGACATCACTTCCTGTCTGTGACTGACATCACTTCCTGTCTGTGACTGACATCACTTCCTGTCTGCATTCCATAGAAACTTTCTGTCTACATATGAGTGATATCACCACCTTGTGGAGATCAGAAGAACTGCAGCTCCAAGAAATGTCTTATAGTAACCACTCCTGTCAAATATCTTACAGATCTATCAGAGAAGTTCAAATATAAGACAAAAAAGTAAGAAAAAATCACAGCGATCACATAATAGTTGTACACAAAGAATGGCTTTTATTCATAGCTATTCATTGTGTACTATTGTGAATATCTCTGTGATTGGTCATAATGATCACATGGTACATGCAGGGCCTATCACATCTGTATCATATGATAGCTGTGACCAATCACTGCCATCACAGTAGTACACCCTGTGTCATTCATAAAAATGGTTGCTTATGACAGTAATCATCAAAAAAAAATCCTGATCACAGGGTCAATGTCAACACTACAAGTGTCACTATGTAAAAAAGGAAATAAATCATTATTATTTTGATATATATATATATATAGTGACAAAACAATTGGAATAAAGACAGGATTTTTAAAACAGCTTACCTGTAAAATCCTTTTCTTTGATGTACATCAGGGGACACAGAGCCATAGTACTTATTATGTGGGTTATAGGACCATGGATAGGTGATGGAGACTGGCACGCCCCAAATTAAAAAATGCACTCCCTATATGACCCCTCCCACTACTGGGAGTCCTCAGTTTTGTAGCCAAGCAATACAAGTGTATACCAAGAAGGGAGGGACCTCTGTGTCCTCTGATGTACATCAAAGAAAAGGATTTTACAGGTAAGCCGTTTCAAAAATCCTGTTTTCTTTTCTTACATCAGGGGACACAGAGCCATAGTACTTACTATGTGGGATGTCCCATAGCAATGGCAACTGAAGGGGGGGACAGAACAAAAAACAGGAGGCCAGAGGACTCATACTGCAGTACACTGCGCCTGAAGGCAATATCCTCATGACCTTTAACATCGATTTGATAAAATCTGGTAAATGTATGTGTAGCACTGACCCCCGAAGGAGCGGCTGGTTTAATTGGGCTTACCGTTACCTTCTTGACCTCGTGTACATCTAGGGGTTTCCCGAGGTAGATGGACCAAAGAACTGCAGAAACTGACACTGGATCCACTTTTAGGATATTTATTTGACAACAAGTAGACAGAAGAGTCTCTCAATGAAGATAGAGGGTTGGGTAGGAAGTTCAGGTACTCTTGGAACTGCAAAAAATAGGAAATCTCTCACTATAGAAATCCAGAGAATTACCACTCACAACTGGATTCTCACAGCTACCGGATAGACCTCCTCTCACTAGGCCTAGCAGCCGATAGACTGTTTGAGTAAAGCAAAGCCTCTGCCACAGACTTGGATGTAGAACACTTGTGAATAAAGTCTCTGCCACAGACTTGGATGTAGAACACTTGTGAATAAAGTCTCTGCCACAGACTTGGATGTAGAACACTTGTGAATAAAGTCTCTGCCACAGACTTGCATGTAACTGAAGCACGTAGGTAAATTTAGAGAGATATCATACAGTACCAGTATCTCGCAGCCGGTCCGGCGATATCGTCTTAGTGTAAATTCGCTTGATGTCTTTCAACTGAGCCTCCAGGCTCCTTCTGAGGAGCCAGCCTTATGCGTGGCTTTCTCCCGAAGAGTCCTCCCCTGGTTGCTTCTCCAGTTGCTGGGCCTCTCCACAGATGAGACGACACCGGACCACCTTTGAATCCCCCTCCCAGTTACTTTGCCTCGGGCTAGCCAGCCCCGAGACTTGGAATTGGATGGATCCACACCCCAGGCCATCAGGGCCATGGGGGCTGGTCAGGAGGACCAGGAACAAGCAGACAGAAAGATCTTCTGGGCTGGAACCCAGAAGCACGTGATGTCAGTACCTTAAGTATCCTCTCCCAGAATGCACAGCAAGATGACACTCCCACTGGGCTGGTTCCGAGAAAGAATGGCACTCAAGGCGCCTAGCTAAACTGCGTTCTCACACTTGCCAGTGGTGACAGCGCCACCTGTGGCCAAGCAGAACCCAGTGCAATCTAGCTAGACTGGTACTGAGACCATAATTTGGCATAATTAACTCTAAAACACAACTGTGGCTTTAGGAATTTTAAATAGGAAAAAACACACAGTGCGTGCTCTTCAGGAGCCGGCGCTACATATGAACTGAAGACCAAGTCGTGGCCTTACAGATCTGAGCCATAGAGGCCTGATGATGCCCCGCCCAAGAGGCACTAACCGCCCTGGATGAGTGCGCTTTAACATAAAAAGGAGGAATTTTATTTTTTAAGCCGTAAGCTTGAACAATCACTTGACAAATCCATTTGGAAATCGTGGACTTTGAAGCTGCCTGTCCCCTCTTTGGATCTTCTGGCAGAACAAACAAAACATCTGTTTTGCGAACCTGAGCGGTCGCCTTTAAATAGACTCTGATCGCTCTTACTACATCGAGGGAATGTAGTGCCTTCTCTTCCCTAAATTGAGGCTCTGGGAAGAAGAAGGTAGAATAATATCCTGGTTTAAATGAAAGCCTGTCACCACTTGTATGATTACATTATTTTTTTCTCAGGTTTCTACTTTAATATAGCAGAAAATATTATGAGATTAAAGAAGCAGTTGCAAAGTGGAAGCAGTGGGTCTGCAGGGAACAGTATCCTTAGCACAAAGCACTCTATGTTGAATTTTCACACGGGTCAGTTTACTTTATTTATTGATAAACACCATAAGATCAATGAAGCAGGTGTAAAGTGGAAGCAGTAGAACTGCAGAGAATATTATTTGAGCCCCTAGCACTTTATATATGAATGTCTCCACATATTTTAGTGTATTTGTGATGATTTATGTGCACACACAATAGGACAGCGCTATGACACATAATGCTCTTCTAGTTGATAAAGGGAACACTTACCTTTGTTACAGCAGCAGTCCGGTATAAGTTATTTCTGTAGGTATTTGAGTTGTTACACATAGCGCAGGTTTTATTCTATTTATATTGGTGACATAATTGTCCAAATCTGGGGATCAGGAGCCATTTCCACCCTTTACTCTCAGCTGGGGCTCTTTGTATCCATATAACAGATGTTCTACATGACTAAATCTGACATCAATTTTACTGCAAAATCAAAGGGGCCAAAATGTCTCCCCCCCGAGCAGTAATATATTTCTATCCCCCTTGGTGGGAGTGGAGATGACCCATCTGTAAAGATCTACAGTACATTCACACACAGCACAAGGCCGTGTTCACACTACCAGACGTTTCTGCAGTTCCTCTGATCTCCACAAGGTGGCGATCTCACTTCTACCCAGACAGGAAGTCTCTATGGCAGAGAGGAAGTGATGTCAGATACAGACAGGAAGTTCCAGGTGAGAGGTGAGTCGGGAGGAAGTAGAGAGGAGACGTTACTAGAAGAAGTAGCAGAGGAGGTAATAACATCGTATTTTCTATTTACACCCAGTAACCCCCTTTTAGTGAAGGTCAGAAGTATTAGATATTTGTATTTAGTTTTATAAAATGGACAATCTCTAATCGGGATACAATGTATAACGCAGTCAGTGTATCGGTATAATGTGGAGTGTGAGTTCCGGGGTCCCCACAGGGGGAGGACATGAGGCTCCCTCAGTAAGAAGCACATAAATGATTGTATATTGTGTCAGGATAGAGCCAGACACCTCGGCACCACCTGAATCTGAGGGGAGGTCTCTGGCTGAATTCACAAAGAAGGGGATCAGTCTGGTGAGAGTCACCTTCCATGATGGACACAGAGAGGAGCTGATGGCTGCAGACCTCACTGGAAGGTGCTTAGAACTGCTGAGTCTGATGGGTCAGTATGGACTGGGTGCTGCTCTCTGCACCCTGAACATATAGTTCTGTATTGTCTGTGCTGCTGAGCTGTGGTCAGACCCTCCCAACCCCCTCCAAGGGCCCATGGACTTCACCCTGCCTGCCTTGCTTCAGCTACCAGCCCCTACCCCTGTTGGCCTGCATATCTGCCATTTCCTATTCTTAACCCATCACGCCCTGATCTCTGCCCTTTTTTGGACCTGGATCTCTGTCCCTGAGTCGGGCCCATTTCCCTGGCCATCCTACATGGACTACCTGTGTGGTGTTACATTGTTATCCGGTGGAATTTTTCATTGTACTGTGTCTTGCTACCCTATGTGCCAACTCTGCTCTGCCCTGTGGACTATCACCCCTTTGCTGTCCTGAGGAGCACTCTTTATTTCTGTGCCTTCTGTTTGCCCAGTTGAAATAACAACCCTTATCTGTCCCATATTACTGCCCCTGAGGATCGCTCTTCTTGCTGTATCTATTGTGTGTTCTGTGGACTAATTCTCCTCCTGCCTGTACCCCGAGTCCCCCAATAAACGCCCCGCGTGTCGGGTTCCTGGTGATTTGTCTCTGTGTGCTCTCTCTCTGCACTCTTCATTCATCACACCCCCGTCATGTCCGTCCTCTTCCTCCATAGTCACTGTGATGTCTTTTATCTCCAGCAGATGATGATACGCACATATATTATTATTATTATACAGGATTTATATAGCGCCAACAGTTTACACAGCACTTTACAATATAAAAGGGAGACAATACAGTTATAATACAATAAAATACAAGAGGATTAAGAGGGCCCTGCTCAGAAGAGCTTACAATCTAATAGGGTGGGGCAGGTGGTACAAAAGGTTGTAACTGTGGGGAATGAGCTGATGGAAGTGATAAAAGATCAGTTGGAGACGTGATCGGCTTCCCTGAAGAGATGAGTTTTCAGGGGTCGCCTGAAGGTAGCAAGAGTAGGGGATAGCTGGACAGGTTGAGGTAGCGAGTTCCAGAGGATTGGAGAGGTATATATATAGTGTGGAAACCTAGATTAACCCCCTTCAGGGGGATCAGTTGATGATGAATATATCTTCCTTCCAAAGCTGGCCATACATGGTTCAGTTTTATCGTTCATCCAGCGGGATGAGAGGAAAAAACAGAAGTGATTCCCCCATCCACACATTGGAGGGGGATGGGGGACTCCTCCCCGCTGCACTATTGTATTCTGACAATGGGGGGCGCTCCTCCGCTCTCAGAATACACAGATCAGTGATGAAGCTATTGGCTGCAGCCGCTGATGGAGTGACTTTTATCCGGCAGTGACCACACATGGATGGAAATGTGACCGATCCCTGCTGAACCAGCTGAATTTCCATGTCTCTATGGTCACCATAAGTGACTTCCTCCCCCTCATCTCCTTCATTATGTAAGTCACGCTGAGATCATCTCCCATTGGCTGAGCAATATTCTCATTTGTCTCTGAGCTCCTTCTTCCACTTTTTCTGATACTCTTAGGATGTGGGCGGACTCTTGGCATCCTCACTAGCAAAGTAGGACTGTTGGTCCTGCATTGTATGTAATGACATCAGAATACCCACTAATAGCTTTTAACCTGCATAGTGTGGGGGTCCTGTGTGGGTAAATTATATCTCATTCTGAAGTGGGGCTTTAATAAAATGGAGACCTGAATGGAGAGGTGAGGAGGATTCTGGGAATATCATTTGATTTTACTATTTGTGTTCAGATCTAGAGTTTTCCTCCTGTGAAGTCTGGAGATCATATGACCATCACATTGCCTCCACCTCCCTCCCTGATAGAATAGAGAAATACAAAGAAGATTCTAGAAGTCACCAGAGAGATGATGGAGGAGAGGTGAGGAGGATTCTGGGAATTCTGGGACATTATCCAGTAACAGACAAGGGATGTGTCTGGATGGTGACTGTATCATTGTGTGTGTCAGGTTCCTATAAGGTGTCAGGATGTCACTGTCTATTTCTCCATGGAGGAGTGGGAGTATTTAGAAGGACACAAGGATCTCTACAAGGACGTCATGATGGACAATCAGCCGCCCCTCACATCACCGGGTAAGAGGAGACTTTATTGTAAAGGAGAGAGCAGTACGGAGGCTCCACCTAGATCCCCCATCATCTGATAAACACATAGAAACAATGTATTCAGTCAGTGTGTGTGTTTCCTACAGATGGATCCAGTAATGGGAACCCACCAGAGAGATGTCCCCGTCCTCTGTATTCCCGGGATTCCACACAGGAAGATCACACCATCCCCCACCATCATCAGGTAGATGAGGAACAATCACTGATAGTATCATTAGGATCTGTACATTATCTGCATTGTTACCATTGATGTCATTTTTATTATATATTCAGAGTGGAAACCTGAGAGATTCTAAACTTGAGGTTAAAGAAGAGATAAAAGAGGAGGATGATGAGGATGGGGTGATGGAGGAGTCAGAGTTTCCAAAAGAGCACAAATATCTGTACCAGGACACCATGGTGGAGTCATCCAGCTACAGAAACCCACCAGAGAGATGTCCCCGTCCTCTGTATTCCCGGGATTCCACACAGGAAGGTCACACCATCCCCCACCATCATCAGGTAGATGATTGACAATTATTGGTAGTTCTGATTTATACACAGCATGATTGTTACAATGAATGTTTTATTATATATTTAGAGTGGAAACCTCGGGGATGATAATATTGATGTTAAAGAAGAGTATAAAGAGGAGGATGAGGAGTATGGAGTGATGGAGGAGTTTTCAGAAGGACACAAGGATATGATGGAGCCACCAAATACCAGGAACCCACCAGAGAGATGTCCCCGTCCTCTGTATTCCCGGGATTCCACACAGGAAGATCACACCATCCCTCACTATTGCAAGGTTGGTGGGATGGAGCATCTAGAACATGGACTTGTAGAAATAATGTGTGGATTTTTATGTGATGTCACAATAATGAATCCTATTGTTTATGGATGATATTCTCTCTCATTTTCTTGGTTTAGAGTGGAGATCCAATGGATATAGAATTTGAGGTGAAATCAGAAGAAGAAGAGAGGTATGTGAGGGATGATCAGCAGTCTATGGAGGAGGATGGAATAACTGGGACATTTATAGAGGAGGACACTCCTACAGAGATCAGCACAGGTGGGTCATTAACACTAAATACATTCCTCCACCCATACTGCTCACTGATTGGTCCTTACACTATATAATGTATATTGTACATTACATGCTCCTGCCTAGGGATGAGCTGAACACCCCCCGGTTCGGTTCACACCAGAACATTTTGAACGGACCGAAAATTCGTACGAACTTTAGAACCCCATTGAAGTCTATGGTACTCGAACGTTCGAAATAAAAAGTGCTAATTTTAATGGCTAATATGCAAGATGTTGTCCTAAAAAGGGTTTGGGGACCTGGCTCCTGCCCCAGGGGACATGGGTCTATGCCTAAAATGTTTTTAAAAACGGCTGTTTTTTTGGGAGCACTGATTTTAATGACTATTAAAGTGAAAAAAAAAAATGAAATATTTCTTTAAATATCGTGCCCGGGGGTGTCTATAGTATGCCTGTGAAGTGCCACGTGTTTTTGCCGTGTTTAGAACAGTCCCTGCACAAAATGACATTTAACAGAAAAAAAGTCATTTAAAACTGCTTGTGGTTTTAATGTAATATCTGGTTCCGGCAATATGGATGAAAATCATTGATAAAAATGGCATGGGTAGCCCCCACTGGCTATTACCAGCCCCTTTGGGTCTTGTACGGATATTAAGGGGAACCCCGTACCCATATTAAAAAAGGAAAGGCGTGGGGCCCCCAGGCCCTATATACTCAGAACAGCAGTATACAGGTGGTGCAAACAAGACAGGGACTGTGTAGGTTTGTTGTGTTAAGTAGAACCTGTTTGTAATTTTGAACTGGTACATTTTTAAAGTGTAGCTCCAGTCAAAAAATCTACTTTTAAGCTTTTTGGAAAACATAGGGAAGGGTTATCACCCCTGTATAATTTGTTTTGCCGTCCGTCTTTTTTCATCTCACTTCCTGTTGTCTCCTTCCGTTTGCAAGTAGGAGATGTTTGTAAGTTGGATGTTTGAAAGTAGGGGCCTGCCCTATATGCTCTGCAGAAATGTGGGCTTAATGTGTTGGTGTTGCCACAACACTGTAAGCCCTCAAAATGACTCTTGGTAGGCGCTGGAGCGCCCTGCTGTGAACGATTATATCAAGAATTGTAATTACATGCCATTGTTGAAGAGTGGTAGAAAAATAGGGCCTTTGGTGGTTGTGGTGCTGGTGCCACAACACTGTAAGTCCTCACAATTACTCTTGGTGGGCACAGAAACGGGCCCTGCTGTGAAATATTATATCAAGAATTGTAATTACATGCCCCTGTTAAGCAGGGGCTGAAAAATTGGGCCTATACACTGCAACCTCTCCCATATACTCTAGTTGTAGTGCAGGAATGAGCCCTGCTGCAAAGCATTGCATCAAAAATTGTAATTACACACCCCTGTTAAACAGGTGCTGAAAAATCGGGCCTTAGGTGCTGGTGCCACGACACTGCAACCTCTCCCATATACTCTAGTTGTAGTGCAGGAATTAGCGCTGCTGCAAAGCATTGCATCAAAAATTGTAATTACACGGCCCTGTTGAACAGGGGCAGAAAAATTGGGCTGGTGGCATCACCCAGAACCAAAAATGTTCTTCCAAGATATCAGCGGAGGAGGAAGAGGATAGAAAGTCAACATAACATGACAGTAACTCAGCATTAGCATAGGCAGTCTTGAAGGGATGTGATATTTAAAAAAAAATTATTTGGTTAGATCAGCTTCAGGTGCTTGGTAGCTGGTGGTGATCCAAGACTGATTCATCTTTATGAAGGTCAGTAGATCAACCGAGTCGGTGGACAGGCGCATCCTGTGATCAGTTACAAAGCCACCAGCAGCACTGAAGGTGCGTTCCGAAAGAACGCTGGATGCAGGACAGGCCAGTAGCTCAATTGCATACTGTGCAAGCTCTGGCCAGTGATCCATCCTCAAGACCCAGTAAGCCAGAGGATTTTCGGTGGGAAAGGTATCCAAGTCTGACCTTGCCCCTAGGTATTCCTGCAACATATAAATCAGACCCTGGCGATGGTTGCTGGAACCGATCATACCTTGAGGCTGCGGACTAAAAAATTGTCTGAACGCATCGGTCAGACAGCCACCTTCTCCACCGCTCCTTCTGACCGATGCCTCAGCAACACGTTGTCCAGGACCAGGAGTTTGTAACCTCCCAGTCTCTGGGAACGCATTGCATAGACCTTTCTGCAAGGCCTCCCGGAGATGTCTCATCCTCTGCGACGGCAAGATAAGGTCCGCAAACCTTACCCTTGTACTGTGGATCAAGGAGAGTGGCCAGCCAGTAATGGTCCCTCTCCTTGATCCGAAGAATACGAGGGTCCTTCCGCAGGCTTTGCAGGATCAGGGAGGCCATGCAACGTAGGTTAGCTGAGGCATTCGGTCCGGAGTCCTCTGGGTCACTAAGGACAACATGATCCGCAGCTACCTCCTCCCAGCCACGTACAAGTCCACGGGTTTCTTGGGACTGTAAATCATTCCTACAAGACTGCTGATGCTGAGTGCCAGGCTCCACCTCCATGCTCACACAATCATCCTCCTCCTCCTCCTTGGCCGAGTCTACCAACTGAAAAGGTAGAAGTTGAAGTGCTAGCAATTTAGCCAAGCTAGCATTCAACCGCTGGGCATGTGGATGGCTGGGAGTGAACTTCTTTCTACGGTCCAGCAGGTGGGGCAGGGAAATTTGGCTGCTACAATCGGACGTAGTGTACTGCTAGCAGAGTGCCCTCAAGCACTTGGCTGTGACACACCTAATTCTACACCTTCATTCCTCTCAGTGCAGGTTTCAGAGAGGACTGAAAGGTCTAGTGGGGTTGGAGATCCCAGCTGATGAGGAGCAAGGAGAGGTCTGCTTTGATGTTTGGTGTGGGTCTTTGAGGTAAGCTTGCCAACAAGCTGCATGGCAGGTCAACATATGTCTGGTCAAGCATGTGGTGCCCAAGCGGCTGATGTTTTGGCCATGCGAGATATGCTTGAGACATATGTTGCAAATAGCAGCGGTGCGATCTGATGCACTCGTGTCAAAAAAGCCCACACCAAAGAACTTTTAGAATAACGCGCAGGGGCAGCGCCCTGCACAGGCGGAGCTCTGCGGTGTGATTCAGTCAGTGTGCTGCCCCTAGGCTGCCCCCCGGAGGGCATCCTGCCTTGTTGGACATGTGCCTCCTCCTCGTCCTCCTCCTCTCCGGCACCCACATGGAGTCAGTGCCCTCATCATCTCCTACCTCTTCATCACTGGAGCAAATCTGGCAGTATGCTGCAGCTTGTGGAACATGACTGCTAGATTGCTGTCCTTCTTGAGCATCCCCTCTCTCTGCGCTCACGTTACTGCCTTCCTCTAGCTGAATATCATCATCAGAGCCTACAAAACACTGGGCATCCTCCTGGAGCATGTACCCAACACTGTGCTCAAAGAGTTCAGGGGACTCCTCAGGAGGACGTGGTGGGTCTAGGGAAGGAGTCACTGATGATGACATTGAGACGAGGGAAGAGGATGCGTTGGCAGCTGCTTTGCTAGTACCCTGAGCCTGGGTGAGAGAGGATGAGAATGAAGAGGGCTTGGTCATCCACTCTACCAAGTCTTCGGCATGATGCGGCTCAACACGTCCAGCTGCCGAAAATAAGGACAAGCGTGTCCCATGGCCACGTGCTGATGATGACGATGCACCACGTCCACGACCAGCACTGTTGTCTCTAGACACAGAGCCTGATTGCCCTCTTTTATCAGCTTGCGCCTGTCTGCCTCTCCTTGTTGGCCTTCCAGACATGGCAATGACCTGAAGGGAGATGGGAAAACCAGCAATTGGGTAGTGTATATTGTGCTGGAGGCACACACAACTTCCACTAACTCCTGCAGATGCCTTTATTATAGAACAACAAGAATTAAAGGGTAGATACCGGTGTATACTGTGCTGTGCTGGAGGCACACAACACCAACTAACTCCTGCAGATGGCTCACTTAGAGAAGAGCAATATAGGTAGATACAGGTGTATACTGCGCTCAAGGCACACAGACAACACCCACAAACTCCTGCAGATGGCTGATGGCTCAATTACAGAAGAGCAATAAAACTAAATATGAAGATACAGGTGTATACTGCACTGAAGGTACACAGACAACACCCACTAACTCCTGCAGACGCCGGAACACTACACAAGGCGCCACGCCGGTGGCCTTATATAGTGTGGGGTGTGTACTACATAGCCTGAGCTATGATTGGCCACAGGCAATCATGGCTCTCCTCGCTGCCGGTGCTGTGATTGGCCAAGCATGCAGGGTCACAGTGCATGCTTGGCCAATCATGAGCCAGCAATGCACTGCGATGGCGCAGTACATTGTGGGCCGTGAGCGCCACACGAATTTGGCGCGAATGGCCCATAATGTTCGGTATTCGCCGAACGTGCGAACAGCCGATGTTCGACTCGAACACCAAACTCATCCCTACTCAGTAACTTATGTTGCCTACCACTCTCATGTTTGACAAAAGAGATGATGGACCACACCTGGGTCAGTATCCTGATGAATTCCAAGCCAGGCATATCCATATGTGACAAATAAACATAAAAAAGTGCTCCACATAGCGTGATAATATTTAACCAATTTATTAAAATTCTCACAACCACACTTCAATATTTCCATTCACGTGTTTCAAAATTGTGCCAGCAAAGAAATCCTCTCACAGCAAACTGTGTACAAAAGATTCGGTGGTGCACTATGGTCGTGGCGGATCCTAAATGTGCCTCAACTCTCACCCACTCCGTGGTCTCTATTCCCAAAAATAGTATGCGAATCCCGAGCAGTAACCAACCGCTCCGACCAACTTCGAACCACTCCGACCAGTGACGTCTAATGTCAATGAAATCAGTGTCCGTGTGGCCACGGCCCCAACATGTTTCGTCACTCTGAGTGATCCCTAGATTGAAGATTGAAGGACTTGATGAATATTCATTTCTTATTGATTTCCTTGCAGATCTATAAATGGACTTTTCTATTATATAGCACAGCATCACTGGGTGTTATATTCATTTATTTATTTATATAGATCACGTTTTAAATAGCATTTAGCGCTACTTAATTATATCCTAAATATTATTTGCAGTCAGGGGCGGACTGACCATTTGGTCACTCGGTCACGGAACGAGGGCCCGGCCACTAGGGGGCCCCATCAAGGTTGTCAGCCATAATAAAAACCAGGGACAGTATGTAAAAAATCTGTTTTTTTTTACTTCTGTCCCTGAAATGTCCCTTACCGACATACTTTTAATGTAAAAATCCAGAGATTGCCTCTCCACTGCCTCCTCAGCCAATGGGAAAGCAGTGTACCCGCCCCCTTCTCCAGCGTGGCTTATTTGAGATATGAGCAGGAGATATGCTGACAGCTGGAGGAGAGAAGGAGGGCACAGCCTGCAACCTGATAGAAGGTAAGCAACTGAGCTGAATGTATTATTATGAGTGGTTTACCCTTGTCAGCAAGGGGAGGGGGGAGGCTGTGTTTGCTCAAGCAGGGCTCTTCCTGTCTCTGAAGCAGTTAGATCCTTTGTCTGAGGAGAAGTGAACTGCTTCTGGAGGAAGTACATGTGCTGAATGTCTCCTCCCCTATCTCTGCTACACTTCCCTACTCAGTACCTGTCCACCAGTACAGAGGCACAGTCCCCTCCCATGCATTACTACTTCCTGTGTCTGTGAGCTGCTGGGGTACTACAAGTCCCAGCATGCCAGGAAATGGAGGCAGCAGTGTGTTCCATCAGACTTTTTTGGGTAAAAAGTGCTGGTGTGTGTACTGTGTATATGTATACTGTATGTGTACTGTGCATGCTTGTGTTTGTATACTCTGTGCATGTGTATCTACTGTGTGTATACTGTGCATGCATGTGTATACTGTTTGTATGTGTGTGTGTGTGTGTGTGTGTATATATATATATATATATATATATATATATATATATATATATATATATATATACTGTGTGTGTGTGTATACTGTGCATGCATGTGTGTGTGTGTATATACTGTGCAGGCATGTGTCTGTGTCTATACTGTGCACTACTGTGTGTGTGTATCTACTGTGTGTCTATATATATATATATATATATATATATATATATATATATATATATATATATTGTGTGTATGTGTATGTATGTGTGTGTATGTGTGTATATATATATATATATATATATATGTATGTGTGTATATATATATATATATATATATATATATATATATGTACTGTGCAGCACTAGTGTGTGTGTGTGTGTGTATGTATATACTGTGCAGGCATGTGTCTGTGTCTATACTGTGTGTGTGTGTGTGTGTGTGTGTGTGTGTGTGTGTGTGTGTGTGTGTGTGTGTCTGTGTATACTGTGCACTACGGTGTGTGTCTGTAAGTATACTGTGCACGTGTCTGTGTGTTACTGTGCATGCATGTGTTTGTGTATATACTGTACATGCGTGTGTGTATACTGTATGATCCATGTGTGTAAAGGCCTTTCCCGTCAGCTGCCTACCTCACCAAGCACCAAGGTGCAAAGGTGTGTGTGTGTGTGTGTGTGTGTGTAAGGGCATATTCATGGAAGGTGGCACTCTGGGGGCTCTGCCGTAGGGCATGTCAAAAGTGTCCAATCTGTCTGCCATAATGTCGCAGTCCCGCCATCATTACTAGTAAAAAAAAAAAAAAAAAAAAAATTATAATAAAAATGCCATAAATCTATCCCCTATTTTGTAGACGCTATAACTTTTGCGCAAACCAATCAATATACGTTTATTGTGATTTTATTTTTTAACAAAAATATGTAGAAGAATACATATTGGCCTAAACTGTGGGAAAAAAAATGTATGTATGTATGTGTGTGTGTGTGTATATCTATCTATCTATCTTACTTTTTTATAGTATAAAATAAAAAATATTGCTTTTTAAAAAAAATTGTCTGCCTTTTTTCGTTTATAGCGCAAAAACTAAAAATCCCACAAAAGAAAGCTCTATTTGTGGGAACAAAAGGACATCAATTTTGTTTGGGTACAATCTCGCACGACTGCGCAATTGTCAGCTAAAGCGACGCAGTGCCGAATCGCAAAAAGTGCTCTGGTCAGGGAGGGGGTAAATACTTCCGGGGCTGAAGTGGTTAAGACTCTCTCATTGACTATGCCCATTGTTCGCCATGGTTCACTATGCATGCCACAGATCATCATCTCCCTGGTAGGGGTCCCAGTGCTGTATTTTGCCCAGGGGCCCATGATGTTAAGGTGGCACTGCCCATGAGAGGCTCGTGGTGCCTTAACTGGGTCACCAGCTCTAGGTCTCCTGCCACCCTGCATGTCGCCGAGCTTGGTGCCCCTCCTCTAAAAAAATAAAAAAAATGGCTGCCACATGGCGGCAATCTGTAAGCCTTGGGGCCCCATAATCTCTTATTGCCTGGGGGCCCCATAAATTGTCAGTCCGTCCCTGTTTGCAGTACACATTTTAGGTATAATTTATCTGGTTTTATATGTTGTTTCACGAAAGTAGCAGCTGTTTTTTTCACTGATTTTATTTACATTATTGTTTTTTTGGCGCAGGTGGAGGTATTGTATCTTTTTGGGGAGGCCACTTTCAGCACCAGTAGATCAGTTTAATTTTATATCTAATGATTGGATTGGAGCACAGCAGGAACCAATCAGCTGATGTCTAGTAATAATCTTTGTATTTCTATTTTAGTAGATGGACGGGAGATGAGGAAAACCTCAGAGGATTGTCTCACTTTGTCTCCAGACTGTAAAGTAGAAGATGAGGACATCACACAGTATAGTCCAGGAGAAAACCCGACTACCTCAAATGTCCATCCGGCACCACACAGTGTAGATGGACCATCGTATTCCTCTTATCCTGAGGAACCTCAGACTGTGAGGGACGGGGCCGTCCTTCCAACAGAGAAGAGCTTTTCCTGTACTGAGTGCGGGAAGTGTTTCCGTTTTAAATCCAATCTTAATGTGCATATAAGATCTCACACAGGAGAGAAGCCGTATTCCTGTCCTGAGTGCGGGAAATGTTTTTCAGAGAAGTCCAGTCTTACCATACATCAGAGATCTCACACGGGGGAGAAGCCGTATTCCTGTCCTGTGTGCAGGAAATGTTTTTCAGTGCAGTCCAATCTTTCCACACATCAGAGATCTCACACGGGGGAGAAGCCGTATTCCTGTCCTGAGTGTGGGAAATGTTTTTCAGTGAAGTCTCAGCTTTCCACACATCAGAGATCTCACACCGGGGAGAAGCCGTATTCCTGTCCTGAGTGTGGGAAATATTTTTCAGTGAAGTCTCATCTTTCCACACATCAGAGATCTCACACGGGGGAGAAGCCGTATTCCTGTCCTGAGTGTGGGAAATGTTTTTCAGTGAAGTCCAGTCTTACCACACATCAGAGATCACACACAGGGGAGAAGCCGTATTCCTGTCCTGAGTGTGGGAAATGTTTTTCAGAGAAGTCTAAGCTTTACACACATCAGAGATCACACACAGGGGAGAAGCCGTATTCCTGCCCTGAGTGTGGGAAATGTTTTTCATTGAAGTCTCAGCTTTACACACATCAGAGATCTCACACAGGGGAGAAGCTGTATTCCTGTCCTGAGTGTGGGAAATGTTTTTCTCAAAAGTCCCATCTTTACACACATCAGAGATCTCACACGGGGGAGAAGCCGTATTCCTGTCCTGAGTGTGGGAAATGTTATTCAGAGAAGTCCAGTCTTTCCACACATCAGAGATCTCACACGGGGGAGAAGCCATATTCCTGTCCTGAGTGTGGGAAATGTTTTTCAGTGAAGTCCAATCTTTCCGCACATCAGAGATCTCACACGGGGGAGAAGCCGTATTCCTGTCCTGAGTGTGGGAAATGTTTTTCAGTGAAGTCTCGTCTTTCCACACATCAGAGATCTCACACAGGGGAGAAGCCGTATTCCTGTCCTGAGTGTGGGAAATGTTTTTCACAGAAGTCCCATCTTTCCACACATCAGAGATCTCACACAACCCTCGAGGTGTATTAGTGCCTTGAGTGCGGGAAATGTCTTCTATATGAATGTTGCTGGACATCACAGGTCACATGTGGGGAAGAAGCACACCCTGATATACACCTCAGATATACTCCATGGCTGATCTTCATCATGGAAAAACAGTTGATAAGGAGATCAGAGATCACCAAAGACATGGATGAAGTGTTGTAAAAATACAATGGATGGGTGGCTCATACAGGTCTGGTAATGTACTTTTATGTCATGGCTTTCTTCCAGGTCCGTACCCATGCACGCGCACACCCAGAAACCTCCACTGTCATTGGCTGTAGGACAAGTTTGTCAGCAGGTCCCAGCCAATGATGTTGCCCCGTACCCTGCTGATTACCCGCAGCCAATGACAAATCACTCCTGTGTTTTATTTTGTAAACACGGGGAGATATCTTGTGATTTCTTCTCTTCCCGAGTCCTTTTCTGTTCAGGAAGAGAAGAGAACACCACACTGTGAGTATAATCACCACACTTTACACCCACACACCTTAGATTGGCACATTTAACCCCATTGATTGCTCTCATTCACCCTTTGATCACCCCTGTCACCGAACCAGTGCCATTAGTAGAGCGTCAGTGTACAGTATTTTTCACCAATCACTGTATTAGGGTCACTTGTTACATCAGATAGTGCCAGGGTCAGTTAGCATTAGATTGTCCGCACACTATCACACTCACACTATAGGATCCTGATCACCACCATTACTAGTATAGTGTCTGTATGGATCAATATCCTGATCACCGCCATTACTAGTATAGTGTCTGTATAGATCAATATCCTGATCACCACCATTACTAGTATATTGTCTGTATGGGTCAATATCCTGATCACCACCATTACTAGTATAGTGTCTGTATGGATCAATATCCTGATCAACGCTATTACTAGTATAGTGTCTGTATGGATTAATATCCTGATCACCGCCATTACTAGTATAGTGTCTGTATGGATCAATATCCTGATCAACGCCATTACTAGTATAGTGTCTGTATGGGTCAATATCATGATCAACGCCATTACTAGTATAGTGTCTGTATGGGTCAATATCCTGATCACCGCCATTACTAGTATAGTGTCTGTATGGATCAATATCCTGATCACCACCATTACTAGTATAGTGTCTGTATGGGTCAATATCCTGATCACCACCATTACTAGTATAGTGTCTGTATGGATCAATATCCTGATCAACGCTATTACTAGTATAGTGTCTGTATGGATCAATATCCTGATCACTGCCATTACTAGTATAGTGTCTGTATGGATCAATATCCTGATCACCGCTATTACTAGTATAGTGTCTGTATGGATTAATATCCTGATCACCGCCATTACTAGTATAGTGTCTGTATGGATCAATATCCTGATCAACGCCATTACTAGTATAGTGTCTGTATGGGTCAATATCCTGATCAACGCCATTACTAGTATAGTGTCTGTATGGGTCAATATCCTGATCAACGCCATTACTAGTATAGTGTCTGTATGGGTCAAGATCCTGATCACCACCATTACTAGTATAGTGTCTGTATGGATCAATATCCTGATCAACGCCATTACTAGTATAGTGTCTGTATGGGTCAATATCCTGATCACCACCATTACTAGTATAGAGTCTGTATGGATCAATATCCTGATCAACGCTATTACTAGTATAGTGTCTGTATGATCAATATCCTGATCACCACCATTACTAGTATAGTGTCTGTATGGATCAATATCCTGATCACCGCCATTACTAGTATAGTGTCTGTATGGATCAATATCCTGATCACCGCCATTACTAGTATAGTGTCTGTATGGATCAATATCCTGATCACCAACATTACTAGTATAGTGTCTGTATGGATCAATATCCTGATCACCACCATTACTAGTATAGTGTCTGTATGGATCAATATCCTGATCACCACCATTACTAGTATAGTGTCTGTATGGGTCAATATCCTGATCACCACCATTGCTAGTGTAGTGTCTGTATGGGTCAATATCCTGATCACCGCCATTACTAGTATAGTGTTTGTATGGATCAATATCCTGATCATGAACAGAACTATATTAGTGTCCCCCCTTAGTATAGTGTCCCTAATAACGAAGCGTTAGCAGATCAGCCCTTCTGCCCCCCAACAAGTGCAGTGTCAGTAGATCACCGGCTCCTCTGATACATTGCACACATAACCGCAGTGTTGGCAGAATCAGGCCTGATCTCTTCTAGCACTAGCAGGTAAGTTTTATTTGTGCAGCACCCTGGAGTTTAGTCAGGGAGCTCCTCACAAATTTACTTGCCAGGAGTAGTTATCCTGGTTGATTGTTAGAGATCTATTAAGTTTGGCCTTGCTGCACTTTTCTCTTCTACCACTAGGTGGCCGGGTACTTGGTGTTGCGAGATATGAGAAGGGCAACCCATGGTCAGGTTATGGGTATATGGGGTATCTCAGCCGATGGGCAGGGGTTTTCTTGAATCCCTTGGCTTGCTAAGAGAACCTATATATTCGGTTGAAGTCAGGGTTCTGTGCCACCTGGGTAGGCCAGAGATTGGGCCTATCCTGGGCACATCTGGCTGCTTGGCTGTCTGAGGTCTTATCCAGAAATAAGAGACCAGCGCAGGGTTGGGACCGCGGCTTGCAGTCCAACCAGAAGTGACTGTTCTGCCAGCTGGAGAACCTGTCATGGTCGGAGGTAGAGGGGAAGCTTTCACCACAAAGAGACCAACCACCTTATTACCAGGGACCTCAGTGTGTAATTGAAGCAAGTACCGGAGCAGTATTCTCAGAGAACGGGCACGGTGGAGAATCGAGAAGCTTTAGGCGGTGATCAAGCCAGGGACCCAACCAGCGGAGGTGAGGCTGATACACCTTGGAGGGTGGGCCCCCCCCTCTCCTGCCACTGATAAAAGTGATCTTTCGGTTGAATCCGCCCCAGAGACCACATTTATTCTAAAGAGAAACGCATGCTGTTCCTGAAAGTACCAGGTTTATGGCAGCCTAACATCAATAGTATGCAAGCTCTTGAAGGGGATGATGAGGGGACTGTATACAAGATTTTAGGAATGAGAACGGTATCATTAGCAGTAATCAGCATGGATTCCTGAATCGTTCTTGCCAAACCAATCTACTAACCTTCTATGAGTAGGTGAGTTGCCATCCAGATAAAGGACGGCCCATAGACGTGGTGTATCTAGATCAATGTTTCTCATTTCCAGTCCTCAAGGCGCCCTAACGGGTCATGTTTTCAGGCTCACCTTTATTTTGCTCAGGTGATTTGATCAGGTCCACTGCCTTAGTAATTACCACAGCTGTTTCTTCTGAGAGAAATCCTGAAAACATGACCTGTTGGGGCGCCTTGAGGACTGGAGTTGAGAAACACTGATCTAGGTAAAGGAAGGCCCATAGACGTGGTGTATCTAGATAAAGGATGGCCCGTAGACGTGGTGTATCTAGATAAAGGATGGCCCGTAGACGTGGTGTATCTGGATAAAGGAAGACCCGTAAACGTGGTGTATCTAGATAAAGGAAGGCCCGTAGACGTGGTGTATCTAGATAAAGGAAGGCCCGTAGACGTGGTGTATTTAGATAAAGGAAGGCCCGTAGACGTGGTGTATCTGGATAAAGGAAGGCCCGTAGATGTGGTGTATCTAGATAAAGGAAGGCCCGTAGACGTGGTGTGTCTAGATAAAGGAAGGCCAGTAGAAGTGGTGTATTTAGATAAAGGAAGGTCCGTAGACATGGTGTATCTAGATAAAGGAAGGCCCGTAGACGTGGTGTATCTAGATAAAGGAAGGCCAGTAGAAGTGATGTATCTGGATAAAGGAAGGCCCGTGGACATGGTGTATCTGGATAAAGGAAGGCCCGTAGACGTGGTGTATCTGGATTTTGAAAAAGCATTTGACACAGATCCCTATAAACGTTTACTGTACAAAATAAGGCCCGTTGGCATGGACCATAGGGTGAGTACATGGATTGAAAACTGGCTACAAGGGCAAGTTCAGAGGGTGGTGATAAATGGGGAGTACTCAGAATGGTCAGGGGTGGGTAGTGGGGTCCCCCAGGGTTCTGTGCTGGGACCAATCCTATTTAATTTGTACATAAATGACCTGGAGGATGGGGGAAACAGTTCAAGCTCTGTATTTGTGGACGATGCTAAGCAGGACAATAACTTCTCCGCAGGATGTGGAAACCTTGCAAAAAGATCTGAACAAATTAATGATAGGCTCAGCAATGCCAAGCTGCTGCTAACAAAGCAAACAGAATATTGGCATTAAAAAGGGATCAACTCCAGAGATAAAAGGATAATTCTCCCCTCTACAAGACTCTGGTCCGGCCGCACCTGGAGTATACTGTCCAGTTCTGGGCACTAGTCCTCAGGAAGGATGTACTGGAAATGGAACGACTACAAAGAAGGGCAACAAAGCTAATAAAGGGTCTGGAGGATATTAGTTATGAGGAAAGGTTGTGAGCTCTGAACTTATTCTCTCTGGAGAAGAGTCGCCTGAGAGGGGATATGATTTCATTATATAAATACCAGACTGGTGCCCCCACAATATATAAATACCGGACTGGTGACCCCACAATATATAAATACCGGACTGGTGACCCCACAATAAGGAGAAGGGAGTTTAACAAGACACGTCGCCCCCATTAAAACTAGAAGAAAAGAGGTTTAATCTTGAACTACTTAGAGGGTTCTTTACTGTTAGCCCCTGTACACACGGTTGGAGATTTCCACAACCAAATCCGTCGGATTTTGTCCGAAACTGTTGCATACACACGGTCGGACAAAGTTGGCCAAAAATCTGATCTTTCAGAACGTGATGACGTTATTTCATTACGATGGGACTACATTCAGGCTAGTAGCCAATAGCTTTGATGTAGGAATTTGATCTGAGCATGCGTGGCACTTGGTCCGATCAAAATTCTCTACACATGATCGGAGTATGTCCGACCGGCCCAGTTGGTTGTAAAATATTTCCAACATGTTGGAAAATTGGGTCCGAAGGATATTCGGACGGAATCAGTCCGATGCATACCACACACAGTCGGATTATCCGACGACATGGTCCGATAGGACACATTCCGACGGATTCTCCGACTGTGTATACAAGGGCTAAGAGTGGGAAGGATGTGGAATTCCCATCCACAGGCGGTGGTCTCAGCGGGGAACATCCATAGTTTCCAGAAACTATTAGATAATCACCTGAATGATCACAACATACAGGATATACAATGTAATTCTGACATGTAATCACACACTTGTGCCTTTTTTGAACCTCTTCTAATATGTAACTATGTAAGCTATCTGCTGCCATAACAATGTTATTTAGCATCATAGTACCGACTTACCGGTACAGCACTGATCTTTTTATTCTGACAGCAACAGGGTGTTGCTCTCAGAATACATACATCCGTGCCTGCAGTGCTGCAGGAGAAGATTTCTCATTCACAGTTTAAAAAAATGTGCATGCCCAAGCATGAGGGGCCGGTGTGGTCAGTGAGTGGATTGCTCCTTTGCTTCAGCATATATTTTTTTTCACTTTTTTGGTATAGATTTCAGTTAAAAAAAAGTTGTTGTGTTTTATTGTTAACCATTGTTTGCTTTAGAGCAGGGTCTCAAACTCAAATTACATTGAGTATCCCATGGGGGCCGCATGCAAACTTTAAAACTTCAAAAACAACAGTACTGGTGTCAGCAGATCCATTATTAACCCCCAGCACTGGTGTCAGCGGATCCATTATTAACCCCCAGCACTGGTGTTAGCAGACGCATTATTAACCCCCAGCACTGGTGTCATTGGACGCATTATTAACCCCCAACACTGGTGTCAGCGGACGCATTAAACCCCAGCACTGGTGCCAGCGGACGCACTATTAACCCCCAGCACTGGTGTCATTGGACGCATTATTAACCCCCAACACTGGTGTTAGCAGATGCATTATTAACCCCAGCACTGGTGTCAGCGGATGCATTAAACCCCAGCACTGGTGTCATTGGACGCATTATTAACCCCCAGCACTGGTGTTAGCAGATGCATTATTAACCCCAGCACTGGTGTCAGCGGACGCTTTATTAACTCCAGCACTGGTGTCATTGAATGCATTATTAACCCCCAGCACTGGTGTCAGTGGACGCATTAAACCCCAGCACTGGTGCCAGCGGACGCACTATTAACCCCCAGCACTGGTGTCATTGGACGCATTATTAACCCCCAACAGTGGTGTTAGCAGATGCATTATTAACCCCAGCACTGGTGTCAGCGGATGCATTAAACCCCAGCACTGGTGTCATTGGACGCATTATTAACCCCCAGCACTGGTGTTAGCAGATGCATTATTAACCCCAGCACTGGTGTCAGCGGACGCTTTATTAACTCCAGCACTGGTGTCATTGAATGCATTATTAACCCCCAGCACTGGTGTCAGTGGACGCATTAAACCCCAGCACTGGTGCCAGCGGACGCACTATTAACCCCCAGCACTGGTGTCATTGGACGCATTATTAACCCCCAACACTGGTGTTAGCAGATGCATTATTAACCCCAGCACTGGTGTCAGCGGATGCATTAAACCCCAGCACTGGTGTCAGCGGATGCATTATTAACTCCAGCACTGGTGTCATTGGACGCATTATTAACCCCCAGCACTATGGTTAGCAGATGCATTATTAACCCCAGCACTGGTGTCAGCGGATGCATTATTAACCCCCAGCACTGGTGTCAGTGGACGCATTATTAAACCCCAGCGCTGATGTTAGCGGACGCATTATTAAACCCCAGCACTGGTGTCAGCTGACGCATTATTAAACCCCAGCACTGGTGTCAGCTGACGCATTATTAAACCCTAGCATTGGTGTCAGCGGATGTAGTATTAAATACAGCATCAGTGTTAGCGGACACATTATTAAACCCCAGCACTGGTGTCAGCGGACGCATTATTAAACCCCAACACTGGTGTCAGCGGACGCATTATTAAACCCCAGCATTGGTGTCAACAGACGTATTAAACCCCAGCACTGGTGTCAGCGGACGCATTATTAAACCCCAGCACTGATGTTGGCAAACGCATTATTAAACCCCAGCACTGGTGTCAGCGGACGCATTATTAAACCCCAGCACTGATGTTAGCGGACGCATTATTAAACCCCAGCACTGGTGTCAGCGGACGCATTATTAAACCCCAGCACTGGTGTCAGCTGACGCATTATTAAACCCCAGCACTGGTGTCAGCTGACGCATTATTAAACCCTAGCATTGGTGTCAGCGGATGTAGTATTAAATACAGCATCAGTGTTAGCGGACACATTATTAAACCCCAGCACTGGTGTCAGCGGACGCATTATTAAACCCCAACACTGGTGTCAGCGGACGCATTATTAAACCCCAGCATTGGTGTCAACAGACGTATTAAACCCCAGCACTGGTGTCAGCGGACGCATTATTAAACCCCAGCACTGATGTTGGCAAACGCATTATTAAACCCCAGCACTGGTGTCAGCGGACGCATTATTAAACCCCAGCACTGGTGTCAGCGGACGCATTATTAAACCCCAGCACTGATGTTAGCGGACGCATTATTAAACCCCAGCACTGGTGTCAGCGGACGCATTATTAAACCCCAGCACTGGTGTCAGCGGATCTATTATTATACCCCAGCACTGGTGTTAGCGGACGCATTATTAACCCCCAGCACTGGTGTCAGCGGATCTATTATTAAACCCCAGCACTGGTGTTAGCGGATGCATTATTAAACCCCAGCACTGGTGTCAGCGGACGCATTATTAAACCCCAGCACTGGTGTCTCCTTTACAAAAAGAGATCATTTGGGGGCATGTTTTTACTGTAGAGGAAATGTGTAAGTTCTGTATATAATTGTATTCTATTTTGTATGTATTGCACACGGCACTAATAATGTTTTCATTACATGTTTGCATTCTTTCGAGTCCTGATTCGAATTAGCCTGCCTATGTTACGCCCCTTGTAACCATACAAGTACAATTGTAATAATAATGTGATAGCTACATAATGAAGTGTTTAAAAATCTTCAATTGTGTCATAATAAAACACAACAGTTATTTGGAAAGATGTGGCGTGTATCTTTTGTGTCTGTTCCCTACTGCAGTAGTTATTATTAATTTGGAACCACTAATCAATATGAGGATAGGAGTTGCCTATCAATAAAATTCCATATCAGATGGCGAGCTTTGCCTAGGAGGTGAATTACAGGTGACCCTGAGAATCCAAAACGAGGAGCTTTAGACAATCCAGGAGTTTCTGATAATCAGCCTTTTGCTTACATTTGAGTTATCAGATTTCCTTGATCGGTTAGACATTTTCGGGACAAAGGGTACCTATTTTACTCCCCTTAATCATAGTTAGTAAGGTTGAATAAAGACACCAGTCCATCCAGTTCAACCTGACTGAGTGTCTACAATTGTCCCTATCCCTGTACGATGCACACTCACATTGGTCCCTACCCTCAAGGAGCCCACAATCCAAGGTCCCCATTCATATACTATGGTCATTTTTGTACAGAAGCCACTTAAACTAACCACATGTCTTTGGAGTGTGGGAGGAAGCCGGAGTACCCGGAGGAAACCCATTCAGGCACAGGGAGAACATGCAAACTCCAGGCAGGTAGAGTCATTGGGATTCAAACCAGCGACGGTTCTTACTCCTAGGCAAAAGTGCTAACCACTACACCACTGTGCTTTGTATGCATCAAACTGTATTGATTGGTGGCTATATGTTATTTTGTCTACTCTCCATCGGAGTGTTCACAGGTATATGTAGTACACATCTGCTAGATAAAGTAGTTTTAGAGGCAAGAGGGTATAGGCACAAGTAGAGAAGACTGGCCAGTCATTATGGGCATTAAATTAAGTAAGGGAATGACTAGTCTTAACTTAGAGGTGAGATAGAACCTGTGACGGACTCCGGACACCCCGACTGGGTATCTCCGCCAAGAAGCTGCTTCCCAAACTCTGGAGCACGAGACCGGTGGATCTGGCTATATTTACCCCAAGAACTAGACAGCACCAGTTTTGGAATGAACCAGAATAAGAACTGTTTATTTGAACAAGAATACAGGCTTTTATACACTTGAGAAGGAGGTCACTCACCACATTAACAATGACCCAAATAGTTAGCCAAAACACCACACAATGGTTTAGCTAATGAGTTACAGCTGTCATTATTTCTGCTATCTTAACCACTTCAGCCCCGGAAGATTTGGCTGCTCAATGACCAGGCCATGTTTTGCCATTCGGCACTGCGTCTCTTTATCTGACAATTGCACGGTTGTGCGACTCTGTACCCAAACAATATTGCGTCTTTTTTTTCCCCACAAATAGAGCTTTCTTTTGGTGGTATTTGATCTCCACTGCGGTTTTTATTTTTTGCTCAAGAGCGACAATTTTGAAAAAAATACAATATTTTGTACTTTTTGCTATAATAAATATGCCCAATTTTTTTTTTTTTTTTAAAAAGCTAATTTATTTTCCTCATTTTGGGCCGATATGTATTCTTCTACATATTTTTGGTAATAAAAATCGCAATAAGCGTATATTGATTGGGTTGCGCAAAGATTATAGCGTCTACAAAATAGGGGAAAGATTTATGGCATTTGTATTATTATTATTATTTTTTTTTTACTAGTGATATCAGGACTGCGACATTTATCAGGACTGATACAGATCGGACACTTTTGACTAGAGATGGCCTTGCGGTTCGCCCGGCGATCGGTTCACGGCGAATGTTGGTCGTTCGCGAATTCGCCAAACCGGCGGACTTCTGCCGCTGTTCGCGCGGCGGCCATATGCATTTACATTGTGAAGAACTTTGATCCATGATGACACATCCATCATGGGGTACAGGACAGCCAATTGAGACATTTCAGCACATGGACAATTGGACATTCCCCCTAACTTATAAATACACCCGATCCGGCGGCCATTTTACATTCTGTCTTTTGTCAGTGTAGGGACAGGATGCTGTGTGGAGCAGGGACAGACTGTAGTGACACAAATCACTAGCTATTAGGTCCACAAAAGTCCTTTTAAGGACTGGTATAGGTGTACAGTATATAGGGTTCTGGTGCACTGCTGCTGACTGCTGTGCTGGTGATTGCTGAGTGCACTGCTGACCAATTCTGCAGCTGTCTTTTGTCAGTGTAGGGACAGGACGCTGTGTGGAGCAGGGACAGTCAGTTTAATCACTAGCTATTGCTATTAGGTCCACAAAGGTCCTTTTAAGGACTGGTATAGGTGTACAGTATATAGGGTTCTGGTGCACTGCTGCTGTGCTAGTGATTGCTGAGTGCACTGCTGACCGATTCTGCAGCTGTCTTTTGTCAGTGTAGGGACTGGGCGCTGTGTGGAGCAGGGACAGTCAGTTTAATCACTAGCTATTGCTATTAGGTCCACAAAGGTCCTTTTAAGGACTGGTATAGGTGTACAGTATATAGGGTTGTACACGTATAATATACTTTCTTTCAAATATACAAAGTATATTATGGTGCACTGCTGACTGCTGTACTGCTGAGTGCTGCCCGATTCTGCAGCTGTCTTTTATCAGTGTAGGGACTGAGGGACAGTTTGGTGTTCTGAACAGGGACAGTCTGCAAATCCCTAGCTACTAGATCCACAAAGGTCCTTTTATAGGTGTACAGTATATAGGGTTGTACACGTATAATATACTTTCCACATACATACTGCACTTCTCTAGAGACTTTTGTCACAGGGTCATTTAAAAAATGACAGGCAGAGGAAGAGGCAGGCCCTTCCACAGGGGTGGTAGGGGTAGGGCAGGAGCAACAGGCTTGAGCCAAAGTGGCATATTGCAGAAGGCGCGTGCGATTACGTCAAAGGACGCACCAGACTTGGTTGAGTGGCTCACTCAGCCTTACTCTTCTGCACCCTCCTCATCCTCTCGATCTGCACCCTCTTCTTCACTCTCTGCTATGTGCACCCCCAAAGACACTACCACCAACAACACCACCACCACCACATACCTTCCACTTGAGTCACAGGAATTATTTTCCGATCCATCACAAGACATTTCCGATGCGCAGCCATTCTTGGCATTGGATCAGGAAGAGGAGGTAGCAACAACCGCTACTCAGCAGTCTGACGACAGTACCCAGATCAGCCCAAGGAGGAGGTTGGTCCCCAGTGTTGCTGTCTACTCCGAGATCTCTACTTATAGCGGTGGGGAAGGTGATGTTGATGATGACGTGTCTAGTGATGTAACGTGGGTGCCCACAAGAGAGGAAGAGGAGGGGAGTTCAGAGGGAGATATGGACCAGCAGATAGGGAGGAGAAGCAGGAATAACTTACATTGCACAGGAGGGACAAAGCAGACTGCAAATGTATCAGGAGCGAGTCATCGATCATGTACGGTCACATCTGGCGCTCCCAGGACATCGGCACATGGTTCCGCAGTGTGGGCTTTTTTTAACGTGTCCGCTGCTGACAATAGCGTTGCCATCTGCAATCTTTGCAGTCAACGCATTAGTCGCGGTAAGCCCAATACTCACCTAGGGACGACCGCCTTAAGAAGGCACATGAGCTGCCATCACCGAGCCCAGTGGGAGCAACGGAACCCACACAGCCACACTCCAGGCTCTCACCGTCCAGCCTCATCTTCTACTTCTCCTTCTCCTCTCCCCTAACAATTGTCCTCCACTCCACCTTCCATCATGCCATCCTCACGTTTTTCTGGAAAAAGGCAGGCTTCCATGGGCCAAATGTTCGAGCGTAAAAAAATGATAACGCCGGATAACCCTCTTGCCCAACGGTTGATGGCTGGCTTGTCAGAACTCATAGCCCGCCAACTACTGCCATATAAACTGGTGGACTCGGAGGCCTTTCGAAAATTTGTGGCCATTGGAACACCACAATGGAAGGTCCCAGGAAGGAAGTATTTGTCACAGAAGGGCATCCCAGAGCTATATGGCCATGTTCAGTGGCAAGTGAATGTATCTCTGGAACATAGTGTCGGTGCCAAGATACATCTGACGACAGATACGTGGTCTAGCAAACACAGACAGGGAAGGTATATCACTTTTACTGCCCACTGGGTGAACCTTCTGATGGCCGTCAAGCATGCAACCCGTGGCACCCGTGTAGATTTGGTTTTACCGCCACGGATTGCATGCAGGCCTGACTCTTCTTCTCCTACTCCATCCTCCACGTTGCAATGCCGTGCTGCATCTGTTGTGCCTGGAAGCCAAGAGCCACACTGGCCCGGCACTCCTTTCAGCTTTGCGTTCACAGGCAGATCAGTGGCTAACACCGCTCAATTTGACAGTTGGTAAAGTGGTGTGTGACAACGGTGACAATCTGCTTAGCGCATTGAAACAGGGCAAAATTATGCACGTGCCATGCATGGCACACATCTTAAACTTGGTCGTGCAGCGATTTCTTGTCAAATACCCTGGGGTCCAGGACATCTTGCGGCAGGCAAGGAAAATCTCTGGCCATTTCAGAAGATCTTACACGGCCATGGCTCATCTTGCTGACATTCAATGCGACACAATATGCCGGTCAGACGTCTTATTTGCGATTGTCTGACGCGATGGAACTCAACCTTCTATATGCTTGATAGGCTGCTCCAGCAGAAACGTGCAGTTAATGACTACCTATACGAACTCTGCGGCAGAACAGGTTCTGGGAGCTTGTTTTTTTTTCACTGCGCCAGTGGCTGCTCATGCGCGACGCAGCCATGGTGCCATCAGTGACATGGTACCTTATGCCTTCTTTATGGAGCGTGCATTGCGTCGTGTCAAGCCGTGGACGAGCAGGAAGATGAGGAAGTCGCAATGCTGGATGAATTCCCAGGGGGGGGCTACTCTATCTGAGACAAGTCAAAAACAGGAGTCTGAAGAGGGGTCAGAGGAAGATGGTGCCGGGGCAGATGAGGAGGACCAAGAAGAGCATGCTTTAAACCTTTCTGGGATCCCTGTTGTGCGTGGATGGGGAGAGGAGAATGAGGAGGACGACATTATCCTGGATGATGAGCAGGAGCCAGGCCACCACACCGCTTCCAGTTTAGTGCAAATGGGGGCCTTCATGCTCCAGTGTTTTAACAGGGACCCCCGTATAAAAAGCATAAGGGTCAAGGACCAGTACTGGGTGGCAACGTACTTAGACCCCCGGTACAAACACAAAATGGCAGAAATGTTACCGCCGTCACAGAGGGCTGTCAGAGTGGAGCACTTCCAGGCCTTCGAGAAATGCTGCATTCTGCTTTTGCGTGCGCTGGCAGAGGAGCAATTCCCACTCCCAGAGAAGGAGTCGTGGGTACCAATCCAACAGCGCCTGCAAGAAGAGGCCGGTTTGAAGATGTGTTGGTTACTTCGGATATGAGGTCATTCTTTCAGCCGACCCATCGACAGGTGTCATCCGGATCCAGCATCAGGGAACGCCTAGACCGTCAGGTGTCCAACTACATTGGGTTAACGGCCGATGTGGACGCTCTGAGGAGTGATGAACCCCTGGACTACTGGGTGGGCAGGCTTGACCTCTGGCCAGAGCTTGCCCAATTTGCAATCAAACTGTTGGCTTGCCCCTCGTCCAGTGTCCTGTCCGAAAGGATGTTCAGCGCAGCAGGGGGGATCGTGACCGGTAAGCGTACTCGCCTAGCTCATGACAGTGTTGACTACCTCACATTTATAAAAATGAATGAGGCATGGATCTTGGAGGAATTCAACACATGTGACCAGTAGACCATGTATATGCCTAACTCTATAAACGATTTATTTAATCGAGCACACAGACCTTTTTTCTACATTTGTCTCACTTCCTTGTACAAAAAAGCACCCCGTACTATATGGCCGTACCCTCCTGTTTGAAGAGGTTGGGCGATGTCATATTTTTGGGTCCCACAGCGAGTTGCTGGTGTCAGTGCTCTCTATCTCAGTGCTGGTGTCAGTGCTCTCTCTCTATCTCGGTGCTGGTGTCAGTGCTCTCTATCGCGGTGCTGGTGTGGTCTCAGTGCTCTCTATCATGGTGCTGGTTTCAGTGCTCTCTATCACGGTGCTGGTGTGGTGTCAGTGCTCTCTATCTCAGTGCTGGTGTGGTCTCAGTGCTCTCTATCTCGGTGCTGGTGTCAGTGCTCTCTATCACAGTGCTGGTGTCAGCGCTCTCTATCTCGGTGCTGGTGTCAGTGCTCTCTATCACGGTGCTGGTGATGGTGTCAGTGCTCTCTATCTTGGTTCTGGTGTCAGTGCTCTCTATCTCAGTGCTGGTGTCAGTGCTCTCTATCACGGTGCTGGTGTCAGTGCTCTCTATCTTGGTTCTGGTGTCAGTGCTCTCTATCTCAGTGCTGGTGTCAGTGCTCTCTATCGCGGTGCGATATGCCACACAAATGCCGGACTAGGCCCCGCCCCCAACACCTGCGTCATTGGATTAGATTGACAGCAGCAGGAGCCAATGACTGCGCTGCTATCAATCTATCCAAAGTGCTTCAAACAAACCTAAGATAATAGCAATATTAATCATATGCTAAAAAAAAATACACACGAGTGCTGGGTGTGAGTCCAACAAACAAAATATCAGTGACTACAACCAACAATTGAAAAGAAACAATGTGTATACAAATGTATAAATTGTATCAACAAATGAGTGTTGTTTATGGACAGTTCACATTATTTTTTCAACAAGATACCAGATTCGTGTCACGTTTAATTCACAGTTTGTGTTACATTTGTTGTTAAATCCACTCATTTGTTGATACATTTTATATATTTGTATACACATTGTTTCTTTTCAATTATTGGTTGTAGTCACTGATATTTTGTTTGTTGGAGTCACACCCAGCACTCATGTGTAATTATTATTTTTTTGCATATGATTAATATTATCTTAGGTTCGTTTGCAGCACTTTATTATTACAGTTATCTTTTTTTTCACCGCTGAGCGCCATTATTTCTATCTTTCACTATCTTTGAATTAGGAATATTGTTTACACATTTTTGATATATTAAGTGGCAGCTTTAGTTTTTATTTTTCATCAGGTTCGCTTATCCAAAAGCGCAGTGGGGGGGGGGTCACACAGTTGGGGGGGGGGCGGTATATTTGTGGACCATCAGTTTTGTATCGATCTATCCAACCAACAGCCGGGACCCTGTGCAGAGAGGGACAGGGCGTCTCCGCCGAGGGAAATACGGGGGTCAGGTAAGTAAATTGGGGGGCCGGTCACTGCCAGAAGTTTTTTCACCTGAATGCATAGAATGCATGAGCATGACCCCTTTAACTGTGTTCCCTCATGTGTGTTATAACTGTAGGGGGGGGAGATGACAGATCGTTGTTCCTAGCTAGTAGGAACACACGATCTGTTTCACCTCTCCTCACAGAACAGGGATTTGTGTGTTTACACACACGTCCCTATTCTGACTCGTAGCCGTGATCGCACGTGGCCGACGGTCGCAATGCATCAGCACCCCCGTAGTGCTATCCTGACATACAGCTATGACAGTTCGTGGGAACGTGCCGACCTGCCAATGTATAATGATGGCGGCTGGCCAGCAATCGATTAAAGGGGCCTGCGGCCCCTGCCTGCAAATGGTCAGTGCTAAGGCCTGACTGAGTTTGGTGTTGGGCCTAGCCATGTGCTAGCAAGTCCTGGGAAGAGAAGTGTTGTGCAAGAGAGAGAGAGAGTAACAATCTGCAAGCAAGTGTTGTGCTGGAGGAGCCTGGAGTAAGAGAGTGATCTACCAATTGATCAACAAGTGGTCTACCAATTGATCAACAAGTGATCTACCAATTGATCAACAAGTGGTCTACCAATTGACCACCAAGTGGTCTACCAATTGAGCGACTAATTTGTTCTAAACATCCCATAATCTCCTTACCCATCCAAGTTCAATATCCCCTCAATAAAATAACAAGGACAACGCACAGGACTGTTCACTGTCTCTGGAGTGATTGAGGGGTGAGTGCCGGGCTGGGTAGAGGTGACAGGTGGACCACATCATTCAGCAGCCCCTACGGTGGTACCGCTACATTTGGGGGCTCATTCCAGGACCACCTGTTTATGTGCCACTGCCCCTAACAACCATGGAAGCGAGCTGGGGAATTGCTTTGTTCCATCAGTATTGAGGAAATTGAACCTTGGGAAGGACTTGTGTGTGCTCTGCCTGCTATACAGTACCATAATAGTAAGATTACAAATATGCCCAGTGCTCTGCAAATGCTGGACATCTTGAACTGTTGCTCCAACCTCCTGTTATAGACAGTAAAGAATGCCTAAGAGTGTTTACTGTTGCCCAGGGTGATCGGGTCAACCTGTGGGTGCCTGCGGGCGGGACTGTACTGTGACAGAACAAACTGTCACTGTGTGTTTTGGAAGGGGCTGTGGGCTCGCCTCCTACCCACAGACTATGGCCCAGCAAAGAACATGATATTTGGGGGTCTACTTGCCGTCTCCCACCACCTGGAGAAGATGCCACCTCCTGACATTTGTGTCCAGATTCTGCAGTCATCGGAACCGGGTGAATGCGATATCTGTGGCAGGGCTTGTGGAGTCGTTCCTGGCTACCTAAGATAATGAGATAATGTAATGTAATGCTACATCCCTTCTCCCCCCCCCCCTCTTGTTGTTGTGTTAATTGTGTTGGGTCATGTCATGTAGACAAAAGGTCTGGTCTGGAGACACATCCCAGCAGGGGATGTGTAAGGAGGGGCTGCCTGCTTGTCATAATCCCTTCATGTGCTCCAACTGTAGTTGTTTGAATATACAAGTGTTGAGTTTCCATTGGTTCTTCCTTGTCCCCTACCCCCTCTATGACCAGGCTAAGGGGACTGTCCCTAGCTATGTTAAAAGTGTATGTTTGGCACTTAATAAACAGTTTATGCTCTGGATGTTTAACCCTCAACCCCTGTGTGGCTTGTCTCGTGATTGAGGGGTTAAGGGCTGGTTATGGCAAGTCTGCAGGCTGCGGATGCATTTGGAGGACAGGAGACACAGGTCTGGCGGAGATGCTCAGCAGGAGTATCCAAGATCCGTCACAGTGGCGGCAGCAGTGGGACGTCTCCTGCAGTCCAGGACATCCAAATCACCACTGGGATTCAAGATCCGGGCATCCGCCGAGGAGCAATACAGGGACCAGCCAACATGAGAGCAGAGTTCGGGAGGAGGCTGTAAGGCATGCGGAAGCAACATTGAGGACCAACGACGGAGCGCACCATGCTCGGCTGGGAGGATGTGATCCGCCGGCAACTCTGGCAAGAGGCGCTAAGCCCCAAGCGGCACCATCAGGGAAAGATCCTTCCCTCCTCCACAGAGATGTACTGTACTCGAGAGGTGTTCCTGAGGGAACAATTGCGAGATGAGTGGAAGACGGAGCTCGGAAGATTGGTTCGGGAGGAGATGAGGCTGGGTGCCAGCTATAGAGCCCTCCGGTGGTTCGCGGCTCAACTGTGGCCAGGTACAGCGGATGGCAGCCCAACAGAAGGCGTTGGCTACGGCGGCATGGGGCTGCTCCATCAAAAAATGGATGGAGACCCAGACTTTGGGAGCATTGAGGAATGGCGGCTGGAAGACATTCTGGACTTCCGAGATGAGGCGCTGGACCTCCCAGAAGAGGCATGTGACCTGGAGGAATTGGAGTTCCTGGTTGAGCAGGAATGGGAGCTTGAGATTGCCTACAAATGGCTGTTTGATGGTGATCAACAGCCTGGCATGGCTCCCGTTGCCTGGGACTGTCCGGGAGAAATAGCGGACAGTCACGAAGATGCGGAGCAAATGGGGCCAGGGGTGTTCCTACGTTTTCCCATCCTACCCACAATGGAAGAAGCAACAATGATACAGAGGGCACTATGAGTGCTAGAATGCCAGAACGCATCGGCTGTTCCCCAGGTAGCGAGACAAGCCAATAGCATAAAAGTCTCGGAAGGGGTAGTTGAGATGGGTGCAGGAAGGCTGGTAGATGGTGATCAGCAGCAAGTCCAGAGTATTGCATCTGATGCCCCAGCAGAAGCGCTGGCTACGAGGAAGAGCTCCACTGGCCTCTGCCCACCCTCAGAGTTAGATCCAGGGAGACCGAGGGATGACCTCAATGAGCTGTTTCCCCGGCAGCAGATATTCCCACTGGGAGTGGAGAAAGCAATTCTCCCTCCCAAGCACTTGGACCCTACCCCAGTGTTTATATCCCCAGCAGAAGCGCTGGTGACGGAGCAGAGCGCCGCTGGCCTCTGCCCACCCTCAGAATTGGATCCGGGGAGTCAAAGCTATGATCTTTGGGAACTGTTTCCCCAGCAGCGGATATCCCCACTGGGAGTGGAGAAGGCCATTCTACCTCCCAACACTTGGACACTACCCCAGTGTTTATCCCCCCAGCAGAAGCGCTGGCTACGGGGCAGAGTGCCGCTGGCCCCTGCTCAGCCCTCAGTATGCTTTTGGAGTATTTGGGAGACAGCCCCTGTCAGAAGTCACCTCAGTGGCTAGTCACAGAACCGGGAGAGGAGAATACCCTTCCCCCTCCCCAGCGGCTGAACTCTACCTTTGTATATGTCCCCCCAGCAGAAGTGCTGTTGGTCTCTGCCCAGCATCAGAAAAAGAGATTGAGAGTCCAGGAGATAGTCCCTGCAAGATACCTCCCCAGCAGCTGGTAAATACCCCAGGAGAAATTCAAGTACCCTTTCCTCCCCAATGGCATAGCACTACCAGCCTAAGCTCTCTACCAGCTGAAGCGCTGGCATCGGGGCAGAGGATTATTCAGCTCCCCCCAATACCTGCAACCAGGCCCCGGACCATGGGAGTGCAGACAGCCGGTCCTGCTCTGAAGCGGCTGTTTTTGTTCACGGGAGACCGTATGTGCAATTTTGCTCCCCAGCGCCAGAGTCATATTTTTCCTTTTCCTGTTTGCCTGGGGTGGGAATTTGTGACTGACGCAGGTCCAGAACAGTTGAGGGTCAGAGACCTGGTTAGTCTGTTTTTGAAAGGGGAGAAATGTGACAGAACAAACTGTCACTGTGTGTTTTGGAGGGGGCTGTGGGCTCGCTTCCTACCCACAGACTATGGCCCAGCAGAAAACATTGGGGTTTAGAGGGCTATTTGCCGTTTCCCACCACCTGGAGAAGATGCCACCTCCAGACATTTGTGTCCAGAGTCGCCAGTCATCGGAACCGGGTGAACGCGGTATTTGTGGCTGGGCTTGTGGAGTCGTTCCTGGCTACCTATGAAAATGAGATAATGTAATGTAATGCTACATTCCTTCCCCCCCCCTCTTGTTGTTGTGTTAATTGTGTTGGGTCATGTCATGTAGACAAAAGGTCTGGTCTGGAGACACATCCCAGCAGGGGATGTGTAAGGAGGGGCTGCCTGCTTGTCATAATCCCTTCATGTGCTTCAACTGTAGTTTGTTTGAATATACAAGTGTTGAGTTTCCATTGGTTCTTCCTTGTCCCCTACCCCGTCTATGGCCAGGCTAAGGGGAGTGTCCCTAACTATGATAAAAGTGTATGTTTGGCACTTAATAAACAGTTTATGCTCTGGATTGAAGGGTTAAGGGCTGGTTATGGTGAGTCTGCAGGCTGCGGGTGTGTTTGGAGGACAGGAGACACGGGTCTGGCGGAGATGCCCAGCAGTGTTATCCGAGATCCGTCACGTGTACTAAAATTGATCCTTTCAGTAGGACACTGGCTACAAACTTTATTGTTGCTACCGGCAACCACCAGAAAAGTCAGCAGTAATCTACCCTCAGTTGCTTGGGCACAGTCGGTGCAGAGCGACATGCCTGGACAAGTCCTGCTAGCATCAGCATGCCTGCAAACTTCGGTATGTCTAACAAGGGGTTACAGCAGCAGACACCACGAGATGGAAGAAGATGGTGGAAAGTAGCCGGCTGCTAACCACCCTAACGTGGTTGCCTGACAAGCAGGAAAAGACACTGGTGGACACCAGTGTCCGATTGGAGCCTCGCGGGGGATTCGCCCTCGGGATGATTGATGGAGCGGAGCTGCTGTGCTTACTCTGTCCATAGTGCTAGATTCTGACCACGGTGGTCACTGCCTGGGCCCAGTGCGGCCATTGTGGGGAACCACTTACCTGACTAGGGCCCATCCAGCAGGATCCGAAATACTACACCATGGACCTGCTATCAGGACTTTGTAGTCTGCAGCCGTGAAGGTGCCAGAAGGCCGGAGAGGGTGGAGCAGAGTTGCAGCCTATCGACTCCCACTGTGAAGAAAGAGGACATCAGAGGAGGAGAGACTGCCTTGACCTGTGGCCTGGTGACTGTAAGTATTGCCATGCAGGAGTCTAATTCAGTCCCCGAAGAGCCGACCAACTCTAAGCCCCTTGCCATCCCAGTCCAGAGGGAGCCAATGTCAGAGGAAGGTGCACCTTCAGGTGAGGTGGACAGGGAATGTGAGGGCCGGGTCATTGATTGAGTCCAGGCCGAGTTTGGATCTCTGGAGAGATTGGTGAAGTGGTCACCCCCTAGTGAGAGTTTTGAAGAGGAATGGGAAACCGGGGAATCCCAAGTCCATGCAAGTGGAGATGGGCCAGAGCCAGTTTTGGAATCTGAAGGAGCCACAGGAACCCTGACCAGTAGCAGGCAGCTCTTCTTAAACAGGCCTTCCAGCACCCAGACTGGAGCGCCCACCAATGCGCCCACCAGTCAGTGGGTCGTGAGGTTCCGAGGTGCCTGCGTTCTCCAGGGGAGAGGGAATCTCACAAAGTTGCTGAGATTCTCTTGTTTCCAATGAGAAGTGCAAAGGAAGGTAGCTCTGGAGTAGGGCCTGGACTTCCCATATGTCCCATCCCAGGTTATGGACATTGTGGAGAACTCCTGAGGACAGTGGAAGGGCAACCTAGTCTGGGATTACCTACACGTCGCCAAGCCATTGCGGGTTCCAGACAGTGAGGCCTGAGCCAGTTTTAAAGACATTCAGGAGGAATGGAGGCTTGAGAGATCGATCTACAGAGACCAAATACTTGTGTTCCAGGGCGGGTCGGTAAACGTAGAGTTACTCAGTTTCCAGGGAAGAAGAAGGAGGGAACCGGAAGAGGTTGCCTGATCCTCGCTTCTATGCCTAAAGAGGACTGTGAGGAGCCACAGGATACATAGGAGTGAGCCACATGAACTGCTGGAGGAGTAGTAGAGTGTGTCCTCCTGTTTTTTCCTGACTTGCAGGAAACCAGCCTGCCGCCCTGTGTGCCCGATGGAAGCACTTCCTGTCGCAAGGACACTTGGGTGAGGTTTTTTCCCACACTAAATCTTTTAGTGTGGGAACAAAGACTGTTAATTGTGTACATATGTTTTTTCCCTATTGTTTCTATTAGCAGGTTATAACCCCCTCCTGACAGAACAAGACAAGAAAAATGTGTGTGATTTTGTTTGCTTCTATATTTCTGTTGGCAGGATGCTAACCTCCTCCCAACCGAAATCACGTACAGTGTAAAGCTAGGTGTAAGCGTTGTATGTGTTGTTTTTGTCTTCTCTTAGGATCTCCTGGGATGGGACGGCTGTAAATCTCAATTTTTCAGATAGAGACAAAGTTTCCGATGGGCAGAGTATTTTCCTGGCTCAAAATGTGTATATGCTGTTAGCTGTAGAGACCTGTAGTTAGGAGTGCCTTATCTATTCTGTACAGATGTAAATATTTATCAGAAATATATCTGTCTATTTTTGTACGTAATTTATCTGTACAGTTCTCCATCCAAGTTGTTTTCCTTTCCCCTTTCCAATTTATCTTATGGGATGCCCTTGCCCAGGAGCCAGCTGAGGGACAAGCTGGATTCTGGTGGGGGGTGAGTGTAGCACCCTCTACCTTAGGTAGGTGCTAGAAGTAGAATTTTTGTGAGTGCAGGTAAATTTATTCAGGTCTAGATGCAAACTCGGCCTGTTTGTTTTGATCTGTGTGGGCTGGAAGTGGCCTAGTGTAGTAGCAGGTGACTCACATGCAGCATTACTTCTCTGTCACCTCCCTTTTGCTTCTAGAAGATTCTGGAAGAAAGACGGGAAAGAGGATTGGAGTGGCATGAGGTGTCTCAGGGAGCTCTGACCAATCCCCAACTAGGATTGGCAGGGGGCCGGCCTCCTTGATATACCCGGCGTCAGCCTTGCTGGGAGGAGTTTTTCTGGTGAAAGAACTGGAGATGGAGCACTAGGTTGTTGAGGCCTTTAAAGGCGCTCCATAGTCTGGGGGGTGGGGCATGACCTGGGGCCTGAGGGTTCGGGTGCAGGATAGAGGCCTTACCAATAGGGATGGCCGACCTGTTCGGCCGGCGGTCGGTTCTTGGCGAATTTTGGCTGTTCGCGATTCGCCTGATTGGCGGACTATTGCCGCTGTTCGCCCGGTGGACCCACATGTTTACTGTGTAAAAGAACTTTGACCTATGATGACACATCCATCATGGGGTACAGGACAGCCAATTGAGACATTACAGCACATGGACAATTGGACATTCCCCCTAATTTATAAATAGACCTGATCCGGCGGCCATTTTACATTCTTTCTACTGTCACTATAGGGAGAGGTTGCTGTGTGGAGCAGGGAGAGACTGCAGTGACCCAAATCGCTAGCTATTAGGACCACAAAAGTCCTTTTAAGGACTTGTATGGTGTAGGTGTAGTTCAGGATATAGGTTTAAGGCACTGCTATTCAAGTCATTGTTGCAGCAGATTGTCTTTTGTCAGTGCAGATAGGGACAGGCAGGACACTGTGTGTAGCAGAGAGGGACAGTCAGTTTAATCATTAGCTGTTACTATTAGGTCCACAAAGGTCCATTTCAGGACTGGTATGGTAATAGGGTTGTACACGTATAATATTCTTTCTTCCAAATATAGAAAGAATATTATACTTGACTGCTGCCCTTATGCTGCAGCAGTCCTTTATCAGTATAGGGACTGAGGTACAGTCTGCTAATCACAACCTACTAGTTCCACAAAGGTCCTTCTAAGGACTGGTAAGGTATAGCATAGTACAGTATATAGGGTTGAGTGAGGTACAGATTGCTAATCACAACCTACTAGTTCCACAAAGGTCCTTATAAGGACTGGTAAGGTATAGCGTAGTACAGTCTATAGGGTTGAGTGAGGTACAGTCTGCTAATCCTTAAGGACTGGTATAGGTCCACAATATATAGCGTTGAGGTGCACTACTGCTGACTGCTGACCTATTCTGCAGCAGTCCTTTATCAGTATAAGGACTGAGGTACAGTCTGCTAATCACTAGCTACTAGTTCCACAAAGGTCCTTAAGGACTGGTATAGGTGTACTATTTGGTGTGCAGTATATAGGTGTGTAATACACGTATAAAATACTTGCACATATAGAAAGCATAGTATAGTGCGTTTCCACTGTGCAGCATTGTGACTGCTGAGCGGTTCTGCAGCGATACTACAAAGAGTGACAAATGCAATCCAAAAAAAAAGTATTGTAACTGGTGTGATAGACCAGTGTCCCCCAAAAACAACAGATTGAAGCAGGGTGTTATATACCTTCTTCCACATACATACTGCAGTTCTCTAGAGAGTTTTGTCACAGGGTCATTTACAAAATGACAGGCAGAGGAAGAGGCAGGCCCTTCCGCAGGGGTGGTAGGGGTAGGGCAGGAGCAACAGGCTTGAGCCAAAGTGGGAAATTGCAGAAGGTGTGTTCGATTACATCAAAGGACGCACCAGACTTGGTTGAGTGGCTCACTCAGCCTAAGGCCGCGTACACACGCGGGGACTGTTCGCTCAACTTTGTCCGCTGAACAGTGTTTCAGCGGACAGTCCGCTCGTGTGTGGGCTTCAGCGGACAGTTTCAGCGAACAGTCTGCTGAACAAAGTTTTTCGGAATTTCCGAAAAACTGTCCGCTGAAACTTTGTTTCAGCAAACAGTCCCCTCGTGTGTAGGCTTGTTCGTCAAACTAAGTTCCGCGCATGCTCAGAAAGGATTTACACGCCGAAGGTTGTATTGCAGTGTATAGGACGTCATATTTTTCGTCCCGTCGTACGTGCCGTTCACGTCATCGCGCAAGTTTCAGCGGACTGTTCGTTCGTCGTGTGTGGCCAAGTCCGTCCATGCTAATTTTGAGCGGACTGTCCGCTGAAACTGTTTGACAAACAAAGTTGAGCGAACAGTCCCCGCGTGTGTACGCGGCCTTACTCTTCTGCACCCTCCTCATCCTCTCAATCTGCACCCTCTTCTTCACTCTCTGCTATGTGCACCCCCAAAGACACTACCACCAACAACACCACCACCACCACGTACCTTCCGCTTGAGTCACAGGAATTTTTTTCCGATCCATATCAAAACATTTCTGATGCGCAGCCACTCTTGGCATTGGATCAGGAAGAGGAGGTAGCAACAACCGCCACTCAGTGTGGGCTTTTTTTAACGTGTCCGCTGCTGACAATAGTGTTGCCACCTGCAATCTTTGCAGTCAACGCATTACTCGCGGTAAGCCCAACACTCACCTAGGGACGACCGCCTTAAGAAGGCACATGGGCAGCCATGACCGAGCCCAGTGGGAGCAACGGAACACACAAAGCCACACTCCAGGCTCTCACCGTCCAGCCTCGTCTTCTACTTCTCCTTCTCTTCTCTCCTCACAATTGTCCTCCACTCCACCTTCCATCACGCCAAGCTCATGTTTTTCTGCAAAAAGGCAGGCTTCCGTGGGCCTAATGTTCGAGCGTAAAAAAATGATGACGCCGGATAACCCTCTTGCCCAACGGTTGACGGCTGACTTGTCAGAACTGATAGCCCGCCAACTACTGCTATATAAACTGGTGGACTCGGAGGCCTTTTCGAAAATTTGTGGCCATTGAAACACCACAATGGAAGGTCCCAGGAAGGAAGTATTTCTCAGAGAAGGGCATCCCAGAGCTATATGGCCATGTTCAGTGGCAAGTGAATGTATCTCTAGCACACAGTGTCGGTGCCAAGATACATCTGACCACAGACACGTGGTCTAACAAACACGGGCAGGGAAGGTATATCACTTTTACTGCCCACTGGGTGAACCTTCTGACGGCCGTCAAGCATGAAACCCGTGGCACCCGTGTAGATTTGGTTTTACCACCACGGATTGCATGCAGGCCTGGCTGTTCTTCTCCTCCTCCTCCTACTCCATCCTCCTCCCTCTCTACCTTGGCTGACTCCTCCTTTTCGGCTGCTAGCGTCTCTTCCGCTGCGCCGCCCAAGCTCCCTAGAACCTATTCGACATGCCAGGTGAGACGTTGCCATGCCGTGCTGCGTCTGTTGTGCCTGGAAGCCAAGAGCCACACTGGCCCGGCACTCCTTTCAGCTTTGCGTTCACAGGCAGATCAGTGGCTAACACCGCTCAATTTGACAGTTGGTAAAGTGGTGTGTGACAACGGTGCCAATCTGCTTAGCACATTGAAACAGGGCAAAATCACGCACGTGCCATGTATGGCACGCGTCTTAAACTTGGTCGTGCAGCGATTCATTGTCAAATACCCTGGGGTCCAGGATATCTTGCGGCAGGCAAGGAAAATCTCGGCCCATTTCAGAAGATCTTACACGGTCATGGCTCGCCTTGCTGACATTCAGCGCGACACAATCTGCCGGTCAGACGTCTTATTTGCGATTGCCCGACGCGATGGAACTCAACCTTCTATATGCTTGACAGGCTGCTCCAGCAGAAACGTGCAGTTAACGTCTACCTGTATGAACTCTGCGGCAGAACCGGTTCTGGGGAGCTGGGTTTTTTTTCACCGTGCCAGTGGCTGCTCATGTGCGATGCATGCAGACTTCTGTGCCCATTTGAGGAGATCACCAAACTGGTCAGTCGCAGCCATGGCGCCATCAGTGACATGGTACCTTATGCCTTCTTTATGGAGCGTGCATTGCGTCGTGTCATTGATCAAGCTGTGGAGGAGCAGTGATGAACCCCTGGACTACTGGGTGGGCAGGCTTGACCTCTGGCCAGAGCTTGCCCAATTTGCAATGGAACTGTTGGCTTGCCCCTCATCCAGTGTCCTGTCCGAAAGGACGTTCAGCGCAGCAGGGGGGATCGTGACCGATAAGCGTACTCGCCTAGCTCACGACAGTGTTAACTACCTCACATTTCTAAAAATGAATGAGGCATGGATCTCAGAGGAATTCAACACATGTGACCAGTAGACCATGTATATGTCTATAAACAATTTTTTTAATCAAGCACACAGACCTTCTTTCTTCATTTGGCTCACTTCCTTGTCCCAAAAAAGCACACCGTACTATATGCCCCTACCCTCCTCTTTGAAGAGGTTGAACGGTGTCATATTTCTACTGGGGCTGCTTATGAGGGGATCACACCATCCCTGTGCTGTCCTGACTTCCTCCTAGGGGTTCTTATTATGAGGGGATCACACCATCCCTGTGCTGTGCTGACTTCCTCCTGGGGGTTCTTATTATGAGGGGATCACACCATCCCTGTGCTGTGCTGACTTACTCCTGGGGCTGCTTATTATGAGGGGCTCCCACCATCCCTGTGCTGTGCTGACTTACTCCTGGGGCTGCTTATTATGAGGGGCTCCCACCATCCCTGTGCTGTGCTGTCTTCCTCCTGGGGCTGTACCTCTGCTGTGCATATTATGAGGGGCTCCCACCATCCCTGTGCTATGCTCATTATGAGGGGCTCCCACCATCCCTGTGCTGTGCTGTCTTCCTCCTGGGGCTGTACCTCTGCTGTGCATATTATGAGGGGCTCCCACCATCCCTGTGCTATGCTCATTATGAGGGGCTCCCACCATCCCTGTGCTGTGCTGTCTTCCTCCTGGGGCTGTACCTCTGCTGTGCATATTATGAGGGGCTCCCACCATCCCTGTGCTATGCTCATTATGAGGGGCTCCCACCATCCCTGTGCTATGCTGACTTCCTCCTGGGGCTGCTTACGGTGCAGGTGTCAGTGCTGTATATCACGGTGCTGATGTCAGTGCTCTCTGTCACGGTGCTGCTGTCAGTGCTGTATATGACGGTGCTGGTGTGAGTGCTTTATGTCACGTTGTTGATGTCAGTGCTCTCTATCACGGTGCTGATGTCAGTATGTGACATAAAGCACTCACACCAGCACCGTGATATACAGCACTGACAGCAGCACCGTGATATACAGCACTGACATCAGAAGTGTGACATACAGCACTGACATCAGCACCGTGATATACAGCACTGACAGCAGCACCGTGATAGAGAGCACTGACATCAGCAGCGTGACATTAACCACTCACACCAGCACCGTGATATACAGCACTGACAGCAGCACCATGATAGAGAGCACTGACATCAGCAGCGTGACATTAAGCACTGACATCAGAACCGTGATATACAGCACTGACAGCAGCACCGTGATAGAGAGCACTGACATCAGAAACGTGACATACAGCACTGACATCAGCACCGTGATATACAGCACTGACAGCAGCACCGTAAGCAGCCCCAGGAGGAAGTCAGCACAGCACAGGGATGGTGTGATCCCCTCATAATAAGAACCCCCAGGAGTAAGTCAGCACAGCACAGGGATGGTGTGATCCCCTCATAATAAGCAGGCCCAGGAGAAAATCAGCACAGCACAGGGATGGTGTGATCCCCTCATAATAAGCAGGCCCAGGAGAAAATCAGCACAGCACAGGGATGGTGTGATCCCCTCATAATAAGAACCCCCAGGAGTAAGTCAGCACAGCACAGGGATGGTGTGATCCCCTCATAATAAGAACCCCCAGGAGGAAGTCAGCACAGCACAGGGATGGTGTGATCCCCTCATAATAAGCAGGCCCAGGAGAAAATCAGCACAGCACAGGGATGGTGTGATCCCCTCATAATAAGAACCCCCAGAAGTAAGTCAGCACAGCACAGGGATGGTGTGATCCCCTCATAATAAGCAGGCTAAGGAGAAAATCAGCACAGCACAGGGATGGTGTGATCCCCTCATAATAAGAACCCCCAGGAGGAAGTCAGCACAGCACAGGGATGGTGTGATCCCCTCATAATAAGAACCCCCAGGAGGAAGTCAGCACAGCACAGGGATGGTGTGATCCCCTCATAAGCAGCCCCAGTAGAAATATGACACCGCTCAACCTCTTCAAAGAGGAGGGTAGGGGCATATAGTATGGTGTGCTTTTTTGGGACAAGGAAGTGAGCCAAATGAAGAAAGAAGGTCTGTGTGCTTGATTAAAAAAATTGTTTATAGACATATACATGGTCTACTGGTCACATGTGTTGAATTCCTCCGAGATCCATGCCTCATTCATTTTTAGAAATGTGAGGTAGTTAACACTGTCGTGAGCTAGGCGAGTACGCTTATCGGTCACGATCCCCCCTGCTGCGCTGAACGACCTTTCGGACAGGACACTGGATGAGGGGCAAGCCAACAGTTCCATTGCAAATTGGGCAAGCTCTGGCCAGAGGTCAAGCCTGCCCACCCAGTAGTCCAGGGGTTCATCACTCCTCAGAGCGTCCACATCGGCCGTTAACCCGATGTAGTCGGACACCTGACGGTCTAGGCGTTCCCTGATGCTGGATCCGGATGGCACCTGTCGATGGGTCGGCTGAAAGAATGACCTCATATCCGAAGTCACCAACACATCTTCAAACCGGCCTCTTCTTGCAGGCGCTGTTGGATTGGTACCCGCAACTCCTTCTCTGGGAGTGGGAATTGCTCCTCTGCAGGCGGCACACAAAAGCAGAATGCAGCATTTCTCGAAGCAAGGCCTGGAAGTGCTCCATTCTGACAGCCCTCTGTGACGGCGGTAACATTTCCGCCATTTTGTGTTTGTACTGGGGGTCTAAGTACGCTGCCACCCAGTACTGGTCCTTGACCCTTATGCTTTTTATATGGAGGTCCCTATTAAAACACTGGAGCATGAAGGCCCCCATTTGCACTAAAGTGGAAGCGGTGTGGTGGCCTGGCTCCTGCTCATCATCCAGGATAATGTCGTCCTCTTCATTCTCCTCTCCCCATCCACGCACAACAGGGATCCCAGAAAGGTTTAAAGCATGTTCTTCTTGCTCCTCCTCATCTGCCCCGGCACCATCCTCCTCTGACTCCTCTTCAGACTCCTGTTGTTGACTTGTGTCAGATAGAGTAGCCCCCCCTGGGAATTCATCCAGCATTGCGACTTCCTCATCTTCCCACTCCTGCTCCTCCACAGCTTGATCAATGACACGACGCAATGCACGCTCCATAAAGAAGGCATAAGGTACCATGTCACTGATGGCACCATGGCTGCGACTGACCAGTTTGGTGATCTCCTCAAATGGCCGCAGAAGTCTGCATGCGTTGCGCATGAGCAGCCACTGGCGCGGTGAAAAAAACCCCAGCTCCCCAGAACCGTTTCTGCCGCAGAGTTCATACAGGTAGACGTTAACTGCACGTTTCTGCTGGAGCAGCCTATCAAGCATATAGAAGGTTGAGTTCCATCGCGTCGGGCAATCGCAAATATGACGTCTGACCGGCAGATTGTGTCGCCGCTGAATGTCAGCAAGGCGAGCCATGGCCGTGTAAGATCTTCTGAAATGGGCCGAGATTTTCCTTGCCTGCCGCAAGATGTCCTGGACCCCAGGGTATTTGACAAGGAATCGCTGCACGACCAAGTTTAAGACGTGTGCCATGCATGGCACGTGCGGGATTTTGCCCTGTTTCAATGCACTAAGCAGATTGGCACCGTTGTCACACACCACTTTACCAACTGTCAAGTTGAGCGGTGTTAGCCACTGATCTGCCTGTGAACGCAAAGCTGAAAGGAGTGCCGGGCCAGTGTGGCTCTTCGTTTCCAGGCACAACAGACGCAGCACGGCATGGCAACGTCTCACCTGGCATGTGGAATAGGTTCTGGGGAGCTTGGGCGGTGCAGCGGAAAAGACGCTAGCAGCGGAAAAGGAGGAGGCAGCTGAGGAGGAGAGGGAGGAGGATGGAGGAGGAGGAGAAGAAGAGTCAGGCCTGCATGCAATCCGTGGCGGTAAAACCAAATCTACACGGTTGCCACGGGTTACATGCTTGACGGCCCTCAGAAAGTTCACCCAGTGGGCAGTAAAAGTGATATACCTTCCCTGCCCGTGTTTGATAGACCACGTGTCTGTGGTCAGATGTATCTTGGCACTGACACTGTGTGCCAGAGATACATTCACTTGCCGCTGAACATGGCCATATAGCTCTGGGATGCCCTTCTCTGAGAAATACTTCCTTCCTGGGACCTTCCATTGTGGTGTTCCAATGGCCACAAATTTACGAAAGGCCTCCGAGTCCACCAGTTTATATGGCAGTAGTTGGCGGGCTATGAGTTCTGACAAGCCAGCCGTCAATCGTTGGGCAAGAGGGTTATCCGGCGTCATCATTTTTTTATGCTCGAACATTAGGCCCACGGAAGCCTGCCTTTTTGCAGAAAAATGTGAGTTTGGCGTGATGGAAGGTGGAGTGGAGGACAATTGTGAGGAGAGAGGAGAAGGAGAAGTAGAAGACGAGGCTGGACGGTGAGAGCCTGCAGTGTGGCTTTGTGTGTTCCGTTGCTCCCACTCGGCTCGGTGATGGCTGCTCATGTGCATTCTTAAGGCGGTCGTCCCTAGGTGAGTGTTGGGCTTACCGCGACTAATGCGTTGACTGCAAAGATTGCAGATGGCAACACTATTGTCAGCAGCGGACACGTAAAAAAAAGCCCACACTGCGGAGCCATGTGCCGGTGTCCTGGGAGCGCCAGATGTGACAGTACATGGTCGATGACTCGCTCCTGATACATTTGCAGTCTGCTTTGTCCCTCCTGTGCAATGTAAGTTATTCCTGCTTCTCCTCCCTATCTGCTGGTCCATATCTCCCTCTGAACTCCCCTCCTCTTCCTCTCTTGTGGGCACCCACGTGACATCACTAGACACGTCATCATCAACGTCACCTTCCCCACCACTATAAGTAGAGATCTCGGAGTAGGCAGCAACACCGGGGACCAACCTCCTCCTTGGGCTGATCTGGGTACTGTCGTCAGACTGCTGAGTAGCGGTTGTTGCTACCTCCTCTTCCTGATCCAATACCAAGAGTGGCTGCGCATCAGAAATGTCCCCTTGATATGCATCGGAAAATAATTCCTGTGACTCAAGCGGAAGGTATGTGGTGGTGGTGGTGTTGGTGGTAGTGTCTTTGGGGGTGCACATAGCAGAGAGTGAAGAAGAGGGTGCAGATCGAGAGGATGAGGAGGGTGCAGAAGAGTAAGGCTGAGTGAGCCACTCAACCAAGTCTGGTGCGTCCTTTAAAGTAATTGAACGCACCTTCTGCAACTTCCCACTTTGGCTCAAGGCTGTTGCTCCTGCCCTACCCCTACCACCCCTGCGGAAGGGCCTGCCTCTTCCTCTGCCTGTCGTTTTTTAAATCACCCTGTGACAAAACTCTTAGTCCCTATACCGATGAAGGACTGCTGCAGTATAGGGCAGCGGTCAGCAGTGGTGCACCTCAACCCTATCTATTGTGGACCAATACCGGTCCTTACAGAACAGCAGACTGTACCTCACTCAACTCTGTGTACTGTACACCAAGTTACCAGTCCTTATAAGGACCTTTGTGGACCAAGTAGGTTGTGTGTGACTGATTAGCAGACTGTACGTCAGTCCCTATACTGCTGAAGGACTGCTGCAGTATAGGGCAGCGGTCAGCAGTGGTGCACCTCAACCCTATGTATTGTGGACCGATACCAGTCCTTACAGAACAGCAGACTGTACCTCACTCAACCCTATGTACTGTAGCACCCTACACCAAGTTACCAGTCCTTATAAGGACCTTTGTGGACCAAGTAGGTTGTGTGTGACTGATTAGGAGACTGTACGTCAGTCCCTATACTGCTGAAGGACTGCTGCAGTATAGAGCAGCGGTCAGCAGTTGTGCACCTCAACCCTATGTATTGTGGACCGATACCAGTCCTTACAGAACAGCAGACTGTACCTCACTCAACCCTATGTACTGTAGCACCCTAGACAGACCAAGTTACCAGTCCTTATAAGGACCTTTGTGGACCAAGTAGGTTGTGTGTGAGTGATTAGCAGACTATACGTCAGTCCCTATACTGCTGAAGGACTGCTGCAGTATAGAGCAGCGGTCAGCAGTTGTGCACCTCAACCCTATGTATTGAGGACCGATACCGGTCCTTACAGAACAGCAGACTGTACCTCACTCAACCCTATGTACTGTAGCACCCTACACCAAGTTACCAGTCCTTATAAGGACCTTTGTGGACCAAGTAGGTTGTGTGTGACTGATTAGCAGACTGTACGTCAGTCCCTATACCAATGAAGGACTGCTGCAGTATAGGGCAGCGGTCAGCAGTAGTGCACCTCAACCCTATCTATTGTGGACCGATACCAGTCCTTACAGAACGGCAGACTGTACCTCACTCAACCCTATGTACTGTAGCACCCTAGACAGACCAAGTTACCAGTCCTGATAAAGAGCTTTGTGGAACAAGTGGGTTGTGAATGATTAGCAGACTGCAGAAGAAGGACAGCAGTCAAGTATAATATTCTTTCTATATTTGGAAGAAAGAATATTATACGTGTACAAGCCTATTACCATACCACTGATACCAGTCCTGAAAAGAACCTTTGTGGAACTAATAGTAACAGAAACTCTTTAAACTGACCCTCACTGCCTGACACACAGCTTCCTTCCTGCCCCTATACAAACTGGCAAAACAGAGGAGACTGGAACAATTACTGGTTACTCGAATAGCACTTTTGTGGACCTGATAGTAACAGCAAATGATGATGATGATGATGATGACTAATCTGGCTGTCCCTAAAATAGCAGCAGACACAGCGCTCTGTCCCTTTCTCTAAACTGACAAAAGACACTCAGGCTGCTGCAACAATCAGTAGCACAGCAAACCTATATACACCTAACACTTATACCAGTCCTGAAAAGAACTTTTGTGTACCAAATAGCTAGTGGTTTATCTCTCCCTGCTCCAAACAGCAACCTCTCCCTATAGTGACAGAAGAAAGAATGTAAAATGGCCGCCGGATCGGGTGTATTTATAGGTTAGGGGGGATGTCCAAGTGTCCATGTGCTGTAATGTCTCAATTGGCTGTCCTGTACCCCATGATGGATGTGTCATCAGGTCAAAGTTCCTTTACACAGTAAAAACATGGAAGTCCACTGGGCGCACGGCACCAATAGTCCGCTGAACTGGCGGACCGCGAACAGCCGAAATTCACCGCAAAACGACCGCCGGGCGAACCGTTCGGCCATCACTACTGACAACCTTAACCATCTTACTGTCTCAGTGGTCATGTGATTTTTTTTCTGGAATATCAGGTAAGATGAAGAAGGACATTCCTTCACTCGTTGGTGAGCGCTTGTTCTTAGAGGAGTTCTGTTTCAGCTGCAAACCAGTTCAGAAAGAAAACAAACTCAATAGAGTAAAGAGGAATATCTGATCTGTCAGGCCAAGAGGGTCCCCGATCCTCCAAGATGTAACAAATTCTACACAGTCCAGACTAAATGTGTTCCCATGGGGGGACAGTAGCTTATTTCTTAAATGTACAGCAAGCCTCCTATTTCCCCTCTCACATCCACATTAGGGGTCGATCGATTATCAATGCGGCCGATATTCACTTTTTTTGAAGAATCGGTATCACTAACATACTTACCGATATTAGCGATATTTCTTCAAGGGATTGTAGCGGAGTGATGCATGAAGCTACAGGTAACCCAGTACCATTCTTTATCACGGACGGTCAGCTTTCTTGTAATAACAAACGATGGCGCTAAGCAACCGCTCGGCTGTTATTACAAGCAGCGGGAGAAGACCCCACTCTTAGCGCTCCACCCGGCTCTCCCATCCCAGCGCTGGCCGGAGGCCCAAACAAAGCCAGAATCGGCACTGCTCGGATCTGGTAACCCGAAAGCGAAGTCATGATATCACTTCCCGATTACTGCCATCATAAAGGCACCAGTTTTAAAAAATAGAAAGTATTCAAAATGCCGATCTTGGAGTTACATAGTTAGTCAGGTTGAAAAAAGACACAAGTCCATCCAGTTCAACCAAAAAAAAAAATATATATATTTTATACATATACATATATATATATATATATATACATACATATACATATATACACATACATACACACACACACATATATATATATATACACATACATACATATATATATATATATATACACATATATATATATACATATATACACACATACACACATACATACATGTACATACACACGATAAATATACCAGCTCATATACCCAATTCTATACCCACAGTTGATCCAGAGGAAGGCAAAAAACCCCAGCAGAGCATGATCCAATTTGCTAAAGCAGGGGAAAAAATTCCTTCCTGATCCCTCGAGAGGCAATCGGATTTTCCCCCGGATCAACTGTACCTATAAATTTTAGTACCCAGTTATATTATGTACACTTAGGAAATAATCCAGGCCTTTCTTAAAGCAATCTACTGAGCTGGCCATAACCACCTCTGCAGGGAGTCTATTCCACATTTTTACAGCTCTTACTGTGAAGAAACCTTTCCGTATTTGGAGATGAAATCTCTTCTCCTCTAGACGTAAAGAGTGCCCCCTTGTCCTCATTGTTGACTGTAAAGTAAATAACTCGACACCAAGTTCCCTATATGGACCCCTTATATATTTGTACATGTTTATCAAATCCCCCCTTAATCTCCTCTTATCAAGAGAGAATAAATTCAGTTCCTCTAATCTTTCCTCATAGCTGAGCTCCTCCATGCCTCTTATCAGTTTGGTTGCTCTTCTCTGCACTTTCTCCAGTTCCCCGATATCCTTTTTGAGAACTGGTGCCCAAAACTGAACTGCATATTCCAGATGAGGTCTTACTAATGATTTGAACAGGGGCAAAATTATGTCTCTCTCTCTGGAGTACATACCTCTCTTAATACAGGAAAGGACTTTGCTCGCTTTGGAAACCGCAGCTTGGCATTGCATGCTATTATTGAGCTTATGATCTACCAAAACCCCCAGATCCTTCTCCACTATGGATTCCCCCAGTTGTACTCCCCCTAGCGTGTATGATGCATGCATATTCTTAGCCCCCAAGTGCATAACCTTACATTTCTCAACATTAAACCTCATCTGCCACATAGTCGCCCAATTAGACAGAGCATTGAGGTCGGCTTGTAAATTGGTGACATCCTGTAAGGATGTTATTGCACTGCATAGCTTGGTGTCATCTGCAAAGACGGAAATGTTACTCTTGATCCCAGACCCAATGTCATTTATAAAGATATTAAAAAGCAAGGGTCCCAGCACTGAACCTTGGGGTACACCACTCATAACCTTAGACCATTCAGAGTAAGAATCATTAACCACTACTCTCTGAATTCTGTCATTAAGCCAGTTTTCTATCCATCTACAAACTGATGTTTCCAAACCTGTAGACTTTACCTTACACATGAGCCGTGTGTGCGGAACTGTATCGAACGCTTTTGCAAAATCCAAATATATCACGTCCACTGCCACCCCTCTGTCCAAGGTTTTACTTACCACCTCATAAAAAGAAATCAGGTTTGTCTGACAACTCCTGTCTTTCATGAATCCATGCTGTCTGTTGCTCAAAATATTTTTTTCCTGCAAGAACTCGTCTATGTGGTCTTTTATTAATCCCTCCAGTATCTTCCCAACTATAGAAGTTAAACTAACGGGTCTATAATTACTTGGTAAAGACTTTGTTCCCTTTTTAAATATAGGCACCACATTGGCCCTGCGCCAATCCAGTGGTACTATTCCTGTCATTAATGAGTCCCTAAAAATTAGATACAATGGCGTGGAAATTACAGAGCTCAATTCTTTTAGGATCCGTGGGTGGATGCCATCAGGTCCAGGTGCTTTATCCACCTTTATTCTGTCCAAATATTTCTGGACCATATCACTTTTGAGCCATTGTGGATTTGGGGCTGTGTCACTACCACCCCCATTATGGACATGAGCTCCCCCATGCTCCTTTGTATACACAGAGCTGAAGAAAGTATTTAATAAGTTAGCCTTCTCTTTGTCCCCAGTCACCCACTCCAGATTATTTTGCAAAGGGCCTAAATGCTCAGACTTAACCTTTTTACTATTAATATATTTGAAGAATTTTTTGGGGTTTGTCCTACTGTCTTTTGCAATCTGTCTTTCATTCTGAATTTTTGCATCTTTGATTTCCTTTTTACATATTCTGTTATATTCCTTGTAACATTTAAATGACACTAGCGTACCTTCATTTTTATATTTTTTGAAAGCTCTTTTTTTATAGTTTATAGCTTTTTTAACTTTGGCCGTGAGCCACATCGGCTTTATTTTTAACCTTTTAAACTTATTGCCCATGGGAATATACTTTGCCGTGAGATCACAAACAAGCTTTTTGAAGAATTCCCATTTCTGTTCTGTGCCCATTGGTGAAAATATTCTCTCCCAGTCTAAGTCCTGCATAGCGGCCCTTATCCTTGGAAAATTTGCTCTCTTGAAATTAAGTGTTTTTATCTTTCCCGTATGTGATTTTTGCTTACAGCTAACATCAAATGAAATCATGTTATGGTCACTGCTACCCAGATGTTCCTTTATCTGAACATTAGTAATACGTTCTGCATGGTTTGAGATTACCAGGTCCAACAGAGCATCATTCCTAGTTGGGGCCTCAATAAACTGTACCATAAAATTGTCCTGTAATAGGTTTACAAATTTTTGCCCTTTAACTGTCCCAGCAGTGCCATTACCCCAGTCAATTTCTGGGTAGTTAAAATCCCCCATTATTACCACTGTCCCAGCCCTTGCAGCCCTTTCTATCTGTGCAAGGAGCTGAGTCTCCACCTCCTCATTAACATTGGGTGGTCTATAACAAACTCCAATGATTAACTTTGAACTACGCGCATCTGTATGCAGTTCTACCCACAATGCCTCAGACTCATCACACTCTCCGCCCACCAGTTCCTCTTTCTCACTCGCTTTGAGATTATTTCTCACATACAGACAGACCCCTCCACCTTTCCTTTTAACTCTGTTTAACTCTGACTGATGTCCCGATCACGGCCGCCGGTGATCGGCTTTTTTTTTTCTCCTCGCGCTGTCAGCGCGAGGAGGAATAATAGCCGATTACCGGCTCCGTTCTATCACATGATCAGCTGTCATTGGCTGACAGCTGATCACGTGATAAGGGGTCGGGATCGACCCCTTGCACGGATCGGTGATCAGGCGAGTCTCATAGACTCGCCGATCACAGAGCGCGCCGCGCGCGCCCCTCAGGGGGCGCGCAGGCCGCTCGTAACCGGGACGACGTCAATAGACGTAGTCCCGGAAATGTAGGTCCGCGCTAATGCCGTCATTTGGCAATAGCGCGGTACCCAAGTGGTTAAACATTGGTCCATATTGAGCGAGGATCCCCATCTAAAATCCACATTAACCGATTGACCTCTAGTAACTTATAGAAGAGCAAAAAACATCAAATAGCTCTGAGTAAAATAAAACCATCATGACCGATCGCTAGTGCTTCCCTGACATTCTTTAACATCAAGGGAACGTATCAGTGCAAAAAAAAAACAATGTCTTCTGTGTAAACACGAGACACATAGACAACAAGATTTCACATGTAAAGGAAAGCAGTACACCATACCGGATTTCTTTACATGCTCATCTGAGTACATTTTATACGGCTTGACATACCCATGCAGTCTACTCTATGTAGACTGCACCATCCGTACTCTCTGCAAAAGATTTGGTGAACACTGTAACTTTGCTGAGAAGGGTGTGGATAAAAATAGAGTCCCGAGACAGAGTCCCGAGAAGAGTTTCACAAGAAGTCATCTTCAGAGCTTCACCTTTGGGTCATAGAGGCCAAATCCAACCATTTTCTCAAAGCAGAACCCTATAAACGGCTATGTGAGCGGGAAAATGACTGGATTTATACTTTGGATAGTCTATCACCCGGGGGCCTTAATGAGAGCATTGAAATTAATATTCTACTATGACCAGATCTGTCCTCGTGGTCCATTTTGTATGTGTGTAAGTATGCACTTATGTACGTCATGTTTGTGTATGTATATGTACACCCATATGCATAGATAGGATATTTACATTCATTATAAACCCCAGATCTCTCCATAAAGAGGACCTGCCACAGACTATTACTGTCACATGGGATGTTTACATTCATTATAGACCCCGGATCTCTCCATAAAGAGGACCTATCACCCCCTATTACTGTCACATGGGATGTTTACATTCTTTATAGACCCCAGATCTCTCCATAAAGAGGACCTGTCACCGTCTATTACTGTCACATGGGATGTTTACATTCATTATAGACCACAGATCTCTCCGTAAAGAGGACCTGTCACCAATTATTACTGTCACATGGGATGTTTACATTCATTATAGACCCCAGATCTCTCCATAAAGAGGACCTGTCACCGTCTATTACTGTCACATGGGATGTTTACATTCATTATAGACCCCAGATCTCTCCATAAAGAGGACCTGTCACTGCCTATTACTGTCACATGGGATGTTTACATTCATTATAGACCACAGATCTCTCCGTAAAGAGGACCTGTCACCACCTATTACTGTCACATGGGATGTTTACATTCATTATAGACCCCAGATCTCTCCATAAAGAGGACCTGTCACTGCCCATTACTGTCACATGGGATGTTTACATTCATTATAGACCCAAGATCTCTCCATAAAGAGGACCTGTCCCTGCCTATTACTGTCACATGGGATGTTTACATCCTTTGTGACAGCAATAAAAGTGATAAAAAATAAATAAAAGGACAGTGTAAAAATAAAAACGTTAAATCTGCAGAGTACTGCTTCTGGTTATCAACTATTGGCCTCAAATGCAGCCGAAAATTTGGTATCGGTATCGGCCCTGGAAAAACTATATATGTCAAACCTTAATCCACATCCTATTATTGTTCGACCAATACCATCCAAATAATTCTTATTTTTATTTCCCAAAGTAATCCGTCTTCAATGGAGACCTGTATAGATCAAATGACGGCACCAAGGATGGAGGAGGACCGGAGTCACATGACTGAGACAATACTAAACCTCACCCTGGAGATCATCTACCTGCTGACCGGAGAGGTGAGGAGGATTCTGGGAGATCACATGACATCACTCTTATCTCTATTAATAAAACACGGACCTGACCGGAGAGGTGAGGAGGATTCTGGGATTCTAACATGATATTCCTATTGGTTCTCCAATACAGAGATTTCCTCTTGTGAAGTCAGGTGATCATATGACCATCACAGTGCCTCCATGTGACTCCCTAAAACCTGAGAGACACAACATGGAGAAGATTCTAGAAGTCACCAAGAAGATGATGGAGCTGCTGACAGGAGAGGTGAGGAGGATTTTGAGAATTCTGGGACATTATCCAGTAACAGACAAGGGATGTGTCTGGATGGTGACTGTATCATTGTGTGTGTCAGGTTCCTACAAGGTGTCAGGATGTCACTGTCTATTTCTCCATGGAGGAGTGGGAGTATTACGAAGGACACAAGGATCTCTACAAGGATGTCATGATGGACAATCAGCCACCCTTCACATCCCCGGGTAAGAGGAGACTTTATTGTAAACTAGAGAGCAGTACGGAGGCTCCACCTAGATCCCCCATCATCTAATAAACACATAGAAACAATGTATTCAGTCAGTGTGTGTGTTTCCTACAAATGGATACAGTAATGGGAACCCACCAGAGACATGTCCCCGTCCTCTGTATTCCTGGGATTCCACACAGGAAGGTCACACCATCCCTCACCATCATCAGGTAGATGATTGACAACTATTGGTAGTATTTATTTATAGACAACATGTTTGTTAGAATTAATAATTTATTATATCTTTCAGAGTGGAAACCTCGGGGATGATAATATTGATGTTAAAGAAGAGTATAATGAGGTGGATGAGGAGTATGGAGTGATGGAGGAGTTTTCAGAAGGATACAAGGATATGATGGAGCCACCAAATACCAGGAACCCACCAGAGAGATGTCCCCATCCTCTGTATTCCCGGGATTCCACACAGGAAGGTCACACCATCCCCCACTGTTACAAGGTAGGTAGGATGGATTTGAGGAGACGGGAGGTTTATTTACTAAAGGCAAATCCACTGTGCACTTGGAGGTGCAGTCGCTGTAGATCTGAGGGGAACATAAAAAACTGCATGTTTCCTTGCATATGATTGGATGATCAAAATCAGTAGAGCTTCCCCTCATTTCAGATCTTCCCCTCAGATCTACAGTGGCTGCACTTCCATGTGCACTTGTAGTGCATAGCGGATTTGCCTTTAGTAAACCAACACCAATGTGTAGATTTTCTATGTGATGTCATTATAATAAAGATTATATTTTACAGATGATATTCTCTCTCATTTTTTTTTTGATTTAGAGTGGAGATCCAATCGATATAGAATTTGAGGTTAAAGCAGAAGAAGAAGAGAGGTATGTGAGGGATGATCAGAAGTCTATGGAGGAGGATGGAATAACGGGAACATTTATAAAGGAGGACACTCCTACAGAGATCAGCACAGGTGGGTCATTAACACTAAATACATTCCTCCACCCATACTGCTCACTGATTGGTCCAGAGTAGGGCGGGGACTGGATGATATCAGCCTATAATACCCTGGTCACTTTCCTGAGCTGTGTTCCCCATCCTGTATTCCTGTATTTCTCTCAGATAGTCTTTCTTCTCTGTGCTGCAGACACAATTTATGTATCTAGACTGGATTTATAGAGATTCTGGGGTTCAGCTGGCAGTAAAATGTTCATTTTCACCATAGATGTTACTAGACCTAGGCATCTGGGGTATGTGATTTGGGTCTTCTGCCCTATACCCAGGTTTGGCAAGATCTCTGACAGAACAATTCTCCCAGGGTTACTTGCTCTGTTGTCTGCTGGTTGTGCCGGGTGGGGGGATATGTCTGTATAGTCTCAGACCCAAGTCACTGAGTGCAGTCTCAGGAGATGGGAGGCAGCTGCAACTTGTCTCATATAAACATTTAATCTTCCACTGATTACTGAATACCAATATTATGAGTCCTGACCCTTACACTATATAATTTATATTGTACATTATATACTCTTAACCCCTGCACTATATACTCTATGTTGTACATTACATAATTCTAATACTATACAGTCCTATCTATTGTATCTTATACAATATGTTATACAGTACATAGTCCTGACTTCTGTTCTCTCCCCTCTACCCACTGCAATATATAAACATAATATGTATTCTCTTTTGTTACACCCATTTCCTACCAGCTGGACATTTTATAGCTGATGATTTGATTGGAGCACAGACTTTTACATGTTGATAATAATGTGATAACATTCTCAAACTTTGGAACCTTAAACAGAAAGTCATAACGAGGCAAGAGTCAATAACCCAATGATGGTGGTCTTCAGGATCAGTGCAGTCTTCATCTTGGTTGTTCTCCCCCATCCTCACTCTCTGACCTCTGGTGGGGCTCAGCCCCGCTGTTATTCATGACTAAATCATGGTCTAAATAAGGAAGTGCAGGTCTTCTTGTGTTGGGAAGATGGCAATGAGTGATAGAGGGGGTGGGGACTCTCTTTCCTATAATCCCCTCATCACTGTCACTCCTATAACCCTTTCATGACTAAGCCTATTTTTGGCATTTGGTGTTTACAAGTTAAAATCCATATTTTTTGCTAGAAAATTACTTGGAACCCCCAAACATTATATATATATATATATATATTTTTTAGCAGAGACTCTAGAGAATAAAACGGCGATTGTTGCAATATTTTATGTCACACGGTATTTGCGCAGCGGTGTTTTAAACACAACTTTTTGGGAAAAGGGACACTTTCTTGAATTAAAAAAAAAACGAAACAGTAAAATTAGCCCAATTTTTTTGCATAATGTGAAAGATAATGTTACGCCGAGTAAATAGATACCAAACATGTCACACTTTATAATTGCACGCACTCGTGGATTGACGACAAAGTACGTAAAAAGTACAAAGTACCTAAAAATCTCAATAGGCGACGCTTTAATTTTTTTTACGGTTACCAGGTTAGCGTTGCAGAGGAGGTCTAGTGCTAGAATTATTGCTCTCACTCTGACGATCGTGGCGATACCTCACATGTGTGTTTTGAACATCGTTTACATATGCGGGCGCGACTTCCGTATGCGTTTTCTTTGCTTCGTGAGCTTGCGGGGACGGCGGGCGCTTTTAAAAAAATTTTTTTTATTATTTTATTTATTTGAAAATTAATAAATTGTTTTTTAAAAAAAATAAAAAATTTGATGACTTTTATTGCTGTCACAAGGAATGTAAACATCCCTTGTGACAGTAATAGGTGGTGGCAGGTATTCTTTATGGAGGGATGGGGGGTCTAAAAGACCACCCACCCCTCCTTTACACTTCAATGTATTCAGATCGCCGAAAATGGCGATTCTGAATACCGTATATATTTTTAAATCCGGCGACATTGGCAGCCGAGTAAACGGGAAGTGACCTTATGACGTCGCTTCCGTGTTTACTATTAGGAGGCTGGAACGAAGCCGATTACAGCTTCGTTCCAGTTCCCCCCCAGCAGCTGGAGGTGTCGGAACGTGAATCGGTGCTTTCGATCAAGCAGGAGCACCGGTAACAGCGGCGGGAGGCGGCGGGAGGGGGGACGTCCCCTCCCGCTCCTCCGGCATAACAGCCGAGTGGCTTTTAGCCGCTTCGGTTGTTATGGCTGGAAAGCCAATCGCCAGCTGAAAAAAACGGTACCGGGATGATGCCTGCAGGTGCGGGCATCATCCCGGTATACCCCTCGGAAGCCAAGTACGCACATCTGCGTACGCTCGGCACAAAGGGGATATAAGACAGTTCTTGTTGTTTCCTCACTCTCTAAGTTCCATGAATAAATAATTGAACTGGTAGGGGATTCAGAGATGTAAGGCTGAAACAGCTGTCAACTATTTTCACAAATGATTAGTTGGTTAGATGATTAATTGGCTTGCATAAAGAATGCATTATTTATTTACACATCAGAAAATACAGCTCAGTACACCATCCATATGTAGCGCCGCTCCTAATTAGTAGGCGCTATTGTTTTTCAAAATTGTGTTTTCTGAAGCCACAGTTGGGCTTCAGACTAATTATTCTAACGTTCTGGTTTCTCTACCAGTTCAGCTGATGTGCACTGGTTTCTCCTTGACTGTGGGTGTCACTGTCACCAATGGTAGGTGTAGAAATGCAACAGGCTCAATGCATTGGGTACCCATTTACTCAGAACCATCCCGGTGGGAGTGGTCTACCTGGGAAAGGGTACTTAAAGTACAGGCGCCATTTTTTCTGAGGTGTCCTGGGTTTCCGTTATCCTGACCTTGCGGCCCTCCTGGCCTGGGGTGCCCTGCCCGTGTATCCTGTATATCGGGGCCAGCTGACTCGAGGCTACGCAACTTATGGAGTAGGCCCAGAACAGTCTTGGGGCCTACTGATCCAGGGATGGTCCGATGCTGTCTCACCTGTAAAAGAGGCCCAGAAACTGGAGGATTCAGGGGAGGACTTTCACCAAGAGAGGACCGAGCGCAAGGCTGGTATCTCTGGAGAATCCTAGAAACTCAGTTAGAGCATGCAACCCGGATCAACACCTATACAGTATCGCCGGACCAGCTGAAAGAGACTGGTACTGTATGGCAGTTCTTTATGTTTTTCAAAACCTCTCAATAATGCTGAAGTTTAATTAACAAGTCTGTGGCAGAGACTTTACCGAGCACCCTACCAGATGCTAGGCCAAGTGAGAAGGGCTTATCCGGGGGCTGCTGAATCCAGTCTGTGGAACTGTTTAATCCTCTGGATTCTTCTACTATCTTTACCCCGCAATTACAAAGTGCCTGAACTCACCCCTAACCCTTTGACCCTATTTATTGAGAGACTTTGCTTTTATTTTTGAATGAATAACCATAAAAAGGACTAAGTATTGGAAATTCACATACTTTGGGCCACTTTCCACGGGACCCTTAGGACGGAGACACCAGCAGGTGAGGTAACAGTAAGCCCAAATAAAACCAGCAGCTCCTTTGGGGGTTAGTGCTACACATACATGTCAGTAAATGCCCGAGAACTTGAATGTGTGAGGAGCAATGCCTCATGGGACATGTAGTCCTGGGCAAGAGAAAGATGCAAGGGATTTTAAAGACAGAAGTTTTTTTATCTTCCTATAGGGGAACTCTATACTATACTTCGTGTCTTCCTATAGGGGAACTCTATACTAAACTTTGTGTCTTCCTATAGGGGAACTCTATAATATACTTTGTAGCTTTCTATAGGAGAACTCTATACTATACGTTGCCGCTTCCATAGGGGAACACTATGCTATACTTTGTGTTTTCCTATAGGGAAACTCTATACTATACTTTATACCTTCTTATAGGGGAACTCTATACTATACTTTGTGACTTCCTATAAGGTAACTTGTGACAGAACAAACTGTACTTTTAGCTGATAAAGACATATACAAGATGGTGGTATTCCCAAAGCATGGGGCTACAAGACTTGGGGACAAAGTGGCATTGAGATAATGTAATGTAATGCTACATCCCTTCTCCCCCACCCCCTCTTGTTGCTGTGTTTAATTGTGTTGGGTCATGGCATGTAGACAAAAGGTCTGGAGACACATCCCAGCAGGGGATGTGTAAGGAGGGGCTGCCTGCTTGTCATAATCCCTTTATGTGCTTCAACTGTAGTTGTTTGAATATACAAGTGTTGAGTTTCCATTGGTTCGTCCTTGTCCCCTACCCCCCTATGACCAGGCTAAGGGGAGTGTCCCTAGCTATGTTAAAAGTGTATGTTTGGGACTTAATAAACAGTTTATGCTCTGGATGTTTAACCATCAACACCTGTGTGGCTTGTCTCGTGATTGAGGGGTTAAGGGCTGGTTATGGTGAGTCTGCAGGCTGCGGATGCGTTTGGAGGACAGGAGACACAGATCTGGCGGAGATGCCCAGCAGTGGTATCTGAGATCCGTCACAGTGGTGGCAAGCAGTGGGATGTCTCCTGCAGTCCAGGACATCCAAATCACCACCAGGATTCAAGATCCAGGCAGCCGCCGAGGAGCGATACTGGGACCAGCCAACATGAGAGCAGAGTTTGGGGGAGGCTGCAAGGCATGCGGAAACAACATCGGGGACCAGCGACAGAGCACACCATGCTCGGCTGGGAGGATGTGATCCGCCGGCAACTCTGGCAAGAGACACTAAGCCATGAGCGGCACCATCAGGGGCAGATCCTTCCCTCCTCCACAGAGATGTACTGGACGCAGTACCGTGCATGAGAGGTGTTCCTGAGGGAAAAACCACGAGATGAGTGGAAGGCGGAGCTCGAAAGTTTGGTTTGGGAAGAGATGAGGCTGGACGCCAGCTATAGAGCCCCAGAAGGCGTTGGCTGCGGTGTTGTAGGGCTGCTCCATCAAAAATGTACGGAGACCCAGACTTTGGGAGCATCGAGGAGTGGTGGCTGGAAGACATCCTGGACTTCTCAGATGAGGTTCTGGACCTCCCAGAAGAGGCATGTGACCTGGAGGAATTGGAGTTCCTGGTTGAGCAGGAATGGGAGCTCAAGATTGCCTACAAGTGGCTGTTTGATGGTGATCAGCAGCCTGGCATGGCTCCTGTTGCCTGGGACTGTCCGGGAGAAATAGCGGACAGTCACGAAGATGAGGAGCAAATGGGGCCAGGGGTGTCCCTACGTTTTCCTGTCCTAACCGCAATTGAAGAAGCGATAATGATACAGAGGGCACTACGAGTGCTAGAATGCCAGAACGCATCGTAAGGGGGAGTTGAGACAGGTGCAGGAAGGCTGGTAGATGGTGATCAGCAGCAAGTCCAGAGTATCGCATCCGATGTTCCAGCAGAAGAGCTGGCTATGAAGAAGAGCGTCACTGGCCTCTGCCCACCCTCAGAGTTAGATCCAGGGAGACCGAGGGAGGACCTCAGTGAGCTGTTTCCCCAGCAGCAGATATTCCCACCAGGAGTGGAGAAAGCAATTCTCCCTCCCAAGCACTTGGACCCTACCCTAGTGTTTATAACCCCAGCAGAACCGCTGGCGACGGAGCAGAGTACGCTGGCCTCTGCCCACCCTCAGAATTGGATCCAGAGAGTCAAAGCAATGACCTTCGGGAGCTGTTTCTCCAGCAGCGGATATCCCCACTGGGAGTGGAGAAGGCCATTCTACCTCCCAGCACTTGGACACTACCACAGTGTTTATCCCCCCAGCAGAAGCACTGGCTATGGGGCATAGTGCAGCTGGCCCCTGCCCAGCCCTCAGTATGCTTTTGGAGGGTTTGGGAGACAGCCCCTGTCAGAAGTCGCCCCAGCAGCTGGTCACAGAACCAGGAGGGGAGAATACCCTTCTCCCTCTCCAGCGGCTGAACTCTATCTTTGTATATGTCCGCCCAGCAGAAGTGCTGGCTACAAGGCAGAGTGCTGTTGGTCTCTGCCCAGCATCAGAAAAAAAGATGGAGAGTCTGGGAGATAATCCCTGCAAGATACCTCCCCAGCAGCTGGTAAATACAACAGGAGAAAATCAAGTACCTTTTCCTCCCCAAGGACTTAGCACTACCAGCCTAACCTCCCTACCAGCTGAAGCGATGGCATTGGGACAGAGGATTATTCAGCTCCCCCAATACCTGCAACCAGGCCCCGGACAATGGGAGTGCAGACAGCCGGTCCTGCTCTGAAGCGGCCTTTTTTGTTTCACGGGAGACCGTATGTGAGGTTTTGCTCCCCAGCAACAGAGTCATATTTTTCCTTTTCCCGTTTGCCTGGATTGGGAATTTGTGACTAACGCAGGTCCAGACCAGTTGAGGGTCAGAGACCTGGTTAGTCTGTTTTTAAAAGGGGAGAAATGTGACAGAACAAACTGTCACTGTGTGTTGGAAGGGGCTGTGGGCTCGCCTCCTACCCACAGACTATGGCCCATCAGAGAACATGAGATTTGGAGGGCTACTTGCCTTCTCCCACCACCTGGAGAAGATGCCACCTCCAGACATTTGTGTCCAGAGACGCCAGTTCATGGGAACCGGGTGAACACAGTATCTGTGGCTGGGCTTGTGGAGCCATTCCTGGCTACCTAAACCTTTTGGCCCGGCTGGGCTAAATATATACTTTTATTCCACAAACAATGTACATTTATCTGATAAAGACATGTACAAGATGGTGGTATTCCCAAAGCATGGGGCTACAATACTTGGGGACAAAGTGACATTGAGATAATGTAATGTAATGCTACATCCCTTCTCCCCATCCCCCCTCTTGTTGCTGTGTTTAATTGTGTTGGGTCATGGCATGTAGACAAAAGGTCTGGTCTGGAGACCATCCCAGCAGGGGATGTGTAAGGGGGGGCTGCCTGCTTGTCATAATCCCTTCATGTGCTTTAACTGTAGTTGTTTGAATATACAAGTGTTGAGTTTCCATTGGTTCTTCCTTGTCCCCTACCACCCATGACCCGGCTAAGGGGAGTGTCCCTAGCTATGTTAAAAGTGTATGTTTTGGGACTTAATAAACAGTTTATGCTCTGGATGTTTAACCCTCAACCCCTGTGTGGCTTGTCTCGTGATTGAGGGGTTAAGGGCTGGTTGTGGCGAGCCTGCAGGCTCTAGATGCGTTTGGAGGACAGGAGACACAGATCTGGTGAAGATGCCCAGCAGTGGTATCCGAGATCCGTCACAGAACTCTATACTATACTTTGTAGCTTTCTATAGGAGAACTCTATACTATACTTTGCAGCTTCCTATAGGGGAAAACTGTGCTATATGTTGTGTTCTCCTATAGGGAAACTCAATACTATACTTTGTACCTTCCTATAGGGGAACTCAATACTATACTTTGTACCTTCCTATAGGGGAACTCAATACTATACTTTGAGGCTTCCTATAGGGGAACTCTATACTTTACTTTGAGGCTTTCTATAGGGGAACTCTATACTATACTTTGAAGCTACCTATAGGGGAACTCTATACTAAAGTTTGCACATTCCTATAGGAAAACTCTATACTATACTTTGTACTTTCCTATAAGGGAACTCTATACTATACTTTGTACCTTCCTATAGGGGAACTCTATACTATACGTTGTACCTTCCTATGGGGGAACTTGATACTATACTTTGTATCTTCCTATAGGGGAACTTGATACTATACTTTGTACCTTCCTATAGGGGAATTCTATACTATACTTTGTGGCTTCCTGTAGGAGAACTCTATACTATACTTTGGGGTTATTTACGAAAAGCAAATCCACTTTGCACTGCAAGTGTACTTGGAAGTAAAGTCACTGTAGATCTGAGGGGGGCAAGGAAAATAAAAAACAGCATTTTAGCTTGCACATGATTGGATGATAAAATCAGCAGAGCTTCCACTCATTTCAGATCTACCCCTTAGATTTAGAGCGACTGCACTTCCAAGTTCACTTGCAGTGTAAAGTGTATTTGCCTTTGGTAAATAACCCTTTTTGTGTCTTCCTATAGGGAAATTCTATACTATACTTTGTAGCTTCCTATAGGGGAACTCTATACTATAAATTGTACCTTCCTATAGGAGAACTCTATACTATAAATTGTACCTTCCTATAGGAGAACTCTATACTATACTTTGTAGCTTCCTATAAGGGAATTCTATACTATACTTTGTAGGTTCCTATAGGAGAACTCTATACTACACTTTGTACCTTCCTATAGGGCAACTCTATAATATACTTTGTACCTTCCTATAGGAGAACTTTATACTATACTTTGTACCTTCCTATATGGGAATTCTATACAAAACTTTGTGGCTTCCTATAGGGGAACTCTGTACTATACTTTGTGGCTTCCTATAAGGGAATTCTATACTATACTTTGTGGCTTCCTATAGGGGAACTCTATACTATACTTTGTACCTTCCTATAGGGGAACTCTATACTATACTTTGTGGCTTCCTATAGGAGAACTCTGAAAGCAGTAGGAGCCAGAAGTGACAGGGGGATCCAGAAGAAGAGAATTGGGCCTGCTCTGTGAAAAACCATTACACAGAGCAGGTAAGGTTAGGTTACATGTACAAATATATAAGGGGTCCATATAGGGAACTTGGTGTCGAGTTATTCACTTTACAGTCAACAAAGAGAACAAGGTGGCACTCTTTACGTCTAGAGGAGAAGAGATTTCATCTCCAAATACGGAAAGGTTTCTTCACAGTAAGAGCTGTGAAAATGTGGAATAGACTCCCTGCAGAGGTGGTTATGGCCAGCTCAGTGGATTGCTTTAAGAAAGGCCTGGATTATTTCCTAAGTGTACATAATATAACTGGGTACTAAAATTTATAGGTAAAGTTGATCCGGGGAAAATCCGATTGCCACTCGGGGGATCAGGAAGGAATTTTTTCCCCTGCTTTAGCAAATTGGATCATGCTCTGCTGGGGTTTTTTGCATTCCTCTGGATCAACTGTGGGTATAGAATTGGGTATATGGGCTGGTATGATATTTATTATATATATATTTTTTTTTTTTTTTTTTTTTTTTTTGGTTGAACTGGATGGACTTGTGTCTTTTTTCAACCTGGCTAACTATGTAACTATGTAACTATGTAAGTATGACAAGTTAAAAAAAGAGAAGGTGGAGGCTGATAGACTGGAAGTGATAGAAGGCATTACTATTACATAAAGTAAAAGTTTACTAGTATTGTGCATTATATATAAAATTATTATATCCATGAAAAAAGTCTCAGCTTTCAGTACTACTTTAGCCACTTTCCGCCCGCCCACCATCAAATGAGGACGTTCTGGGAGGATGGCATATGACGGTGCCCAGAATGGTGGCTCTCGCACGCCCCCCACTGCTGAAATTTGTTACTAGGGCGTGGCACAACCTCAATCGCTGTAAAGAGCCGCAGCTCTTTAACCATGTGATTGGCTGTGTCCAATCACGTCAGGTCACATGTAAACATGGAAATACTGGTAATCAGCTCTCATTGCCTCACACTTACAGAGTGTGAGGAGAGGAGAGGCGATCAGTGGCCTCTCCTCACAGGGGACTTAGAGACATATAACCAGGACACTCAGTGCCCATTAGTGATTCCAGTCAGTGCTGGCTATCAGTGCAGCCCATCATTGCCACCCATCAATGCCCATAAGTGTCGCCTAATCAGTGCAGCCTCATCAATGAAAGAGAGAAATTACTTATTTACAAATTCACTGACAGAAACAAAGAATTTTTTTTCAAAATTTTAAAATAAAAAACAGCAGTGATTAAATTCCACCAAAAGAAAGCTCTATTTGTGTGAAGAAAATTTCACATGGTTACAGTCAGGCCCAGACTGGGACAAATAATAGGCCCAGGCATTTTAGATTGAGCAGCCCATACCAGACACGGACTGACTGACCCGGGGCAATAAGAGATCATGGGCCCCCTATGTCCCCACCCACACTCAACGCTGTACCGAAATAAAATCAATGTCCTCTTTTTCCCACAAATAAGGCTTTTTTTGGAGGTATTTGATCACCTCTGCATCCCTTTTTTTGGGCTATAAACAAAGACAGACAATTAAAAAAAAAGATATATATATATCACAGGAAGAGGGGGTAGTGAGAGAGGGGAGAGGGGGTGTAGGCAGTGGGGGGTAGTGAGAGAGGGGGAGGCGGTGTAGGAAGAGGGGGTAGTAAGAGAGGGGGTGTAGAAAGTGGGGGGTAGTGAGAGAGAAGGAGGGGGTGTAGGAAGAGGGGGTAGTAGGAGAGGGGTGTAGCAAGAGAGGGGCCGTGAGAGAGGGGGTGTAGGAAAGGGGGGGTAGTGGGAGAGGGGGAGGAAGGTATATGCAGTGGGGGGTCATGAGAGAGAGGGAGGGGGTGTAGGAAGTGGGAGTAGTGGGAGGGGGGGAGGGTGTGTAGGCAGTGGGGGGTAGTGAGAGAGGGGGAGGGGGTGTCGGAAGTGGAGGGTAGTGAGAGAGGGGGTGTAGGACGTGGGGGGTAGTGGGAAGGAGAGGGTGGGTTGATCAGTATATCTGCTATGTCCCACCATTATACTGTATAAAGTACATCCCCCACCCACATACACAGATCTCCTCTCAGAGTGGTCTCCTCTCAGAGTGGTCTCTCCCCTGTCTGTGTCACACTTCGGTTCTCAGCTGCTCGCCACTCCCTTTTCCCACCAGCACATCCAATAAAACTAACCCAGTCCAGGAAGTGTCCTCCTCCTCCATTGATGCCACCCATCCCGCGGCCAAATCCATCCTTCCCCATCCACCCAGGAGCCTCTCGTAGGTCCCCCTACTGGCCGCAGCCCTCGGGCACTCAGCCTGAGAGCCTGAATGGTTAGTCCACCCCTGGGGGCGGGCCTTGCACTGGTCATCGGCAGCCACGGCCGGCGAACGCTCGGCATTGCCATGCTCCCCAGGAATTGGAAAAAAGTTAACAGAATGGAGAGGAGTGAATGCATGGTTACAACATGCGGCCCGATGGCCAGGCGGCCCACCAGGCAAATTCCCGGTATGCCCTGTAGCCGGTCTGGGCCTGGTTACAGTGTAGAATGACCACATAATTGTCATTCAAAGTGATTGCTCTGAAAGCTGAAAATTGGCCTGGGCAGGAAGGGGGTGAACGTGCCCGGTAGGCAAGGGGTTAACCACTTACAGACCGGAAGATTTTCCCCCTTAATGACCAGGCCATTTTTTGGGATACGGCACTGTGTCACTTTAACTGACAATTGCGAGGTCGTGCAACTTTGTACCCAAACAAAATTTACGTCCTTTTTTCCCGCAAAAGAGCTTTCTTTTGGTGGTATTTGATCATTTCTGTGTTTTTTTATTTTTTGCGCTATAAACAAAAAAAGACAGAAAATTTTGAAACAAAAACAAAATTTTTTCATATTTTGCTATAATAAATATCCCAAGATTAAAAAAAAAAAATAATATTTTTCAGTTTAGGCTGATAAATATTCTTCTACATATTTTTGGTAAAGAAAAAAAAAATCACAATAAGCCTATATCGTTTAGTTTGTGCAAGATTTTTTTTTACTAGCAACGGCAGTGATCTGCGATTTTTATCGTGACTGTGACTTTGCGTCAGACAGATTGGACACTTTTGACACTTTTTTTGGTCCTTTGACATTTATTCAGCAATCAGTTCTATCAATGGTGTGCGCATGGGGTGTGCTGGGTGTGCCTGGGCACATTCTAATCACCCTGAGTGTGTGTTAGTATCCCGAGATCTGTCTGGGCTGCTGTGAAATTCTGCATCCAAGCATTGAGAAGCCTTCTGCTGCTTGTGAGACAGAATCACATTGAGAACAGATTGTGAGGCTTGTAAGATCCGCTGAGAGTGTGAAATTGTCATGTAATGTAACTGCATGCAGGGAGAGGGAGGAGCTATCAAACACCAGCCAATGGGATGGAGTCTGGGTGGGCTGCTATGTGTTTGGAGATCCGCCCCCTTTCCTAAGCAGCCCAATCATTAGCTGGTGTTTAGATTTTAGCTGTTCGGTCCCACCCACCCCCGACATCACGACTGAATTGTGACAGCTTCTCTCTCTCCCTGCATGCAGTTTACAAGTCTCATGATCTGCTCAATGGGATACTCCCCTCTCCCCAGTCAGTGCCACCTGTCAGTGCCACTAAATGCTGCCAATCAGTGCCACTAAATGCTGCCAATCAGTGCTTCCTGTCAGTGCAGATTATCAGTGCCATTAGTGCTGCCAATCAGTGCCCATCAGTGTTGTCAATCAGTGCCACCTATCAGTTTCAATCAGTGCCACCAAGCAGTGCCAATCAGTGCTGCCTATCAGTGCTACCAGTGGCACCTATCAATACTCATCAGTGCCCATCAGTGCACTGAGTGCAGGAATGGGGAACTCAGCAGACAGGCACATTTTCCATGGGGGGCCGGCCTTGTTGGGCACAACTGAAATCTAATATATAAAAAATCTAAAAAGGCAAAATAAAAAAGTGTCAGTAAAAGGTCTGCCGCTAAGCACTGTTATGTGTTCCCACACCACTAAAAAAAAGGTGCAGCGCTAACTTACTGATCAATAACTTAACAATAATGGGGTAACCCTCTAATGTATGGAAATCTCAATAAACTTCAATATTAGCACAATAGAGGTCTCTGTGATCTGTAACATCACATATAATACACATCACACTGAGAATAAGACATACAAAATGAAACTTAGCGGAATGGTGGAAACCCCTCCTATAGATATTTCCCATACAGATTACCTTCAAGTGCAATAATTGTAGTGATATGTGATGTCACATGTAATACACATCAACATGAGAAGAAGACATAAACATTTTTTTTATTTAGCAAGGATGGTGGAAACCCCTCTACAGATAAGTGCAATACAAATGAACTCCAAGTGCAGCAACTTTTTAGTTGGGAGTTTCCCACCATTTTGGCACTTTGGAATATTTATTTTTTAGATTGTTACATTCAATTTTATATATTTTAGTTACTATTTATAATGTCATTTGTTTGCACTTGAAGTTCATTTCCAACCACCCTCACTCATCCATGTCTTTATAGACCTTGCTTTGTGCACTGGTGTGCAGTCATGTTGGAAGTGCTGTCCCCAAACTCTTCCCACAAAGTTGGGAGCATGAAATTGTCCAAAATGTTGTGGTATGAAGACGCCTTAAGAGTTCCCTTCACTGGAAGTAAGAGGCCAAGCTAAACCCCTGAAAAACAACCCCACATCATAACCACCCTCCCCCCACATCATAATCCCCCCCTCCACCAAACAACCTCTCACCATAATCCCCCCTCCCCCCACACAATAATCCCCCCTCCACCAAATGATTGGGACCAGTGGACAAAGCAAGGTCCATGGATGAGCGAGTTTGGGGTGGAGGAACTTGACTGACCTTAATGCGATAGAACACCTTTGGGATGAATTAGAGCTGAGACTGCCAGCCAGGCCTTCTCATCCAACATCAGTGCCTGATCTCACAAATGCGCTTCTGGAAGAATGGTCAAACATTCCCATAGACACACTCCTAAACCTTGTGGACGGCCTTCCCAGAAGAGTTGAAGCTGTTATAGCTGCAAAGGGTGGGCCAACTCAATATTGAACCCTACGGACTTATGCCCCGTACACACGATCGGACATTCTGACGAAAAAATCCATCGGATTTTTTCCGACAGATGTTGGCTCAAACTTGTGTCTTGCATACACAGTCGCACAAAGTTGTCGGAAATTCCAATCGTCAAGAACGCGGTGACGTACAACACGTACGACGGGACTATAAAGAGGAAGTTCAATAGCCAGTAGCCAATAGCTTCCGTCTCGTAATTTATTCTGAGCATGCGTGACACTTTGTGCGTCAGACTTGTCTACACACGATCGGAATTTACGTGATCGGATTTTGTTGTCGGAAAATTTTAGATCCAGCTCTCAAACTTTGTCGGAAATTCCAATGGAAAAAGTCAGATGGAGCCTACACATGATCGGGAATTTCCGACAACAAGCTCTGATCGCACATTTTCTGTCGGAAAGTCCGACCGTGTGTACGGGGCATTAGACTGGGATGTCATTAAAGTTCATGTGTGTGTAAAGGTAGGTGTCCCAATACTTTTGACAATATTATATATATATATATATATATATATATATATATATATATATATATACACACATACACATACATACATGTGTGTTTGAGCTTTGGGATGCAATAGGCTGCGCACACCTATGAGTGATATAAATAGACAATGATTACTGTATAAATATCCCTGGCAGGGAAGGGATAACACTAGGGGGTGATGAATGGGTTAGGTGTGATCCCTGTGTGAAGGTCCTCTGCAGTACTCAATAGAACTCAGAACCAAATGTAATAAAGTGGGATTGCAACAAAACCTAAAAGTCTTCACAACTCCACTAATACACAGAATAAATGATGTAAAGGGATCTTGTGCATATCCTGTAGTCTCCCATATATAAATTAATCATAAATGGTCAAACAATAATAAATTGTGAAAAGAAACTAATAATAAGTAAATCTGATGTGGATTCAATATATATATATATATATATATATATATATATATATATATATATATATATATATATATATATATATATATATATAAAATAAAATGACAAAAAATCTCCTATTAACCACTTTAGCCCCGGACCATTTGGCTGCCCAAAGACCAGAGCACTTTTTGCGATTCGGCACTGTGTCACTTTAACTGACAATTGCACTTGTGATGTTGTACCCAAACAAAATTGACATCCTTTTTTCCCACAATTAGAGCTTTCTTTTTGTGGTATTTGATCACCTCTGTGGTTTTTATTTTTTGCGGTATAAACAAAAAAACAGCGAAAATGTTGAAAAAAAACTATATTTTTTTACTTTTTGCTATAATAAATATCCCTCAAAAAATATATATATATTTTTTTATGTTTCAGCCAATATGTATTCTTCTACATATTCGTGGTAAAAAAAAAAAAATCACAATAAGCGTGTATTGATTTGTTTGTGCAAAAGCTATAGCATCTACAAAATAGGGGATAGTTTTATGGCATTTTTATTAATATTTTTTTTTAATAGTAATGCCGATCAGCAATTTTTATCGTGACTGCAACTTTATGGCGGACACATCAGACACGTTTGACACTATTTTGGGACCATTCAAATTTATACAGCGATCAGTGCTGTAAAAATGCACTGATTGCTGTGTAAATGTGACTGGCAGTAAAGGGGTTAACCATTAGGGGGCGCTAAAGGGGTTAAGTGTGTCCTAGGGATGTGTTCTAACTGTGGGGGGATGGGCTACATGTGACACGACACTGATCACCGCTCCCGATCACAGGGAGCAGACGATCAGTGTTCGGTCACTAGGCAGAACGGGGAAATGCTTGTTCACAGCAGCAGTTCCCCGTTCTTCCTCTCTGTGAGATGATCGTGGGACTCCCAGCGGACATCAAGTCTGCGGTCACACTCATGGAGCTCGCGGTCACACTCAAGGAGCTTGCAGCGGGTGCACGCATGTTCAACCCACAATCCTGCATATTAAATGGGACATATATATATATATATATATATATATATATATATATATATATACGTCCACATTCCCAGCCGTACCATTCTGCCGACGTATATCGACGTATATCGACGTGCGGCGGTCGGCAAGTGGTTAAAGTACATCCAATATTTCATAACAAAATGAAGTAAAAAGAAATATTTTGAAAAAGTGCGGTAAAGTCCTTATGAATGAATAGTCCAATATTCAGGAAGGTGCAAACAGTGAAGACGGTGAAGAAATAATCTCTTGGTGTATTGTCATGAGTGAAATGGCTGACACCACACCACTGTGCTCACAGGACTCTCACCTCATGGACATATAACATATGCCTTAGATCTTCATCCAGTAAAACAACAATCACCACCACTTCCAGGATCCAGGGTCACCAATATGCCTCTTCCCAAAAAGATTCCGCCCCTCATTCAAGGTAATCCATTTCACATGTAAGGTAAATCAGCCTCCAATAGTGTATTACCATTACCAAAGAATTTATTAGACTTATAAATGCCCGCTTACATCAATATAATAAAAAACGCGCCAAAGAAAAACAAACAAACGGTGTTCATGCCAACTTTCACGTCACTTCTGGTCCATGATATACTCTGGTGACAGCCTATGCGTTACGTCACGTCACATGCCTTCCTCAGGGGCTGGGTTGCAATTGTTTCTAACTGTATGGGGGGCTGGGCTGCCTGGAGGAGGAGACAGATTGCTGTTCCTAATCACTAGGAACAGCAGATCTTTCTCTAACTCTCCTGTCAGAACGGGGATCCGTCTGTTTACATTGACAGATCCCTGTTCTGGCTATCTGAGGAGAGGACATCGCAGCCCCATGGCTAGGCGGAACAGGTCCCTGACCGTACAGCAGGCGCGCACGCTATGACTCCTTAATGGAGCCAACATACACCTACAGTGATTTGCGAGAACGTGCCGGCCTGACGCCATATAATGATGGCGGCTGGTTGGCAAGTGGTTAATAGGAAACTTTTTTTTCTCCCTATGACTCCCAGGTAAAATCCCCATATATCCTACTTCTGGGTATATTTATTATTATATATAGTTTATAGATATGGAGAACGAAGGTGGGATTTTAACGGTGCTTATATATGGTTAGTACAAAATAAGTACATAAAGTATAATAAAAAAATTATTGAAATACAATTAAAGTATCACACATAGTGCAATGTCCTACAGTATACATGAACAGGTTACTCTTAAAAAGGGTCCTGAAGGCAGAAAAGTGAGGTACTTGTAACACTTTATCCCGACATGTTTCGCAATAGCTTCTTCAGGGGATGTGCAAGCTAATGGTAAGTAGTATCAAGAAAAAAAGGGAAATTAATAACAATCAACATAAAGTGTCTAAACAGTTATACTATATATGAAATTAATTGACATTATTTAGGCTTTCGATATAAAGATTTCAAAAGGAGCGCTTACCCCCCCCCCCCCCCCGCCGAATTGACAGAAAAAAACAACAGTTTTTTTATTTGTCTCATTTCATTTTTTACAGCCTAGACTTACCTCCGTCTATGCCCCCTTATGTTGAGCGGCCAACTGTGGGCGTAGGGTCATACATATTTTCCAACACTTAGAGGCTGATTTCCCGCGTATTTGGGGGTCAATTCGGCAGGGGGTAAGCGCTCCTTTTGGAATCTTTATCCCCCATCATAACAGATGATTAAAAAAAATAATGCCGCTGCTACTAAATGTCCTATGCTGGCCATACACGGATCGATTATTGGACGAGAATATTCACACAAATATTTGTATGAAAATGATTTGTACATTCGATGAATGGACGAGTGTAATTAGAAAATTCCACTTAATTTTAACATTCAATTATAAAATGAATGTAACTTCTGACAACAGACCACATACATGATGTGAAAATTTGTTGGATGGAGAGAAGTTTTCTGTTCTGCTCCTTTGAATTTTCCCGTCACTGTGGTGGAAAATGAACGTCGATTTGACCCACTAATGGTTAGAAAATTGGATGAATGTTTTTTGAAAGAAAAATGAGTTTGTGTACGGCCAGCATAAGTGACATCAGGTGCAGGGAGCTTGTACCCACCTACCTGTCTATGACAAGGGAGTCTGTCATCCATCATATTATATTACACTCCTGTCTGATCATCTGCAAAACAGCGTTTTATCTCTTTTTTTTACATTTTATTAATGTTGATCTCTGATTCTGATATGTAGCAGATTCTCCCTCAAATAATACATCTACCTGTCTGTTATTCTCAGAGTGGATTAAATATCCAACTATATATCTGGAGATTTATATTTACCGCTGTATATAGATATTCAAGAATATTAACTGAATTATGCACCAACCTTTTTCTGATGTTTTTATCCAATTAGTTGATTAATTGAAATAACAATCGGCCAACCAATCAATTATGAAAATAATCATTAGTTGTCGCCCTACAGAGGACCCATATACTAGTTACCTTGAGGGGGGAATTGTAAGATCCTCAGAGACAAAGCTGCCTGATGTGGGCGGAGTCCTGGTTTAGGGGAACCAATCAGCTCATGTCTAGTAATAATCTTTGTATTTCTATTTTAGTAGATGGACGGGAGATGAGGAAAACCTCAGAGGATTGTCTCACTTTGTCTCCAGACTGTAAAGTAGAAGATGAGGACATCACACAGTATAGTCCAGGAGAAAACCCGACTACCTCAAATGTCCATCCGGCACCACACAGTGTAGATGGACCATCGTATTCCTCTTATCCTGAGGAACCTCAGACTGTGCGGGAGGGGGCCGTCCTTCCAACAGAGAAGAGCTTTTCCTGTACTGAGTGCGGGAAGTGTTTCCATTCTAAATCCAAACTTAATAGGCATAAAAGATCTCACACAGGGGAGAAGCCGTATTCCTGTCCTGAGTGCGGGAAATGTTTTTTAATGAAGTCCCATCTTCGCAGACATCAGAGATCTCACACAGGGGAGAAGCCGTATTCCTGTCCTGCGTGCAGGAAATGTTTTTCAATGAAGTCCAGTCTTTCCAAACATCAGAGATCTCACACAGGGGAGAAGCCGTATTCCTGTCCTGAGTGCGGGAATTTTTTTTCACAAAAGTCCCATCTTTACACACATCAGAGATCTCACACGGGGGAGAAGCCACATTTCTGTCCTGAGTGTGGGAAATGTTTTTCAAGGAAATGTGATCTTTCCATACATCAGAGATTTCACACGGGAGAGAAGCCTTATTCCTGTCCTGAGTGTGGGAAATGTTTTTCAGATAAGTCCAATTTTTACAGACACCAGAGATCCCACACAGGGGAGAAGCCATATTCCTGTCCTGAGTGTGGGAAGTGTTTTTTAGAAAAGTCGAGTCTTTCTAAACATTAGAGATCTCACACGGGGGAGAAGCCTTATTCCTGTCCTGAGTGCGGGAAATGTTTTTCACAGAAGTCCAGTCTTTTCATACATCAGAGATCTCACATGGGGGAGAAGCCGTATTCCTGTCCTGATTGCACGAAATGTTTTTCAGTGAAGTCCAATCTTTACAGACATCAGAGATCTCACATGGGGGAGAAGCCGTATTCCTGTCCTGAGTGCGGGAAATGTTTTTCAGTGAAGTCCAATCTTTCCAAACATCAAAGATCTCACACAGGGGAGAAGCCGTATTCCTGTCTTGAATGAGGGAATTGTTCCTCACTGAAGTCCTGTCTTCCTGTACATCAGGGATCCCACACAACCCTCAAGGTGTATTAGTGCCTTGAGTGCGGGAAATGTCTTCTTTATGAATGTTGCTGGACATCACAGCTCTCATGTGGGGAAGAAGCACACCCTGATATACACCTCAGATATACTCCATGGCTGATCTCCATCATGTAAGAAACAGTTGATAAGGAGATCAGAGATCACCAAAGACATGGATGAAGTGTTGTACCGTGTTGGCCATTCATAGCAGGAGAAAAATAAAAATTGAGTCTTTACCTCTCATTGGCTGAGTACATTTTGTGGAAGATTTCACAAACACTTAGAGGTCTGTTTAAAAAAAAAAAAAATAGTTGAATGGTTATGTCTGGCATTCACCCCGCCATGATGAATATTGGCCGTATTTTATTTGATACTCTGATTTGCTTGACTCCATATAATGACCATAATGCAGGATTGCACTAATTGAGGTATTTCAGGAAAAATACCGATTATGGCCACTAGATGGAGCTGATGATCATAGGAAATCACTGTGTTAGATCACAGCCAGAAATTGTAACAGCTGGATGAATGATTGTCACATTAGTCCAATACATTTGTTTGGAAAAATAGACCTCTTAGTCTCCTTCATCAGACATGTCTTCATACTAATACCTGAGATCATACTCATACACTTATCCGTGCAGTACATACTGAAGGATAGAACTTAAATAAGCCAACACTATTAGACTAACCATTGAATTAAAATGAGAAATAATATGTTTGGACTTTAGATGGCGCTAAGCATAATAGCAATTATCTCCAGCTAGTGGCAAAGGTACAAAGAATTACCGCTCTAAGGTAATGACTTCTCCCAAAACAGCTGTCTCCAAAGTCCCACGGGGTGCGGGCTCTGTTTGCAACAGGAACTGAAGTAGACAAGATGTAGCTGGATAGCCGCACTCCAAATTATTCAACTTTATTTAAAAAATGTAATTAAAATCATGGCATCTAGGCTGGTAAACAGACTAACTGCACAGCCGCTGACATGTTTCACACCGAACACGGTGCTTAGTCATAGCTAATGAGCAGAATATACATACAGAGCTATATACACACACACAAGCAATTAGACAAATGAATAAAATACGTGTATGAGAAGATAGCAATTAAGGAAACACCTGTGAACATCCAAAGTCTGAAGATTAACATTTAAATGGATGAAAGGAAAAAGCCTTTTTCACCTAAAACACCATAATCAAGCTGACACGTTGAAAGCATACATAATGGTAATAAATGAATGACATGATAAATCTTATCCTTAGGTGAAGAGATATAGGTGTAACCTAAAGAAATAAAAAATGACATAAGTAAAAACATTTTTCATTTTGTATGTAAAAAAAATGTATATATTTTCACACGCATTGGCAGACACACAAAAATAGAGAGAAAGAAACAAACTCTCAATGTGTGTGCATGCCGATGCATGGGGCTCATTGAATATCAAAACTACCAGAGAAAAAACGCACAAAAAATATTCCCTAAAAATATTCCCTAAAAAGGTTTCATAATAGAAAGATTGCAAATATCTCATTCTTGGATGTGTCTACTTAGGTCTTCTCCTATGATACAATACATAGATATCAAAAATAAAAGTAAATTATTTTTGATATCTATGTATTGTATCATAGGAGAAGACCTAAGTAGACACATCCAAGAATGAGATATTTGCAATCTTTGCGAGTTTGAGAGTTTGTTTCTTTCTCTCTATTTTTGTGTGTCTGCCAATGCGTGTGAAAATAGATACATTTTTTTTACATACAAAATGAAAAATGTTTTTACTTATGTCATTTTTTATTTCTTTAGGTTACACCTATACCTCTTCACCTAAGGATAAGATTTATCATGTCATTCATTTATTACCATTATGTATGCTTTCAACGTGTCAGCTTGATTATGGTGTTTTAGGTGAAAAAGTCTTTTTCCTTTCATCCATTTTAATGTTAATCTTCAGACCTTGGATGTTCACAGGTGTTTCCTTAATTGCTATCTTGTCATACACGTATTTTATTCATTTGTCTAATTGCTTGTGTGTGTGTATATAGCTCTGTATGTATATTCTGCTCATTAGCTATGACTAAGCACTGTGTTTGGTGTGAAACATGTCAGCGGCTGTGCAGTTAGTCTGTTTACCAGCCTAGATGCTATGATTTTAATTACATTTTTGAAATAAAGTTGAATAATTCGGAGTGCGGCTATCAAGCTACATCTTTTCTACTTTAGTGGCAAAGGTAGTATTTTCTATTTTAAATCAATGGAATTTTCGTACATGGGGGTGTCTATAGTATGCCTATAAAGGGGCGCATGTTTCCCTTGTTTAGAACAGTCCGAGAGCAAAATTACATTTCTAAAGGAAAAAAAAGTAATTTAAAAGTACTCGCGGCTATAATGAATTGTGGGTCTTGGCAATACAGATGAAAGTCGTTGAAAAAAACGGCATGGGGATTCCTCCCAGTCCATTACCAGGCCCTTTGGGTCTGGTATGAATATTAAGGAGAACCCCGAACTAAAATGTAAAAAAAAATTGCGTGGGGGTCCCCAAAATTCCATTACCAGGCCCTTCAGGTCTGGTATGGATATTAAGGAGAACTCCGCACCAAATTAAAAAAAAAATGGCGTAGGGGTTCCCTCAAAATTTATACCAGACCCTTCAGGTCTGGTATGGATTTTAAGGTGAACCCCGTGCCAAAAGGAAAAAAAAAATGGCGTGGGGCCACCCCAAAAATCCACACCAGACCCTTATCCGAGCATGCAACCGGGCAGGCTGGAAGGCCCGTAGACGTGGTGTATCTAGATAAAGGAAGGCCCATAGATGTGGTGTATCTGGATGAAGGAAGGCCCGTAGACGTGGTGTATCTGGATAAAGGAAGGCCCGTAGACGTGGTGTATCTGGATAAAGGAAGGCCCGTAGACATGGTGTATCTAGATATAGGAAGGCCCGTAGAAGTGGTGTATCGATATAAAGAAAGGCCCATAGACGTGGTGTATCTAGATAAAGGAAGGCCCGTAGACGTGGTCTATCTAGATAAAGGAAGGCACGTAGACGTGGTGTATCTAGATAAAGGAAGGTCCGTAGATGTGGTGTATCTAGATAAAGGAAGGTCCGTAGACGTGGTGTATCTAGATAAAGGAAGGCCCGTAGATGTGGTGTATCTAGATAAAGGAAGGCCCGTAGACATGGTGTATCTAGATCAAGGAAGGTCCGTAGATGTGGTGTATCTAGATCAAGTAAGGCCCGTAGACGTGGTGTATCTAGATAAAGAAAGGCCCATAGACGTGGTGTATCTAGATAAAGAAAGGCCCATAGACGTGGTGTATGTAGATAAAGTAAGGCCCGTAGATGTGGTGTATCTGGATTTTGCAAAAGCATTTGACGCAGTTCCCTATAAACGTTTACTTTGCAAAATAAGGTGCATTGGCATGGACCATAGGGTAAGGACATGGATTGAAAACTGGCTACAAGGGTGAGTTCAGAGGGTGGTGATAAATGGGGAGTACTCGGAATGGTCGGGGTGGGTAGTGGGGTCCCCCAGGGTTCTGTGCTGGGACCAATCCTATTTAATTTGTACATAAATGACCTGGAGGATGGGGATGGGGTAAACAGCTCAATCTCTGTATTTGTGGACAATACTAAGCTAAGCAGGGCAATAACTTCTCCGCAGGATGTGGAAACCTTGCAAGAAGATCTGAACAAATGAATTGGGGGAGGGGCAACCACATGGCAAATGAGGTTCAATGTAGAAAAATGTAAAATAATGCATTTGGGTGGCAAAAATCTGAATGCAATCTATAGACTGGGGGGAGAACCTCTGGGGGGATCTAGGATGGAAAAGGACCTGGGGGTCCTAATAGATGATGGGCTCAGCAATGCCAAGCTGCTGCTGACAAAACAAACAGAATATTGGCATTAAAAAGGGGATCAACTCCAGAGATAAAATGATAATTCCCCCGCTCTACAAGACTCTGGTCCGGCCAGACCTGGAGTATACTGTCCAGTTCTGGGCACCAGTCCTCAGGAAGGATGTACTGAAAATGGAGCGACTACAAAGAAGGGCAACAAAGCTGGGGCGGCACAGTGTTGTAGTGGATGGCTCTCTCACCTAGCAGTAAAAAAGGGTCGCTGGTTTGAATCCCAACCACGACACTACCTGGCTGGAGTTTGTATGTTCTCCCTGTGTCTGCGTGGGTTTCCTCCGGGTACTCCAGTTTCCTCCCACTCTCCAAAGACATGCAGGTAGGTTAATTGGCTTCTGTCCAAAATTGGCCCTAGTATATGAATGTGGACCTTGGATTGTGGGCTCCTTGAGGGTAGGGACCGATGTGATTGTGCAATGTACTGAACTTATTCTCTCTGGAGAAGAGACGCCTGAGAGGGGATGTGATTTCAATATATAAATACCGTACTGGTGACCCACAATGGGGAGAAAACTTTTCGCACAAGGGAGTTTAACAAGACTCGTGGCCACTCATTAAAATTAGAAGAAAAGAGGTTTAACCTTAAACTACGTAGAAGGTTCTTTACTGTAAGAATGGCAAGGATGTGGAATTCCCTTCCACAGGAGGTGGTCTCAGCGAGGGGCATTGATAGTTTCAAGAAACTATTAGATAAGCACCTGAATGACCACAACATACAGGGATATACAATGTAATACTGACATATAATCACACACATAGGTTGGACTTGATGGATTTGTGTATTTTTTCAACCTCACCTACTATGTAACTATGTATATGTGTTTAAAGATGGGAACACTCTGCTGTGGTCATACTCTAAACAACATCCCCCTAGCTGCAGCCTGGTAATAACATTGCTAGGAGGTCCATTCATTTATCTGCTACATACTTCCCATCTTTATATAAACGTCTCCTGACATATAGGGCAGTGGTGTCGCTAGGGGGGTGCAGGCCGCACCAGGGTGATATCTGTGGACAGTGCCGTGGCACCACTAACATCGCATCCCTACACTGATCTCACTAGCTGTGTCCCTCAATGAGCGCATCGAAGCTGCCTCCCCCTCCTCTCTGTTTACATCTACACAGGAGGAGGGAGTCCGAGGGACACACCGCTGTTTATGTGCCATGCTGTCTGAGGTCTGTACATTGTAATGTAGATGGACATGTGCAGGGGGGGCGCTATGGGAGAAGGATCTACTAGCACAGGTTCTGACTGGGGTCTGCACTGAAGGGGTCTGCTCTCAGAGGGGGTCTGCACTGGGGGGTGTCTACACTGAGAGGGGATTCTGCACTGAGAGGGGGGTCTATACTGAGGGAGGGGTCTGTACTCAGGGGGGGGGGTCTATACTGAGGAAGGGGGGTCTGTAGTTAGTGGAGGTCTATACTGAGAGAGGGGGGTATGTACTGAGGGAGGGGATCTGTACTTAGTGGGGGGATCTATGCTGAGGAAAGGGGGTAGTGGGAGTCTATACTGAGGGAGGGGGTCTGTACTTACTGGGGGGTCTATACTGGGGAGCGGGTCTGTACTTAGTGGGGGTCTATACTAAGAGATATGGGTCTGTACATAGTGGGGGTCTATGCTGAGGGAGGGGGTCTGTACTTAGTGGGGGAGTCTATACTGAGGGAGGGGGTCTGTATTTAGTGGGGGATCTATACTGAGGGAGGGGCTCTGTACTTAGTGGGGGGTCTATACTGAGGGAGGGGGTCTGTACTTAGTGGGGGGATATATACTGAGGAAAGGGGGTCTGTACTTAGTGGGGGAGTCTATACTGAGAGAGAGGGTCTGTACTTAGTGGGGGATATATACTGAGGAAAGGGGGTCTGTACTTAGTGGGGAGTCTATACTGAGAGAGGGGGGCCTGTATTTAGTGGGGTCTATACTGGGGAGGGGGTCTGTACATAGTGGGGGGTCTATACTGAGAGAGGGGGGCTGTAGTTAGTGGGGGTCTCTAGTTAGTGGAGGGGGGTCTATATTGAGGAAGGGGGGTCTGTACTTAGTGGGGGTCTATACTGAGGGAGGGGGTCTGCACTTAGTGAGGTATCTATACTGAGGGGGGGTCTGTACTTAGTGGGGGGTCTATACTGAGAGAGGTGGGTCTGTACTGAGAGGGGGTCTGTAGTTAGTGGGGGGTCTATAATGAGAGAGGGGGTCTATACTGAGAGAGGGGAGGGCTGTAGTTAGTGGAGGGGGGTCTTTACTAAGGGGGGGACTATATTTGGTGGGGGGTAACACCAATTTTTTCCGCACCGGGTGACACCACCCCTAGTGACACAACTGATTTAGGGGTCTATTCATAAAACATTTGCATAGCGATTCCTCCCTGGAAAGTGCATGTACATTCCTTCTGTGTGAATGGGATGAAGAACAAACGTTGATAGACTTTTGGCCGAGCTGTTTGAATGGTTTCCATTGATTTAAAATGTAAAATACCATATTTACTATTAGATGGTGTTCATTTCTTTGATACTTAGTGACATCTAAAGGCCAAATGCAGAGGTGGAATGTTGACGAAGATGTGACGCTCCTGAATTGGGGGAGGGGCCTGACCACGCCGCCAGCTGGGAGCATGGAAGCCAGAGCGAGAGTCAGAAGGAGGCACGCAGCGTGAGAGGCTGTGGTAGCCTTGGAAAGAGGACCCTCAGACTCAGCGGCCGCCCTGATCCCACTCCCCCTCTATGCTCCAGCCGGGATGTAAGCGTCGGATGCCGCAGTGGGCACGGACGGAGCACAGCAAACAGCAAGTGCCAGATTGAAGCTCCGGTAACCCCCACCTCCTTGTGATTGAGGTGTGGATGGCCGGGAGTGAGAGAACCAAGGCAGAAGATAATAAGGTGAGAGGGTGAAGAGTGGGAGGACGGACTTCAGGGAGCTGATCTGCTTTAAATGGAGGGGCGAGGGGGAGAGAAGGTGACGGAGGGGGAGGAGAGTTAGCGATTATTGGAGGATATCGCAGCACCAGTCCCCCGAGTACACCGAGCATGCTGTCCTTATCTAAACACCTCAGATGGACTGCTTAATGTGTAGCCCCCTATTGCCCCCCACCTCATACTGGAATTGAATTCATTCGCTCCTGCTAGAGGAAATTGTCTGGGAAGAGGCAGCGATGCATTAGAAGAGGTAAACCTGGTTGGATGGGAAGAAAGAAGAAGAAAGGGGTGAGAGATATTCATTTTTGCTCTGCTTTGTTTCATGAACTGCTATATGATGAAATGAAGATATTGCTCTGGTTCTGTCCGAGATCGGAAAGAACTCTGAAAAAAGAAAAAAAAAAAAGGTGTGCATGAACTGGCTGTGAGGTTATATACGATCGTTTTTACAGTATAGGACTGGACTTATAAAACTGACTGAAAATCATTAGGAGTTGTTTTATAAAGGAAAAGCGGTATGTGAACTGTCATATGAAATATCTAGAAGTGGGATTGCAACTACTTTTGGAAAAAGCCTCAGTGACCACTCCTGAAATGAGGGAACTGTATATGAATCCTCCCCAATAAGTGTTGTGATTAAAATGGTATTTCTATACACCTGACAAAGACCAGATAGGTATAATTACGGTAATTACCACACTTACGAAACCTGCTTAGCACTGCAGACTAAGGAGACAGTATTTTGCTGAACACAAGAAGAGATGAGTCAAGATTGGTGTTGAGGGCTTGTCTGGTTTAATTCTAGGCGGGTCTACAATTTATATGTGCTATTATTAGCCAATCATTGCATAGAACATGGGTGTGGTTAATACAGAGGTGTACATTACATATCATTAATTATGTCATCTGCTTTCATGAGTCACAGTCATGAGTCTTGTGGCCCAGACATATTAAGACACAATTTCTTTATTTAGACAGTACAGAATAAAACTGCTTATGCAAGCTATATTTTCTTATATGTATGCTTTATAGGAAAACTGCTACAGTCTGTAAATACAGAGTTTAAACTAACTAATAGGTTAACCCAAGCTAATCTTATATGAACTTATAAATATGGAGTCACTCCGGTTCAGCCATATCACAACAATCCCCTCTTTAAGTCATGAAATCAAATCATGAACATGACTTACTTCTTCTCATTGTGACATACTCACCCCAAAGATCCTAATAAAAGTTAAGATATATTCTATTAGCTGCAGCTGGGTCGGAAGGTCAAGTACCTCGGAAAATCATGCACATAATAAACTTGAAACAGGCATATAAAAGTCCCCGGATAAGAATATAGTGTGGAAAGTTGTTCATACCCCCGAAGTTTAGAAGAGGGGAAAGGTCTGGGCTGTGACTCTCTTATACACTCTCATAGTTGAAGAGTTATGGTGGGCTGATAAAATGTATATACAAACTTGCACGCGATTAACCCTAAAAGGGGACAGAAATTAATAAGTAAATGTCTAGTATATACTAATCTAGTATAGTATAAGGTGTATCCCTTTATGAATTCCTTGTTAACAGCAAACCAGTGCGGAGGTTTAAAGGACTGTGAAAATAAACATTCTGGGTGATTAGCGATTAGCTGACTACCGGGGAGCAGAGGAAACAAAGACTTTTAAAAATCATCATGGGAGGAAGAACTATAAAAAAGAATGAAATGTATAATGGAAGAAGACAGGGTTGTCCTCTGTCACCATTATTGTTTGTATGATCTCTAGAACCTCTGTTATCTACCATAAGGAATAATAATCCAGACATAATCGGGATAAAGATTGGAGAAGAGGAACATAAAATAGCAGCTGATGCTGATGAAGTGTTACATTTCTAATCCTAGGATCACAATGCCCTGCCTAATGAAGACATTAAAACATTATGGGGAATTATCAAATTTAAAAATAAATCCCTCTAAATCGGAAATCCTAAATATAAATGTAAATAACCAAGAAGAAAGGCTGTTACAGGAGGAGTTCCAATTTCGTTGGAAGACAGAAATAAAATATTTAGGAATAAAACTGACGTCATCCCCGGGGAAACTAGACCAGGCAAACTATCTCCTACTATTAAACGTAATAAAAACAGAAATAAAAAGAATGGCAAGTAGGTCTCTCTCATGGACAGGTAGAATAAACACCATAAAAATGGTAATAGTACCGAAAATCATCTACAAATTCCAAATGCTACCTATCCCACTACCCCAGACATACGTTAAATCATTAAAAAAATATGATATCCAAGTTTATCTGGCAGAACAGCAAACCAAGAATTGCATTCTGGGTATTATAGAGAGATAAAGTGCCAGGAGGGATAAAAGTACAAACATATTACAAGGCGGTGTTAATCTCCCGGGTGATGGGATGGTCTAAGGCAGTAAATGAGAAAAGATGGGTAGAAATTGAGAAGACAATGAGGGGCACACGGGGGGGTTGAGGATCATTATTTGGATCCCACCACAATATAGAGCACTGGGGGAAGATACACATATTATGACACGTAATGTACACAGAATATGGGATCTAATACACAAAGTCAATGGAAATAGAATTCACCACGAATCTCACTGAAAGAAACTAATTCTTTTTTTACCTGGTAAAGGGAAATTATTTGGAGAGAGGATTAAACACGATGATGTACAATTAAAGAATATAATGACAAAGGGGAAAATATACACATTTCAAGAATGAAAACACAAGACAGAAATGATGAGGATTAATGAATGGCGGAACCTCCAGCTGAAACCTTTTATCACCTCAACCAATAAGATCGGGGGAAGAATCAGACCGCTGGAGTGCTTGGGTTTGGCGTCAAGCATATAAAATGGGATGTGACCTATCTATAAAATCTTGCTGGCAGTGGACGGGCCGGAGGCCCCGCCATACATGATAACATGGGAGGAAGAATTAGGAGTTAGAAGTATTAAAGTTACATTAGAAAAGATGATGAGATTCGCACACACCTCTGCAGAGGATCCCAACACAGCGGAGATGAAGTACAAATGTCTATCAAGGTGGTAGAGAACCCCGGATAAAGTAAGCAGGTATCAAACAGAGAAATCGCCATTCGGTTGGAGGGGTTGTAGAATAGTGGGAACAATGGCCCATTTATGGGAGGACGGCCCACAAATGATTAGAGGGAGAGAATACAGCGAATAAAAGAAATCTCAGAGGAGCCATGGATGAGCTTATTTCATGGGACAGCGGGCTCAATAAAACAATAGAAAGAATCTTTCATACCCCATTTATTAAATGCGGCTAAAAGTCAGATTCCAAGATATTGGCAAGAAATAAAAAGTCCTACAATAAAAGATTGGATTGGAAAAGTAGAAGCCCTATATAATATGGGAGATGTGAGATATAGTGGAGAGGAAGAAATAGAGGGAGTGATAAACAGATGGGAAGACTGGAAGGTGGAAGAAAACCAGGAGATATGCGGAGGTTATAAGTGGGACACAAATGGTGTAAACTAGGAGTACCGGGCAAAACAAGGAGATTTAGATTCAGGGAAGGATGGGAATAGAGGGGAAGAAGAAAGGGAGGGGGTGGGGATGTGTTTTAGTAGTTGGGTGAAGGGATGGAAAATGTATCCTGTATTTATTTGCATGTTGCACTTTATTGGTGTGTTTGTATATGGATGCAAATGAAAAAATAAATATATAATAATAAAAAAATAAAAGGCCAAATGCCGTATTTCCCATTTTAAATCGATGGCTGGTTTATTCGTGTTTGTTTAAATAACTTTTATGATACACTAAAAATATACGCCGGACCCTCAGCGTGCCGCCTACCTAATTAGTATGTGAGAAAAGGTGAAACAAAACTAATATATGGGGATTGAAGAGTAAAAATGACAAAATGAAAAAAAGAGGGAAAAGGAGAGGATGGGAGCTCACAGTATGAAGATTAAATGGAAAACATGAAATAAAAACCTGTAATAGCTCAGCCAAGCCTGTGGTAGCACATATCTATGGAACTTCACTCACCATACAAACATGATTAGCAAAAAAGATTTATTGGTGTCAAAGATAAGAAAGACATAAAAAACATCAGGCATACATTAGCATTACAGCTATAAAAACAAAAGGACATCTCTGGACAGGAGCTGCAATTCCACCCAAGTTGCAGGAGTTGTAAAAATGCTGTAATACAGCTGGGATAATATCCCCGGGTCTAAGTGACCTCTGAAGAGTGACCCAAGTGTTGAACTGATATTGAAAAAGGGAGGATGGATAAAGTCAGACCACAAAGTGGAAGCTATGAGATGATATGATTGGTTCTCCGATCTGCATTGGAAAAAGGTGGACAAGTAGATGATTGTATTGATCCGGAAGCTCTCCAATTAGGCAAATTAGGCGATTGCCTTAGGCCTCGCGATCACAGGGGCCCTGCAATCGCCGAATTTGCCTGATATGTGTAAGCGGATGCTGCAGATCCCCATTCCGCTTGCTCTACCCACCGGCAAATGACAGGAGCGGGTCCGAGAAGGAGACCTGCTTCATCCCCCCTGCTCAAGCCACCGCTAAAAGACTGATTGTCTCTCTCTATGCTCCCTGCCCATTCCCCTCCTTCCTCCTGTCAGAGAGAGCAGCGCAGTAGAAGATCGGAGTGACCTTGTCTGTGTGGAGAGAGAGAGAAGCTGCTGCGGGCTCTTCTCCCCCCCTCTCCTCCTCTCATCACTGTACTCCTTTTTCTTCCCCCCTCCTTCTTATTGGACAGGGAAAAAAATACTAAACTGAAGCAGAGAGGAGGATTGTGGGAAATGTAGTCCCGAGGGCTGGAAATGCAATACTAAGGGGATAAACTGCAGCCCCCAGCATGCCCTGCTGAAGAGGAGGGAGAGAGAGCCAGGAGCCCAGGAGAGCTTTTGGGGAAGTGCACCCAGGACTCTATCAGAGAGAGAGAATCCCACTGCACTGCACCACCAGGGAGAAAGCCACACAGCCAGCACCATCCCTTCTGGAGAAATACAGAATACAGATCTGGGCACTATCCAGTGTAGTCGTCACAGGCAACCCAGAATGAGCTCATTTCTGATCGGAGGAACCATTGTTGCTGTATCCCCGGGTCTGGTAAGAGGGCCGGTCGGCCATGATCTACTGCCATCCATAGAAACTGCCCACCCTGTTATTTTTTGGCCCTAATACTGCCCTCAGGCCCTATTTACAGCTGCAATGTGCACTGGCAATTAGAGATGAAGATTTAGGACTTAGTGATGGTTCACAGTGCAGCAATTTTCAACATCAGATGTGATTTGTACCACACTGCAGTTAAACTCACATGCAATCTCTGTGCGATGCGATTTCAGCCATACAGATAGTATGGCTGAATTCGCATTGCATTCGGACCAAACTCGCACAGGACCATTTTTTGGTCTGCAGCAGAATAGGAATGCGTGGGTGTTCACACCCATACGATCCGATTCCTGTCCAAATTTGCAGTTTGCACTGTGATATGCAAACTGATTTGGGGGTGTCATTACCTTTTAACTGACACTCCCAGCAGTTCGCATAGGGCAGTGTGAACTGCCACAGGGAGACATGCGATGTGGGAACCCACAGTGGATTCGCTGGGTTCCCACATCGCTACAGTGTGAACCAGCACTTAGGCTTGGTTCACATTGGTGCGATGCGAGAACCCTGCAAATCCACTGCGGGTTCCCACATCGCACCTGACTCACAGGAGGTTCACACTGCCTTATATGAAAATCTGGGAGTGTCAATACAAAGTTAATGACAGCCCCAGGTCGGTTCACATATTGCTGTGTAAACTGTCAATTCACACATGAATCGGATCGCATGGGTGTGAACACCCATGCGATCCGATTCTGGTGCGGACCAAAAAAGGGTCCTGCATGACCTGGGTCCAAATGCGATGCAAATTCAGCCATACTATCTGTATGGCAGAAATCGCATAGCAGGGGGCGTGTCCGGATGTAAGTGAGAGCAGACGTGTGTCTGGGGAGCTCCGGCCATCCGACTTATAATCCTTTGCCATCCTGCTAAACTATCGGCCCAATCGAAGAGATTTCTCGGCCGGAGGGACTGCTGCCCTGCTGCATCGTATCCTGAGGGGAATTTTGTGGAGTGGGGAACCGTGGAGCCCAGGATACAGACGCTCATCCTCCTTGTGCCGGACGCCATCTTCCAGGCCTCTGCGGGGCAATCGGGGCTGATCCGGGGCCTGTGGGAGAGGTAAGAGGCTCCTCTCCATCCATCCACTGCCCCCTTGTGCCCCCGGGCTGTCCCCTGGCTCCGCGGACCGACGGAATTGAAATTTGGGCCTGAGGCCTAGCGCGGCCTAGCGAAGCCTGCCGCGGACCGGACTTTCCTGGCCGGCCGGCCGGCGGGGGAGCGCCGCGATCGGCCAGCGGAGCGGCGAAGGCGGCTGTCGGCCGGTGGGGGACTGACTCCTGCATTATTATCATCCTGAGGGTGCTGGTGGGGGGGCTGTGGAGCCATTATCCTTGCCCTGGCCTGGTCCGGCCTTACGCAGCCTGGGAGTCACCTGCAGCCTTTACCCAGTGGCTGGAGGGGATGTGATGTGGTCGGCCTGACCCCTGTGACTCGGTAACTGCTTGGTAACTGCTCCTTTCATCTATTGCTGGACACTGCTGCCCATCGCAGGGGGGGATGTTCTGGTGCACTGCTTGAGGGCCCTGGCAATCCTCCCTTTCTGACGGACACTGCATCCATCCATCCAGCTCCCTGGGCCCTGCCATATAGAGTCTCTGCCTGAGCCTTGCTGCCAAGGGATTGCAACTGTGCGGAGCGGAGGCTCACGGACGCCTGCAGTCCACATCCCTTCATGGGCCCTAAACACCGGCCTAAGAGCTCTTCTGCACTGAGCTGTCCTGCTCCTGATCCGCCCGCTCAACCAGATCCCTCTCTTATTGGGAGGGTGCAGTCGCTGCTTGCGGAATTGGCCATGGAATCCGGTTCTCCCTCCGGGGTGGCTTTGCCTACCCCTCCCTCCCAGGACAGTACTGCGGTGATCCTAGCTGCTATTGAACAAAGTAAAACCTCTATGCTGGTACGCATAGACCGCCTTGCAGAAGAATGTAATCTTATTAGGAATGACCTGGACAAGATCAGGGGCAGGCTGACTGAATCAGAAACACGAATCTCTGCAGCTGAGGACCTCACATCTACCCACACCAACAACATAGCGGACCTACAGCGCACGGTGCAGCTGCTTGTCGCTAAGGCTGATGATGCGGAGAATAGGGCAAGACGCAACAACATCCGTGTTTTGGGCCTGCCGGAGGGGGAGGAGGGTGACCGGCCAGCGGAGTTTGCTGAAGACTTTTTCAAGAGGCTGTTGAGCCTCCCGGAAGTCTCCCCGACATATGTTGTTGAGCGTGCTCATCGTGTTCCTACAGGACGTTACATTCCAGGGGCAAATCCCCGACCATTCCTGGTCCGCTTTTTGAATTTCAGGGACCGGGATAGGATCCTTTCCGCAGCTCGTAAGCTCCCTTCTCTACCGTATGGCAACTCCTCAATCCTACTGTTCCCGGACTTCTCGGCAGACTTGCAGCGCAAGAGAAGGTCCTTTAATGATGTCCGCAGGCGCCTACGGGAAAAGGATATTAAATACAGCATGTTATACCCCAGCCGCCTTCGGGTGCCTTATAACGGATCGGTGAAGTTCTTTGACACCCCAGAGGAAGCAAATGACTGGCTGATCACTCTACGTTAATCTTCTACAGCTATCCCTACGTTGATGGGGGGTACTACTTGCCTGAATTATTATCCTGTCATGGGCTCCCGGCCTTTTTGTTTTTGTTTTTTTGTTTTTGCTGGCGGGTTGTTGATACTGCTGCTGCGGAACTCACGGGATATTACTTACCCACTGGATGGGTGGGCGTTTTTTTCATCCTTCCTGCCAGCGGATGGCGTACTGACCTCCACCTCTCCTAGGGCGTCTGCGGTGCTTTGCCACTGCTCGAGCTGATCCATCCTGACTCCGCTTTGTTTTTTGTTACAGGTCTTGTCCTTTTGGCTACTTCCTTTTAGCTCGGAGCTCCCCGGGCGCGGGACACTTGAGGACTTATCAGTTCTTCCCCTCATTACAGGGTTTTTTGACCTGGACAGGTGTAAGCGGCTTAGAGTGGCCGCTGCTTCGGAACTTTTTTTGTTTTAAAGTCTGGAGGTTTAAGTTTTGGTTAGGTTTTGGGTATCAAACTGGCCATGATTTTTAGTGCCCAATTGTTTTTTGTTTTTCCCCAATTGGGGCACTCTTGGCCGGTAGGGAGTTGTGGGTTTTCCTTTTTTCTTCTCTTTTGTTATTTTAATTTCCCTTATTTTTTTCTCTTTTTTTTCAATGTGCACTCTGAATCCACTGTTTATCGCATCTGTTCTGTATGCTTTACTTCCATGTGTCATGCTCACTGGCGGGTTAAGGGGTTATGGTGTAGGTATTGCTATGTTATAACATGTTCCCAGCTGTTTCAATGGATTTGAGATTGGTGTCTTGGAATGTTCGGGGTCTTAATGATAAGGTTAAAAGGGCCCTGATGTTTAAATACCTGAATAGTCATAGACCCCATGTCCTTTTTCTCCAGGAGACTCACCTTCTGGGGAACAAAATACTAGCATTGCGCAGGCCCTGGGTGAGACAAGCGTTCCATGCTACGTATTCTAGCTATGCGAGGGGTGTGGCCATCTTGCTAAGTAAGTCTTTGGCTTATAAAGTTGTTCACCTGCACACTGATCAAGGAGGCAGATTCCTTATCCTGTTATTAGAGATTGAACAGGTGGTTTATGCCTTTGTTAATGTATACCTGCCCCCCCCTTCCATCCGCAGATCTTGTATAGGATTAGTGAACTGCTGGCTCCCCTCCAATTCTCCAGGTTGTATATAGCAGGGGATTTTAATTCCATCTTGGATCCATCTCTGGATTCGTCCAACCCAAATAGGGCATTTTCGCCAGAGCTACTGCAATGGGCTCAAACTTTTAACTATACTGAGATCTGGAGATGGAAGCATGTGGGTGCTAGGGCTTACTCTTTCCACTCTTTCACACATAAATCGGGCTCCAGGATAGACATGGCCTTCGGCAACTCTGGGGCCCTGACATCGGTGAGGGGGGCACTGTATTTGCCTGCAGGTCTCTCTGATCATGCACCTTTGGAGGTTACCTTACAGTTGTCAAACGTCAGAGGTAATGCTTGTTGGCGCCTGGCGCCCAAATGGCTGCAGGATTTACGGGTGGAGGAGGAGGTCACCCCTAAACTGAAACAATACTGGGAATTGAACGAAGGTTCTACCTCGGCACAGATGGTTTGGGACGCCTTTAAGGCCAACACCAGAGGAGAATATATTTCAGCTATCAAGGCGGTCCGCTCTGAGCTGTCGTCCCAGTTGCGGACGCTCGAGGGGGGCGAGGCTGAGGCGGCTGAGGCGTTTTCCGACTCGCCGACCTTGGAGCGCTTTACTCGATTGGCTGACTCACGGCGGGCCTTGTCCCTTCACCTTGCTGAGGCTACTCACTTAGATTTGAAGTCCCTGGCGGGGAAAATCTTTGAATCCGGGGACAAAAACAGTAAGCTTCTTGCGAATTTAGTGGCTGATTCTAAATTTCAGACAGTGGTTTCGGAGCTCCGAGGGTCGGATGGTCAGTTAGTGTCCACACCTGATCAGATACTTACTGAATTTAAAACCTTTTATGAAAAACTGTATGCTGCAGTCCCAGGGGGATCGGTGGAGGAGCAGAGGGAGTTTCTTTCCTCTCTGGATTTGCCCACTCTATCACGAGAGGATTGTGCATTTCTAGACCAGGATTTTACCTTGGAGGAAATAGAAGAGGCAATTTGCTCGTTCCCTGGCGGGAAGACACCTGGACCCGATGGCCTACCTGGCGAGTGGTACAGGTTGTACGCCCCGCTGGTCGCTCCCAAATTGTTGAAAGTGTTCTCTGACAGCAAAACTCAGATGGCACTCCCTCCGTCCATGTATCAAGCACACATAGTGCTTATCCCCAAGCCTGGCAAGGACATCTCCCTTTGTGCTTCCTATAGACCGATTTCCCTGCTAAATTTTGACCTGAAGATTTTGACAAAAATGCTGGCCACCAGGTTACGAACGGTCCTGCCCTCCCTGATTGATATAGACCAGACTGGATTTATGCCAGGGAAGTCCACAGATATAAATTTGCGAAGAGTTTTTACTCATTTGCAGTTGCCAACCACTGAGTCTTCCACGAGGGTAATAGTGTCATTGGATATCGAAAAAGCTTTCGATTCTGTGGCATGGCAGTTTATGTCCCTGGTGCTGGAGGTTATGGGTTTTGGAGAGGAATTTCGTAAATGGATTCACGTTTTATATAGGGAGCCCTTGGCACAAATTAAGATAGGTGGCGCCTTGTCAGCACCTTTCGCGGTCCGGAGGGGAACGAGGCAGGGTTGCCCATTGTCACCGGCTCTTTTTGCCCTGGCGATGGAGCCGCTTGCGTCGGCCCTCAGGAGGGCGGAGGGGGTTCGTGGGATACGGGTGGGTTCCATACACGAAAAGGTAGCTTTATATGCAGACGATCTCATACTTTTTTTAAGTGACCCTGCCCAGTCTCTCCGGGAGACACTTCTCATTCTTTCCCACTTCACTGAGTGTTCGGGGTTGAAGGTAAATTGGGACAAGTCTCAAATCATGCCCATAGACAGGGAGGCTAAAGCGGCAGCGGATCCCGACCTACCATTAGTGTGGACGGACACAATCAAATACTTGGGGATTTATATCTCCTCCTCTACCTCTGATTTTTGTGCCCTTAATTTGGATCCATTGGTGCAGAAGATGAGGACTAGACTGAAGGCATGGTCACATCTCCCTCTCACCTTGATTGGGAGGATTAATTTATTTAAGATGAAGCTGTTACCTGCCTTCCTCTATGTTCTCAGTAGGGATGAGCTTCGTGTTCGAGTCGAACGCATGTTCGACTCGAACATCGGTCGTTCGTGCGTTCGCCGAATTCCGAACGTTTGGGCCGTTCGCGGCAAAATTCGTGTGGCCCACAATGCACTGCGATGGCGCAATGCATTGCTGTCTCACGATTGGCCAAGCATGCACTGTGACCCCGCATGCTTGGCCAATCGCAGCGCCAGTAGCGGGAAGAGCAATGGTTGGCCACAGGCATCCTGCCTGTGGCCAATCATAGCTCAGACTGTGTAGTGCACGCCCCACACTATATAAAGCTGCCTTTCAGGCGGCCTCGTGTAGTGTTTGTTAGCATCTGAAGCAGTGGGTGTTCTGTGTACCTTCAACACAGTTACACACCAATCGTTTTTGGCTGATTTACTATTTTGCTCTTGTGTAGTGGTTACTGTCTGTGCCCTGACCGCAGTATACACCACTATATTCACCTCACCTATATAGCTAGTGATCTAGCTTTAATAATAGAGCTTGCAGTCAGTAGTGTTAGTGCGTGCTGTCTGCGTGCTCTGTACCCAGTACATACCACTATATACACCTACAAAGCTGTTCTCTATTTGAGCCCGATTGTCATTTGCTGGAGTTATTGGAAGTTGTGTGTGCCTCCAGCACAGCACAGTATACATCTGTATATACCCCTTTAACTCTGCTGTTTTCTTGTTATTGTCTGCGTGCCCTGACCGCAGTATACACCGTGATATTCACCTCACCTATATAGCTAGTGGTCCATCTTTAACAATAGAGCTTGCAGTCAGCAGTGTCACTCAGGAGATAGTGCGTGCTGTGTGCCTGCTCTGTACCCAGTACATACCGCTATTATCCACCTACATAGCTGTTCTCTATTTGGGCCCGATTGACATCTGCTGGAGTTATTGGAAGTTGTGTGTGCTTCCAGCACAGCACAGTATACATCTGTATATACCCCTTTAACTCTGCTGTTTTCTTGTTATTGTCTGCGTGCCCTGACCGCAGTATACACCGTGATATTCACCTCACCTATATAGCTAGTGGTCCATCTTTAACAATAGAGCTTGCAGTCAGCAGTGTCACTCAGGAGATAGTGCGTGCTGTGTGCCTGCTCTGTACCCAGTACATACCGCTATTATCCACCTACATAGCTGTTCTCTATTTGGGCCCGATTGGCATCTGCTGGAGTTATTGGAAGTTGTGTGTGCTTCCAGCACAGCACAGTATACATCTGTATATACCCCTTTAACTCTGCTGTTTTCTGGTTATTGTCTGCGTGCCCTGACCGCAGTATACACCGTGATATTCACCTCACCTATATAGCTAGTGGTCCATCTTTAACAATAGAGCTTGCAGTCAGTAGTGTCACTCAGGAGATAGTGCGTGCTGTGTGCCTGCTCTGTACCCAGTACATACCGCTATTATCCACCTACATAGCTGTTCTCTATTTGGGCCCGATTGGCATCTGCTGGAGTTATTGGAAGTTGTGTGTGCTTCCAGCACAGCACAGTATACATCTGTATATACCCCTTTAACTCTGCTGTTCTATAAAAAAGGCATCTGCAGGAGTTAGTGGGTGTTGTGTGCCTCCAGCACAATATAAACTACCCAACTACTGTTTTACCCAACTCCCTTCAGGCCATTACCATGTCTGGAAGGCCAGCAAGGAGAGGCAGACAGGCGCGAGCCGATAAAAGAGGGCAAGCAGGCTCTGTGTCTAGAGACAACAGTGCTGGTCGTGGACGCGGTGCATTGTCATCAGCACGTGGCCATGGGACATGCTTGTCCTTCTTTTCTGCAGCTGGACATGTTGAACCGCAACATGCCAACGACTTGGTAGAGTGGATGACCAAGCCCTCTTCATCCTCCTCATCCTCTCTCACCCAGTCTCAGGGTAGTAGAAAAGCAGCTGCCAACACATCGTCGTCCCTCCTCTCAATGTCATCATCAGTGACTCCTTCCCTAGACCCACCACGTCCTCCTGAGGAGTCTCCTGAACTCTTTGAGCACAGTGTTGGGTACATGCTCCAGGAGGATGCCCAGTGTTTGGTGGGCTCTGATGATGACACTCAGCTAGAGGAAGGCAGTAGCGTGAGCACAGAGAGAGGGGATGCTCAAGAAGGACAGCAATCTGGCAGTCATGTTCCACAAGCTGCAGCATACTGCCAGGTTTGCTACAGCGATGAAGAGGGAGGGGATGATGAGGGCACTGACTCCACGTGGGTGCCTGGAAGGAGGGAGGATCAGGAGGAGGCACATGTCCAACGAGGCAGGATGCCCTCCGGGGGCCAGCTTAGGGGCAGCACACCGACTGAATCACACCGCAGAGCTCCGCCTGCGCAGAGCGCTTCCTCTGCGCAGAGCGCTTCCTCTGCGCGTTATTCTAAAAGTTCTTTGGTGTGGGCCTTTTTTGAGACGAGTGCATCAGATCGCACCGCTGCTATTTGCAACATATGTCTCAAGCGTATCTCACGTGGCCAAAACATCAGCCGCTTGGGCACCACATGCTTGACCGGACATATGTTGACCTGCCATGCAGCTCGTTGGCAAGCATACCTCAAAGACCCACACCAAAGAACAAAGCGGACCTCTCCTTGCTCCTCATCAGCTGGCATCTCCAACCCCACTAGACCTTCAGTCCTCTCTGAAACCTGCTCTGAGAGGAATGAAGGTGTAGAATTAGGTGTGTCACAGCCAAGTGCTTCCGGGAACTCTGCTAGCAGTACATCCACGTCCGATTATAGCAGACAAATGTCCCTGCCCCAGCTGCTGGACCGGCGGAAGAAATTTACTCCCAGCCATCCACATGCCCAGCGGTTGAATGCTAGCTTGGCTAAATTGCTAGCACTTCAACTGCTGCCTTTTCAGTTGGTAGACTCGGCCCCCTTCCGTGAGTTTGTACAATGTGCGGTTCCTCAGTGGCAGGTCCCCAAACGCCACTTTTTCTCACGGAAGGCAATTCCGGCTCTCTACCGGCATGTGGAAGGCAATGTCCTTGCCTCGCTGGACAGGGCGGTCAGCGGTAAGGTGCATATTACCGCTGACTCATGGTCCAGCAGGCATGGACAGGGACGTTACCTGTCTTTCACGGCCCATTGGGTCACTCTTCTGGCTGCTGGGAAGGATGCAGGACAAGGTGCAGTAGTATTGGAGGTTGTTCCGCCACCACGCCTCCAAAATGCTACTATTGGTTGTGACACACCTCTCTCCTCCACCCCCTCCTCTTCTTCTTCCTCCATGGCCTCTTCCAGTGCTCTGTCCTCAGAACCAGCGGTGCTCCGTAGGCGTTGCAGGGGCTACGCAAGTACGCAGGCAAAGCGATGCCATGCCGTGCTTGCGCTGGTTTGTTTGGGGGACAGGAGCCACACTGGGGCGGATGTTTTGTCAGCTCTGCAGGGGCAGGCCGAGAGGTGGTTGACGCCACGCCAGCTTAAGCCAGGAATGGTGGTTTGCGACAATGGCACCAACCTCCTCTCCGCCCTCCGACAGGGACAACTGACCCATGTGCCCTGTGTAGCTCACGTCCTTAACCTGGTGGTGCAGCGGTTCTTGGGCAGGTACCCCGGCTTACAGGATGTCCTGAAACAGGCCAGGAGAGTCTGTGTGCATTTCCGCCGATCATTTAATGCCTGTGCTCGGCTGGCTGAGCTCCAAAAGGAGTTGAACCTGCCCAAGAACCGCCTTATATGTGACATGCCCACCAGATGGAACTCAACATTGGCCATGCTGCAGCGGCTGCACACGCAGCAGAGGGCCATCAATGAGTACCTGTGCGACTATGGCACCAGGACAGGGTCAGGGGAGCTTGGTTTTTTCTCACCACGCCAGTGGGGCATGATCAGGGATGCATGCACTGTCCTGTCACCGTTTGAGGAGGCCACAAGGATGGTGAGCAGTGACAGTGCATGCATCAGTGACACTATACCTCTTGTCCACCTCTTGGAGCATACGCTGCGTGGAATAATGGACAGGGCACTTGAGGCAGAACAGAGGCAGGAAGAGGGGGACTTCCTTGCCTCTCAAGGCCCCCTTTATCCAGACAGTGTTCCTGCTGTGCCACCCATCACACAGGAAGATGGTGAGGAGGAGGATGATTGTGTCAGCATGGAGGTGGAGGCTGGCACTCAGCATCAGCAGCAGCAGTCTTATAGGGATGATTTACAGTCCCAAGAAACACGTGGACTTGTACGTGGCTGGGAGGAGGTAGCTGCGGATCATGTTGTCCTTAGTGACCCAGAGGACTCCGGACCGAATGCCTCAGCTAACCTACGCTGCATGGCCTCCCTGATCCTGCAAAGCCTGCGGAAGGATCCTCGTATTCTTCGGATCAAGGAGAGGGACCATTGCTGGCTGGCCACTCTCCTTGATCCACGGTACAAGGGTAAGGTTGCCGACCTTATCTTGCCATCGCAGAGGGAGCAGAGGATGAGACATCTCCGGGAGGCCTTGCAGAAAGCTCTGTGCAACGCGTTCCCAGAGACTGGGAGGTCACAAACTCCTGGTCCTGGACAACGTGTTGCTGAGGCATCAGTCAGAAGGAGCGGTGGAGAAGGTGGCCGTCTGACTGATGCTTTCAGACAATTTTTTAGTCCGCAGCCCCAAGGTATGATTGGTTCCAGCACCCATCGCCAGCGTCTAATTTACATGGTGCAGGAATACCTAGGGGCAAGGTCAGACTTGGACACCTTTCCCACTGAAAATCCTCTGGCTTACTGGGTCTTGAGGATGGATCACTGGCCAGAGCTTGCACAGTATGCAATTGAGCTACTGGCCTGTCCTGCATCCAGCGTTCTTTCGGAACGCACCTTCAGTGCTGCTGGTGGCTTCGTTACCGATCACAGGGTGCGCCTGTCCACCGAATCAGTTGATCGACTGACCTTCATCAAGATGAATCAGTCTTGGATCACCCACAGCTACCAAGCACCTGAAGCTGATGTAACCGAATAATTTTTTTTGAAATACCACATCCCTTCAAGACTGCCTATGCTGATGCTGAGTGACTGTCCTGTTATGTTGATTGTCTATCCTCTTCCTCCTCCGCTGATATGTTGGAAGAACATTTTTGGTTCTGGGTGATGCCAGCAGCCCAATTTTTCTGCCCCTGTTTAACAGGGGCGTTTAAGTACAATTTTTGATGCAATGCTTTGCAGCAGGGCTAATTCCTGCAATAAAACTAGAGTATATGGCAGAGGTTGCAGTGTGATGGCACCAGTGCCTAAGGCCCAATTTTTCTGCCCCTGTTTAACAGGGGCGTTTAAGTACAATTTTTGATGCAATGCTTTGCAGCAGGGCTAATTCCTGCAATAAAACTAGAGTGTATGGCAGAGGTTGCAGTGTGATGGCACCAGTGCCTAAGGCCCAATTTTTCTGCCCCTGTTTAACAGGGGCGTTTAAGTACAATTTTTGATGCAATGCTTTGCAGCAGGGCTAATTCCTGCAATAAAACTAGAGTATATGGCAGAGGTTGCAGTGTGATGGCACCAGTGCCTAAGGCCCAATTTTTCTGCCCCTGTTTAACAGGGGCGTTTAAGTACAATTTTTGATGCAATGCTTTGCAGCAGGGCTAATTCCTGCAATAAAACTAGAGTGTATGGCAGAGGTTGCAGTGTGATGGCACCAGTGCCTAAGGCCCAATTTTTCTGCCCCTGTTTAACAGGGGCGTTTAAGTACAATTTTTGATGCAATGCTTTGCAGCAGGGCTAATTCCTGCAATAAAACTAGAGTGTATGGCAGAGGTTGCAGTGTGATGGCACCAGTGCCTAAGGCCCAATTTTTCTGCCCCTGTTTAACAGGGGCGTTTAAGTACAATTTTTGATGCAATGCTTTGCAGCAGGGCTAATTCCTGCAATAAAACTAGAGTATATGGCAGAGGTTGCAGTGTGATGGCACCAGTGCCTAAGGCCCAATTTTTCTGCCCCTGTTTAACAGGGGCGTTTAAGTACAATTTTTGATGCAATGCTTTGCAGCAGGGCTAATTCCTGCAATAAAACTAGAGTGTATGGCAGAGGTTGCAGTGTGATGGCACCAGTGCCTAAGGCCCAATTTTTCTGCCCCTGTTTAACAGGGGCGTTTAAGTACAATTTTTGATGCAATGCTTTGCAGCAGGGCTAATTCCTGCAATAAAACTAGAGTGTATGGCAGAGGTTGCAGTGTGATGGCACCAGTGCCTAAGGCCCAATTTTTCTGCCCCTGTTTAACAGGGACATGTAATTACAATTCTTGATATAATATTTCACAGGAGGGCCCCTTCCTGTGCCCACCCAGAGTAACTGTGAGGACTTATAGTGTTGTGGCACCAGCACCACAACCACCAAAGGTCAATTTTTCTACCACTGTTCAACAATGGCATGTAATTACAATTCTTGATATAATCGTTCACAGCAGGGCGCTCCAGCGCCCACCAAGAGTCACTTTGAGGGCTTACAATGTTGTTGCAAAACCAACACCTTGTTCCGCCATTTCTGCAGAGCATATAGGGCAGGCCCCTACTTTCAAACATCCAATTTACAAACATCTCCTACTTGCAAACGGAAGGAGACAACAGCAAGTGAGATGAAAAAAGATGGACGACAAAACAAATTATACAGGGGTGATAACCCTTCCCTATGTTTTCCAAAAAGCTTAAAAATATTTTTTTTTGACTGGAGCTACACTTTAAAAATGTACCAGTTGAAAATTAAAAACAGATTCAACTTAACACAACAAACCTACACAGTCCCTGTCTTGTTTGCACCGCCTGTATACTGCTGTTCTGAGTATATAGGGCCTGGGGGCCACACGCATTTCCTTTTTTTAATATGGGTACAGGGTTCCCCTTAATATGCGTACAAGACCCAAATAGGCTGGTAATGGGCAGGGAGGGCTACCCATGCCATTTTTCTGAATGATTTTCAACCATATTGCAGGAACCAGATATAACATTAAAACCGCAAGCAGTTTTAAATGGTGTTATTTCCGCTTAATGTCATTTTGTGCAGGGACTGTTCTAAACACGGGAAACACGTGGCACTTCACAGGCATACTACAGACACCCACCAGGCACCATATTTAAAGGAATATTTCACTTTTTTTTTTCACTTTAATCGTCATTAAAATCAGTGCTCCCACCAAAACGGTAGTTTTTAAAACTTTTTTTTGCAGTGACCCATGTCCCCTGAGGCAGGAGGCAGGTCGCCAAACCCTTTTTAGGACACTATCTTGCATATTAGCCGTTAAAATTAGCACTTTCCAATTCGAACGTTCGCGTCCCATAGACTTCAATGGGGTTCTAACGTTCGTACCGAACGCGGGGGTCGTTCGCAAGTTCTGGTGCGAACCGAACCGGGGGGTGTTCGGCTCATCCCTACTTGCGATGGCAGCAGTCTCTAAGGCCATAGAATTTTGGGTTGACAATATTGAGGAATTCTTGAGAGGTATTTCTGTTGAAACAGCTAAAGATTCTCCTATCCAAGAAATTAGAATGGCTTCTGCCTTTCTGGGGGAGGCATCTATTGATGTCATTCGCTTGATGTCCCAGGATATGTTGACGGCTTTGTCAGCACGCTGTGCGTTATGGCTCTGTCCATGGCTGGCGGTTCCAGCATCTAAACAAGCTTGGTACCGTATCCCCTTTGAGGGGACATCCTTATTTGGCAATAAGCTTCATTCTGCCATATCCCAGGCCACAGCTGGGAAATCTGGGTTTCTCCCTCAAGACAGATGTCTTCAGAATCAAAAATGTCCATTCCCAAGAAGAACTCTGATCGCACTAGGGATGCGAGAAGCTACAGTCCTGGCTGGGAGTTCTCAAGATCATGGAAGTCTAGACAATCTTCCTTCAAAAAAGCCTCAAAAGGCGGTTCTTCTGGGAACCAGGATTCTGCGAAGTCCTTTTGAAATTGGGCCGCTCAAACATGTCAGGTGGGGGCTCATCTTCTCCACTTCGGGCATGTTTGGGCGGCCCTCAATTCGGGATTATTGGACCGTCAAGACGGTATCGTCCGTCACAAATGGATCTTCATCAACACCCCAAAGTTAAGATTTGTTCCCACAACTCTTCCAGGCTCAGAGGAGAAAAAACAAGTCCTATTGACCTACATGAGCGGTTTATTGGAGAAAGGCGCAGTCGTAACCCGTTCCAGAAGACGAATGTGGCGAAGGCATGTACTCCCCTCTGTTTATGATACAGAAGAAAAACGGCACGTGGAGGCTGGTGATAGATTTGACCCATCTCAATGCCTTTATTCGCAAGGAAAAATTCCCTGCTTACCATTCAGCAGTCAGTGCATCTGACAGACTGGTTAATAGCAATCGATCTGAAAGATGAATACTTCCAGGTGCCCGTGGCAAAGGACTTTCAGCAGTTCCTCCGCTTTGTGGTAGGCAACCAACACCTGCAGTTTACATGTCTCCCCTTTGGGTTAACCACGTCACCCCGGGTCTTCTCCAAGGTTCTATTAGCAGTAGTGGCTCTTCATAGAGTCAAAGGTGTTCATCTCTATCACTATCTGGATGACTTGCTTCTGCTATCCCAGAACAGAGATCCGCTATTGGAGCACAAAAAGGTAGTCATCTCCACCCTGCAAGAGTTTGGGTGGCACCTGAATCTGGAGAAGAGCCATCTAGATCCAACACAATCCCTTGTGTTTTTAGGGGCTCAGTTCAACACGGTGGAAGGCACTATCTCCCTCCCAGAAGAGAAGATCGGAGTGATCCGAGACAGGATTCACTTAGCCCTTACGTCATCTCACCTTTCTGCTCTCCAATGCCTGAAATTAATTGGCACAATGACAGCTACCATTCCCATGGTGAAGTGGGGTTTCTGCAACAGTGGAATTCAACCAGCCAGACCCAGCGCATATTCCTCACCCCAACCATCAGGACATCTCTCCTCTGGTGGCTTCAAGGGAAGAATTTGTGCAATCACCACTCAATCATTCCCATTTCATGGGTCACGGTGACTTCAGATGCCAGCAACCAAGGTTGGGGCGCTCATTGCCTTTCGGATGTGGCTCAGGGCAGGTGGACATTCCCGTCTCAAAGGGTTGTCTAAAGCATTCTGGAGTTAAGGGCAGCCTTTCAGGTAGACATGTGCAAAAGGAAAAGTTTGTTTCGTTTTAATTTGTTAATTAATTAATTTCGTTTAGTTATATTCATTAAATTCTTTAAATTCGTTTTCGTATTTCGTTAAATTTTCTGCCGAATTCGAAAAATTGGTCACATTCGAAAATATTTCTACCGAATTTGAAATTATTTCAACATGATTCGAAATTATTTCAACCGCATTCGAAAATATTTTGCGACCGGACTTTAGGGCCATGTATCTCGGGGTCACTTAGTGCTGATATGTTGTAGTGCTAGTTCTATTGTGTTTGCATACCAAATTTGGTGTTTCTAGCTATAAGTGAACCCAAGATATGTGGCCCCAAATTTGGGTCGCAAAATGTAATTCTCTGCTGCACAAAAGTGCTTGACATTTTGTGACCTGAATTTGGGGCCACGTATCTCGGGGTCACTTGGTACTAGAAACCCCAAATTGGTATATTTTGTAGTGCTAGTTCTATTGTGTTTGCATACCAAATTTAGTGTTCTCTGCAAGTCCACTGCTTCCACTTTGCATCTACTTAAACAAACTTATTTTGCTAAAAAAATCCACAAATCAATAAAAATCACCAGTAAGGGGGTGCCCTCACCATCACGTGTGTAAGAGGGGGAAGAAGGCGTGGCTACATTACAGCTGCCACAGTTTGGGGCACCAAGAACTTTACACCTTATCAACTTTTCACTGATTGGTGGATTTATTTTGAGCTAAATAATAATATAATAATAATAATAATAATAATAATAAGTTGAAGTAGATGCAAAGTGGAGGCAGTGGACGTGCAGAGAACACTATATTGAGCACAAAATATTGTATGATTACATGAACTTGCACAGATTTTTAGTCTATTCAATATAGCACCAAATATTACAAGATTAAAGAAGTAGGTGCAAAGTGGAAGCAGTGGATCTGCAGGGAACAGCATCTTGAGCACAAAGCACTTTATGTTGCATATGGAACAGTTTACATCATTTATTGATAAACACCATAAGATCAGTGAAGTAGGTGTAAAGTGGAAGCAGTAGATCTGCAGAGAATATTATTTGAGCCCCTAGCACTTTATATATGAATGTCTCCACATATTTTAGTGTATTTGTGATGATTTATGTGCACACACAATAGGACAGCGCTGTGACACATAATGCTCTTCTAGTTGATAAAGGGAACACTTACCTTTGTTACAGCAGCAGTCCGGTATAAGTTATTTCTGTAGGTATTTGAGTTGTTACACATAGCGCAGGTTTTATTCTATTTATATTGGTGACATAATTGCCCAAATCTGGAGATCAGGAGCCATTTCCACCCTTTACTCTCAGCTGGGGCTCTTTGTATCCATATAACAGATGTTCTACATGACTAAATCTGACATCAATTTTACTGCAAAATCAAAGGGGCCAAAATGTCCCCCCCTCCCCCGAGCAGTAATATATTTCTATCCCCCTTGGTGGGAGTGGAGATGACCCATCTATAAGGATCTACAGTACATACACACACAGCACAAGGCCTTGTTCACACTACCAGACGTTTCTGCAGTTCCTCTGAGCTCCACAAGGTGGTGATCTCACCTCTACCCGGACAGGAAGTCTCTATGGAAGACAGGAAGTGATGTCAGGCACGGCAGGAAGTTCCGGGTGAGAGGTGAGTCAGGAGGAAGTAGAGAGAAGACATTGCTGGAAGTTTCAGCAGAGGAGGTAATAAGATCTTATTTTCTATTTACACCCAGTAACCCCCCGTCATGTCCGTCCTCTTCCTCCATAGTCACTGTGAGGTCTTTTATTTCCAGCAGATGATGATACACCCATATATAGTGTGGAAACCTAGATTAACCCCTTCAGGGGGATCAGTTGATGATGAATATATCTTCCCTCCAAATCTGGCCATACATGGTTCAGTTTTATCGTTCATCCAGCGGGATCAGAGGAAAAAACTGAAGTGATTCCCCCATCCACACATTGGAGGGGGATAGGGGAATCCTCCCCGCTGCACTATTGTATTCTGACAATGGGGGGCGCTCCTCCGCTCTCAGAATACACAGATGAGTGATGAAGCTATTGGCTGCAGCCGCTGATGGAGTGACTTTTATCCGGCAGTGACCACACATGGATGGAAATGTGACCGATCCCTGCTGAACCAGCTGAATTTCCATGTCTCTATGGTCACCATAAGTGACTTCCTCCCCTCCCCCTCATCTCCTTCATTATGTAAGTCATGCTGAGATCATCTCCCATTGGTTGAGCAATATTCCCATTTGTCTCTGAGCTCCTTCTTGCTATTCCTCGTCCTGCCTGTTGTTTCCTTGGATTGATTTTCTGTGTAGTGACCCCGGCTTCATCTCTTGGATGCGCTCGTCTGTTGCTTGTCCTGACCTTTATCCTGATTCCTGGATCTCCTCCTCATCTCACACCCAATATAGAGAATGGAACTTGTGATCAAGGAGGCCACATTTTACGAGACTCCCGGACCCCAAGAATCACAGTGAACACTAAACTGTCCAGATTAAATATTTCCCCACTGGGGGCCATAGTGCTTAACCACTTCAGCCCCTGAAGGATTTGCCCCCTTAATGACCAGGCCATTTTTTGCGATTTGGGATTGCGTCACTTTAACTGACAATTGCGCGGTCGTGCGACGTTGTACCCAAACAAAATTGACAACCTCTTTTCCCCACAAATAGACCTTTCTTTTGGTGGTATTTGATCACCTCTGCACCTTTTTTTTCATGAAGAGTGACAATTTTGGGGGGGGGGAAACAAAACAATTTTTATTTTACTTTTTGCTATAATACATATCCCAAAAAAATATAAAAAACAAATGTATTCCTCAGTTTTGGCCGATATATATTCTAAATATTTTTGGTAAAAAAAATTTGCAACAGGCTTATATTGATTGGTTTGCGCAAAAGTTATCGCATCTACAAAATAGGGGATAGATTTCGGGGACCTTTTACTACTAATGGCGACGATCTGCGATTTTTAAGGAGACTGCGACATTGCGGCGGACAAATCTGACCACAAATTACACTTTTTGGGGAGCAGTGACATTATCACATTGATCAAAGCTATAAAAATGTACTGATCAGTGTAAAAAATTACACTGGCGGGGAAGGGGTTAACACCAGGAGGTGATCAAGGGGTTAATATAAAGCGCCTTGAGGCGATTCAGTTTGCTTTGTGCGCTATACAAATCATTCATTCATATAAAGTGTATAATAACAATCTAAAGTGCAACAATTCTAACAAATAATAATGATAATAAAATAACCACCACACACATTTTACACAGTACTTTTCTTATACGGGCGGTACAGTGGTGTAGTGGGTAGCGCTCTCGCCTAGCAGTAAAAGTTGCTGTAGTGTCGCTGGAATCCCAACCTCGACACTACCTGACGGCAGTTTGCATGTTCTCCCTGTGCCAGCGTGGGTTTCCTCCCACACTCCAAAGACATGTTGGTAGACAGATGCATCGTCAATACATTTGTTTCGTATTAAAATGAATTTGTAATTTGTGTCTGAAATTCAATTCGGATTCGTACGAAATACAAATTTTCATTTAACGAATGTTCGTCATGATGAATTTCTCATTATGAGGGGCTCCCACCATCCCTGTGCTGTGCTGGCTTCCTGGGTTTTTTAACTTCATCAAAACTAATAATCGTAATTAACGAACATTCTTATTTTGTCCAATTCTGAATCTCGACAGTATCGACGGTACCAGTCTCTCCCACTCCCATATTAAAAAAGGTCATTTTCCCAACCCCCCACTCAGCAGAAGAAGAAAACCTATGATTGGTCAACAAAACACCAGTCACGTTTTTGGATCCGAAATTCGTAAACAAAATTTCGTATTACGTACAAAATTCGGAAGCATAGCAATTCGTATTTCGGATCCTCCTGAATGTACACATTTAATTTTTTTTTCGATTCGTAGAAAACTAATCGCACATGTCTACATGTTGTTAGGTAATGAGATGCTGTCTATAAAATTAATCAAACCTCAAATTTGGTTGGGATTTTTAAGGCAATGTAAAAAATTTACTAGTTGTATATAAAAAATATATTTTATTATAAATACAAAAAGAAGAAAACATTACTGTTGTATATACAAAGAAAGTCCATAATATGACAATGTTGCGTTGGCATACAGTAAAGCATAAAACAATACCACATGCAAAAGTTTATGCGACAAAGCGAGCAGCTATTTCTCCTACGCGTTTCGAAAAAGTATATGTAAATAGTTTCTTCTTCAGAGAAGCCACTTTCTGTGAACACATAACACACAATAAATATATCGAAAATACATTTACAAAATAACATAATAACATTCAACCTCAACACTTGACTACTCACATGTTTGTTTTTAACATCAAAAGGACATTTCTCTTTCTTGGCACCGCCCAAAACAAAAAAGACGGGCCAAAGAGGAAAAATAATAATGATGATGATCTGCTGAATTGTCAGCGCACTACAAAGCCCAGGAGTCTGGAAGACTCAACAATAGATGGGAACAAAATAGCTTCTTTAGTACATGTCCAATGGCTCATCAAGTGAGAAAACCCACGTTATATGAGCCCTCGATAATCAGGAGGACCTAAGGCAGAGAAAAAAACAAGGAATATTTTAATTTTTACTCCCATCTTATCACTTTTCTTTAAAGAGAGAGATCACTCAATTATTGCTTACCGCAGTATTAGAGTCCAACATTCATAAACCAAGTTCCTTAGTTTTCCTGCCAATACGATCAAATCCTGAAAATCCTAAGGACATGTGAAAGATTCCCACCTGTTAGGGCTTCTGGCGTTTGCCTTAAATAGCCCAGGTCTGATTGATTGGCGCCAAAGAGTCCTCCAATCAAAACGATAACTCCTCCTAACTACTAATAAACTCCCTTAATAGGAGGTCTTACTTGAAAACTATTCCAATCACAAGGCACCCTCATTGCCCAAACAACAGCGTCATCACTGTTGTTGTGTACACATCCGGTGCGCCAACCACAACCAGAACCCGAGATAGCGCCAACCAGAACCGGAACTAGCGCCATCCTCAGCCGGAACCGGAAGTGGTGCTCATCCAAGACCTCCGAACGTGACGACATCTCCGCAACTGGAAATGACGATGTCACACATCAGACGGCTTAGACGGATGCCACAAGAAAACCAAATGAGGAGATGGCGGCGTCGTCACCAAGGAGACGGCGCCGCTTATCTCCTCTACATAGATAGAACAATACCTGAAAGGGCAAAGAAGAGAGAATAGACCATCCATCGCTTGGTACATTAGATCTTTTTTATCCTCATTTTGTTCCATTGAAAATGATTACCACATTTAAAGGGACCCTTCCTCAATCAAGTTGTTTTAATGGGCATATGGATATTTAATCCAAGAAGGGTGGCAAATTTAATCACAAACAAATCCCTAATGTATTTATCAGGTGTGATATGACATCCAAGGCAAGAACTAAAACCACCGGCACAGGAAAAAATTGGATAAGTCTGAGACAACCACATAAGGGGCCGACTAAGAATGAATCCAAAGCCCATACAACAACTCCCAATCAGGAATGGATGGGGAAAAGAAAAAAACCCCCATAACCTCTCCTCTATGGAGTCATGTAAATGGGCACACCTGTGCCGGGAGTGTGGTGACAGCAGATCCTATCTATAAGAATTATGCCCTGTTACACCCATGTGTTAGCAGTGTCAAATGTTGTTCACAAAGAATGGGTACAAATATATTTCATATGGAAAACCCATTGTAATAAAATGCAAATAAATAAAATAGAATAACCTTCAAAAAAAATAAAGGGGGGGGGAAACATGAAAAGGAAACTCAATTACCTCTACATCTCTACACCAATTCATTAGTCAGTTTTTCCCAAAACATAGCCATCCAGAAATGGCCTAAAACTTTCTGTTTCATTAAGGCCTGGGGGGGGGGGTTGTAGCTTCTAAAGACCTACTCCAGCGCATTCCGCGCTGCAAGAGTATTTTGTTCCAATCCCCTCCTCTAAGTGGTATATGTACTCGATCCACAACAGTGAAATTCACAGCAGGCATCCTGTAGGCGTGGGCTTTTGCTACATGTCTACCCAGTGGAAGATATAAATTGCAGATCCTCATACTAGACAGATGTTTACTTATACGTTGGCCAAATTCTTGTTTGGTCTTCCAATATAGAAAGCACCACACTCACATTGAAAAAGATAGACTACACCTCTCGTTTTGCAATTAGCAAAATGTTTTAACCGAAAATTCTCACCATTCGGTAACTTAAAAGTTGTACGTTGCCTTATGAATTGACAGAAAGAACAGGACTCACATGGGTAGGTCCCCCAGGTTTTGCATGGATCTAAACGTTGACTTCCTTTGTACTCACTTTGTGTCAATGAGTCTCCAATGGAGCCAGCCTTCCGAAAAGTAATTTGAGGTTTTGGGGTGATAACGGTAGACAAAATTGGATCCTCCGTTAACACCGACCAATATTTAGTGAGAATTTATTTTTATTTTTTCATGTTCATTTGAGAACCGTAATATTAATCTAGTTTTATTGTCAGCCTTATTAGATTTCTTTTTTCCAAACAACAACACTTGTCTATCTTGGCTCTTAACACGGTTAAAAGCCTTTTTCAGACCAGTTTTAGTATAGCCTCTTGATAGTAATCTCCTACTCAGTTCATCTGCCTCCTCCTGGAAAGCTTCTTCAGTTGTATAATTTTGTTTTATTCGTAACAGTTGACTGTATGAATTCATTATTTTCTAATCTAACCAAAGTACTTGGAAAAAAAGTCAGCCCTACACTGGCATATACAGTCCTTAGAACGATACATCCAAGAAAACATTAATCCGATTGGTTTGAGAATTAAGATATTCCCCATTCTCAGCCATATTTCTAATGAGCTGAAGAAGAATTGGGAATCTCACTTGAATGATTACTCAAAAAATCTGATGATTTTATTACAAAAAGAGTATAAACAGCAATTTCCGGTTGCGGAGATGTCGTCACGTCCGGAGGTCTTGGATGAGCACCACTTCTGGTTCCGGTTGAGGATGGCGCTACTTCCGGTTCCGGTTGTGGTTGGCGCTATCTCGGGTTCTGGTGGTGGTTGGCACACCGGATGTTTTGAGGTTTGACTAATTTTATCTACTATTCAGGGATGATGGCAATTACATGCCATAGCATATGAGTCTAACAATATTCTTTATTAGATGCTGTCTAAATTGGTCCTAGTGTATGAATGTGAGTTGGGGACCTTAGACTGTAAGCTTCTTGAGGGTAGGGACCGATGTGAATGTACAATGTATATGTAAAGCGCTGTGTAAATTGATGGCGCTATATAAGTACCTTAAGTAATAATAATAAATAATAGTGCAGCGCAGTATAACCTATATATCATTGTTTGAAACACCAATAAATAAAATGGAAAATACTAATTGCAATATTCCCTACAGTGTATTCTTATATACGTAATTAAAAGCACAGTGCAAGCAGTCCATATATATAAGATTTCATGTGTTATATAACATCAGTGTTGATAGAGAACTCGTTTATATCAAACAGTGTGTGAGACCATCCCCCACCGTGCTCATCCGTCCTCACTGGGACCAGTATCATGTGCACACCACCACCAGACACATTTAGTGTGTGAGACCATCTCCCGCTGCAGTGCCGCCTTTTTGCATGGGCACGCTATTCAGTTGCCCGGGGGCCCCACCTGTCCAATGACTCCAGCCAGGGCCGGGCTGGCCTACCGGGATAACGAGAAATTTCCCAGTAGGCCATCTGCCTTGGGGCCGCTTTGAGTTGCTGCTACAGCGCTCCGCTCTTTCCATCTCTCCTCCTCCTGTGTTTTACAGAGCTGGCTGGGTCTGTGTTCGGCGGCCGCTCTGTAACAAGGTCCCACCTCCCTAGACCAACTCGTGTAATAGTAGATTGAATCAGTGTTCCGCCTATCACACGAACTGGTCTAGGGGGGCTGGACCTTGTTACAGCACGGCCGCCAAACACAGACCCAGCCAGCTCCGTGATACACAGGAGGAGATGCCCGCTGTGTGTGTGTGTGTTACCAGGCAATGGTGAGTATGTATTAATTGGCACAGTGATGCTGCATTCATGGGCACAGTGAGGCTGCAATGGTGGGCACAGTGAGGGTGCAATGGTGGGTACAGTGAGGCTGCATTCATGGGTACAGTGAGGCTGTAATGATGGGCACAGTGATGCTGCCATGGTGGGTACAGTGAGGCTGCATTCATGGGTACAGTGAGGCTGCAATGATGGGCACAGTGATGCTGCAATGGTGGGCATAGTGAGGCTGCATTCACGGGTAGAGTGAGGCTGCAATGGTGGGCACAGTGAGGCTGCATTCAACTCAAATAATGGTCACTCTTTTGCTCCTTCTCGATCTCTCTCATCCACGCCCAAAACAGCCGATCCTCCTACGCTCTCCCTGCTGGGTGCTTGTGCTGATAACTTTACATAGATTTCTTTCAGGAAACTCTCTCCTCTCTCCGCCTACAGCTCAGCTCCGCTTCTCTCAAATCCGTTATTGACATGTAATCACAAACATAGATTCCATAGTGCTCTCTGCTTGTTACTTTATGAATACAGCCCCAAAACAGGCACACTTACAAGATCAAACATTTAAAACGGCATATGTCTTAACTATGTTCCCTCAGTGTGTTCTAACTGTAGGGGGGATGGGCTACCAGTGACGTGACAGAAATCACTTTTCCTGATCACTGGATGCAATATATCGCTGACATGTCACTAGGCAGAACGGGGAATGCCTTCTTTACATTCTGCCTGTGTACAAGGCAATCGCGGGTCACCGGCAGAGATTAATCCACCTGACCTGCGGACACGCTCCCACAATGTGCAGGAACGGTGATTTGCTCAGGAGAGCCACTCTGCCACCGTGTAATTGTGGAGGTCGGTCGGCAACTAGTTAAATACATACTGACCTTCATATTACCTCCTGATATCCTCATCCCATTATTGTACAACCAATCCAGATAATTCTCTGTTATAAATGTTCTCTGTCTACAGGGAAACCTTCATAGATGACAGCACCAATGAGGATGGAGGAGGACCGGAGTCACATGACTGAGAAGATACTAAACCTCACCCTGGAGATCATCTACCTGCTGACCGGAGAGGTGAGGAGGATTCTGGGAGGTCACATGACATCACTCTTATCTCTATTAATAAAACACAGACCTGACCGGTGAGGTGAGGAGGATTCTAGGAGGTCACATGACATCACTCTTATCTCTATTAATAAAACACAGACCTGACCGGAGAGGTGAGGAGGATTCTGGGAGGTCACATGACATCACTCTTATCTCTATTAATAAAACACAGACCTGACCGGAGAGGTGAGGAGGATTCTGGGAGGTCACATGACATCACTCTTATCTCTATTAATAAAACACAGACCTGACCGGAGAGGTGAGGAGGATTCTGGGAGGTCACATTACATCTCTCTTATCTCTATTAATAAAACACAGACCTGACCGGAGAGGTGAGGAGGATTCTGGGAGTCTAACATGATATTCCTATTGGTTCCTCAATACAGAGATTTCCTCTTCTGAAGTCCGGTGATCATATGACCATCACAGTGCCTCCGTGTGACCCCCTAAAACCTGACAGACACAACATGGAGAAGATTCTAGAAGTCACCAAGAAGATGATGGAGCTGCTGACAGGAGAGGTGAGGAGGATTCTGGGAATTCTGGGACATTATCCAGTAACAGACAAGGGATGTGTCTGGATGGTGACTGTATCATTGTGTGTGTCAGGTTCCTATAAGGTGTCAGGATGTCACTGTCTATTTCTCCATGGAGGAGTGGGAGTATTTAGAAGGACACAAGGATCTCTACAAGGACGTCATGATGGACAATCAGCCGCCCCTCACATCACCGGGTAAGAGGAGACTTTATTGTAAAGGAGAGAGCAGTACGGAGGCTCCACCTAGATCCCCCATCATCTGATAAACACATAGAAACAATGTATTCAGTCAGTGTGTGTGTTTCCTACAGATGGATCCAGTAATGGGAACCCACCAGAGAGATGTCCCCGTCCTCTGTATTCCCGGGATTCCACACAGGAAGGTCACACCATCCCCCACTGTTACAAGGTTGGTGGGACGGATCATCTAGAACATGGACTTGTGTGACGATGTGTGGATTTTTTTATAATAAATCTTCTATCTCACAGATGATTTTCTCTCTCATTTTCTTGGTTTAGAGTGGAGATCCAATGGATATAGAATTTGAGGTGAAATCAGAAGAAGAAGAGAGGTATGTGAGGGATGATCAGCAGTCTATGGAGGAGGATGGAATAACGGGGACATTTATAGAGGAGGACACTCCTACAGAGATCAGCACAGGTGGGTCATTAACACTAAATACATTCCTCCACCCATACTGCTCACTGATTGGTCCAGAGTAGGGCGGGGACTGGGTGATATCAGCCTGTAATCCCCTGGTCACTTTCCTGAGCTGTGTTCCCCGTCCTGTATTCCTGGATTTCTCTCCGATAATCTTCCTTCTCTGTGCTTCAGACACAATTTATGTATCTAGACTGGATTTATGGAGATTCTGGGGATCAGCTGGCAGCAAAATGTTCATTTTCCCCATAGATGTTACTAGATCTAGGCACCTGGGGTATGTGATTTGGGTCTTCTGCCCCATACCCGGGTATGACAAGATCTCTGACAGAACAATCCCCCCAGGATTACTTGTTGTGTTGTCTGCTGGCTGTGCCGGGTGGAGGGATATGTCTGTATAGTCTCAGACCCAAGTCACTGAGTGCAGTCTCAGGAGATGGGAGGCAGCGGTGTGGGACCTCTGCAACTTGTCTCATGTAATCATTTCATCTTCCACTGATTACTGAATACCAATATTATGAGTCCTGACCCTTACACTGTATACTTTATATTCTACATTACATACTCCTGACCCTTAGAACAGTGCTCAAAATTTCAAAAAGTTTCTCCACCCAACCCAACCAGTCCCCGCCCCTAAACACACCCTCATAAATTATCTCCTGAAATGAAACTTAAATGTTTTATGCAGAATTAAGTTACAAAAATAAATTTTAACAACTTTATCAGGGACAACGGCTCCCATTCAACCCCCGCCTGCCAGTGGTGCTCGCCCCCCCCCCCCTCCTTCAAGGCAGCCAACACTCGCCAGTCATCATTTTCCACTCACAAAAGGTGAGTAAGTGAGTGGAAAATTTGAGGGCTGCCATACACTATATACTATATATTGTACATTACATACTCCTGACCCCTACACTATATACTCTTTGTTGTACATTACATCATTCTGATACTATAAAATCCTAACTGTTCTATCCTACATAATAAGTTGTACATTACATAGTCCTGACTTCTTTTGCACCCATTTCCTACCAGCTGGACATTTTATATCTGATGATGTGATTGGAGCACAGACTTTTACATGGTGATAATAATGTGATAACATCCTCAGACTTTGGAACCTTAAACAGAAAGTGATAATGAGGGAGGAGTCAATAACCCAATGATGGGGGTCTTTAGGATCAGTCCAGTCTTCATCTTGGTTGTTCTCCCCCCATCCTCACTCTCTGACCTCTGGTGGGGCTCAGCCCCGCTGTTATTCATGACTAAATCATGGACTAAATAAGGAAGGTCAGGACTTCTTGTGTTGGGAAGATGGCAATGAGTGATAGAGGGGGAGGGGACACTCGTCCTATAATCCCCTCATCACTGTCACTCCTATAAAAGACAGTTCTCGTTGTTTCCTCCCTCTCTGACTAAGGTCCATGAATAAAGAAATGATCTGGTAGGAGATCAGAGGACCCATTTACTAGTTACCTTGAGGGGGAATTGTAAGATCCTCAGAGACAAAGCTGCCTGATGTGGGCGGAGTCCTGGTTTAGGGGAACCAATCAGCTGATGTCTAGTAATAATCTTTGTATTTCTATTTTAGTAGATGGACGGGAGATGAGGAAAACCTCAGAGGATTGTCTCACTTTGTCTCCAGACTGTAAAGTAGAAGATGAGGACATCACACAGTATAGTCCAGGAGAAAACCCGACTACCTCAAATGTCCATCCGGCACCACACAGTGTAGATGGACCATCGTATTCCTCTTATCCTGAGGAACCTTAGACTGTGCGGGACGGGGCCGTCCTTCCAACAGAGAAGAGCTTTTCCTGTACTGAGTGCGGGAAGTGTTTCCGTTATAAATCTTATCTTAATAGGCATAAAAGATCTCACACGGGGGAGAAGCCGTATTCCTGTCCCAGGGCGGGAAATGTTTTTTACAAATGTCCCATCTTTCCGCACATCAGAGATCTCACACGGGGGAGAAGCCATATTCCTGTCCTGAGTGCGGGAAATGTTTTTCAGTAAAGTCCCATCTTTCCACACATCTGCGATCTCACACGGGGGAGAAGCCTTATTCCTGTCCTGAGTGCGGGAAATGTTTTTCACAGAAGTCCAATCTTTCCGCACATCAGAGATCTCACACGGGGGAGAAGCCGCATTCCTGTCCCGAGTGCGGGAAATGTTTTTCAGTGAAGTCCCATCTTTCCACACATCAGCGATCTCACACAGGGGAGAAGCCGTATTCCTGTCCTGAGTGCCGGAAATGTTTTTCAGAGAAGTCCAGTCACTCCGCACATCAGAGATCTCACACGGGGGAGAAGCCGCATTCCTGTCCTGAGTGCGGGAAATGTTTTTCAGAGAAGTCCAATCTTTGCGCACATCAGAGATCTCACACGGGGGAGAAGCCATTTTCCTGTCCTGAGTGCCGGAAATGTTTTTCAGAGAAGTCCAGTCTCTCCACACATCAGAGATCTTACACAGGGGAGAAGCCGTATTCCTGTCCTGAGTGCGGGAAATGTTTTTCACAGAAGTCCAGTCTTTCCACACATCAGAGATCTCACACGGGGGAGAAGCCCTATTCATGTGCTGAGTGCGGGAAATGCTTTTCACAGAAAGCCAATCTTTACAGACATCAGATTTCCCACACGGGAGAGAAGACATATTCCTGCCCTGAGTGTGGGAAATGTTTTTCAGACAAGTTGAGTCTTTACAAACATCTGAGATCTCACACAGGGGAGAAGCCATATTACTGTTCTGAGTGCGGGAAATGTTTTTCACAGAAGTCTAGTCTTTACACACATCAGAGATCACACACAGGGGAAAAGCCACATTCCTGTCCTGAGTGTGGAAAATGTTTTTCACGTAAGTACCATCTTTTCAGCCATCAGAGAGTGCACACAGGAGAGAAGCCGTATTCCTGTCCTGAGTGTGGGAAATGTTTTTCACAGAAATCCGGTCTTAACACACATCAGAGATCTCACATGGGGGAGAAGCCGTATTCCTGTCCTGAGTATGGGAAATGTTTTTCAGGTAAGATTGGTCTTTCCACACATCAGAGATCTAACATGGGGAAGAAGCCATATTCTTGTCCTGAGTGTGGGAAATGTTTTTCACAGAAGTCCAGTCTTAGCAGACATCAGAAATCTCATACAGGAGAAAAGCCGCATTCCTGTCCTGAGTGCAGGAAATGTTTTTCAGATAAGTCCGGTCTTTCCACACATCAGAGATCTCACACAGGGGAGAAGCCGTATTCCTGTCCTGAGTGTGGGAAATGTTTTTCACATAAGACCAGTCTTTCCACACATCAGAGATCTCACACGGGGGAGAAACCGTATTTCTGTGCCGAGTGTGGGAAATGTTTTTCACATAAAACCGGTCTTTCCGCACATCAGAGATCTCACACGGGGGAGAAGCCATATTCCTGCCCTGAGTGTGGGAAATGTTTTTCACAGAAGGCCAGTCTTTCCACACATCAGAGATCTCATAGGGGGGTGTCAGGGACTTGAACCAGACAGCTGGATAACTTCCACCAGGGTCCTGTGGATACCCAAATGACACACACATGAGATGAGGTCAAAAAACATGTCTGTTTTATACAAAATAAAGGAAGGATGGATTACAATATATTTAAGGTTTGGTTACAGAGAAAAAGGATGGCAATTCTAAGAAAAGATGTTTACCTCCATATGACGTGCAGTCTCATAATATTTTCGGTAAAAAGTACAGGTCAGGCCGTCTTTGGCCTCAGAAACCAGCCATGCCAATCTATTAGCCTAAACATATCTAGCAAGTAAACACATTCCAAGTCAAACTCAGATTCGTCTTTATAGTACAAACCAAATAGCAATTGTTCAGGACTAGTATGACCAAAATAATAACACAAACAGCAAGTGGGTAGAGGAAAGTTTTCACCACCTCACTTCCTGTGGGTGACCAACCTGTGAACACATTATACCACGAATGATGGGTGTCTTGTGATAACTGAATAGTGGATGCTTCAAGTTTACCTCTCATAATGGTAGTTAGGGGTGGGCTGTCTGTTTGGGTCGAACATGAGTTCCACTCGAACATTGGCTGTTCGCCCATTCACCGAATAGTGAACAATTTGGGGTTTTTGTGGCAAATTCGAAAGCCACGGGACACTCTTTAAAAGTCTATGGGAGAAATCAAAAGTGCTAATTTTAAAGGTTAATATGCAAGTTATTGTCATAAAAAGTGTTTGGGGACCCGGGTCCCGCCCCAGGGGACATGTACCAATGCAAAAAAAGTCTTAAAAACTGCAGGTTTTTTTTCGGGAGCAGTGATTTTAATAATGCTTAAACTGAAACAATAAAAGTGAAATATTCCTTTAAATTTCGTACCTGGGGGGTGTTTATAGTATTCCTGTAAGGGAGCGCTTGTTTCCCGTGTTTACAAAAGTCCGAGAGCAAATTTACATTTCTAAAGGAAAAAAAAGTCAATTAAAAGTACTCGCGGTAGCGCCGGCTATAATGAATTGCCGGGTCTCTGCAATACACATAATAGTCATTAAAAAAAATGGCCTGGGATTCCCCCACAGTGTATTACCAGGCCCTTCGGGTCTGGTATGAATATCAAGGGAACTCCGAACCAAAATTCAAAGAAAAAATGAGGGTCCCCCCAAATTCCATACCAGGACCTTCGGGTCTGGTATGGATATTAAGGGGAACCCCGCGCCAAAATGTAAAAATAAAATGCCATAGGAGGCCCCCTAAAAATCCATACCAGACCCTTATCCGAGCACGAAACCTGGCAGGGGGCAGGAAGAGATGGGCGGACGAGAGAGTGCCCCCCCGAACCGTACCAGGCCACACCCTCAACATTGGGAGGCTGTCCCCATGGGGACAAGGGCCTCACCCCCACAATCCTTGCCCGGTGTTTGTGGGGGTATGTGGGTGAGGGGGCTTATCGGAATCTGGAAGCCCCCTTTAACAAGGGGACCCCCAGATCCCATCCCGCCATCTTAATTGGTAATGGGGTACAAATTACCCCTACCATTTCCCAAAAAACATGTCAAAAATTGCTAAAAAAAACTAGCCGTTTTTTGACAATTCCCTTTAATATCCATACCAGACCTGAAAGGCCTGGTATGGAATTTGGGGGGACCCCCACGCTACCGCTAGTACATTTAAATGACTTTTTTGCATTTATACATGTCCCCTGGGGCAGGGCCCGGGTTCCCAAACACTTTTTATAACAATAACTTGCATATTATGCTGTATACACACAACTGGTCTTTCCATCGGAATAAACTCCGATGGTCTTTCCAATGGAGTTCCAACGAAGTTCCACTGAAACGGTCTTGCCTACACACAATTTCACCAAGATCCGACCGTCTAGAATGCGGTGATGTACAAAATGTACGATGGACTAGAAAAAAGGACGTTCAGTAGCTGCCGTCTCATACTTGCTTCAGAGCATGCATCGTTTTTTGGTCCGTCAGAACAACATACAGACAATCTTCCCGATAGGAATTGGTTCTGTCGGAAAAATTGTTCTATTTCTAGGTCCGTCAGAATTTTTTTTTCTGAGTCTGATGAGGCCCACACATCGGAATGTCCAATGAAAAGATTCCGTCTGACTTTTTCTGCTGGAAAGTCCGACCCTGTGTAGGAGGCATAAGCCTTTTAAATTAGCACTTTTGATTATTCATTTTCGTGTCTCATAGACTTTAACGGTGTTTGAACAAATTTTTGGGCTGTTCGCTTTTTATGCTGCAAACCGAACAGGGGGGTGTTCGGCCCATCCCTAATGGTAGTTTTTATGATTTCCTGATGTACTGTCAAATTATATGTCTTAAGATATTGCAAAGATGTCTTTCATTGTTTGAGTATTTCTACGATTGGGCCTATGGGCAATGAGAAATCACCCTCTGGGAGTGCATCTGGTCTCCAGGAGATTCTGTGGAAGTGTTCTGTGACTCCTTCTAACATATCATTTTTCCCATGGCAATGCAAAAGTGAAACATTGTGTATGCCGCCTGAAAAGGGCAAATGAGCATCCACTTCAGTGATGTTTACTCCTAACTCCGTTGCTGAGCATACCTGCTGTGAGCCTACTTCTATAAACGCATTATAACCCTGTGGATATAAAGCCTAAATACACATGTTGACATCTGGCTTAGATAATGGGCAGGGTTCAAACGCAGGAGACCTATGTGTACAAATGAGACCCCTATCAGCTTTCTGGCAGTCATCCGAGCTATAAGTGTTGTTTGAACCCACAGCTATATAAGATTCATCATACCTTGGTTCCCACCAGGGCCGCTGATAGGCCAGTACAACTGGCCCCGTTGTACCGGGCCCCGCCAGCAGGGGGGCCCAGGCAACCTGAACAGATAAGTCATTAAAAAAAAAATCCTCCAGCAATGACTGATCAGAGTCCTAAATACAAACAACTAACCCCCTAAACCCCCCCCCGGTTTACTTTTTACGTTTTTTTTTTCCTTTACTGATATCTATGTGGAGAAAAGGTGGCGACAGGGGAGGGACTATTTTTACTATTTCGGGCGTGGAAGAATCTCTACCACGCCCGCTCCTCATCTCCTCATGCTGGCTCAGCTGGCTAGTGCCGCCCCCCTGGCGCTGCTGAGCTATTCCTCTTTCCGCGTGAGAGAAGTAGCTGTGAGGCGGCGAACTCAGATGAGCAGCGGCAGTAGAGGACAAAAAAGAAGCAGCTGGCATCAGCATCCCACCTGACTGTAATTGTTTGTGCAGACTCCGGTCCAGGCAGCAGCAGGATTAGGGAAGAAGTGACTCCTTGGGCCCAGCTAACAATGACAAAGGTGTGTGCTTGGGGGGGGGGGGCTTCAAGATCTACTACTACTACTGCAGAAGCATCTATACATTATGGCATTAATGGCATGGCTGGCACTGTCTGCAGGTAGCACATGCTTTATGGCATTGGTGTTATGGGTGGCACTGTCTGCAGCACAGTATGGCATTGGCAGCATGGGTGGCACTGTCTGCAGGTAGCACATGTTTTATGGGCCATAACGCATGTGCTGCCTGCAGAGACAGTGCCACCCATGACGCTGATCTCGTAATGTGCTTCAGACAGTGCCACCAATGCCGTAATGTGCTGCAGACAGTGCCACCCATGCTGCCAATGGCATTATGGAGGGGCCAGGGGTGAGGCTAAAGGAGGGACCAGGGGCGGGGCCAGGGGTGGAGCTTAAGGGGGCCCCGTCAGGTAGGCTGTAGGGGGCCCCATGATTTCTATCAGCGGCCCTGGTTCCCACCATGCAACAGTGTCAGTGATTACCTCTGGCATAGGGAGAATAAAGAATTTGCACATAGCAATTCCGTAATGTAATGTCCCATACAATAAAAACAAGTTATGTTGCTAAACATCTTTGTGTGACTGAAATATCTTTAAAAGTCTGAGAAGAGATAAATTCCCTGTCTCTGTACAACTAGATGCCAACACAACTGTGCATGCTTGTAAAGCCCCGTACACACGAGAGGACTTATGTCCGACAGACTTCCAAAGGAGTTCCGCCGGAGTTCCGACAGAGTTCTGACGGACTTTTCGGCCGAACGGGCTTGGCCACACACGATCACACTAAACTCCGACGGATTCGAACGTGATGACGTACGACCCGACTCGAATAAGGAAGTTCATAGCCAGTAGCCAATAGCTGCCCTAGCGTCGGTTTTAGGCCGTCGGAGTAGCATACACACGAGCGGAGTTTTCGAAGGGGACCGGGTCCGGCGGAGTTCCTTCGGGAAAATTTGAAGCATGCTTCATTTCTAAAGTCCGTCAGACTTTGGCGAATCAAAAGTCCGTTGCAGCCCACACACGATCGGATAGTCTGACGGACTCGGTCCTTCGGACTTTGGATGTTGAAAAGTCCGCTCGTGTGTACGGGGCATTACTCTCCATCTCACAAAAATCTTTACCCAATCTCACACAAGTGTCTTTACAAACCACAAACAATACCATTGCTGATGCAAATGTAAAATATGGCACAATTTTGTATGTTTTTTTGTTATTTCCAAATAATCAGAATTTAAGCCCTAAAAATGTGATATGTGTACTAACATTAGAAATCAAAATGTAATTCCTCAAAATTAGAGGGTAAAATCACTATTCTATATTCAGTTCACACACCAAGAACCACTGAATATCACAGAATAAATCAAGAAGAATAACTCTTGCATAATGTAGATCACCTATATGTCCAAAGAAATGCAGTATATGTGTATTTATTTGTAGGAGGTTTCCATATGCGGCAGCTCTGTGGCTTAGAGGTTAGAACTTCTCCTTAGCATCCTTGAGGGCCATGGTTCCAATCCCAAGCATGCTGCTTCATGTAGAGAAGTTGTCTCATCTCCCTATGTTATTAAGCATAACTCCTGTCTCAGGTCCTAAAACTATGTCTAAATGTAGTATTTATGTGTAGGAGGGTTCCACCACCATTGTAAATCTTGCCAGATACACTATTTAACCAAAAGTATTGGGACACATGACCTTTAATGGCAGCCCAGACTTAGTCCGTAGGGTTAAAATTTGATTTGGTCCACCCTTTGTAGCTATAACTGCTTCTGGGAAGGCTGTCCACACAGTTTAGTGTATCTATGGGAATGTTTGACATTCTTCCAGAAGTGCATTTGTGAGGCCAGGCACTCATGTTGGAGGAGAAGGCCTGGCTCGCAGTCTCTGCTCTAATTCAGCCAAAAGGTATTCTATCGGGTTGAGGTCAGGACTCTGTGCAAGCCAGTCAAGTTCCTCCACCCCAAACTCATCCATGTCTTTATGGACCTTGCTTTGTGCACTGGTGTGCAGTCATATTGGAACAGGAGCGAGCCATCCCCAAACTTTTCCCACTAAGTTGGGAGTAGGAAATTGTCCAAATGCTGATGCCTTAAGAGTTCCCTTCACTGGAACTAAGAGGCCAAGCCCAACCCCTGAAAAACAAGCCCACATCATAACCCCCCTCCACCAAATGATTTGGACCAGTGCACAAAGCAAGGTCTATAAGGACATGCCTGAGCGAGTTATGCCGCGTACACACGATGGGAATTCTTGTCGGAAAAAGCTCTGATGGTTTTCCGACGGAATTCGGCTCAAGCTGTCTTGCCTACACACGGTCACATCAAATTCCGATCGTTTATAACACGGTGACGTACAACACGTATGATGGGACTAGAAAAAGGAAGTTCAATAGCCAGTAGCCAATAGCTTCTGTCTCGTAGTTGAATCTGAGCATGCGTGATTTTTGGCGTATTGGAATTGCATACACACGATCGGAATTACCGATAGAAAGTTTTTCCATCTGGAAAATTGAGAACATGCTATCAATTTTTGGCTGGCGGAAATTCGGATAGCTAAATTCCGATGGAGCATACACACGGTCGCATTTTCTGATGAAAAGCTGTCGTAGGTTTTTTTCTGTCTGGAATTCCGATCATGTGTATGCGGTATTAGAGGTAGAGGGACTTGACAGTCCCGACCTCAACAGAACACATTGGGGATGAATTAGAGCGGAGATTGTAAGCCAGGCCTTCTTGTCCAACATCAGTGCCCGATGACACAATTGCACTTCTGGAAGAATGGTCAAACATTCCCACAGACACACTCCTAAAACTTTTGGACAGCGTTACCAGAAGAGTTGAAGCTGTTATAGCTGCAAAGGGTGGGCCAACTCAATATTGAACCCTATGGACTAAGACTGGGATGCCATTACAGTTCATGTGCCTATAGACAGGCATCCCAATACTTAGGCCAATATATTGTATATTGCTTGTGACACTGAGCATGGCTATGGACTTAGGGCTGGTTCACACCACAGAGATTCAGAGAACATGTGTGAGGCTGCCTGCTGGCTTAGTGGGCAGCACTTCTGTCTTGCAGCACTGGGGTTGCTGGTTCAATTCCCCAACATGCTAATGCTTGTGCTGAAGTTTATATGATCTCTCTGTGGGGGTTTCTCACCACAATCCAAAGACATGCTGTCATTTTATTTGTCTCCTGTCTAAATAGTCTCTAGTGTAAGAAAGTTAGTTTGGAACTTTAGATTGGAAGCTCATTGCAGCCAGGGACTAATGTTAAAGTTTGTTAGCACTAATCATGCCCAGTTACTTGGACATTTAAAATTGTAGGGTTTACACTGCACAGGTATATATGCTTAGAAAACGGTTGCTTTGTTTATGTGCATGCAAATGGACTTTGATCTTTGGCCTGTAGTTGGAGATTTGATGCACATAGCCAAGGGCTATCACAGTTGCAAATAGTATTATGTGTTCCTGCTCATCAGGTGCAATCACTTTAGACATACACGAAGAGACAAATTGAAAGATACTGGTGGGCGTGTACTTCTATTGGGCGGGTATCAGTCTGCTAACAATACAACCTCTCTTATATGAAGGGCTGCAGTAGGGGGGGTTTGTTTGGCCTGAGAAGGCCAGGTTTTTTGTTGTGATTTGTGGGTGAGAAGGAATGATATTGTGCATATTGACAAACGCCCAACTAGGGCTGTCTGTTTGCTGAAATTCTTGTTGCTTTTTTTCAATCAAAAGTGGGTTTATGTGGCCATGCTGTCAATGCTATGTGTGTATTGTTCCTGTCTGACCAGGCAAGCATAGTTTGGAAGCATCTGCTGACCTTCTACTCTTTGATCTCATTGCTTAATCATGTACACAGAAATGCAGCTTCCAACAGAACATGGTCACCGATGTATGTGGGTGTGGATTGTGGGGTGGTGGTGGTGGGTGTTCTGTTTTGAATAAGTGTCTTAATATTATGTTGGAATACTTTGTAAGAATAATGACTGTTAAGTATGTTTCTATAATCTTGCAGATAAAAATGTGAGGTGTTGCCCGTTATACACTGAAAGTAAAGCTGTGTCCACTCTAAGGCTTTGTCAAATTTTAGATTGTAAGCCCCTATGAGCAGGGCCCTTAAAATACAATTGCTAAATGTAGCACCATATATCCTGTCCAAATTTTTTTTTTGTAGCTAGTAAATTAATGTACTTTTTTTTTTTTGTTTCTGCTGGTAAAATAAAAGTTCACTATGGAGCTTTATTGTGTTTTTTTTTTTTTTTTCTTTCTTTTTAGTTTTTGGGGGTGGTGGTGGTTTTGGGGAAGTGCAATATCTTGTTATATCTTATAATTTTTATATGTATTTGTGTACCAAAAAACGAATCTCTTCACCCTGTAGCATTGATGCTACTTTGGAATCAGGCTACTTCAAATGCAGTAGTCCGATATCAAAGTAGCAAGGTCAGCGTGATTTCAGGTGCTACTTGATAGACATCTGTGTGGCTTCATATACAGATTTCTATTGAAGTCACACCTGAAATCAGCAAAAGTAGTGCAGGAACTACTTTTGCAAATTAGTGCGGTGCCGCAAAATCGGCGTCGCAAGGATTGGAACAGTGCCATTGCCGCCAATAGGCTGTGACTTGTCATGTGATATTTATGTAAACCTAGGCTTCAGCACACCTGCAAGTAAATGATAAAGGCGGAATCTTTATATATAACAGCTGTGGAGAATCGCAGGTAATGAATTCAGCTGGTGGATAGGCAGTGTTGTGTCAGCCCTGGTTCACATTGGTCCGATTTGACATGTCAAATCAGTGGCAATTGCACCGTTTTAATTGGTGTGACTTTGGGGTGCGATTTGTATTGATATCAGTGCAGAAACCTGCACAGATGTCTCTGATATTCCCCCCACAGTCGGGACTGACATGTGGGAATGAAATTGTGTGAGTTCAGCTGAACGATTTCCTCCCGCTGTCGGTGTGAACCAGGGCTCAATCTGGGCCTTTGTCTTTGTAATTCACCTGCTGCTCTCCCAGGGACACCATTTCTTATCGAATGCCTTTAAATATCATAAGTAGAAGTACAAATTTGCATATCTGCAAAAATAATAAAATTCTAATCGTGGTTGCGATCAAATATTCGTAGCTGCGATCAAAAGAGCATGGTTTCACCTTCTGACCCAGAAATTAGTCATTTTAATCAACCGTATGTTCCTGTGCTGGTCAGGATCTCCATCTAGGTGGACATGGCGAGGTCTCTCTTTAGCAAAGAGGAGGTGCTGCTGATTGGCCGGGTAAGTGTAGGATATGTACTTACTCAATGTGGTAGTTAGATTTGGTGGGGGTGGGGTTCATTGATTTGTTTGGCATCACCACACATTTGCTTCCGTCCCATGTGCACATCACTTCCTGCATTTGTTCTGCTGATGTAAACCAGTAAGGACTATGCAAGTATAAATGAGAGCTCCTTTCTATTAAAATATATGAGACTTGATTCACAGCTGGGCGGCTTTTCCAGCAAATTTGGACCTCTGAGTTGCATGACAAGTTGTGCCCCATGATTCTCAATGATAACCATTCATATCTGTACTACTTTAAGTTGCAACAACTTCAAAGTAGTCCCTGTACTACTTTGGTGTGACTTTCATGTTACTTGAGGTACATAGGGCGCAATATTACACAGGCATTCCCAGGGCTGGACTGGGACAAAAATTTGGCCCTAGACTTCATCATGACCGGCCCACTTTAATTTTGAGTGTCCTCAACAGCGTCCCCCTTACATCAGTGTGTCCCCATCAGAAGCCCCCTTCACATCAGAGTCCCCGTCAGAAGCCCCCTTCACATCAGAGTCCCCATCGGCAGCCCCCTTCACATCAGAGTCCCCATTGGCAGCCCCCTTCACATCAGAGTCCCCATTGGCAGCCCCCTTCGCATCAGAGTCCCCATTGGCAGCCCCTTCGCATCAGAGTCCCCATCAGAAGCCCCCTTCGCATCAGAGTCCCCATCAGAAGCCCCCTTCACATGAGAGTCCCCATCAGAAGCCCCCTTCACATCAGAGTCCCCACCAGCAGCCCTCTTCACATCAGAGTCCCCACCAGCAGCCCTCTTCACATCAGAGTGTCCTCCCCCCACATGTACTCACAGCTTTGAAGGCAGCATTTCGTTACTCTCTCCAGTCGTGATAAGGGGAGAGAAGAAGGAAAGTCTTCCGGCTGTCTATCTCCCCCTGCTGGCTGGAGGGAGCATAACACCTAATGCTCTCTCCAACAAGTGACGGAAGCAGCTCCTCCTGACAGGAGTGAAATCGTAATCACTCAATGTCAGAGAGGAGCGGCTACAGGACTGCACCTGACCAGCCCACTGAGCCATTCGGCCCACCGGGAAACTCCTGGTAGTCCCAATGGTCAGCCCATGCCTGGGCATTGCCAGAAGTTGGGGCCAAGTTGCAGTGGCAAATTGGCAGCAAATTAGTGTGACTTTCAGGTTGCAGCAGTGTGAATGAGATAAGGATAACATTTGGCCCTATTGTCACTTGTGCATCCTGAAAGTTGGGCAAATTTGTCCCTGCACTACCTTGGTTTGACTTTGATGCGATTTGAGGTCCATACACCACAAGATTACACAGACATTGCTTCAAGTCATTGCAAAGCTGTGCAATTTTAAGGTCGCACAAGTGCAAATGGGGCCTTATTCAAAGGTGTTATTAATTAATCTCATCTTCACACTTGGGTGACTTTTCATGCAGCTTTGGACCTCAGAGTCACATGAAAAGTTGTCCCCCATGATTTCCATTCATATCTATGCAACTTCACACATCTTCACATAGCTCTGAATTGACATGTCAAATTGCAGGCCAAATCGGCGCCTATTGACGGCAATGGAAATGTCCAAATTGATGCGACGCCACAGCGATTCCTGAAAAAGTAGTTCCTTCACTACTTTGGGCAACTTCACAGGGCGATTTCTTACCTCCCAACTTGTTGAGATTGGTATAAGGGACACCTATTAGCAAATTATGTAGGCATTGGACACAACCCCTAAAACACCTTCTTAAAAGAGAATTATAAAAAAAAAAAAATTGTTAAACCTCCAAGTGCTTTTTTTTACCAATAATATTCCTTTAGATTGGCTTTGGAAATTTACAAACAAAACAATTTAGAAATTAGATGAAAGGTTTAGTGCTGGGAAACCCCTTTGAAAGATAAAAAGTGCATTTTATATACAACTATACAGATCAGAACAAAATGAGGGACAAATGAGGAGGAAAGAGGGACAGAGGGACTTTGTTCCAAATCAGGGACAGTTGGGACCTATGTGATTTCACTAGAGATCTGTGCAGGAAAGTGCATTGATGTCTCTGAAATCGCTCACAATGTCGGGCTGAGTCACACTTGTGTGGCTTTGGACATCAGAGTCGCATGACATACCTCATGATTTTCAATGTGTACCATTCACATCTGTGCGACTTCAAATCACACCAACTTCAACATAGTCCCTGTACTACTTTGGTCCGACTTTGATGCGAGGTGAGGTCCATAGACCTCAAGTTTACACAGACACTCCCTGGAATCAAGGCAAAATTGCCAACACAAAATCGCGGGGAAATTGCGCGCCTTTCCCTGCAACTCCTGCGTCCATGGACCTTAAGATTACACAGGCATTGCTTAAGTCTCATCAAAATTGTGCAACTTTCAGGTCGCACAAGTGTGAGAGGGGCCCAAGTCACTGTGCTGAGTACTATTATACCTAGAATATAAAGTAGTCTCACCATCAAACACTAGTAAACATATGTTCTCAATATAATTGTGCTCAAATGGCTGAAAATCACACAGATGGTGTCACCTCCTGAAAGCTTGCATTAGACTCAGCAGCATATGCTGAAAAGGGGTGAACGCCTATTAGCCAATGCCACATCAGCATGAGCATGGTTGTTACTATAACATTAATGCCTGAAATGCAAAACATGATTGTGTAGAATCAAACATTAGTAAATGTATTTTCTCTGTAGGTATGTGCTCAGCTCTGTAGCATAGCAGTATGCCCTGCTGCCCTCAAAGGTTCAAGCCATGAGTTCAAATCCCACTGACAGCATCACCTCCTGAAAGTGTGCATTGTACTCAGCAGCATAATTAGCCAATGCCCATCAGTTTAGTTTATTCCATATTTTAACTCTTCAAATGCATGCAATGGTATGTACTTATTCAATAATATTATGGTGTGGAATTCCAAAAATCAAGGAAAAAAAGATCGTAGGGTCCCCCCAGTAGTTACCAGGCCCTTCGGGTCTAGTATGGACTTTAAGGGGAACCCCACACCAAAATGTAAAATAAAATTTACGTGAGGCCCCCCAAAATCCATACCAGACCCTTATTCGAGCATGCAGCCTGGAGGTCAGGATGGGGGGGGTGAGTGAGCACCCTCCCCTTCTGAACCGTACCAGGCCACATGCCCCAAAGCACCTTGTCCCCATGTTGATGGAGACAAGGGCCTCTTCCTGACAACCCCGGTCGGTGGTTGACGGTCTGTGGGCAGGGGGTTTATCAGAATCTGGGAGCACCCTTTAACAAGTGGACCCCCAGATCCTGCCCCCCTATGTGAATAGGTATGGGGTACATTGTACCTCTACCCGTTCACAAAAAAAAGCAGTGAAATGTAAAAAAAATCAATAGCTGGTTTTCCTTTATTGTAAAATAGCTCCGAGCTGTCTTCTTCCCTGAGCTGTCTTCTCCAGACACTGTCTCTCCCTCCTCCATTTTCTCCCCGAGCTGTATTCTCCCAGAGCCGTCTCTCCTGCCGCCGCCATCTTCTCCATCTGCTGTGTTCTTCTGCACTGCTGGTTATCCGCCAATTAAAAAAAATAAAGCCGCTCTTCTTCTGGGTGGTCTTCCTCCGCTGTGTTGTCACCCGCTGTGTGGCGTCTCTTACATAGCCATGAAGCAGACCCTTCGGGGGACATTGTGGGATGGCCACAGAAGACCCCCACAGAAGAAGAACGGCTTTTTTGTTATTAGCGGGGAACTGGCTGCGCGGAAGAACACATCAGCGGGAGAAGGAATAGGAATCCTACATAATAATTTATGTATATATATATATATATATACTTCTAGTGAATATGATGCTAATTATATCTAAAGGGAAAACAAAGGGTATAGTTAGAGTACATACAGGCTTGTGTGGAAGAAAATTATTTCATTTAATATGTCTAAACAGAGTTACTGTTGAATTAAATAATATTGAATATTGAAAAAAAGAAAATAGAAAGAGTTGCTTGCTGGTCATGGATAGATTGATAGATGGATAGATAAATAGATAGATACATAAATAGAAAGATTGATAGAATATATAAAAATATGACAATGAAATAATTGGAAAGTTATGTTTTTTAATGTATCTACAGACGAGTAGACTACGTATTATGTTATGTTGCAATGGATGTTATAAGAATCAAGGAAAATATACCAGAGTCATCCATATCTTTTATAAGTCATTCAAATGATATGTGATATTTGTAGGTCACAAAAGAGATATTATAATTTTAGTATCTAATGATCTAAAGAACTTTGTCATAAAGAAATTACCAAACACATTAAAGGCCAGTCTCTGGTGACCCACACGCTATCTATAGGTGACCACATGGACATTACCCCTTCTCTTCCTAGACTAAGAAGGTTTGGGATCTACTAGATCCCATACACGTCGCAAACAATACAGTGACCCAGATGAACTGGGCCCACACATCACGGACGGCGGAAGCCGGAGAGGCAATCATATTCCCTACACCCTTCCCTCCTCCCCTACCCCTTTGTTTCTTTATCCCCTCCCCCCCCCCCTCCCCTCGTCTACCTGTGTAGATGACCCTTCTTACGTACTCAACTACTCATTTCTCACTACCAATAGTATGCATTCATTTGGACGGTCTACCAATTTGCCCACAATTGACCTCGTGTGAGATAACTGACTTGCTCGGGTACAGATCCCTACTTGATTTCTTAGACTAGACAGACGATCCCTTACTTAGACCGTTCCAAGGCGACCTATCAAACGCATTACGACAGCTGTTTGGAAGGAATGGCAAGAGAAGCATTGTACATGATAGCGGGAGGTTTAACCTTCCCATGATGTGAGTAGGTTCTGCATCGGAATTTCAGTATGGAAATATGTTATACTCGGACGCAGATTATTGGTACTATGTGTTAATATGTACTATGTGTTGGACTGTACTGATTTTGCACGCACGTTACGTGCCCTGTTATTGTAACCATTTTCTTTTCCTAATAAAAATTTTGAATGGAAAAAAAAAAAAAAAGAAATTATATATAAAAGTGTGATTATAAGTAGAAGTGTTTTAGCAGAAAATTTGTATTATGAAAAACATATAACCGTGATTATAACTGTATAAGAATTTAACCTATGTTTAGATAAACAAATATTAATTGGATATATCAGAATTATCCAGTTATCCATATAAATCATTTTATGTGATATTAATTGATATATCTAACCTGTGTCCTTTCTAAATAGATTACATCTTTATAGATATACATTGATATACATATATACAACCATTTTATATAATTATGTTAAGCATATTTTCTATTATGTCGGTTACTAGCATCAATGAACACTAGAGATATATTCGTCAGAACATATATAAAAAAAATACACATTATAAATATAAAATATTAACTTAAAGAGATAAACACCAAACACATGTGAGACACCTGGTGGTTGAAGGTGATATTACCTTAAAATCACGAGGCTCCTGGGAAAGGTAATCATTACGTTTTGCCTGGCAATGAGGAGGGAACACATACCTTTTGGGCAGAACTTAGTATAATGTTATGATCTTATTGTTTAGGAGTATATTTAAGAAGCACAAAAGATGGTCCTAGGAGGAAGTTTAGGGACCCACACTGAGAAGGGACACTGGGAGAGGCACATACTCCCAGACAGACTGACACTCATGCACCATGCATGAATACATAACAGAGGATATGTTAAAGATGAAGTGATCAAAACAGAAATCTTCCTATAAGGGGGCACCACATTCCAAAATTCAAATAATAAAAAGAGAAAGGGGAAAATGAAAGGGCTGGAGGGTAACCAACCCCCGGGACTTTTATATGGTACCCTAGTAGAGGCAGATCAATAATATGCCCATATTAAAATAAATCTTTTTATTCAAAGAACAGACAAATTTAAAAACAGCAATATAAACAATATTGGTACAAATATCAAATAGTTGTGTACAGAGCGGGTACAGGATCAAGGTTGACCACACATATTACCAATCTATACACGTAAAGATGCTGCAAATTTCAACATGTTTCGCTCCCTTGAGCTTCCTCAGGATAATGCAGCTTGCGTTAAAAACTGAAAGATCTATCCACTCGTGTGCATAGCCTTGCCCGGTTTCCCTCTAGCTATTCTAGGTATGCAGGAGTCAATGGCGGTTTGGACTCAGTTTCTCCGCCCTTTCTCCTCCTTTGTTTGGCCCCTCTCTCTGTCTGTATTTCAGGAAGGGTAGGTGCCATTACCTAAGATGGCCGTTGCGCATGGCTGACGTAATTGATGTCGCCTGCGCATGCGCAGTACCTTGGTTTGAGCTCTGCGCTGGGTGGGATCTCCTACCTGCACGCCCGCAGCTCGGCGGTGACGTCAGATGCCGCCGAGCTGGAGACTTTGATTTAAAAACCCAGCTAATGTCATTGCCTTGTTGACAATTGACAGGGAAGGACCTGCTGTAGTTGGATCCCGGGTTTTATAGCGGTTTAGCCTTATCGGCTGTGACAGCGCTATTACAAGGTATTGTGTTTATCCACTAGGTCTCACTAATGGGGGCTTTGTATACTTTATTTTACTTGATTATCTTGGTCTTGTTGACCAAAATATCATATTCATACTTGTCCCTATTGTCTATTTGTGGATTTATATAGGCAGACGGTCAAAAAGGATTCCGTCATAGGCAGTCTGACAGCACAAAAATATCTTCGTTAAAAATTACTTAATAAATACTGTCCTTAACCACTTAAGGACCGCCGTATTGCCATTGTACGTCATTACAATGGCACAGGCAGGCACAAGCACGTAAATGTACGTGCCTGCCTTCCAGCGGGTGGGGGGTCCGATCGGACCCCCTCCCGCTGGATACGGCAGTCCGTTTCCCTCCAGGAGCGATCCGTGATGAGGGGATGGCCGTTGGTTTCTGGCCACCCCCTCTGGATCGCTCCTGGCCAATGACGAACTTCCTCCCACTGTGTATTGTTTACACAGGAAGGAGGAAGTGATGTCATTCTCCTCGGGGCGGTCTTTTTGACCGGACTACGAGGAGAAGACTAATAGTAAGTGTGCACCAACACTACACTGACATGTAGGTACACACAGGCACACAAACCCCCCCCGATCCCCCCCCCGATCGCCCCCCTCCCCCCCCAGTCACAGTGTCACTGATTGCAGTGATCATTTCTTTACTGATCACTGTATTCAGTGTCAGTTGTGACAGTAAAAACTGTCAGGGCAGTTAGTGTTAGGTCCAGGGTAGCCCCCTATCACCCCCCCAATAAAGATTTAACCCCCTGATTGCCCCTAGAATTAACCCTTTCACCCCCTTTTGCCAGTGTCACTAAGCGATCATTTTTCTGATCGCTGCATTAGTGTCGCTAGTGTCGCTAGGTAGCTAGTTATTTTTTTAGGTTCACCGCCAGGTTTTTATAGCGTTAGGTACCCCGATATACTACCCAATAATGGTTTTAACCCCCTGATTGCCGCTAGTTAACCCTTTCACCCCCTTTTGCCAGTGTCACTAAGCGATCATTCTTCTAATCGCTGCATTAGTGTTGCTAGTGCCGCTAGGTAGCTAGTTATTTTTTTAGGTTCACCGCCAGGTTTTTATAGCGCTAGGTACCCCAATATACTACCCAATAATGGTTTTAACCCCCTGATTGCCGCTAGTTAACCCTTTCACCCCCTTTTGCCAGTGTCACTAAGCGATCATTTTTCTGATCGCTGCATTAGTGTCGCTAGTGTCGCTAGGTAGCTAGTTATTTTTTTAGGTTCACCGCCAGGTTTTTATAGCGCTAGGTCCCCCGATATACCACCCAATTATGGTTTTAACCCCCTGATTGCCCCTAGTTAACCCTTTCACCCCCTTTTGCCAGTGTCACTAGGTGATCGTTTTTCTGATCGCTGCATTAGTGTCACTAGTGTCGTTAGGTAGCTAGTTATTTTTTTTAGGTTCACCGCCAGGTTTTTATAGCGTTAGGTACCCCCATATACTACCCGATAATGGTTTTAACCCCCTGATTCCCCCTTGTTAACCCTTTCACCAGCGATCACAGTATAAGTGTCACTGGTGACGCTGGTTAGCCAGTTAGTTATTTAGGTTCCCCGTCAGGTTTTTATATAGCGCCAGGGACCCCCATATACTACCTAATAAAAATTTGAACCCCCTGATTGCCCCTAGTTAACCCTTTCACCACTGATCACCATATAAGTGTTACGGTGACTCTGGTTAGTTTGCTTTTTATAGCATCAGGGCACCCACCATTTATTACCCAATAAAGGTTTAACCCCCTGATCACCCTGCGGGTGATATCAATTAGGTTTTAGGGTCAGGGTCTGCGTCGCCCCAGGCAGCGCTAGGTTAGTGCCAGTACCGCTAACACCCACACGCAAAGCATACACCTCCCGTAGTGCTATAGAATCTGAACAGATCAATATCTGATCTGATCAGATCTATACTAGCGTCCCCAGCAGTTTAGGGTTCCAAAAAAAACGCATTGTTAGCGGGATCAGCCCAGATACCTGCTAGCACCTGCGTTTTGGCCCTCTGCCCAGCCCACCCAAGTGCAGTATCGACCGATCACTGTCACTTACAAAACACTAAACACATAACTGCAGCGATCGCAGAGTCAGGCCTGATCCCTGCCATCGCTAACAGTTTTTTTGGTAGCATTTTATATTTAAATCCGGAAGGCAGTGCTTGGTTTTCGGGGTCCCGTACGTGGCTAGGCTCCCAAAAAGTCCCCCACATGTGGTATCCCCGTACTCGGGAGAAGCAGCAGAATTTATTTTGGGGTGTAATTTGACTTATGCCCATAGCATGTGTGAGCAATATATCATTTAGTGACAACTTTGTGCAAAAAAAAAAAGTTTGTAATATTCCCGCAACTTGTGGCAAAATATAAAATATTCCATGGACTCAACATGCCTCTCAGTAAATAGCTTGGGGTGTCTACTTTCCAAAATGGGGTAATTTTGGGGGGTTTTGTGCTATTTTGGCATTTTATGGCCTTCAAAACTGTGATAGGTAGTGAGGAGTGTGAAATCAAAAATTTGCACCCTTAGAAATCCTGAAGGTGGTGATTGGTTTTCGGGGTGCTGTGCGCGACTAGAGTTCCAAAAAGTCCCACACATGTGGTATCCCCATACTCGGGGGAAGTAGCGGAATATATTTTGGGGTGCAATTCCACATATAACTATGGCATGTGTGAGCAATATATCATTTAGTGATATTTTTTTTTTTTTTGTCATTATTCAATCCCTTGGGACAAAAAAAAAATATTCAATGGTCTCAACAAGGCCCTCAGCAAATAGCTTGGGGTGTCTACTTTCCAAAATGGGGTCATTTGGGGGGGTTTTGTGTCATCTTGGCATTTTATGGCCTTCAAAACTGTGATAGGTAGTGATAGGTAGTGAGGAGTAAAATAAAAAATGTATGCCCTTAGAAATCCTGAAGGCGGTGCTTGGATTTCGGGGTCCCGTACGTGGCTAGGCTCCCAAAAAGTCCCACACATGTGGTATCCCTGTACTCAGGAGAAGCAGCCGAATGTATTTTGGGGTGTCATTTCACATATGCCCATAGCATGTGTGAGCAATATATCATTTAGTGACAACTTTGTGCAAAAAAAAAAAGTTTGTAATATTCCCGCAACTTGTGGCAAAATATAAAATATTCCATGGACTCAACATGCCTCTCAGTAAATAGCTTGGGGTGTCTACTTTCCAAAATGGGGTCATTTTGGGGGGTTTTGTGCTATTTTGGCATTTTATGGCCTTCGAAACTGTGATAGGTAGTGAGGGGTGAAATCAAAAATTTGCACCCTTAGAAATCCTGAAGGTGGTGATTGGTTTTCGGGGTGCCGTGCGCGACTAGACTCTCAAAAAGTCTCACACATGTGGTATCCACGTACTCGGGAGAAGTAGCGGAATTTTTTTTGAGGTGCAATTCCACATATAACTATGGCATGTGTGAGCAATATATCATTTAGTGACAACTTTTTGTAAATTTTTTTTTTTTTATTATTTTCATTATTCAATCCCTTAGGACAAAAAAAAATAAATATTCAATGGGCTCAACATACCCATCAGCAATTTCCTTGGGGTGTCTACTTTCCAAAATGGGGTCATTTGGGGGGGTTTGTACTGCCCTGCCATTTTAGCACCTCAAGAAATGAGATAGGCAGTCATAAATTAAAAGCTGTGTAAATTCCAGAAAATGTACTCTAGCTTGTAGACGCTATAACTTTTGCGCAAAACAAAAAATATACCCTTATTGACATTTTTTTTACTAAAGACATGTGGCTGAATAAATTTTGCCCTCAATGTATGACTAAAATTTTGTTTATTCGATTTTTCTTATAACAAAAAGAAGAAAATATCTTTTTTTTTCAAAATTTTCGCTCTTTTTACATTTATATCGCAAAAAATAAAAATCGCAGAGGCAATCAAATACCATCAAAAGAAAGCTCTATTTGTGGGAAGAAAAGGACGCAAATTTCGTTTGGGTGCAATATTGCATGACCGCGCAATTACCAGTTAAAGCAGTGCAGTGCGAAATTGGAAAAAGACCTCTGGTCCTTAAGGTGTTTATTGGTCCGGGGCTGTAGTGGTTAAAGTGGTTGTATACCCACTTTTTTAACTTTTACCTACAGGTAAGCCTATAATAAGGCTTACCTGTAGGTAAAAAAAATATCTCCTAAACCTGTACGGTTTAGGAGATATTCCCCTCGGTATGCGCCGCTGACTGCAGCGGCGCATGCGCACAAGGGGTTTCTTGCCGTCAAAATCCGGCAGCGGCCGAACTGAAATCTCCCGCACGCATGCGCGGGAGTGATGATATCGCAGCTCCGGCCACTCACAGCGCCGGAGCCACGATACCCGGAAGAAACGCAGAGGGAGCATGTCAGCTCCCTCGGCGTGGATCGGGCCGGATGTCGGGGCCTCGTTCTAAGGTAAGTATTTCATAATGAGCTAGTATGCGGTGCATACTACCTCATTATGCCTTTTGCTTTGCAGGTCAGAAAAAAAAAAAAAAATGTGCGGGTTAACTACCGCTTTAAAAAGCACAACAACAGGATAAATCCACCTTGAGACTTTCTCCACACCTGGAGTGTGCTGAGTTCTTGGATAACGTCTACACAGTGTTTACAGATTGGCTTTATCACCCCAATGATCTCGCTCCAGTTCATGGATGTAATCATTATGTTTGGATGATCCCACCAGTCAGGAGACTTTCCTGTCATCCTACTTGATCCCTTCTGAGGATTCTACTATCCTTCCAAACAAATGTATGAAATCATCGATGAGTCCTCCTCCTCTGTGATCTAGAAGATCTGGAATCACAATGTCTTTATGGATGAAGTGGGTGACTCAGTTTATATATTATTTATTGCTTTATAACTTTTTCATTCCAGGATTAATTATTCTATTTATATAAGCATTCAAGGAATTGTTCTTACTTTGAGAGATCTCCACCACCACTCCTGTGAACATTACATCCATGTAATTTATGTTTAAAGTGGTTTTGTACAGAAAATTGCAAGTTCATCTTATTCAAATGGCTTTGGAACATAGATGCAGTTATGACCATTGAAATAAAATAATATGCAGTATTTACCTTTTATTTTTAATGTTTATGCCGACTTCCGGGCTCTCCTCCCGTGGGAGTAGGCGTGTTTATCGGCTTCGCAATGGTCCCTGGGAACTTTTTTAGCTATTTCCCAGGAATCCGTGGGGGACACAGTCAAGCCGAAATTGCCATTTTGAAAGTGGGCAGGCAGCTCTATCAGCCATTACCACTATAGCACATGAGGCAAAAGGAAGGAAAACAAAGAGGACACTCAATGAGCATGTGCGAGATGGAGCGGTGGATTCTGGGAGCTCAGTGTCATCGCATCCAGGAAGTAAATGCCTGTGGGCTTCAAACGCCCACAGTGAAAATGGAAACCGCCGGACTGCTTTTTTAAAAGTTTTCCTTAGCAATGAAATCGTTACGCCGGGGGTTAAAAAGACGCCGATCGTGGCTGCAAAGACACCGTAGGAATCGCCCAACAGTGACACAGGTAAAAAAAAAAAAAAACGGCAGTGGAATCCCGCTTTAACATTTTCATTATGAGTGGATTGATATATATAAGCATCATTTATGCTTCTGGATATATTTTTTGTATTTTCTTCACCAAAAGGATTCATTTTGGGGGTATCGGTTTTATTAGCTATACATTTGTTATGACCTTGTGTTCTGTGTCTTTAAGACTTTTCTATATGTAATAAAAATATCTTTGTTAAACAATTTGTTACAAAAGAACTGTATCTATTTTTTCTTTCTATTTTTGTGTTATATTTGAACTTCTGTGGTAAGATATTTTACAGTACTATGAGACATTTCTTGCGGCTGCAGTTCTGCTGATCTCCACAAGGTGGTGATATCACTCATATTTAGACAGGAAGTTTCTATGGAATGCAGACAGGAAGTGATGTCAGTTACAGACAGGAAGTAATCTGGAATAAAGACAAGACGTTCCATGTGGCAGTGAAGAGAAGACGTTACTGGAAGTAACATCAGAGGAGGTAATAGATCTTATTTTCTATTTACACACACCGGACTCACCTCCGCCGATCACTTCCAGCAGTGCCCAGTGAGGCTCTTTGTTCTCGGTGACCCCAAACATGGCACATTGCAGCCACTGAGATTCCCAAGTGATGACAAAGGCTGAGATGAGGTGTATGAATGGGGGGAGGGATCTGTACTGGGGTGCCAGTCAGAGGGGGTTATGGGCAGGGATGGCAGAGAGATGAGATGAGGAGGATGGATAGGAATGGATGGGACAGATGAAGGGGCAATAATATGGGCAACCCTGGAAGGGGCACATAGGTGTTGGGGGGGAGATGGGGGGCAGAGGGCTTTACAGAATCTCCAGAGAGCAGCTGGCAGAGGTAGGAGAGGAGTTGGAGATGTGCAGAGAGTTGATTCTGCCCCTCCCCCCACGCATCTCAAGGGCCCCACACACACCGAGGACCCCCACACCTCATACAGGCACTCACCAGGCTCCGGGCGCTGCAGCTGGCATCAGTGACAGGTCCCTCAGATCCGGCACAGGGCGCAGATTCTGCCCAGTATGGAGAACTTGGAGCTTGTGTCTGGGGGAGGAGGAGTGGGGAGAGGAGTTGGCTGATGTTGGGGGGCGCTGTGCCCATGTTGGGAGCAGATCAGACACAGCAAGGGGGCTCTGCAAAGGCTGAATGTGCTGCTCACTCTGTTCTCAGCAATCCTAATTGGCGATCACCAGGGGAGCCTCTCCTGATCCTGGGACCCTTTACTCAGCCAGAAAGACCCTTTCCTGCTGTCTGTGACCACCCCACCCCCATTCGTTAGCAGAACACCATTGTCACAGGTGTGACCTTTGCAACTGTAATAGTTCTGCCACTGGTTCTGAGTAAACTAGAGGAGCTGAGGGGTCTCTGAGGTGGTAGTGGGACTAAAGGATTCTGGGAGCCTCTAAAGAGTTGACTTCATCTGAAGGGCTCTGGGACCCCTGAGGAGGAAGTGCAGATGAAGGACTTTGGGGGCCTCCTAGGAAGTAATAGGACTGAACAACTCTGAGAGGTTAGTGGGGCTGAAGGGCTGTGGGGGCTCTGAAGGGGGTAGTCAGGCTGTAAGGCTCTGAGGTAAGAGGGGGCTTCAGGGCTCATAGGGGCTCTTGGTCTCTGATGGTCCTCCCACCCCACCTGCACTTACTTTTCTGACCTCATTAAAGAGCTCCTGCCAGAAAATGAAGGAATATAACAAAAAGGGGGTGGAAGGGAACCAAAACATTGTGGTACATAAGGTGCCCACCGGTATTGTACCGCACACTTGTATTAAGCGGGAACATAAAGAAAAATGTGCTCTGTGTCAGAGAGACGACTCAGTGCAAAGTGTCACATGAAGAAATCCTGGGAAATAATACCCGACTAATAGGGATAAATAAATTGATTAGCGAATGATTTGATAAATTATTAATTCAGTTTATTGAAAAAGGATCAATTGTTAAAATGACAGTAATTCCACACTTTATACTAAGAAAAGACAAAAGGTCTGGGGACAAAGACACACATAAGACAGCGACAAGACACCACCAACAAAATTCATCAAATAGCGCTATAAATATAATAGACAGTAAAAGAACATCACCACCAAGCCTAATACATTATAAATTGTATACAGAGACAACGGCCATTGCAGAATTGAGGTTAATAATGTAAGCAATGTGACATTGCATATAACAGTCCGTGGTAGAAATTGTAGAGTAAAAGGACAAAATGAGTCCAGGGGATTGGAGAAAAGGGGGAGATGAAAACAGGGAGCCGTCTGCAGATATACAAAGTCCAAGAAGCTGTAGATGATGATAACAAGCCGTGTATCCTTTAGACTGAACGTAATCCAAATCAGCAGCTGATTGATCAATAAGGCTGTAGTGATTAATCGGAGCGATTCCACTGAACCAAAATCAATGATCAGAGGTCGGAGCCGGACAATAGTAAAGTTCTAAGTGGAAATAAGACAATAGTTCAGTCACACAGGACTTGATGATGAAAAGAGACCGTTATATGCGATGTCATATTCCTTCCATTATTATCCTCCATTCTGTAACCGCCGTTGTCTCCGTATACAATTTATAATTTATTAATCATTTATCAAATCATTGGCTGATCGATTTATTTATATCTATTAGTCGGGAATTATTTCCCAGGATTTCCTCATGTGACACTTTGCACTGAGTCGTCTCTCTGACATTTCTCTTCAGTAAGTGAAGGAAGCTTCACCTCACCATATCACTGGTCAAGAGGAATGTTCCACAGCACAAAATACACCAAGACTAAGAGAACAAACCCCTCCCCCTCTTGTCCTCCTCCTACCCACACTGAATTGCTATTGGAGAGAACAAAACTGACTCCTCCCCCACAGTTCTGTACTCCACCATCAGAATCCTCCTACTATCCAATCCCATCCCTTCTCTTACTGCAGAGAGTGACATCACTCCGATCAGTCTGCAGGCTGCCGGAGATTGGAGCCTTGCAGCCGGAGTTCTGGCAATTATCCTGATTAGCCGACAACTCCGACCAAAAGTCAGCAAGTTCCCCTTCCTGGACATCATGATGACCCGACATTGTCCTCACAGCACTGCCTCAGAGCAAACAAGTCAAAGGAAGGATCATATTTATCATTCCTTGTCTGCAGATCTAAAACTAATCAAAACCAGTTCAGAAACCAAACAAACCCAACAGAGAGAAGAGAATTTCTGATCTGGCAGAACAAGAGGGTCCCAGGAGGCCAAAAAAAATAAAAAATCAGACGCTAAACAGTCCAAACTAAATGTGTTCCCATGGGGGAGGGGTAGTTCTTATATGTATAGAAACCCTCCTATTACCCCCTCACAGCCACATCTTATTATTATTATTATTATTATTATCTCCTCTCAATTACTACAACCACCTTCCCACTCTATCCTCAACTCCCTAACCCACATCCTCAACCTCTCCCTCTCCTCCAGCACCTTGCCTTCCCCGCTCAAACATGCACTGGTTACCCCCATACTCAAAAAACCCCTCACTGGACCCCACCTGTTTGAATAACTTAAGACCCATCTCCCTGCTCCCGTTTGCCTCCAAGCTCATCGAACGCCTTGTCCATGACCGAATGAGTCGCTACCTCATGGACAACAACCTTCTCGACCCCCTACAGTCCGGCTTCTGCCCACAACATTCTACTGGAACTGCCCTACTAAAACTCACCAATGACCTACTAACACCAATGGGCACTACTCCATACTCATACTCTTAGACCTCTCTGCTGCCTTTGACACAGTTGACCACCTGCTCCTCCTCAGCAAACTCCACTCCCTTGGCCTCTGTGATTCTGCTTTATCCTGGTTCTCCTCCTACCTATCTCAGCACACTTTCAGTGTCACTTACAACTCCATCTCCTCCACTCCTCTTCCTCTCTCTGTTGGGGTACCCCAAGGCTCTGTCCTTGGGCCCCTCCTATTCTCACTCTATACCTCTTCCCTGGGCCAGTTGATAACCTCCCATGACTTCCAATACCACCTATATGCCGACGACACCCAGATCTATCTCTCCATTCCTCAACTCACCCCCTTGATCTCCTCAAAGATCTCCAACTTACTGAAAGTGGTGTTTTTTTTTACTCGCCTCTAAATGGCTGTTGCTAGGGGTCCCTCGTAGTCTGCCTTCTTCAGTGCCCTTGCTAGTGACATCATATCACCTCGGCACAGGAAGGGCTCAGCTCTGCCCCCTCCCTCCTGTCAGTGACAGGTCCCAGATGACTGCGCAGTGAATCACAGTGTGCGGCGGGGGGACGAGCGGGGCTTCGTTCTCCCGCATTGCTGGACCCTGGAACAGGTAAGTGTCCGATTATTAAAAGTCAGCAGCTTCAGTATTTGTAGCTGCTGACTTTAAATTTTTTCTTTAAGGGGAACTCCTCTTGAATGACGTATCGGTATGAATGTCACACAACTTTCTCAAACTCAATCTTTCTAAAACTGAGCTTCTTATATTTCCTCCTTCCCGGTCCCAGCCCCGCCCCCCCCCCCCCCCCCCGTGACTTCACCATTAATATCACCAACACAACCATTGGTCCCTCCACACATGCCGGGGTCCTGGGTGTAATCCTTGACTCTGACCTCTCCTTCTCCCCACATCCAATCACTGGCTACATCCTGCCGCCTTCACCTCCGCAACATCTCCAGAATTCCACCTTCCTGACTAATGACACCACAAAGCAACTCGTTCACTCCTTGATTATTTCCCACCTTGACTACGGCAACTCTCTCCTTATTGGCCTACCCTTACACAGGCTCCTCCCCCCTTCAGTCTATTATGAATGCTGCTGCTGCTAGACTAATACACCTCACTAATCGATCCTTGACTACTTCCCCTCTCTGCCAATCCCTTCACTGGCTTCCCCTCCCCCACCATATAAAATTCAAAATGCTAACCACAACATGCAAGGCCCTTCACAACATCGCCCCCTCCCCCCATCTACATCACCAACCTCATCTGCAGATATCATCCTCTCCACTCCTCCCAGGACCTCCTGCTCTCTAGCTCCCTTGTTACCTCTTCCCATGCTCGCCTTCAGGACTTCTCCAGACCCTCTCCCATCCTCTGGAACTTCCGACCCCAGTATATCCGATCAGCCCCTACCCTCTCCAGCTTTAGGAGTTCCTTGAAATTTCATTTATTCAGGGAAGCCTATCCTACACCCACCTAACTGTCCCCGAGCCGCCCCCATCAAATCATTCTCTGCAGCTATTACATTTTGTACCACCTCCCCCCCTTTAGAATGTAACCTCTACGAGCCAGGCCCTCCTGTACCTTTTGTATTGTACTGTAATTGTGTTGTCCTCCCTATACATTGTAAAGCGCTGCGTAAACTGTTGGCGCTATATAAATCTTGAACAATAATAATATTATTGTGTGACCTATACCATCCAAATAATTCTTACTTTCATTTCTCAAAGTTATCCGTCTACAAGGAGACCTGTATAGATCAAATGACGGCACCAATGAGGATGGAGGAGGACCGGAGTCACATGATGGAGAAGATACTAAACTTCACCCTGGAGATCATCTACCTGCTGACCGGAGAGGTGAGGAGGATTCTGGGAGGTCACATGACATCACTCTTATCTCTATTAATAAACACAGACCTGACCGGAGAGGTGAGGAGGATTCTGGGAGGTCACATGACATCACTCTTATCTCTATTAATAAAACACAGACCTGAGAGGAGAGGTGAGGAGGATTCTGGGATTCTAACATGATATTCCTATTGGTTCCTCAATACAGAGATTTCCTCTTGTGAAGTCAGGTGATCATATGACCATCACAGTGCCTCCATGTGACTCCCTAAAACCTGAGAGACACAACATGGAGAAGATTCTAGAAGTCACCAAGAAGATGATGGAGCTGCTGACAGGAGAGGTGAGGAGGATTCTGGGAATTCTGGGACATTATCCAGTAACAGACAAGGGATGTGTCTGGATGGTGACTGTATCATTGTGTGTGTCAGGTTCCTATAAGGCAGGGGTGCCCAACCAGTGGCCCGGGGGCCACATGTGGCCTGAGGAGCCCTCTGATGTGGCCCTCGACATTCTGCTCTCTGATGGCGGGTTGGCAAGCCCATATTTTGGGTTGCCGAGCCGCCGCCCCAGAGCATCAGTGTTAATGAAGCTGGCAGTAGAGAAAGCAAGTGGCTACAGAGCTGCCTAAATCGATGCTTCCTGTATAGCGCCGCCTCCTGGTACAGGCAGAGTGATACCAAATGCACTCAGCCAGTGATACCTGAATGGAAGGCTGTTATTAAAGGTAAGTTTATTACTAAAATCACAGAGTATATATGGGCATATCTCTTCTGCAGTGGTTACTGGGCTACATGCGGGTTACCTGCACTGAGCCATAGACTTCTGTTATTACCTGCAGGTGTGGTGCGCTTTCACCTGCGGGATATAATAGAAGTCTAAGGCAAAGTGCAGCTAACCCACAGGAAAGCCATAGGTGTACTACACTGCACTTGTAGTACAGGAAAACCACAACACGTCAGTGTGAAAGCAGCATTAGGCCCATTTGGCATGATCGGTCCCCAATCGGACCCTCCATTCACCTCTATTGAGCCACAGATGTATACACCCACCTACCTCCAATCCGGTCCACTAAAAAAAAGAGGAATGGGGGGGATCCGTCCCATTCCATTCCATCATAGCAGATCAGTTCGGAAGGCCCATAGATTAGAGTGAGGCATGTCCGTGTCGGCTCTACATATGCAGGGTGGACATAAAGCTGTCATCCGCCCGCTCCACTCATTGTGGCCCGCGATTGGTTACTAAGTCGCTTAAGTGGCCCTCGCTCTTTAAAAGGTTGGGCACCTCTGCTATAAGGTGTCAGGATGTCGCTGTCTATTTCTCCATGGAGGAGTGGGAGTATTTAGAAGGACACAAGGATCTCTACAAGGACGTCATGATGGACAATCAGCCGCCCCTCACATCACCGGGTAAGAGGAGACTTTATTGTAAAGGAGAGAGCAGTACGGAGGCTCCACCTAGATCCCCCATCATCTGATAAACACATAGAAACAATGTATTCAGTCAGTGTGTGTGTTTCCTACAGATGGATCCAGTAATGGGAACCCACCAGAGAGATGTCCCCGTCCTCTGTATTCCCGGGATTCCACACAGGAAGGTCACACCATCCCCCACCATCATCAGGTAGATGAGGAACAATCACTGATAGTTTTGATTAAGATTGCTTTCACACTCAAAGTGCCCCTTTGTTTTAGCGGTGCTGTAGAGCTGTTTAAGTGATGCTTCTGCACCGCTTTTCGGCCACCAGCAGGGCACTTTTAACCCCCAAAAAAGTTTTAAAAGCACTGCCCATTCATTGCAATGGGAAAGGCGTTTTGGGAGTGCTAAATACATCTCTCCCAACCCGCCCCAAAGATGTTGCTTACAGGACTTTTGGCAACGTCCCGCAAGTGCACCACCTGATTTTGAAAGGTCACACTGCAGTGAATGGGAGGCGGTTTTCAGGCACTTAGCAGAGGCTATTTCTAGTGCTAAATGCCTGACAACCACCCCAGTGTGAAAGGGGTCTTATACACAGCATGTTTGTTACAATGAATGTTTTATTATATTTTCAGAGTGGAAACCTCGGGGATGATAATATTGATGTTAAAGAAGAGTATAAAGAGGAGGATGAGGAGTATGGAGTGATGAAGGAGTTTTCAGAAGGACACAAGGATATGGTGGAGCCACCAAATACCAGGAACCCACCAGAGAGATGTCCCCGTCCTCTGTATTCCCGAGATTCCACACAGGAAGATCACACCATCCCCCACTGTTACAAGGTTGGTGGGATGGAGCTTATAAAACACAGACTCGTGGAGACAATGTGTGAATTCTCTATGTGATGTCACAATAATAAATCTTCTATCTTACAGATGATATTCTCTCTCATTTTCTCGGTTTAGAGTGGAGATCCAATGGATATAGAATTTGAGGTGAAATCAGAAGAAGAAGAGAGGTATGTGAGGGATGATCAGCAGTCTATGGAGGAGGATGGAATAACGGGGACATTTATAGAGGAGGACACTCCTACAGAGATCAGCACAGGTGGGTCATTAACATTAAATGCATTCCTCCACCCATACTGCTCACTGATTGGTCCAGAGTAGGGCGGGGGCTGGGTGATATCAGCCTGTAATCCCCTGGTCACTTTCCTGAGCTGTGTTCCCCGTCCTGTATTCCTGGATTTCTCTCCGATAATCTTCCTTCTCTGTGCTGCCGACACAATTTATGGATCTAGACTGGACTTATGTAGATTCTGGGTAGTGATGGACAAACTTCTGACCGGACGTTTCGCTAACGCGGCCGATAGTTCGCGAACCGGAACGTTCGCGGCGGGCCCCATTGACTTCAATGGGAGGCGAACTTCGCAAACCTACAGGTCAAATTTGCAGCCACAAAATAATTAATAGCTGTGCAAACATAGTCCCACCACATGGCCAATGACATAACACATGTATGAGGTGAATCTGGCATCGACAACTACAAGCATTCTTTTTTTATATGGGAAATTGTTGTGGCAATTCAGGACTGTGGAGCGCATGAAGGCAATGGAGGAGAGGGAAGGTCAGGGACCAGGGTAGGCAAAGAAGAGGGTGCAGGAGATGATCACCAGCACCGTGATATAGAGCACTGACACCTGCACCGTGATAGAGTGATCTGACACCTGCACCGTGATAGAGAGCACTGACATCAGCAGCGTGACATAAAGCACTCACACCAGCACCGTGATATACAGCAATTACACCTGCACCGTAAGCAGCCCCAGGAGGAAGTCAGCATAGCACAGGGATGGTGGGAGCCCCTCATAATGAGCATAGCACAGGGATGGTGGGAGCCCCTCATAATGAGCATAGCACAGGGATGGTGGGAGCCCCTCATAATGAGCATAGCACAGGGATGGTGGGAGCCCCTCATAATGAGCATAGCACAGGGATGGTGGGAGCCCCTCATAATGAGCATAGCACAGGGATGGTGTGAGCCCTTCATAATAAGCAGCCCCAGGAGGATGTCAGCATAGCACAGGGATGGTGGGAGCCCCTCATAATAAGCAGCCCCAGGAGGATGTCAGCATAGCACAGGGATGGTGGGAGCCCCTCATAATAAGCAGCCCCAGGAGGAAGTCAGCACAGCACAGGGATGGTGGGAGCCCCTCATAATAAGCAGCCCAAGGAGGAAGTCAGCACAGGGATGGTGGGAGCCCCTCATAATGAGCATAGCACAGGGATGTGGGAGCCCCTCATAATATGCACAGCAGAGGTACAGCCCCAGGAGGATGTCAGCACAGCACAGGGATGGTGGGAGCCCCTCATAATAAGCAGCCCCAGTAGAAATATGACACCGCTCAACCTCTTCAAAGAGGAGGGTACGGGCATATAGTACGGTGTGCTTTTTTTGGACAAGGAAGTGAGCCAAATGAAGAAAGAAGGTCTCTGTGCTTGATTAAAAAAATTGTTTATAGACATATACATGGTCTACTGGTCACGTGTTGAATTCCTCCGAGATCCATGCCTCATTCATTTTTAGAAATGTGAGGTAGTTAACACTGTCGTGAGCTAGGCGAGTGCACTTATCGGTCACGATCCCCCCTGCTGCGCTGAACGTCCTTTCGGACAGGACACTGGATGAGGGGCAAGCCAACAGTTTGATTTCAAATTGGGCAAGCTCTGGCCAGAGGTCAAGCCTGCCCACCCAGTAGTCCAGGGGTTCATCACTCCACATCGACCGTTAACCCGATGTAGTCGGACACCTGACGGTCTAGGCGTTCCCTGATGCTGGATCCGGATGACACCTGTCGATGGGTCGGCTGAAAGAATGACCTCATATCCGAAGTCACCAACACATCTTCAAACCGGCCTCTTCTTGCAGGCGCTGTTGGATTGGTACCCGCAACTCCTTCTCTGGGAGTGGGAATTGCTCCTCTGCCAGCGCACGCAAAAGCAGAATGCACCATTTCTCAAAGCAAGGCCTGGATGTGCTCCATTCTGCCAGCCCTCTGTGACGGCGGTAAAATTTTCGCTATTTTGTGTTTGTACCGGGGGGTCTAAGTACGTTGCCACACAGTACTGGTCCTTGACCCTTATGCTTTTTATACGGGGGTCCCTATTAAAACACTGGAGCATGAAGGCCCCTATTTGCACTAAAGTGGAAGCGGTGTGGTGGCCTGGCTCCTGCTCATTATCCAGGATAATGTCGTCCTCTTCATTCTCCTCTCCCCATCCACGCACAACAGGGATCCCAGAAAGGTTTAAAGCATGCTCTTCTTGCTCCTCCTCATCCGCCCCGGCACCATCCTCCTCTGACTCCTCTTCAGACTCCTGTTGTTGACTTGTCTCAGATAGAGTAGCCCCCCCTGGGAATTCATCCAGCATTGCGACTTCCTCATCTTCCCGCTCCTGCTCCTCCACAGCTTGATCAATGACACGATGCAATGCACACTCCATAAAGAAGGCATAAGGTACCATGTCACTGATGGCGCCATGGCTGTGACTGACCAGTTTGGTGATCTCCTCAAATGGCTGCAGAAGTCTGCATGCGTCGCGCATGAGCAGCCACTGGCGCGGTGAAAAAACACCCAGCTCCTCAGAACCTGTTCTGCCGCAGAGTTCATACAGGTAGACGTTAACTGCACGTTTCTGCTGGAGCAGCCTATCAAGCATATAGAAGGTTGAGTTCCATCGTGTCGGGCAATCGCAAATAAGATGTCTGACCGGCAGATTGTGTCGCCGCTGAATGTCAGCAAGGCGAGCCATGGCCGTGTAAGATCTTCTGAAATGGGACGAGATTTTCCTTGCCTGCCGCAAGATGTCCTGGACCCCAGGGTATTTGACAACGAATCGCTGCACGACCACGTTTAAGACGTGTGCCATGCATGGCACGTGCGTCATTTTTCCCTGTTTCAATGCGCTAAGCAGATTGGCACCGTTGTCACACACCACTTTACCAACTGTCAAATTGAGCGGTGTTAGCCACTGATCTGCCTGTGAACGCAAAGCTGAAAGGAGTGCCGGGCCAGTGTGGCTCTTGGCTTCCAGGCACAACAGACGCAGCACGGCATGGCAACGTCTCACCTGGCATGTGGAATAGGTTCTGGGGAGCTTGGGCAAGGCAGCGGAAGAGACGGTAGCAGCGGAAAAGGAGGAGGCAGCTGAGGAGGAGAGGGAGGAGGATGGAGTAGGAGGAAGAGGAGAAGAAGAGTCAGGCCTGCATGCAATCCGTGGCGGTAAAACCAAATCTACACGGGTGCCACGGGTTACATGCTTGACGGCCGTCAGAAGGTTCACCCAGTGGCCAGTAAAAGTGATATAACTTCCCTGCCCGTGTTTGCTAGACCATGTGTCTGTGGTAAGATGTATCTTGGCACCGACACTGTGTGCCAGAGATACATTCACTTGCCGCTGAACATGGTCATATAGCTCTGGGATGCCCTTCTGTGAGAAATACTTCCTTCCTGGGACCTTCCATTGTGGTGTTCCAATGGCCACAAATTTGCGAAAGGCCTCCGAGTCCACCAGTTTATATGGCAGTAGTTGGCAGGCTATGAGTTCTGTCAAGAAATAAGTAGTAACTCACAGGTTAAATTAGATGAGTTCAGTATGCAGTGAAAATCGCCAGTCCTGGAGTCTCATAAATGTCTTCCCTTTGCAGCCTGGGGCACTGGTGTGATCTTACAGGGATCCAGAAAATGCTGGGAACCAGGAGGCAGGAAACAAGAAGCAGCTGGTCGTGACTTCACAGGAACAGGAAGTGTGATTATTCACAGTGGCAAGGAATGGTAATGGCAATGCATTACCATTCCTTGCCACTGTGAATAATCACACTTCCTGTTCCTGTGAAGTCACGACCAGCTGCTTCTTGTTTCCTGCCTCCTGGTTCCCAGCATTTTCTGGATCCCTGTAAGATCACACCAGTGCCCCAGGCTGCAAAGGGAAGACATTTATGAGACTCCAGGACTGGCGATTTTCACTGCATACTGAACTCATCTAATTTAACCTGTGAGTTACTACTTGTTTTTATTAAATATATGATTTATACTGCACTCAGTCTGGCGCCCCTCTGTTCCCATTTCTACACAGAGCTCATCGCTTCACTCTAAGGGAGCTGCCTCCAGGTGCTAATCATACAAGATCTCGGATCATTTATGGACATTATGTTTTAAACAAATGTTTTAATATCATGTATGCTTATTCACACACATTTTATGTATACCTATATTCCAGTTGTTATATAATTTTATGTTATCACCATATCTAGCGCCGCTGTTCACCCTTGTTTTTATGAGTTCTGTCAAGCCAGCCGTCAACTGTTGGGCAAGAGGGTTATCCGGTGTCATCATTTTTTTACGCTCGAACATTAGGCCCACGGAAGCCTGCCTTTTTGCAGAAAAACGTGAGCTTGGCGTGATGGAAGGTGGAGTGGAGGACAATTGTGAGGAGAGAGGAGAAGGAGAAGTAGAAGACGAGGCTGGATGGTGAGAGCCTGGAGTGTGGCTTTGTGTGTTCCGTTGCTCCCACTGGGCTCGGTGATGGCTGCTGCTGATGTGCCTTCTTAAGGCGGTCGTCCCTAGGTGAGTGTTGGGCTTACCGCGACTAATGCGTTGACTGCAAAGATTGCAGATGGCAACGCTATTGTCAGCAGCGGACACGTTAAAAAAAGCCCACACTGCGGAGCCATGTGCCGGTGTCCTGGGAGCGCCAGATGTGACCGTACATGGTGGATGACTCGCTCCTGATACATTTGCAGTCTGCTTTGTCCCTCCTGTGCAATGTAAGGCGGCGTACACACGGGCGGACTGTCTGCCCAACTAAGTTCGTCAGACAGTCCGCTCAAACTTTTGAATGAACGAACTTGCCCACACACGGCACTTTTTGAGCGGACTAATACGGCAGACTAAGTTCGTCGTACTAAGTCCGCGCAACTTTTGAAATGAACAGACTCGCCCACACACGCGGAGGAAAGTCTGCTCATTTCGAGCGCGTGTCAAGGTAGGCGGGGCCCGCCGCCTGGAATGAACTTAAAGGGGAACCCCAACGGCGAAAAAAATCAGCGTGGGGGTCCCCCAAAGTCCACAACAGACCCTTGTCCGAGCATGCTACCCGGCCGGCCAGGAAAGGGGGCGAGCGAGCGCCCCCCTCCTCCTGAGCCGTACCAGGCCGCATGCCCTCAACATGGGGGGTGCCTTGGGGAAGGGGGGGCCGCGCGGCCCCCCCACCCCAAAGCACCTTGTCCCCATGTTGATGAGGACAAGGGCCTCTTCCCGACAACCCTGGCCGTTGGTTGTCGGGGTCTGCGGGCGGGGGGCTTATCGGAATCCGGGAGCCCCCTTTAATAAGGGGGCCCCTGAATACCGGCCCCCCACCCTATGTGAATAAGTATGGGGTATAATGTACCCCTACCCATTCACCTGTAAAATAAAAGTACCCAAAAAAAAAACACAACACACGAGGTCTTGTCCCCCTCTTCGGTTCTTCTGCCGGGCCACCGCGCCTTCTTATAGCTCTTTTAGAGGCGGTGGCCCGGTCTTCTGTCGCCGCCTTCGGTTCTTCTGCCGGGCCACCACGCCTTCTTATAGCTCTTTTAGAGGCGGTGGTCCGGTCTTCTGTCACCGCTGTCGCTGCCTTCCGTTCTTCTGCCGGGCCACCGCGCCTTCTTATAGCTCTTTTAGAGGCGGTGGCCTGGTCTTCTGTCGCCTCCTCCTCCTCCTCCTCCTCCTCCTCCTGCTCCTCCTCCTCCTCCCTCCTCCCTCCTCGCTCGGGCGAATCGCGAACAGACGAAATTCGCTGCGAAACGACCTCCTGGCAAACCGTTCGGCCATCCCTAATTCTGGGGATCAGCTGGCAGCAAAATGTTCATTTTCACCATATATGTTACTAGATCTAGGCACCTGGGGTATTTGTTTTGAGTCTTCTGCCCCATACCCGGGTATGACAAGATCTCTGACAGAACAATCCCCCCAGGATTACTTGTTGTGTTGTCTGCTGGCTGTGCCGGGTGGAGGGATATGTCTGTATAGTCTCAGACCCAAGTCACTGAGTGCAGTCTCAGGAGATGGGAGGCAGCGGTGTGGGACCTCTGCAACTTGTCTCATGTAATCATTTCATCTTCCACTGATTACTGAATACCAATATTATGAGTCCTGACCCTTACACTGTATACTTTATATTCTACATCACATACTCCTGACCCCTGCACTATATACTCTATGTTGTACATTACATCATTCTGATACTATATAGTCCTATCTGTTGTATCTTATACAATATGTTGTACATTACATAGTCCTGACTTCTGCTCTCTCCCCTCCCCCCACTGCTATATATACACATAATATGTATTCTCTTTTGTTACACCCATTTCCTACCAGCTGGGCATTTTATATCTGATGATGTGATTGGAGCAGAGACTTTTACATGGTGATAATAATGTGATAACATCCTCAGACTTTGAAACCTTAAACAGAAAGTGATAATGAGGGAGGAGTCAATAACTCAATGATGGGGGTCTTCAGGATCAGTCCAGTCTTCATCTTGGTTGTTCTCCCCTCATCCTCACTCTCTGACCTCTGGTGGGGCTCAGCCCCGCTGTTATTCATGACTACATCATGGACTAAATAAGGAAGTGCAGAACTTCTTGTGTTGGGAAGATGGCAATGAGTGATAGAGGGGGAGGGGACACTCGTCCTATAATCCCCTCATCACTGTCACTCCTATAAAAGACAGTTCTCATTGTTTCCTCACTCTCTGACTAAGGTCCATGAATAAAAAAAAGATCTGGTAGGAGATCAGAGGACCCATTTACTAGTTACCTTGAGGGGGGAATTGTAAGATCCTCAGAGACAAAGCTGCCTGATGTGGGCGGAGTCTTGGTTTAGGGGAACCAATCAGCTGATGTCTAGTAATAATCTTTGTATTTCTATTTTAGTAGATGGACGGGAGATGAGGAAAACCTCAGAGGATTGTCTCACTTTGTCTCCAGACTGTAAAGTAGAAGATGAAGACATCACACAGTATAGTCCAGGAGAAAACCCGACTACCTCAAATGTCCACCCGGCACCACACAGTGTAGATGGACCATCGTATTCCTCTTATCCTGAGGAACCTCAGACTGTGTGGGACGGGGCCGTCCTTCCAACAGAGAAGAGCTTTTCCTGTACTGAGTGCGGAAAGTGTTTCCATTTAAAATCAAATCTTCATAGGCACAAAAAAGTTCACACGGGGGTGAAGCCGTATTCCTGTCCTGAGTGTGGAAAGTGTTTCCCTACTAACTCCAAACTTAATAGACATAAAAAATCTCACACGGGGGAGAAGCCTTATTCCTGTCCTGAGTGTGGGAAATGTTTTTCAGAGAAGTGCAATCTCTACACACATCAGAGATTGCACACAGGGGAGAAGCCATATTCCTGTCCTGAGTGTGGGAAATGTTTTGCACAGGCAATCAATCTTTACAAACATCAGAGATCTCACAAGGGGGAGAAGCCATACTCCTGTCCTGAGTGAGGGAATTGTTCCTCACTGAAGTCCTGTCTTCCTGTACATCAGGGGTCCCACACAACCCTCGAGGTGTATTAGTGTCTTGAGTGTGGGAAATGTCTTCTATATGAATGTTGCTGGACATCACAGCTCTCATGTGAGGAAGAAGCACACCCTGATATACACCTCAGATATACTCCATGGCTGATCTCCATCATGTAAGAAACAGTTCCAGGGGTGTGGACGTTTTTAAAAAAAACTATTTGTCCGAGGGACTAAATTGGGGTCCCAATCTCCTTGTCCCCTTATGACAATCTCCTTGTTTCTCATCTACCAGAGAGCTCAGCAGTGGTGTGGGAGTTCATTGAAAACTACAAGCCGACATCGGCAAAGGACAGAACTCTGTGAATGAATGGCACAGCCGCGCTCTGTTCATAAAGTGACAGCCGGTACAGGGAACTTCTCCCCGCACTGCTGTCACACAGAGGACTCGGATCACTGAGCCACTGCAGGAACAGGAACAAGTAACATCTTCCTGAAGGTGAACTTTTCCTTTAACTCTTTCACTGCCAGAGATGTTTTTGTGGTTTTTTTGCCCACATGTTTAACCCCTTCAATACCGGACACTTTCACCTCCTTCCTGCCCACACCAATTGACAGCTGTCAGCTTTGTCACACTTTGAATGACAATTACTCAATCATGCAACACTGTACCCAAATTTCATTTTTATATTTTTCCCCACAAATAGAGCTTTGGTCGTATTTGATCACCACTGGGGGGTTTTTATTTATTGTGCTACAAATAAAAAAAAACAAAACGTTTTGAAAAAAAAAGTTTTTCTTTGTTTCTGTTATAACATTTTGTAAATAAGTAAGTTTTCTCCTTCACTGATGGGCACTGATGAGGAGGTACTGACAGGCATTACTTATGGGCACTGATTGGCATCACTGATGGGCACTGATGAGGAGGTACTGACAGGCATTACTTATGGGCACTGATTGGCATCACTGATGGGCACTGATGAGGAGGTACTGATATACATTACTTATGGGCACTGATTGGCATCACTGATGGGCACTGATGAGGAGGTACTGACAGGCATTACTTATGGGCACTGATTGGCATTACTGATGGGCACTGATGAGGAGGTACTGACAGGCATTACTTATGGGCACTGATTGGCATCACTGGTGGTCATCCCTGACAATCATAGAAACTACAAAGCAGCGCTCTATGGGTAAATCCAGAAAGTCCATGTGAAATCCATGAGGTGAATAAAAAGAATAGTTTATTGCACGGTGGATTGGAAAAACAAAGAATGCCGGGAACTGTGAGATCTTCAGATGTCACAATAAACAGTCATGCAGATATCTTATCAGATTGATATTGTTAAAAAAAAACATTAAAATCAAACGATACCACTGGTGACATCCGGGTGGAGAAGGGTTAATGCCACCCAAGGACTTGCTGGTCAGACATGGTAAGGGGCGCCTTACACTATGTGGAGATGGATGAAAAGCCCGGTGAAGAGAATGGCAGTCCGATGCCTGAAACCTTATGATGGAACTTTCCCTGCGTCCAGGAAGAATGGGACGGCGGAGTGCAGGGGAACGCTGTGCCCACCATTGTGAGGACCTGAGATGGTGGCCCGAGGAAACCAAACTGGGCTGTGAGCGGTGGGGTATGACAGCTGCCGTGGGATGGAAAAATCCGGAAGAGCCGAAGGAACCTGGAGCACTGAATGACGTCACCCCCACACCGGAAACCAGGAAGTATGTGATGCACAGTGGAGCGCAAGCTGCTGGGTTCCCGTGACTACATGTCTCAAACGCCTGTGCTTTTTCCAAGTCATGGAAGAAAAGGCAACAGCAGTATTTAAGCCCGATGTGAGGGGTGGGGAGGGGCGGGAGTATCTAGCTCAAGTATAGCCAATAACCCATCTCAACCCTATCATTTATGAAAGAAAGAGAGAGCGTGTGGAATCCATATTACACTCATGGAAATACATTCATCGTAAAATTCATAGAGCCTCTCAAAAACAATGTTATAAAAATATATAAAATACAGTATATATCTGTGTATATACTGATAAAAATCCATAATAATAAATAATGTTGAATCCATGAATAAATAACAAAAAGATAATAAATAATGAAAAATGATATATATTGATGATGTCCGGCTCATTTGGAGTGGGGCCAGGCGTGTTCTCTTCCTTTGTAGCCCATTACAATACCAATGAATTAGGGTTGTCTTTCACACATGTATTAGACCCCACTGAACTAGTCTTCCTAGATTTGGTTCTGTCTCACGACAAACAAGATATCGTCACCAGAAATCACACCAAACCTACAAGTGACAACTCCTACCTTCATTCTGACAGTTGTCATCACTCCACCCGGCAGATGAACATCCCCAATGGGCAGTTTCATAGGTTGAGGAGGAACTATTCCAGGTTGGTAGACTATACTACACAAGGCAAGCGCATGCAGAGAAAATATGAAGAGAAGAACTACCCCAGAGATCTGGTCCAGGATGCTTTTGTTTCTCATATGGATATGCCACCAAAACCCAAAGACACCACTGATAGACAACCAGATAATACAGCTAGATTTGTGTCCACTTCCAACTCTAAATATACGACTATTTCAAAGATCATCAATAAACATTACAAAATATTATTGCTCTTAATCATAAATATTTTTGCTCCAAGTAAGTTACAAAGTTCCAATAAAAGACCTCTGTTTGACATTAGTGCCTATTTTGATACTAGGACGGGCATTTTTCAATATCGCAAAAGAGGTTGCCTCACCTGCCAGTTTATCACTCATGGTCGCCCTGAGATTGTCACCAATAAGGGTACCACTTTCCAGATTAGTCAGTTTATTACTTGCTCAATGGATTTTGTTACTTACTGTATATCCTGTGGTGCCCTTGTAACCTCTTGTACGTAGGCCGTACGATACGTACCTTGTGTACGAGGGTTGGAGAGCACCGGAGGTTTATTACAAAGGGATTTCACAAACCCAGCGTCCCGCGCCATTTTCTCCAGATACATAACAAATATATAAAATGTATAAAATATATAAAATCAAATCCATTCCTAAAGGTACACTTACTGACAACGAGAGGTTTTCCTTCCTGTGCAGGAGGGAAAACGTTCAGATCTATATGTTAGGATCTCTTTCATCTGAAGGCCTCAATGAAGAACTTGATATTCATAGCATTGTGTAACTGACTGACCTTACCCCCAAGAAGTGTTTGCTCTGCTGTAGAGATTCACCTGGTAATGCCCCAGGGAGAGTGAGTTCGCGCAGAGAGGTTTATGTGTCTGGTAGAGCCGGCAATCCTTTATCTCAACCAGAAGTTATAATATCCGAAAGTCATCAGGAATAGGGGGCACTCTTGTGCCTTCTGGGAGTAGGGCAAGCGCTTGGTTTCAACAGCTTGCTACTCCTTCCACTTCAGTGAGATCAAGTTTTGGGCATTCAGCTGCAGTCCCCAGTTCCATTAGGAGTTCTGGTCATCCACACTATCTAAACAAGGGACTTCACTTGAAGAGGTGCCCCCTCTGATTGGGTGAGGTAGGACTTTTACAGGCCTTTTGCAGAGAAACATCACACAGTTTTTTTCTCCGACAACAGATTTGCTTTTTCAAAAACATGCAATCCTCCTTTGTTTCAGGGAGTGATTGTTCCAGAGGAGGTTCTACATTTAGGCTCCTATAGTTCCAGCACCAGACAGCAATGCTCGTCTTATTCTGGATCTAAATTCATTTTGACGGGTCTCTTCATGTGTGGAAGTTCTAGATGGAATCAGTGAACCTGGTGATGACCTCTCTCCAGCTGGGGTCTTCCTGGCAATGGTGGACATGAAGGGAACCCCTAATGCCCCCCCCCCCAAGTTTCCTGTCATTTGTGGGTGGAGGAATGTCATCTTCTGTTTTATGGCCCCAACATTCAACCTGTCCACAATTCCCAGAGGTTCACCAGGGTCCTGGCTCTGACTCTGGGCCTTTCAATGGGTATTTCTATTGAAGGGTACATAGATGACCTACTTCCTTGAGAGCATTCTGCTCTTTTCTTGGGGTTTATTTACTAAAATTGGAGGGTGCAAGATCTGGTGCAGCTATGCATGGTAGCCAATCAGCTTCAAACGTCAGCTTGTTCAATTAAGCTTTGACAAAAAAATGTAAATTGATTGGTTTCTCTGGACAGCTGCACCAGATTTTGCACTCCAGCTTTAGTAAATCAACTCCAATGAGTCTCCCCTGGTACCTACTCTACAGCGATTGATTGGGTTCTCTATTTCCAGAATGCTGCATTACTTCTGGCTTAGCGGTTGGAATATTAATGCCTGTCCCTGAAGACTGCCCAGGAGAGAGTGTTTTTTCCTCCGGAGACCGTGCCTTAATATGCACTCTAAGGTGCCTCTGTTCAGGTCGTTGGTAAAATTTCCTTAATTTGTTTTTACCTGAGGGTCTTGCAAAGTAGGTTTCCCTTTTCCCAGTTCCATTCCAGGCCATGGTCATCTTTTCAACTGCTTCCTCCCTTTTGATACTACGGGGTTTGGTCATTGTAGGCCGGGTTGTTGCTGACCAATGCTCTGATGCTGGGGGTGCTTAGTCTGGTTTTCCTCCATTGGTTGACATGTCTGAAGTTCCCTATGAGGGGCAACTTAGATAATGTCAAGGCTGGGCATAAGTAACTCATTAGGGAAGCCCCAGAAGTTAGGTAGCCTGGGAAAAAGTAAATTTCACCCTGTCTTGGGTGGTTCTTTGTGTTCACCCTCTAGCAGCCAATCACCCTCCAGGAAAGGAAGTTTGCCAAGTGGATTTTTCTCAGCTGTCAGCAGTTGTCTCTTAGACAAAAAAAGAGGGTGCGTATTCCCACGCACCAAAAGCCACCAGGAGGGGAAAAAAAAACAACTTTTATTAAAATTTGAATAAATGAAGGACTTTTGTGTGTGTTTATTTTTTAAATACTATTAGGATGGGGGACATGAACTTCTATAACCTTCCAGTCAGAGATCATGAGTTATAAGAATATCTATCACTTTATTTCATGTCACAAAAAGATGTGTGGCACCATGTTGACAGAGGTTCATCTAAAACAAACACATCAACAAACAAGAAGAGGTGTGTTATCCCTATACTGAGGTGAATGTAAATCCCTCAAATCACAAGGTTAGGGCATGAAAATGAAAATATCTTTTGGTTTTAGATAACCACCATACTGCAGTTAAAATATCAGCTTAATATGCTAACCAATTACTGTGGCAGTCTGGGAAACAACTCTGCCACTCATTGGCCAGTCCCAAAACTATGTTACAAATACTGCAGAGGAGGTATAGACTAACAAAATGATGGGTTTGGAGAGCCATTAAGATGGGCCTTTTTTTCCCACGGTCTCCCCTCCCACTACTTAAATAAAAAAGCCAAAGGCGGTTCGTATGCTGAAACCTCTAAAAAAAAACTCCATCCTAGACCACAAAAGATTCATTAAGGTCTGAACAGTTGTTATGATGGTCAGAAAGATAGCAACGTAGGAATTGCTCCAAGGACTGATTGGCTCGTTCTGCGGCCCCATTAGACTGTGGGTGATACGTAGAGGAGAAAGCAAGCTGAATTCCCAACTGTGCACAAAAGGCTTGCTAGAACCGGGACACAAACTGACTACCCCTGTCCGAGACAATCACCTTGGGTAGCCCATGTAAGCAAAAGATCTCCTGAGCAAAAACGGAAGCCAGTTCCTTAGAGGTGGGCAACTTCTTAAGTGGAATTCAATGGGAAATTTTTCGAGAACCGGTCAACCATCTTAAGGATAGCTGTGTTGCCCTGGGAGTTGGGTAACTCCACAATGAACTCCATAGACAGGTGGGTCCGGGGCCTCTCTTCATTGGGTATGGGTTGTAGGAGGTGTCATGGAGTCTTACTCTGAGCACACATGGAACAGGCAGCTACGAATGTTGCTACATCAGCACATAGACTAGGCCACCAGAACTGTTGAGAAATGGCCCAAAAGGAGTTGATTCTTCCCAGGGTGGCCATCAGCCTTTGGGAGAATGGTAAGTCTGGAGCAGTATGGAGACTCTCTGGGACAAAGCAGCGGTCACAAGGTTTCTCAGGAGGAGCATGGACCTGAGGTGCAGGAATTTTGTCACCCAAAGGAGAAGTGAGACTGATTCGAACCGTAGCCAGAATACAATTAGGAGCAATCACAGGAACCAGAACCGACTCCATCTTGGAAGTGGAGGAAAATTTTCGTGAGTAGGGATGAGCCGAACACCCCCCGGTTCGGTTCGCACCAGAACTTTCGAACGGACCCCAAATTCGAACGAACGTTAGAACCCCATTGAAGTCTATGGGACTCGAACGTTCGAAATGAAAAGTGCTAATTTTAACGGCTAATATGCAAGATGCTGTCCTAAAAAGGGTTTGGGGACCTGGCTCCTGCCCCAGGGGACATGTGTCAATGCCTAAAATGTTTTTTAAAATGGCCGTTTTGGCGGGAGCACTGATTTTAATGACGATTAAAGTGAAAAAAAAAAAGTTCCTTTAAATATGGTGCCTGGGGGGTGTCTGTAGTATGCCTGTGAAGTGCCACGTGTTTCCCGTGTTTAGAACAGTCCCTGCACAAAATGACATTAAATGGAAATAACACCATTTAAAACTGCTTACGGTTTTAATGTTATATCTGGTTCCTGCAATATGGTTGAAAATCATTGAGAAAAATGGCATGGGTAGCCCTCCCTGCCCATTACCAGCCCCTTTGGGTCTTGTACGCATATTAAGGGGAACCCCGTACCCATATTAAAAAAAGGAAATGCGTGTGGCCCCCAGGCCCTATATACTCAGAACAGCAGTATACAGGCGGTGCAAACAAGACAGGGACTGTGTAGGTTTGTTGTGTTAAGTTGAATCTGTTTGTAATTTTCAACTGGTACATTTTTAAAGTGTAGCTCCACTCAAAAAAACTATTTTTAAGCTTTTTGGAAAACATAGGGAAGGGTTATCACCCCTGTATAATTTGTTTTGTCATCCATCGTTTTTCATCTCACTTGCTGTTGTCTCCTTCCGTTTGCAAGTAGGAGATGTTTGTAAGTTGGATGTTTGAAAGTAGGGGCCTGCCCTATATGCTCTGCAGAAATGGCGGAACAAGGTGTTGGTTTTGCCACAACATTGTAAGCCCTCAAAGTGACTCTTGGTGGGCGCTGGAGTGCCCTGCTGTGAACGATTATATCAAGAATTGTAATTACATGCCATTGTTGAACAGTGGTAGAAAAATTGACCTTTGGTGGTTGTGGTGCTGGTGCCACAACACTATAAGTCCTCACCGTTACTCTGGGTGGGCACAGGAAGGGGCCCTCCTGTGAAATATTATATCAAGAATTGTAATTACATGTCCCTGTTAAACAGGGGCAGAAAAATGTGGCCTTAGGCACTGGTGCTGGTGCCACCACACTGCAACCTCTGCCATATACTCTAGTTTTATTGCAGGAATTAGCCCTGCTGCAAAGCATTGCATCAAAAATTGTACTTAAACGCCCCTGTTAAACAGGGGCAGAAAAATTGGGCCTTAGGCACTGGTGCTGGTGCCACCACACTGCAACCTCTGCCATATACTCTAGTTTTATTGCAGGAATTAGCCCTGCTGTAAAGCATTGCATCAAAAATTGTACTTAAACGCCCCTGTTAAACAGGGGCAGAAAAATTGGGCCTTAGGCACTGGTGCTGGTGCCACCGCACTGCAACCTCTGCCATATACTCTAGTTTTATTGCAGGAATTAGCCCTGCTGCAAAGCATTGCATCAAAAATTGTACTTAAACGCCCCTGTTAAACAGGGGCAGAAAAATTGGGCCTTAGGCACTGGTGCTGGTGCCACCACACTGAAACCTCTGCCATATACTCTAGTTTTATTGCAGGAATTAGCCCTGCTGCAAAGCATTGCATCAAAAATTGTACTTAAACGCCCCTGTTAAACAGGGGCAGAAAAATTGGGCCTTAGGCACTGGTGCTGGTGCCACCACACTGCAACCTCTGCCATATACTCTAGTTTTAATGCAGGAATTAGCCCTGCTGCAAAGCATTGCATCAAAAATTGTAATTAAACGCCCCTGTTAAACAGGGGCAGAAAAATTGGGCCTTAGGCACTGGTGCTGGTGCCACCACACTGCAACCTCTGACATATACTCTTGTTTTATTGCAGCAATTAGCCCTGCTGCAAAGCATTGCATCAAAAATTGTAATTAAACGCCCCTGTTAAACAGGGGCAGAAAAATTGGGCCTTAGGCACTGGTGCTGGTGCCACCACACTGCAACCTCTCCCATATACTCTTGTTTGATTGCAGGAATTAGCCCTGCTGCAAAGCATTGCATCAAAAAATGTACTTAAACGCCCATGTTAAACAGGGGCAGAAAAATTGGGCCTTAGGCACTGGTGCTGGTGCCACCACACTGCAACCTCTGCCATATACTCTAGTTTTAATGCAGGAATTACCCCTGCTGCAAAGCATTGCATCAAAAATTGTAATTAAACGCCCCTGTTAAACAGGGGCAGAAAAATTGGGCCTTAGGCACTGGTGCTGGTGCCACCACACTGCAACCTCTCCCATATACTCTTGTTTGATTGCAGGAATTAGCTCTGCTGCAAAGCATTGCATCAAAAATTGTACTTAAACGCCCCTGTTAAACAGGGGCAGAAAAATTGGGCTGATGGCATCAACCAGAACCAGAAATGTTCTTCCAACATATCAGCGGAGGAGGAAGAGGATAGACAATCAACATAACAGGACAGTCACTCAGCATCAGCATAGGCAGTCTTGAAGGGATGTGGTATTTCAAAAATTATTATTATATTATATATATATATAATTATTCGGTTACATCAGCTTCAGGTGCTTGGTAGCTGTGGGTGATCCAAGACTGATTCATCTTGATGAAGGTCAGTCGATCAACTGATTCGGTGGACAGGCGCACCCTGTGATCGGTAACAAAGCCACCAGCAGCACTGAAGGTGCGTTCCGAAAGAACGCTGGATGCAGGACAGGCCAGTAGCTCAATTGCATACTGTGCAAGCTCTGGCCAGTGATCCATCCTCAAGACCCAGTAAGCCAGAGGATTTTCGGTGGGAAAGGTGTCCAAGTCTGACCTTGCCCCTAGGTATTCCTGCACCATGTAAATCAGACGCTGGCGATGGGTGCTGGAACCGATCATACCTTGGGGCTGCGGACTAAAAAATTGTCTGAAAGCATCAGTCAGACGGCCACCTTCTCCACCGCTCCTTCTGACCGATGCCTCAGCAACACATTGTCCAGGACCAGGAGTTTGTAACCTCCCAGTCTCTGGGAACGCGTTGCACAGACCTTTCTGCAAGGCCTCCCGGAGATGTCTCATCCTCTGCTCCCTCTGCGATGGCAAGATAAGGTCGGCAACCTTACCCTTGTACCGTGGATCAAGGAGAGTGGCCAGCCAGTAATGGTCCCTCTCCTTGATCCGAAGAATACGAGGATCCTTCCGCAGGCTATGCAGGATCAGGGAGGCCATGCAGCGTAGGTTAGCTGAGGCATTCGGTCCGGAGTCCTCTGGGTCACTAAGGACAACATGATCCGCAGCTACCTCCTCCCAGCCACGTACAAGTCCACGTGTTTCTTGGGACTGTAAATCATCCCTACAAGACTGCTGCTGCTGCTGCTGATGCTGATGCTGAGTGCCAGCCTCCACCTCCATGCTGACACAATCATCCTCCTCCTCCTCTTCCTCCTCCTCATCCTCTTCCTGTGTGATGGGTGGCACAGCAGGAACACTGTCTGGATAAAGGGGGCCTTGAGAGGCAAGGAAGTCCTCCTCTTCCTGCCTCTGTTCTGCCTCAAGTGCCCTGTCCATTATTCCACGCAGCGTATGCTCCAAGAGGTGGACAAGAGGTACAGTGTCACTGATGCATGCACTGTCACTGCTCACCATCCTTGTGGCCTCCTCAAACGGTGACAGGACAGTGCATGCATCCCTGATCATGCCCCACTGGCGTGGTGAGAAAAAACCAAGCTCCCCTGACCCTGTCCTGGTGCCGTAGTCGCACAGGTACTCATTGATGGCCCTCTGCTGCGTGTGCAGCCGCTGCAGCATGGCCAATGTTGAGTTCCATCTGGTGGGCATGTCACATATAAGGCGGTTCTTGGGCAGGTTCAACTCCTTTTGGAGCTCAGCCAGCCGAGCACAGGCATTAAATGATCAGCGGAAATTCACACAGACTTTCCTGGCCTGCTTCAGGACATCCTGTAAGCCGGGGTACCTGCCCAAGAACCGCTGCACCACCAGGTTAAGGACGTGAGCTACACAGGGCACATGGGTCAGTTGTCCCTGTCGGAGGGCGGAGAGGAGGTTGGTGCCATTGTCGCAAACCACCATTCCTGGCTTAAGCTGGCGTGGCGTCAACCACCTCTCGGCCTGCCCCTGCAGAGCTGACAAAACATCCGCCCCAGTGTGGCTCCTGTCCCCCAAACAAACCAGCGCAAGCACAGCATGGCACCGTTTTGCCTGCGTACTTGCGTAGCCTCTGGAACGCCTACGGAGCACCGCTGGTTCTGAGGACAGAGCACTGGAAGAGGCCATGGAGGAAGAAGAAGAGGAGGGGGTGGAGGAGAGAGGTGTGTCACAACCAATAGTAGCATTTTGGAGGCGTGGTGGCGGAACAACCTCCAACACTACTGCACCTTGTCCTGCATCCTTCCCAGCTGCCAGAAGAGTGACCCAATGGGCCGTGAAAGACAGGTAACATCCCTGTCCATGCCTGCTGGACCATGAGTCAGCGGTAATATGCACCTTACCGCTGACCGCCCTGTCCAGCGAGGCAAGGACATTGCCTTCCACATGCCGGTAGAGAGCCGGAATCGCCTTCCGTGAGAAAAAGTGGCGTTTGGGGACCTGCCACTGAGGAACCGCACATTGTACAAACTCACGGAAGGGGGCCGAGTCTACCAACTGAAAAGGCAGCAGTTGAAGTGCTAGCAATTTAGCCAAGCTAGCATTCAACCGCTGGGCATGTGGATGGCTGGGAGTGAACTTCTTTTGCCGGTCCAGCAGCTGGGGCAGGGACATTTGCCTGCTATAATCGGACGTGGGTGTACTGCTAGCAGAGTGCCCGGAAGCATTTGGCTGTGACACACCTAATTCTACACCTTCATTCCTCTCAGAGCAGGTTTCAGAGAGGACTGAAGGTCCAGTGGGGTTGGAGATGCCAGCTGATGAGGAGCAAGGAGAGGTCCGCTTTGTTCTTTGGTGTGGGTCTTTGAGGTACGCTTGCCAACGAGCTGCATGGCAGGTCAACATATGTCTGGTCAAGCATGTGGTGCCCAAGCGGCTGATGTTTTGGCCATGCGAGATACGCTTGAGACATATGTTGCAAATAGCAGCGGTGCGATCTGATGCACTCATCTCAAAAAAGGCCCACACACAAGAAACTTTTAGAATAACGCGCAGAGGCAGCGCCCTGCACAGGCGGAGCTCTGCGGTGTGATTCAGTCGGTGTGCTGCCCCTAAGCTGGCCCCCGGAGGGCATCCTGCCTCGTTGGACATGTGCCTCCTCCTCTCTCCTACCAGGCACCCACGTGGAGTCAGTGCCCTCATCATCCCCTCCCTCTTCATCGCTGTAACAAACCTGGCAATATGCTGCAGCTTGTGGAACATGACTGCCAGATTACTGTCCTTCTTGAGCATCCCCTCTCTCTGCATTCACCCTAGTGCCTTCCTCTAACTGAGTATCATCATCAGAGCCTACAAAACACTGGGCATCCTCCTGGAGCATGTACCCAACACTGTGCTCAAAGAGTTCAGGAGACTCCTCAGGAGGACGTGGTGGGTCTAGGGAAGGAGTCACTGATGATGTCATTGAGACGAGGGAAGACGATGCGTTGGCAGCTGCTTTGCTAGTACCCTGACACTGGGTGAGAGAGGATGAGGAGGATGAAGAGGGCTTGGTCATCCACTCTACCAAGTCGTTGGCATGTTGCGGCTTAACATGTCCAGCTGCCGAAAAGAAGGACAAGCGTGTCCCATGGCCACGTGCTGATGATGACAATGCACCGCGTCCACGACCAGCACTGTTGTCTCTAGACACAGAGCCTGCTTGCCCTCTTTTATCGGCTCGCGCCTGTCTGCCTCTCCTTGCTGGCCTTCCAGACATGGTAATGACCTGAAGGGAGTTGGGTAAAACAGCAATTGGGTAGTGTATATTGCGCTGGAGGCACACATCACCCACTAACTCCTGCAGGTGTCTTTATTATAGAACACCAGCAATAAAGGGTAGATAAAGGGGTATACTGTACTGGAGGCACACAACACCCACTAAGCCCTGCAGATGGCTCTATTAGAGAACAGCAATAAAGGGTAGATACAGGTGTATATTGTGCTGGAGGCACAAAACACCCACTAACTCCTGCAGATGCCTTTATTATAGAACACCAGAGATAAAGGGGTATATACAGATGTATACTGTGCTGTGCCGGAGGCACACACAACTTCCAATAACTCCTGCAGATGGCTCAAATAGAGAAGAGCTATGTAGGTGGATATAGCGGTGTGTACTGGGTACAGAGCACGCAGACAGCACGCACAAGCTCCTAACACTACTGACTGCAAGCTCTATTATAAAAGATAGATCACTAGCTATATAGGTGAGGTGAATATAGCGGTGTATACTGTGGTCAGGGCACGCAGACAACAACCACTACAGAAGAACTGCTTCAGACGCCAACACACTACACAAGGCCTTATATAGTGTGGGGAGTGTACTACACAGCCTGAGCTATGATTGGCCACAGGCATCCTGCCTGTGGCCAATCATGGCTCTCCTGGCTGCTGGCGCTGTGATTGGCCAAGCATGCGGGGTCACAGTGCATGCTTGGCCAATCATGAGCCAGCAATGCACTGCGATGACGCAGTGCATTGTGGGCCGTGAGCGCCACACGAATTTGGCGCGAACGGCCCATAATGTTCGGAATTCGCCGAACGGGCGAACAGCCGATGTTCGAGTCGAACATACGTCAAACACGAAGCTCATCCCTAGTCCACAGTACATAGTGTTGAGGTGCACTACTGCTGACTGCTGCCCTATACTGCAGCAGTCCTTCATTGGTATAGGGACTGACGTACAGTCTGCTAATCACTCACACACAACCTACTTGGTCCACAAAGGTCCTTATAAGGAATGGTAAGGTATAGGGTATTACAGTGCATAGGGTTGAGTGAGGTACAGTCTCCCATTCTATAAGGACTGGTATCGGTCCACAATACATAGGGTTGAGGTGCACTACTGCTGACCGCTGCCCTATACTGCAGCAGTCCTTCATAGGTATAGGGACTGACGTTACAGTCTGCTAATCACTCACACACAACCTACTTGGCCCACAAAAGTCCTTATAAGGACTGGTAACTTGGTCTGTCTAGGGTGCTACAGTACATAGGCTTGAGTGAGGTACAGTCTGCCATTCTATAAGGACTGGTATCGATCCACAATACATAGGGTTGAGGTGCACTACTGCTGACCGCTGCCCTATACTGCAGCAGTCCTTCATCGGTATAGCGACTGAGAGTTTTGTCACAGGGTCATTTAAAAAATGACAGGCAGAGGAAGAGGCAGGCCCTTCCGCAGGGGTGGTAGGGGTAGGGCAGGAGCAACAGGCTTGAGCCAAAGTGGGAAGTTGCAGAAGGTGCGTTCAATTACTTTTAAGGACACACCAGACTTGGTTGAGTGGCTCGCTCAGCCTTACTCTTCTGCACCCTCCTCATCCTCTCGATCTGCACCCTCTTCTTCACTCTCTGCTATGTGCACCCCCAAAGACACTACCACCACCACCACATACCTTCCGCTTGAGTCACAGGAATTATTTTCCGATCCATATCAAGAAGACATTTCTGATGCGCAGCCACTCTTGGTATTGGATCAGGAAGAGGAGGCAGCAACTACCACTACTCAGCAGTCTGACGACAGTACCCAGATCAGCCCAAGGAGGAGGTTGGTCCCCGGTGTTGCTGCCTACTCCGAGATCTCTACTTATAGCGATGGGGAAGGTGACGTTGATGATGACGTGTCTAGTGATGTCACGTGGGTGCCCACAAGAGAGGAAGAGGAGGGGAGTTCAGAGGGAGATATGGACCAGCAGATAGGGAGGAGAAGCAGGAATAACTTACATTGCACAGGAGGGACAAAGCAGACTGCAAATGTATCAGGAGCGAGTCATCGACCATGTACGGTCACATCTGGCGCTCCCAGGACACCGGCACATGGCTCCGCAGTGTGGGCTTTTTTTAACGTGTCCGCTGCTGACAATAGTGTTGCCATCTGCAGCCTTTGCAGTCAACGCATAAGTCACGGTAAGCCCAACACTCACCTAGGGACGACCGCCTTAAGAAGGCACATGAGCAGCCATCACCGAGCCGAGTGGGAGCAACGGAACACACAAAGCCACACTCCAGGCTCTCACCGTCCAGCCTCGTCTTCTACTTCTCCTTCTCCTCTCTCCTCACAATTGTCCTCCACTCTACCTTCCATCACGCCAAGCTCATGTTTTTCTGCAAAAAGGCAGGCTTCCGTGGGCCTAATGTTCGAGCGTAAAAAAATGATGACGCCGGATAACCCTCTTGTCCAATGGTTGACAGCTGGCTTGTCAGAACTCATAGCCCGTCAACTACTGCCATATAACTGGTGGAAACGGCCGTTTTTAAAACTTTTTTTTGCATTGATCCATGTCCCCTGGGGCAGGACCCGGGTCCCCAAACACTTTTTAGGACAGTAACTTGCATATTACCCTTTAAAATTAGCACTTTAGATTGTGAACGTTCGAGTCCCATAGACTTTAATAGGGTTCTAAAGTTCACACAAAGTTTAGGTCTGTTCGCAGGTTCTGGTGCGAACCGAACAGGGGGGTGTTCGGCTCATCCCTACTCACCACCTATCACAGCTTCGAAGGCCATAAAATGTCAAAATATCACAAAACCCCCCAAATTCCCCCATTTTGGAAAGTAGACACCCCAAGCTATTTGCTGAGAGGCATTATGAGTATTTTGCAGATCTCATTTATTTTTGAAAATTAAGAAAGAAAATAAATGTTTTTTTTTAAATTTTCAAAACTTTGTGACAAAAAGTGAGATCTGCAAAATACTCCCCATACCTCTCAGCAAATAGCTTGGGGTGTCTACTTTCCAAAATGGGGTTTATTGGAATTTTTTTTGTAAGAAAAAGAAGAAAATATCATTTTATTTTCCAGATTTTTGGTCTTTCTCTGTTTATATCGCAAAAAATAAAAATCACAGAGGCAATCGAATACCATCAAAAGAAATCTCTATTTGTGGGAAAAAAAGAACGTAAATTTAGTTTGGGTACAACTTTGCACGACCGCACAATTACCAGTTAAAGCAGCGCAGTGCCAAATTGTAAAAAGTGCTCTGGTCATTGAGGGGCCAATTCTTTAGGGGCTGAAGTGGTTAATAGTGATAAGAGTGATGTCATGTGACCTCCCATAATCCTCCTCACCTCTCCGGTCAGGTCTGTGTATTATTAATAGAGATAAGAGTGATGTCATGTGACCTCCCAGAATCCTCCTCACCTCTACGGTCAGGTCTTTGTTTTATTACTAGAGATAAGAGTGATGTCATGTGACCTCCCATAATCCTCCTCACCTCTCCGGTCAGGACTGTGTTTTATTAATAGAGATAAGAGTGATGTCATGTGACCTCCCAGAATCCTCCTCACCTCTCCGGTCAGGTCTGTGTTTTATTAATAGAGATAAGAGTGATGTCATGTGATCTCCCAGAATCCTCCTCACCTCTCCGGTCAGGTCTGTGTTTTATTAATAGAGATAAGAGTGATGTCATGTGACCTCCCAGAATCCTCCTCACCTCTCTGGTCAGGTCTGTGTTTTATTAATAGAGATAAGAGTGATGTCATGTGACCTCCCTGAATCCTCCTCACCTCTCCGGTCAGGTCTGTTTTATTAATAGAGATAAGAGTGATGTCATGTGACCTCCCAGAATCCTCCTCACCTCTCCGGTCAGGTCTGTGTTTTATTAATAGAGATAAGAGTGATGTCATGTGATCTCCCAGAATCCTCCTCACCTCTCCGGTCAGGTCTGTGTTTTATTAATAGAGATAAGAGTGATGTCATGTGACCTCCCAGAATACTCCTCACCTCTCCGGTCAGGTCTGTGTTTTATTAATAGAGATAAGAGTGATGTCATGTGACCTCCCAGAATCCTTCTCACCTCTCCGGTCAGGTCTGTGTTTTATTAATAGCACAAAGCTTTGGCCGTCTACAGTGACATTGAGGATTCCAGTCTCGGGTTGAACACAAATTGCAGTTGCAGTGACAGCGGACTTCTCCATCTTCAGCACGCTTCATCCACAGCTGGTGACCAAGGCTGGTGGTTCTCTGGCTGCCCCTCTGACATTTCTGGCCCCCAAGTCACCTTTATGCCATACCCTACACATGCGTACTTTTTGTGAGTGCATTTTTATTTTTCAATAGATTGTCAATTATTTTTAATACTACACTATGGGGCTGTACTGTTCTTTCTTCCAGTGGTTGGAAAGTGAGCGCCCTCTCTGGTCTTCTAGTGGCACCTCCTAGATTTAGCTATGTTTATCACTCTGGGCTATCCTACCCAGACCTTTTATTACTGTTGGTATATATGAATATTATTGTCATTCACCAATTATTATTTTCCACAATTTCTATCCCTTACTTCTTATTTGGTATGTTTCTTTTTTTTTTTTACCCATTTTATATGATGAATCCATTTGGTAGTTTCACTACAACTACCATCCACATCATGTCTGGTTTATCAGACCACTCCTGAGTGCTGTAGTGTTTCTGGACTTGTCGGTCTAATTCATTCCTATATTTACAATTTATGGATACATTAGGGGTCTAATAGACCTCCAAGGACTCCCCGTCCTTCACAGCATGTAACCCAGCACAGACCCTGACTGTAATGCCACGTACACACGGCCGGACACTCTGACAACAAAATCCGTTGGATTTTTTCCGATGGATTTTGTCCTAAACTGGTGTTGCATACACACGGTCGGACAAAGTTGTCGGAAAATCGGATCGTTCGGAACGTGATGAGGTTCATTCGTTACGACGGAACTACGTTGAGGCTAGTAGCCAATAGCTTTGGTCTCGTAATTTGATCTGAGTATGCGTGGCACTTTGTCCGATCAGAATTCTCTACAAACGATCGGAAAAAGTCAATCGGATTTTTTTGTCAGAAAATTTTAGATCCTGCTCTCAAATTATTTCTGTCGGAATTTCAAACAGAAAAAGTCCGATAGAGCCAACACACGATCGGATTTTCCAAAAATATAATCTGATCGGACCTTTTCCATCGGAATTTCCAACCGTGTGTACAAGGCATTAGCGTTATGGTCTCTATATTGTACGTCAAGGATAGACTAAATAAGGTGTACCATCATCCACTTAGAAAGAAAAAGGGAAGACTAGAGAACGATCCCCAACCGATCACCCAGAAAAGAGCATTGAAGCAGGACTATCGCAGTACAGATATTAAACAATGTATACTCAATACTGATAAAAAGTATTATACAGTTTTATTAATACAAAAGACAAGACATTTGATACATTTGTAAAAAGTGCAAAGTAACAATCCATAAATGTCACCAGCATACAAGTTCCCAAACCAGGAGGCTCAGGATATGGTGGGTTTCCATGGATATGGTTCTCAACATGTTTTTCGGTCTTTATAGCGCTTCGTCAGGGGAATATCGGCAAGTAATTATTACAGTATTACGCACTATGTATCAAAATTGAATTACATATATAAAAAATTACATTCAATGGAAGAAATTAAACAAGGAGGAAAAAAGCGAGGGGAGATGTTGCTTCCCCAGTACCCAAAGCCTCAGCCGAGGTCAGAGCACCACCAAGGTTCCCCCCCGATGGCTGCGGGGGATGTGCAATCAATGGGCGTGTATCTATATTAATTGGTTGATAAAGATGGAATAAGAATAATATACAATCCAGCGACTTCAATAGAAAAGATGCAGAGAAAAAGGGAAAGAAAAACAGGGGGGAGGGGTTTGGGGGGTTAGAGAGAAAGGGGGAAAGGAAAGGGAGGAAGAGAAAAAGGAGGGAGGAAAAAGGGAAAGGGGGGGGGAGGAAAGCAAAGGGTCTGGTATATATTTGGGGATCTCTATACAGTTTTTCATTCTTTCTGTTGGATGGGCTACAGAAAATGTGACATTTTACAAAGGAAAAATTAATTGGTTTAAATTTACAGAAAATGACATTTCATTGCCGGCTTCTTTTTTTTAAGCAGCACAAAGACCCCCAAATACACAGAAGAACCTCAGGGGGGTCTGTGTGCTGCTTTGGTAACATTTCCTTTATAAATGTCACAACAACTGCACTCTTTTCTAATAAAATGTTTTTAGAATTACAAAGAAATGACCTCACAGTGGGAGGAATGAGTGCGACATGCAGGGAGGTTAATTGGCTTCTGTCCAAAATTGTCCCCAGTATATGAATGAGGACCTCGGATTGTGGCTCCTTGAGGGTCGGGACCGATGTGAGTGTGCAATGTACAGGGATAGGGACAATTGTACACACTCAGGTTGAACTGGGTGGACTGGTTGAACATTGCTAACTATGTAACTATGTAACAACATTCATTTAACTATTTTTTTTAAATATTTCCAAAAGCTACAAAATGAGAGGTAATGACTCCATTTTTATTTTTATCCTGCTATCAATGGCCGACACGGTACAACACTTCATCCATGTCTTTGGTGATCTCTGATCTCCTTATCAACTGTTTCTTCCATGATGAAGATCAGCCATGGAGTATATCTGAGGTGTATATCAGGGGGTGCTTCTTCCCCACATGAGAGCTGTGATGTCCAGCAACATTCATATAGAAGACATTTCCCGCACTCAAGGCACTAATACACCTCGAGGGCTGTGTGGGGTCCCTGATGTACAGGAAGACAGGACTTCAGTGAGGAACATTTCCCTCACTCAGGACAGGAATACGGCTTCTCCCCCGTGTGAGATCTCTGATGTGTGTACAGATGGGACTTCCGTGAAAAGCATTTCCCGCACTCAGGACAGGAATACGGCTTCACCCCGGTGAGATCTCTGATGTGTGTAAAGACTGGACTTCTGTGAAAAACGTTTCCCGCACTCAGGACAGGAATATGGCTTCTCCCCCGTGTGAGATCTCTGATGTTTGGAAAGACTGGACTTCTCTGAAAAACATTTGCCGCACTCAGGACAGGAAAACGGCTTCTCCCCCGTGTGAGATCTCTGATGTATAGAAAGATGGGACTTCTGTGAAAAACATTTCCTGCACTCAGGACAGGAATACGGATTCTCCCCTGTGTGAGATCTCTGATGTGTGGAAAGATGGGACTTATGCGAAAAACATTTCCCACACTCAGGACAGGAATATGGCTTCTCACCTGTGTGAGATCTCTGATGTGTGGAAAGATGGGACTTCTCTGAAAAACATTTCCCACACTCAGGACAGGAATATGCCTTCTCTCCTGTATGAGATCTTATATGCACAATAAGATGGGATTTAAAACGGAAACACTTCCTGCACTCAGTACAGGAATACGGCTTCTCCCCTGTGTGAGATCTCTGATGTGTGGAAAGATGGGACTTATGCGAAAAACATTTCCCGCACACAGGACAGGAATATGGCTTCTCCCCTGTGTGAGATCTCTGATGTCTGTAAAGATTGGACATTTGTGAAAAACATTTCCCGCACTCAGGACAGGGATATGGCTTCTCCCCTATGTGAGATATTTTATGCCTATTAAGATGGGATTTAGAACGGAAACACTTCCCACACTCAGTACAGGAAAAGCTCTTCTCTGTTGGAAGGACGGCCCCGTCCCGCAAAGTCTGAGGTTCCTCAGGATAAGAGGAATACGATGGTCCATCTACACTGTGTGGTGCCGGATGGACATTTGAGGTAGTCGGGTTTTCTCCTGGACTATACTGTGTGATGTCCTCATCTTCTACTTTACAGTCTGGAGACAAAGTGAGACAATCCTCTGAGATTTTCCTCATCTCCCGTCCATCTACTAAAATAGAAATACAAAGATTATTACTAGACATCAGCTGATTGGAGCACAGCAGAAACCAATCAGATCATCAGATATAAAATGTCCAGCTGGTAGGAAATGGGTGTAACAAAAGAGAATACATATTATGTGTATATATAGCAGTGGGGGGAGGGGAGAGAGCAGAAGTCAGGACTATGTAATGTACAACATATTGTATAAGATACAACAGATAGGACTATATAGTATCAGAATGATGTAATGTACACCATAGAGTATATAGTGCAGGGGTCAGGAGTATGTAATGTAGAATATAAAGTATACAGTGTAAGGGTCAGGACTCATAATATTGGTATTCAGTAATCAGTGGAAGATGAAATGATTACATGAGACAAGTTGCAGAGGTCCCACACCGCTGCCTCCCATCTCCTGAGACTGCACTCAGTGACTTGGGTCTGAGACTATACAGACATATCCCTCCACCCGGCACAGCCAGCAGACAACACAACAAGTAATCCTGGAGGGATTGTTCTGTCAGAGATCTTGTCATACCCGGGTATGGGGCAGAAGACCCAAATCACATACCCCAGGTGCCTAGATCTAGTAACATCTATGGGGAAAATGAACATTTTGCTGCCAGCTGATCCCCAGAATCTCCATAAATCCAGTCTAGATACATAAATTGTGTCGGCAGCACAGAGAAGGAAGATTATCGGAGAGAAATCCAGGAATACAGGACGGGGAACACAGCTCAGGAAAGTGACCAGGGGATTACAGGCTGATATCACCCAGCCCCCGCCCTACTCTGGACCAATCAGTGAGCAGTATGGGTGGAGGAATGTATTTAGTGTTAATGACCCACCTGTGCTGATCTCTGTAGGTGTGTCCTCCTCTATAAATGTCCCCGTTATTCCATCCTCCTCCATAGACTGCTGATCATCCCTCACATACCTCTCTTCTTCTTCTGATTTCACCTCAAATTCTATATCCATTGGATCTCCACTCTAAACCAAGAAAATGAGAGAGAATATCATCTGTAAGATAGAAGATTTATTATTGTGACATCACATAGAAAATACACACATTGGGGCTGATTTACTAAGATGAATGCGCTGCCTCCATTTGTGTGCCATATAAATTATCAACTGAGCGTATGAAGCGGCGCACACATAAGCGCAACACATAATATGCCAGCACAATTCATAATAGCGCGCCGTATCATTAACAGTCCATTCACACAGGGGCAACACGACTTCCAGAGCGACTTTGGGGGCAACTTGGACACGACTTGAGTGTAAATCACAGCGCGACTTGGGGTGACTTACAACACGACTTTAAGTCGCCCCCAGACCAGGAGACTTTAATAAAAAAAAAAACAGCACGGGTTCCCCTCCAAGAGCATACCAGGCACTTCAGGTCTGGCATGGATATTAAGAGGAACCCCACACACACACAAAAAAAAAAGGGTGTGTGGGTCCCCCTCAAAATCCATACCAGACCCTTATCCGGGCACGCAACCTGGCAGGCCGCAGGAAAAGAGGGGGGATGAGAGAGCGCCCCCCCTCCTGAACCGTACCAGGCCACATGCCCTCAACATTGGGAGGGTACTTTGGGGTCCTCATCCCCACAACCCTTGCTTATCGGAATCTGGAAGCCCCCTTTAACAAGGAGACCCCCAGATCCCGGCCTCACCCCGTGTGAAATGGTAAGGGTACCCTACCATTTCACCAAAAAAGTGACAAAAGTGTTAAAAATGACAAGAGACAGTTTTTGACAATTCCTTTATTAAAGTCTTCTTTCAGAAGAGGGAGGTGGAGTCACCGGATGGCACCGCCCTCCGTTATATAAGACCTGTCAGAAGAAGAGAAGCGTCACACAGCAGAAGCCTCCCATTGCACGGAGCAGCCCGAGAACAAAGAGAGACGCTGTGGAGGAAGATGCCGGACGAGAACAGAGCAAGAAGAAGCGGATCGGTGGAAGAAACCGAAGGATGAAGAAAGGAAGAAGGAAGACCAGAAGAAGATGAAAGAAGACTTTAATAAAGGAATTGTCAAAAACTGTCTCTTGTCATTTTTAACACTTTTGTCAATTTTTGGGTGAAATGGAAGGGGTACTTTTGTACCCCCTTACCATTTCACACAGGGGGGAAGCCGGGATCTGGGGGTCCCCTTGTTAAAGGGGGCTTCCAGATTCCAATAAGCCCCCCCGCCCGCAGACCCCCACAACCACCGGCCAGGGTTGTGGGGATGAGGCCCTTGTCCTCATCAACATGGGGACAAGGTGATTGGGGGGGACCCCAAAGCATCCTCCCAATGTTGAGGGCATGTGATTTGGTACGGTTCAGGAGGGGGGGTGCTCTCGTCCCTCCCTCTTTTCCTGCGGCCTGCCAGGTTGCGTGCTCGGATAAGGGTCTGGTATGGATTTTGAGGGGGACCCCCACGCATTTTTTTTTCTTAATCCTAACATGAGTTGTGTGCAAATAGCTTTTAAAAAAAAACCCCATAGAAGTGAACCAGCGCAAAAAATAAAAAAAAAGTCAAGTTGAGAGGTGCGCCTGGTCAACTTATGCAAATGAACCTACGTGGCTTGACATTTACTAAGATTTTGCCGGCGCAGTGAACCAAAGCACTTGAACGGGTGCAAATGCCGCTTGCGCATGCGCAGTGCATAAATTGACCTAGCGCAGTTCCAAGTGTATTTGCAGGCTCAGCAAGCTTATTCAGAGGAAGTTACTTTTCCGTTCTATTTTGGGCATATTTGTTACTTGGACAGTCATATCTATACTTCCTCACATCACCCCATAATATTCGCACTTCCAGCTTCTTTTAATTCTGAGTTGAAGATGCCGTGCGCCAGGTCTATAGCGGCGCACAGATCGCGGCCGCCCGTGCGCTGGAATGCTCATAGTAAATGGGGAATTGTGCTGTGTTACAGGTGAAAATGCTTTGTGAATACGAAAACGGCTGTTGCGCGTCGTCGTGCGCCACAACTCATGGAGCAAATGCTTTGTAAATCAGCCCCATTGTCTCTATAAGTGTGTTTGATAACCTCCATCCCACCAACCTTGCAATATTGAGGGATGGTGTGACCTTCCTGTGTGGAATCCCGGGAATACAGAGGACAGGGACATCTCTCTGGTGGGTTCCTGGTATTTGGTGGCTCCATCATATCCTTGTGTCCTTCTGATAACTCCTCCATCACTCCATACTCCTCATCCTCCTCTTTATACTCTTCTTTAATATCAATATTATCATCCCCGAGGTTTCCACTCTGAATATATAATAAAACATTCATTGTAACAATCATGCTGTGTATAAATCAGAACTACTAATAATTGTCACTCATCTACCTGATGATGGTGGGGGATGGTGTGATCTTCCTGTGTGGAATCCCGGGAATACAGAGGACGGGGACATCTCTCTGGTGGGTTTCTGTAGCTGGATGACTCCACCATGGTGTCCTGGTACAGATCTCTGGGTTCCTTTAGAGACTCTGACTCCTCCATCCCCCCATCCTCATCATCCTCCTCTTTTATCTCTTCTTTAACTTCAACTTTAGAATCTCTCAGGTTTCCACTCTGAATATATAATACAAATGACATAAGTGGTAACAATGCAGATAATGTACAGATCCTAATGATACTATCAGTGATTGTTCCTCATCTACCTGATGATGGTGGGGGATGGTGTGATCTTCCTGTGTGGAATCCCGGGAATACAGAGGACGGGGACATCTCTCTGGTGGGTTCCCATTACTGGATCCATCTGTAGGAAACACACACACTGACTGAATACATTGTTTCTATGTGTTTATCAGAAGATGGGGGATCTAGGTGGAGCCTCCGTACTGCTCTCTCCTTTACAATAAAGTCTCCTCTTACCCGGTGATGTGAGGGGCGGCTGATTGTCCATCATGACGTCCTTGTAGAGATCCTTGTGTCCTTCTAAATACTCCCACTCCTCCATGGAGAAATAGACAGTGACATCCTGACACCTTATAGGAACCTGACACACACAATGATACAGTCACCATCCAGACACATCCCTTGTCTGTTACTGGATAATGTCCCAGAATTCCCAGAATCCTCCTCACCTCTCCTCCATCATCTCTCTGGTGACTTCTAGAATCTTCTTTGTATTTCTCTATTCTATCAGGGAGGGAGGTGGAGGCAATGTGATGGTCATATGATCTCCAGACTTCACAGGAGGAAAACTCTAGATCTGAACACAAATAGTAAAATCAAATGATATTCCCAGAATCCTCCTCACCTCTCCATTCAGGTCGCCATTTTATTAAAGCTCCACTTCAGACTGAGGTATTATTTTCCCACACAGAACCCCCACAGTACGCAGGTTAAATCCTTGTAGCAGGTATTCTGACATCATTATATACAATGCAGGACCAACAGTCCCACTTTGCTAGTGAGGATGCCAAGAGTCCGCCCACATCCTAATGCCCCGCACACACAATCAGAAATTCTGCCAGCAAAAGTCAGATGTGAGCTTTTAGTCAGAAATTCCGACCGTGTGTACGCTCCATCAGACTTTTGCTGGCAGAATTCCGGCCAGCAAAAAGATTGAGAGCAGGGTCACTATTTTTTCAGTATGAAAAAGTTCCTATCCGAAAACGCATTCGTCTGTATGCAATTCGGATGCGAAAATATCACGCATGCTCGGAAACAATTTGGTGCATGCTCAGAAGCATTGAACTTTCTCGGCTCGTCGTAGTGTTGTACATCACCGCGTTCTCGATGGTCGAAAGTTCAGAGAACTTTTGTGTGACCGTGTGTATGCAAGGCAAGCTTAAAGAGGAAGTAAACCCTGATGGGTGTTACTTCCTCTTTGTCTCCCTGCAAAGGTAAAGCATAATGGGCTACTATGCATCGCATCACATCACATAGCATCGCATCGCATAGTAGCCCATCATGTATCACTTACCTGACACAGGAGCCAGCAATGTCACCGCTGTCCCCTTCTTCCGGGTATCACTGCTCTGGCAACTCACAGCGTCGGAGTAGCGATGGCGTCACTCCCGCGCATGCACACGGGAGCCGCCACTAACGGCATATCGTCATTAGCCACGGCATGCCCAGTGCGTCTGCGCACCGCTGTCTACTCCGCATGCATCGTAGACAGCGGTGACTGTTTTTTTGTAAATATCCCCTAAACCGTGTAGGTTTAGGAGATATTTCTTGGACCTACACATAAGCCTTAATCTAGGCTCACCTGTAGGCCAAAGTGGTCTCTAAGGGTTTACATCCACTTTAAGCAGAATTCCATCAGAAAAACCATCCAAGTTTTTTTCTGCCGGAAATTTCTGATTGTGTGTATGGGGAATAAGAGCATCAGAGAAAAAACATAATTGGATAGAGGGACATTGGGAGGAGGAGCTGTGAGGTCAGTGTGATATCATAGGACATATAGACTCTGGATGGAGGGAGATTGGGGAGGAGCTGTAAGGTCAGTGTGATGTCATGGGACATATAGACTCTAGATGGAGGGACATTGGGAGGAGGAGCTGTGAGGTCCGTGTGATGTCATAGGACATATAGACTCTGGATGGAGGGACATTTGGATGGGGAGATTTGAGGGGTCTTCTATATCAGGCTGCCATGAAAACCAAATCATTGTTACTGGGTGTGTCCTTCCTCTCCTAAACTGAAGAGTGAACTTTGACCTTTATCATAGAGAAATCTGTTAGGAATCTGTGAAAGTAAGCTCTCATGTGAGTGGGTGACGTGCGGGGTGCAGAATATGGGGTGAAGGGTGTAGGTCAACGCAGGACATGGGGTTCAGAATTCAGGACAGTAATCCAATCCCCCCTCCCCCGTGTCCTCCTGCATGTCCTGTACATCTCCCCCAGCAGTGTGTGAGAGCAGAGTGGATGGAGAGGACATCTTGTGTACATAAAGCAGCATGTCCCTCCCTGGCTGGTCTCTTAGCTGGCTGCTTTGCAGGCTTGTTCTGGTTCCTTCTGTAAGGACTCTGTAGTCCTGTTTCTTAGCACCTTGTGGGGATCTTTGTGGCAGTGCCGAGGTGGCGCCATGTTGGAGACTTGGTCCCGCTCCTTCCTCTCTGTTCTGCAGGAGGGCTCTGCAGGGACACAGGCAGCTGTGAGTGGAAGCAGGAGCCGATGGTGACAGTAATGCGGCCGCGGAAAGGAGAAAGATCGGCAGCGGGAGCTCAGTGAGATGAGTCCTCTCATGCCGCTGTCCTGTCCAGTCCACCCCTGACTTCACAGGTTGGGTGCCATCATCTCCCCCCCCCCCCAACCCTCCCGCCTGGCCCCGCTCCGAGCCACATTCCTGTCTGAATAATGTGTCCGGGTTTCAGGCAGAAACATTATTCAGACCAACAGTGAGAATGGACTGACAAGAGCCCAGGGGACAGAACACCATTGCTAGTCACCATGGTGACCTGGGATTTGTTGAGCCCTGATTTATGGTGACCATAGAGACATGGAAATTCAGCTGGTTCAGCAGGGATCGGTCACATTTCCATCCATGTGTGGTCACTGCCGGATAAAAGTCACTCCATCAGCGGCTGCAGCCAATAGCTTCATCACTGATCTGTGTATTCTGAGAGCGGAGGAGTGCCCCCCATTGTCAGAATACAATAGTGCAGCGGGGAGGGTTCCCCCATCCCCCTCCAATGTGTGGATGGGGAAACCACTTCCATTTTTTCCTCTCATCCCGCTGGATGAACGATAAAACTGAACCATGTATGGCCAGATTTGGAAGGAAGATATGAGACATTTCCTGATCTGTGCAGCTGAGGAGCAGGAAATGTCTCACTGTCTGTGATTAGCGCTGTGCAGTGTCGGCTTCCTGGCGGGATTGGGAATGTGGGATTTCAAACACACCGGAGCCCATCACTATTCATCATCAACTGATCCCCCTGAAGGGGTTAATCTACATTTCCACACTATATATTTATGTATCATCATCTGCTGGAGATAAAATACATCACAGTGACTATGGAGGAAGAGGACGGACATGACGGGGGGTTACTGGGTGTAAATAGAAGATAAGATCTTATTACCTCCTCTGCTGCGTCTTCCAGCGATGTCTTCTCTCTACTTCCTCCCGACTCACCTCTCACCCGGAACTTCCTGTCTGTACCTGACATCACTTCCTGTCTGTATCTTACATCACTTCCTGTCTTCTGAGCTCCACCGTTGGCAGGAAGCATGTGGCCTCCACTCCACTTTTTTTCTTTTTTTTTACCTGAACTTCATTGTGAATCTCTGCAGCAGGAGCTCCACTGTCACAGGATACATGTGGCCTCCATAACTCCACTTTTTTTATTTTTAGATGAACTTTAATGTAACAACCAATAAATAGAGGATACTACAGGAAGTGGAGGTCACATGATTTCTGTGTAGAGTGGAGCTCCAGTAACTGCAGTCTGCGGATGTACTGATCCATTCTGTTCTTACTCATTGAGCCGGGGATTTGCAGAAATACAAGAAGATTTTTTTGGCAGGTTTTGTACTTTCTGTTAAAGTGCTGTCCTTAACCCCTTCAATACCGGGCACTTTCACCCCCTTCCCACTCTCACACTTTGAATGACAATTGCGCGGTCATGCAGCACGGTAACCATATGAATTTTTAGTCATTTTCTTCACACAAATAAAGCTTTCCTGATAGGCTCCATAGCAGCATACGTGTGGGTTAGCCCCGCCTCCATAAATACCCAATAGGACCCCTCTCCCATAAATCTTTGCTCACGGCTGCTATCCGTGTTCCTTTTTTGTCCTCCTCCATAGGATCAAGTGGTTCTCCTACCTGAAGATGACTTCACAGCGATCGATCGGCCGAATGACGAGGTTTGTACCTCCGATAGGACCTGACTGTTAAGCAGGGTATGGAGTGTAAATGCAGAATAGCGCTGAAGAAATGGTTTGACTTACTTAAAGTGCGCACTGCCTGTTGCTGTTGGTGGCCATTATCTGCTGGGAGGTCTGGTGTGTGTGTTTCTGGGATCGTTCGGCCAGCTGTTCGTTGGTGAAGTGGTGAGTCTGTATATTTCCATGGCAGCAGTGTTTTTGTGTTATGCCTGTATCTGTATTTCTCCTGTGTTGTTTGCGCCGTTCCCATGTTGTTTGCTGGCGCTTCCACGTTCCAGCAAACTACTCTCTCCAATTTACAGGCACCGATGTGAGTGCGAGGCTTGGTTTCGTGCATACGCGTGAGCGCCTTGCGTCTGACGTCGATGATGACGTCATAGGCGCCACTTTTAAATTCATTTGAGAGCTGTCAGAGCCCCGGGAATGATTGCAGAGGACACAGCGGTTTAAGGTATGTAAGGTAGGTAGGGATATTCATATTTTCTTTATTTAAGGCTTAAATTGTATTTTTTGTTTGTCTGCTGCAGTGTCAAGTACTGGTGTTATGGATGCTTCACTGCCCCCTAGTGGCCAGCCCACTCATGTTAGGTAGGTCGCTGTGTTTTGTGTTTTTAAAATATTGGAGAGAGTTGAGCATAGGTAGCAAATTTGACTATATCTCCCTTTCTTTCTTTCTGTCTTTCTGTTTCACAGCCCTTCCAGGTCTGATCCACAACATAGCTCTTATAGACGCAGTGGATCCTCAAAATCACACCACCGTAAATCCTCCTCAAGGTCCATCATAGGTCCGCTAGGTCTGAACAGCGTGACAGAGATTATTCTCGCCCCCCTGTGGCTCATTCCAGTAAGAGGCCAGAAAAATCATGTTGGGGGTGCAGGATGCCTGTTCCAACAGACAAGTCCCTATGCGATCATTGCTTCTCTAAAGCTGCAGATGAAAGAGATGGCGCAGACCAGCATTTAGAGTCAATGGAGAGGCAAGTTGTGAGGGAGTCCCTGCAGGAAAGGGAAGCTCAACAGCCATGTGAGTCCCCATCAGACCCATTAGGCCCTCCAGTGGGAGAAGGGTTGTTGCAAGAAACATGGGAATCCTCCCAAACAAGTCGCCACTCTGCTCCTGTCTCAGACAGCGAATCGGATCTGGAAGATCCAGGATTGGGTTTTGACTACGGTTTGGTTCCCTCCTTGGTCAAGGCAGTGAGAGAGGCTCTGATGTGGGAAGACCCTATCACTTCCCCCCCAAAACAAAGGACAGCTCAATAAGGAGCGACAATATTTTCCTTTTCTGTCTGAGTTGGGTGACATCATCTCGGATGAATGGAGCAAGATGGATAAAAAGAGTTCCACGCAATCAAAAATTACGAGGCTGTATCCTTTTAAAAAAGAGGATGTAAAGCACCTGGAGTCAGCTCCGTTGGTGGATGCAGCGCTCATGCATTTGGTGAGATATGTAACTCTTCCCTTAGAAGATACTATGTCTTTTAAAGATCCCTTGGAAACACGGATCGACCAGACTTGAAGAGGATTTACCTGACATCCGGAGTGGCGTGCAAGCCAGTACTTGCGATGACAGCAGTCTCTAAGGCCATAGAATCCTGGGCTGACAATATTGAGGAATTCTAGAGAGGTATTTCTGTTGAAACAGCTAAAGATTCTCCTATCCAAGAAATTAGAATGGCTTCTGCCTTTCTGGGGGAGGCATCTATTGATGTAATTCGCTTGATGCCCCAGGATATGTTGGCGGCTGTGTCAGCATGCCGTGCGTTATGGCTCCGTCCATGGCTGGCGGATCCAGCATCTAAACAAGCTTGATGCCGTATCCCCTTTGAGGAGACATCCTTATTTGGCAATAAGCTCGATTCTGCCATATCCGGAGCCACAGGTGGGAAATCTGGCTTTCTCCCTCAAGACAGACGTCTTCAGAACCAAAAACGTCCATTCCCAAGAAGGCAGAACTCTGATCTGCAATTGAGGGATGCGAGAAGCTACAGGCCTGGCTGGGAGTTCTCAAGATCATGGAAGTCTAGACAACCTTCCTTCAAAAAAGCCTCAAAAGGCAGTTCTTCTGGCAACCAGGATTCCGCAAAGTCCTTTTGAAATTGGGCCCGCTCAAACATGTCAGGTGGGGGCTCGTCTTCTCCCCTTCAGGCATATTTGGGCGGCCTCAATTCGGAAATTATTGGACCATCAAGACTGTATCGTCCGTCACAAATGGATCTTCATCAACACCCCGAAGTTAAGATTTGTTCCCACAACTCTTCTTGGCTCAGAGGAGAAAAAACAGGTCCTATTGACCTACATGAGCTGTTTATTGAAGAAAGGCGCAGCCGTACACATTCCAGAAGATGAACGTGGTGAAGGTATGTATTCCCCTCTGTTTATGATACAGAAGAAAAACAGCACGTGGAGGCCGGTGATAGATTTGACCCATCTCAATTCCTTTATTCGCAAGGAAAAATTCAAAATGGAGTCCCTGCTTACCATTCAGTAGTCAGTGCATCTGGGAGACTGGTTAATAGCAATCGATCTGAAAGATGCATACTTCCACGTGCCCGTGGCAAAGGACTTTCAGCAGTTCCTCCTCTTTGCGGTAGGCGACCAACACCTGCAGTTTACATGTCTCCCCTTCGGGTTAATCACGTCACCCCAGCTCTTCTCCAAGGTTCTATTAGCAGTAGTGGCTCTTCTCAGAGTCAAAGGTGTTCATCTCTATCACTATCTGGATGACTTGCTTCTGCTATCCCAGAACAGAGATCAGCTATTGGAGCACAAAAAGGTAGTTATCTCCACCCTGCAAGAGTTTGGGTGGCTCCTGAATGTGGAGAAAAGCCATCTAGATCCAACACAATCCCTCGTGTTTTTAGGGGCTCAGTTCAACACGGTGGAAGGCACTATCTCCCTCCCAGAAGAGAAGATCAGAGTGATCCTAGACAGGATTCACGCAGCCATTGGGTCAGCTCACCTTTCTGCTCTCCAATGCTTGAAAGTAATTGGCACAATGACAGCTACCATTTCCATGGTGAAGTGGGCCCAATGGCACATTCGACCCTTCCAGAAGGGGTTTCTGCAACAGTGGAATTCAACCAGCCAGACCCAGCGCATATTCCTCACCCCAACCATGAGGACATCTCTCCTCTGGTGGCTTCAAGGGAAGAATCTGCACAATCACCATTCAATCACTCCCATTTCATGGGTCATGGAGACTTCAGATGCCAGCATCCAAGGTTGTGGCGCTCATTGCCTTTCGGATGTGGCTCAGGGCAGGTGGACATTCCCGTCTCAAAGGGTTGTCTCCAACATTCTGGAGTTAAGGGCAGCCTTTCAGGTGCTCCTATCATTTCGCCATCTAGTGGAGAATTAGTGAGTTAAGCTAAGGTTGGACAATACAACCGCAGTGGCTTATATAAGGAAGCAAAGTGGAACTTGCAGCTGGTCCCTATTACAGGAAGTGGAGCCAATAATGAATTGGGCTCAGAAGAACTTGGCCAACATCTCTGCGGTTTACATTCCGGGGATCCAGAATGTTCAAGCGAACTTTATGTCGCGTGTCGAAATGGACAACAACGAGTGGTCCCTCCACAGAGAAGTATTCGATTGGCTTCTGACCCTGGGAGTGTTTCCAGAGGTCGATCTGTTCGCTTCCCCGTGCAATTACAAGATGCCCAAGTATTATTCAAGGTTCAGGGACTTGCAGGCATAAGGGACAGATGCTCTCACAGATCGTTGGAAATTTCGGAAAGCCTACGCCTTCCCTCCAGTCTCGGTGATTCTGCAATTCCTTCAGAGACTCAGAAAAGAGAAGGTAGAGATCATTGCGGTAATTCCATTCTGGCCCAACAGGCCTTGGTTCCCTCTGTTGCTGCTCCTCAGCTATCAAGATCCAGTTCCCCTGCCTCTCAGGCCCGATCTATTATCCCAAGGCACGATGTTACATCCGTGCCCATCCTGTCTACACCTCAGGGCGTGGTTCTTGAGAGGGGAAGGCTAAAAGCCCTACGCGCTCCGCTGCCACTTATATAGGGACAATGGGGCGGTGTCACATGGCTTTATGTCACATGGGTTGGTCACATGGTGACCCCGCCCCCTTACGATGTCATAGTCCCCATGTGACATCAACCCATGTGACCAACCCATGTGACATAAAGCCATGTGACACCGCCCCATTGTCCCTATATAAGTGGCAGCGGAGCGCATCCCTGGCATTCCGGCCAGAGAGAGCGTCGAGGCAACATCTCCTGGAGAAGAAGAAGAACAGAAGGCGGCGGCGGCGACGACAGAAGACCGGGCCACCACCTGTAAAAGAGCTATAAGAAGGCGCGGTGGCCCGGCAGAAGAACCGAAGAGGGGGACAAGACCCCCGAAGTCGGGAGAAGAGGCCGGCGGCGAGGAAGAAAGCCGGACTCCTCCGCTAGCAAAAGAGCTACAAGAGAGCTACAAGAAGACAGCGGAGGAGTCCGGCGAGAAGACCCCCGAAGACGGAAGACCCCCGGAGCTGTGCAATAAAATATTTTAACCCTGTGTTGTGTTTTTTTTGGTACTTTTATTTTACAGGTGAATGGGTAGGGGTACATTGTACCCCATACTCATTCACATAGGGTGGGGGGCCGGTATCCGGGGGCCCCCTTATTAAAGGGGGCTCCTGGATTCCGATAAGCCCCCCGCCCGCAGACCCCGACAACCAACGGCCAGGGTTGTCGGGAAGAGGCCCTTGTCCTCATCAACATGGGGACAAGGTGCTTTGGGGTGGGGGGGGCGCGCGGCCCCCCCTTCCCCAAGGCACCCCCCCATGTTGAGGTCACGTGGCCTGGTACGGCTCAGGAGGGGGGGGCGCTCGCTCGCCCCCCTTTCCTGGCCGGCCGGGTAGCGTGCTCGGACAAGGGTCTGTTGTGGACTTGGGGGGGACCCCCACGCCGATTTTTTTTTGGCGTTGGGGTTCCCCTTTAAGTCCATTCCAGGCGGCGGGGCCAGCGACGTCTCCGTCGCGGGCCCCGCCTACCTGGATACCCGCTCGAAATGAGCGGACTTTTCTCCGGGCGGGAAAAGTCCGCTCATTTCAAAAGTACGGCGGACTGGCACACACACGGGCGGATTGTCCGCCGAAATGCGAGTCCAGCGGACAGTATTTCCAACATTCCGAAATACTTAGGCCGCGTACACACGGGCGGACTGTTCGCCCAACTTTGTTCGTCAAACAGTTTGACAAACAGTCCGCTCAAAATTAGCATGAACGGACTTGACCACACACGATGAACGAACAGTCCGCTGAAACCGTGCGCGATGACGTACGTCACGTACAACGGGACTAGAAATAGGAAGTCCAAGACACAGCAAAGCACCCTTTGGGCTCCTTCTGCTGACTTTGCGTTAGTAGAAGTTTGGTTAGAGACGATTCGTGCTTTTCAGACTTCAGCTTAATTTGTCCGTTCACTGCGGCACATTCTACCTGTGAGGTTTGTATCTGTCTTTCGGTACACGTGGATCAGTTGTACCTGTTATTAGGCGCTTCTGGTCCGCTCGTTTCTGGGTTTCAGGTCGTTCTTCATAGGTCTGGCTGTTCTTCAGTGCGTTCAGTTGAGCTTGTCTGTCCAGCCAACCGTTTCAAAGCCATGGAGTGTGGACGTACTCGGGAACGAGTTCGTGCTATATTGGGGCTTGGTGTTGGGGTTAATACTTTGACCCGAGCCCAGTCTGTGAACAGGGTGAGGAGGAGTTCATGGACAAAGAATTGGTTGCGCCAGCGTGACCAATTCTCGCATATGCCTTTACTCCGTGAGATCTGTGAGAATAATCCTGATGATTTCAGGAATTATCTCAGGATGACGGACCCCGTTTTTCACCGTCTGCTGGCTTTGCTGACCCCTTATATCAGCAGGCAGGATACCTGCATGCGGCAAGCCATCACTCCGGAGCAGAGGCTCGTCGCCACGTTGCGCTACTTGGCGACAGGGAGAAGCCTTCAGGACCTCAAGTTCTCGACAGGCATCTCCCCCCAGGCTCTGGGGATCATTATTCCAGAGACCTGTTCTGCCATTATTCGGGTCCTGCAGAAGGAATATATGAAGGTAAGTTTGTTCTTTTAATATTGCATTATATGCATTGTATGTTTGTATTCATTTCATCATGACTTTTAATATCCATGACAGGAATATGATGTGAATGTCCCCTTTATATGAATGCATGCATTTTATTTATTTTTTTTTTATTTTTTTAAATGTTTTTTTTTTTTTTGGTGTCATTTTTTTTGAGCTTTTTACCTTTTTTGTGTCCCACATGCATATTTGCTTTCATTAACGTCCTCAACATTCAATCCTGGGCCCCATATACACCCACAGCCGAGACTGTTTTTCTCTATAATTCATATTGTCAGCTCCATTGTACTATTTTACTTGCCCCCCCACCCTTTGTATACTCTTTGTATACACCCTGTGTGTGGAGAGAGAGAGAGAGAGAGAGAGAGAGAGAGAGATAGATATATAGAGATATAGATAGATAGAGATATAGATAGAGATATAGATAGAGATATATAGATATAGAGACATAGAGATATAGATATAGATATATAGAGATATAGATATGTAGATATATAGAGATATAGATATGGATTGTCAACTCATTAATTATTCCCCCCACTCAAATTGCTTGCAGGTGTTGGATACTCATTAATTAGTCCCCCCACCCCACTTACCCACCTAATTTATGTCTCCTGGTCCATCAGAGGGCTGATTAATCTGTGAATTGGTCCGCCTACTTTTTTTTTTTTTTTGGCAGAAAACAAATTTGCAATATTTCTGTTTAACTGTTGTTCCAAAATGTTTTGGAGTTTTATTTGTTATGAATTGTTTTTATTTAATGACTCATTTTTTTTTCCTGTGTTTGACTCCCCAGTGTCCTTCCACACCACAGGAATGGCAGACTGTGGCTTCCCAGTTCGCTGCCCGTTGGGACTTCCCCAACTGCGGAGGGGCGATCGACGGGAAACATGTGAGGATTGTGCCCCCACCCCATTCGGGGTCCTACTATTGGAATTATAAGGGGTTCCATAGTGTGGTGCTAATGGCGGTGGTGTCGGCACAATGTTACTTTCTTTATGTGGATGTGGGGAAGAACGGCCGGATGTCTGACGGAGGAGTCTTTAGGCAGACCGAGTTCTGCCACCGTCTTATCACTGGTGGCCTGGACTTGCCACCAGATGCCGAGAATGTGGAGGGGCTACCGTTTGTTTTTCTGGCTGATGAAGCGTTCGGTCTGAGTGAACATCTTATGAGACCCTTCCCCCAAAGGACCCTCACCCCGGAGAGGAGGGTTTTTAATTACCGGCTGGCCAGAGCAAGAAGGGTTGTGGAGAGTGCCTTTGGCATTATGGCCAGCCGGTTCCGTCTGTTACTGACAGCGATCAACCTGGCAGAATATAAACTGAACTATGTGATTCTGTGCTGCTGCATTCTGCACAATTTTCTACGGAAATTTTCAGGTAACCAGTACCTGCAGCCTATTGGGCCTGAGGCCGGACTCATATTTCCAGAACTGACAGGGCTGGATCATGCCCTTCCTGGCTTAGCCCCCCAAACAGCACGTGAGGTGCGTGACCACTATGTCAGCTATTTTAATGGTAGGGGGGCTATTCCAATGCCAGCTGAGCAATAAAAATGTATTTTTCTTGAAATATGTCTTGTCTGTTCAAATTTTTAAGTTTGGTTTTTGTTTGCTTTTCACGTTGCTTGTCTCCTACATTGACCTAATTCAGGGATATGCAATTGGCCAACCTCCGGCTGGTGCAAAACTACAAGTCAATCATGCCTCTGGGTCTCATGCTTGTGGCTGTCAGTCTTGCTATGCTTCATGGGACTTGTAGTTCTGCAACAGCTGGATTTCCACTAATTGCATATTCCTGTCCTAGTGCATTTGTATAGCAAAGTGGTTTTTGACAATAGGAAATAAGGCCCTTTGTGACAGAACACACAAAATGACTTCCCAAACTGATATTGAGTATTGAAAGAAGTAGACACACACACACACGTCTTTTTTTTGATTTTTTTAATAGTGCACATTCCAACCAGTGCCTCTTTTTTAGATCTTTTTTTGTTTTTTGTGTTTTTTTTTGGGAAATCTTTATTTTTTTTTTAAATTGTTTTTTTTTTTAAATTGTTTTTTTTTTTTCTTTTTTTGTAAACATAGAAATATATAGATATATCTAAAATACAATTATCACAAAAATAAAAAAATAAAATCAGATTTTTAACTATTTACATAAAACAAGGGGTAAAGCCAAATTTTGAAGATGCACACCAAAAATTGGTAATGTCAACATGTGCTATGTACCATCATGAGTGATCAATGGACGTGTTTGGTGTGTGCAATCCCTTCCTCTCACATACTAGAATGAGGAAGGGTTTGCAAACACCAAATGCGTCCATTGCGATCCTCTGATGGCACATAGCACATGTTGACACACCGTGTGCATCTTCAAAATTTGGCCTCTAAAAACAATCTTGTAAAAACATTAAAAACTTTTTGGCAAGGAAATGAAGAACATGATCGATTGTGTTTTAGGGAAAAGGGGCTTAGATTCTCCCTAAAACATCGATCATGTTCTTCATTTCCTGCCTCATAGGGACCAGTTGCTGTTGTATGGCCTGGATTTGGTGTTGCATGGCCTGGATGTTGCTCTCCATTAAATCCATCCTGCCATTCCAGGCCATGATCTGCCCAATCAGCCTCTGGGCACTGTCGCTCGAAAACGGCTCTGCAGCTTGTTGTCCTTCCACAACCAGATCATCACCTAAAAACATGTGTAGATAAAAAATTGGTTAGCATATACAGCCATTAATTGTTTACCTTAAGCTGGGTTGGCAGACACTCACTTTGTGGGGTGTGTATCTCCACCACCTCTTCCTCCTCCACATCTAGCCCTGGGCTTGGCTGCTCCAGCTGGGACACGGGGCTGGGAAGCTCCATCACCGACATGGGGCTGGATGGCTCCATCACCGACACGGGGCTGGATGGCTCCATCACCGACACGGGGCTAGGGCTAATTGCCCAATCAGGCTGGCAAGGTCGGGGGGTCCTGGGCTGCTCCGCCTCTTGTCTGAGTCGTTGTTCCCCTATGAGAATGTAAAAAAAAGAAAAAAAAAATACTTTTAAGCATAGTGATATTTGAGTTCAGAAATTGGAATCTGAAACATTGGTTTGAAGTGGTGTACAATTATTAGCTGGTTATTACAAGCTCCTAGTTTAATACATCCTTAAAATGACTTTTTTTTAGTTAGGCTGTGTTCAGACTGGTGCGATGTGCGAACGCTGCAAATCTACTGTGGTTTCACGCATCGCATGCGCAGTTCGCACTGCCCTATGTGACCTGCTGGGAGTATCAGTGTAAAGTTTTATTGACACCTCCAAATTAGTTCTCATATCACAGCGCAATCTTTAAACTCAGACAGGAATCGGACCACATGGTGTGAACACCCATGTGATCCGATTCGGCTGTGGACTAAAAAAAGGGCCATGTACAAGTTTGGGCCCGATGCGATGCGAATTCAGCCATACTATATGTATGGCTGAAATCGCATCACACAGAGATCACATGTGATTTGCACTGCAGTGCGGTGCAAATCACATTTGATCTCGTACATTGCAGCAATGTGAACCTAGCCTTTAACCAAACTGTGATACTTTATATCTTTTGTCCAAGTTTCACAGACGGACACACTCGAATCATCCCCTGGAGTACCTGTGTGTGATTATGTCAAAAATGTTCTATGATGTCCCAAACTACACTAAATGATTCCCAGTCCAGATGTTGAACCAGCATTTTATCTATCTATCTCATTTTTTTAATTGAGTCTACATTGCACTGAATAAATTTATGAAACTTTATTAAAAATTTATATCCTATAAACTGAGCGTGACAATTCAGTTTATCATGAACAATAAAAAAAAATTACTAACTAATTAAAATCTAATCCAACACCAGATAAATTTACACCATATACAAATTCATGCTATTTACGCCCACATATACGAACAACCATATGCGCTCATTACATGAACTATTAACTACACGAACGATCAAATCCGCCAGATTTACATACAATACCTACACGAACGATTACGAACAAATCCGCCAGATTTACATTCAATACCTACACGAACGATTACGAACAAATCCGCCAGATTTACATATACTACCTACACGAACGATTACGAACAAATCCGCCAGATTTACATACACTACCTACACGAACGATTACGAACAAATCCGCCAGATCTACATACAATACCTATACGAACGATTATGTCCGACAGTCACGAGAAACGCGGAGTTTACTCACTTTTTTTCAGGGCCTTTTTGATTCGATGATATTGGTCCGGCTCCCTGGACTTGATGTCGGACCATCGTTTCCGGAGCTGGTCCTTGCCTCTTCGTACCCCAAATTTGTTCTCCAAGGTTGTGACGACCTCATCCAAGATGGCGCTTTTCCGGACATTAGGTTTGGGGTACGGGCCATGTTCCCCATCATAGTCCTCCCTTCTTAATATAGCCACCATCTCCACCATCTCTTCAAAGGCCATATTGGTGGCCTTATATCTCCTCCTTGCTCCCGGGAAGCATGGGGTCCATGGCTTTCCTCCGCGCTGCTCACGCTGCTCATTGAATTTGCGTCCGCCATTTTCTCCTATCATTCACCCACAGCGGAACGAGGGTAAAAGGGGCGGGGAAACACGGTCACAAGGAACGTCAGGGGCGGGCGACACAGGCGGACCCTGAGCGCATGCGTTGTATATAAAGCGTTACCGCGAGGCCGTACGCTTGTCCGAACGGAAGCAGCGAGTGCTACACACGACGGTAAGATAGATATCGTTTTATTTTCGTTTAATTTAAAGCCTGCGTTAGGAATGTGCATATTGAATTTTAATCTTATTGATGTTTAATTGATTTTTATGTGGGTTGGTGGTTGAGTGGGGTTGGTGTTTTGTGTGGTAGTGTGGGGGTGGAGGTGGGTGTATAGGGGGGGTAGTGTGTGTGTGTGTGTGTGGGGGGGGAGTGTTTGTGTGTGTGGGAGGGGTAGTGTGTGTGTGTGTGTGTGTGGGGGGGGGGTAGTGTTTGTGTGTGTGTGGGGGGGGGTAGTGTTTGTGTGTGTGTGGGTGGGGTAGTGTGTGTGTGGGGGGGGGGTAGTGTTTGTGTGTGTGTGGGTGGGGTAGTGTGTGTGTGTGTGTGGGGGGGGGGGGGGGTTAGTGTTTGTGTGTGTGGGAGGGGTAGTGTGTGTGTGGGGGGTAGTGTGTGTGTGGGGGGGTAGTGTGTGTGGTAGTGTGTGTCTCGCCTACATTGTCACAATATAAATAGTGTGCATTTGGTCTGACTTTTTTTTTGTATTTATTTATTTATTTATTTTTTAATTTTTTTTCAGAAAACAACATAAACAGAAAATGCAAAGGTATACCCCAGACCCCTTTAAGGAGGAGGCCTTCCTCTCCACATTTCTGGATTTAATTGAGTCGCACAGTAGTCTTTGGGTTTCAAAACACCCCCAATATTCTAGCCGTGCTGCCCGGAAGAAGACACTGGAGACAGTTTTGACGTTTGTGAAAACCCGACTCCCCCAGGCAGACACTGACTTTGTGAACGCCAAAATTAAGAACCTGCGTAGCGTGTATAGGCGGGAGCGCAGAAAGATCCTAGACTCCCAAACATCAGGATCAGCAGCAGGTCAGGTCTATGTACCTAGGCTGTGGTATTATGACAGGCTGCGTTTTCTGGATGACACGTCAGAAGCCAGGCAGTCACTTTCGACTCTTCCGTCTACCCTTCCCTCCACCCTTCCCTCCACCATTCCCTCCGCCTCAGGTGAGCCATCCCTGGAAGATCCAGACCCTTCCTTGCTGGACGAAGTTGATGCGCCCAGCTGGAGCCAGGTATATTTTAGTTTCTAAACTTTGGATTGCTCAAATATTAATGATGTAAAGTTCAATGTTTGAATTGCTTCCAAATCTAGGATTTCATCACAAATTAAATTAGATAGAAGGATACAGTAGTTTCCACAAATGTGGCTCAAATCTTGGTGAACTGAAGGAAAAATGATGGTGTCAAAATGATAGCCTTTTGTATTTCAAGACAAATGTATTTGCAAGTGAGAACTGTAAAATTGTTAGTGATTGATGATTTCTAAATATAGACATATTTTATTTATTGATTTCTTTATTTTTTTACACAGGATGAGCTCACCCAGGAGGAGGCCGGGACCAGTGGTATGGAGGAGGAGGCCGGGACCAGTGGTATGGAGGAGGAGGCCGGGACCAGTGGTATGGAGGAGGAGGCCGGGACCAGTGGTATGGAGGAGGAGGCCGGGACCAGTGGTATGGAGGAGGAGGCCGGGACCAGTGGTATGGAGGAGGAGGCCGGGACCAGTGGTATGGAGGAGGAGGCCGGGACCAGCCACACACAGGAGCTAGCTGGGCCCAGCAGGAGTCGGACCGAAAGCCAGGTCCCTCCCCTCCGCCTAGCCAGCAAAAGGCCCAGGAGGATGACCCGTACAGAGGAGGAGTCCTTGGCACTTATACGCCAAGCCACCCAAGTTCTGTCCAAACCCCCCAATCCGGAGGAGGCCTATGGCACTTATCTGGCTAGTAAGCTACTCGAAATGGAAAAACCACAGCGCAACTTGTGTGAAGCAATATTTTTTGATGCCATCCAACGGGGTCTGAAGGGTGAGCTCACACCCACTACCAAGCTTTATAACGCAGACCCTACTGCTCCTGCTCCTCCTCCTCCTCCTCCTACCACATGTCCACCACCAGAGGCACAGCCTCCAGCGACGCGTGGAGGGAAGGCTGGACGGAAGAGTCGCAAGTGACTGCCTGGCTTCAGTCTGCTCTGAAAGAAGACGCAGGCTGTTGTAGTAGCACAGTCTGGGGACATAGATCTCATCTGCTGTTGTTCCTGGTCTTTGGGATTCTAGGACCTGGTTGTGCTCCCTATGTACATGCTACGCAGGTTCGGAATTTTGGTGTCCACTCACTTGATGTGTGCCTGGGGGACAAAAGGCTTCACAAACGTCAAAATTGTCTCCAGTGTTGCCTCCCTCTTGATTTATTTTGGTTCTGAGGAAAAAAATTTTTTATTATTTCCCAAAAATCTTGTATGTTTTTATTTTTTATTTTTTATCAATATTTTTGTATAATTTTGGGTTAAAAAACAAACTTTATTTGTGAGTAGGCAGATACATGTCAAAAGACTCTGGGGGTTATTTACAAAACACACGTTCATGTAAATATGCTAACTTCAAGTGCAATTTTTAAAGCACTGCAAGTGCACTTGGAAGTGCAGTCGCTGTAAATTTGAGGCTTAACATTTGAAATGAGGGGAAGCTCTGCTGATTTTGAACATGCAATCATGTGTAGGCTAAAATGCTGGTTTGGGTATCTATCTATCTATCTATCTATCTATCTATCTATCTATCTATCTATCTATCTATCTATCTATCTATCTCTACTTGCATAGTCCTGCTTGGCCCAAAAAAATGCAAGTCCATCTTGTTTCAAACCCCCCACCAAAAAAAAAAAAAAAATGACAATAGTAGTTCCAAAAATATATAGTAATAGATAAATTATAATTTTTTTTTTCTGAAATAAATATATATATATTGTAATATTGGGGTGATTAAGCTCAATTGGTAGATGCGCGTTTTAGTCTACATCAGGCAGGCGTTTTATGGTTAAGGGCCTGGTAGCCCACGTTTATTATAAGAAAACAAAATATTTAGTTCATCCAGTAATCCCACGCAGGGGTTTAAATTCATTCAGCACACAAATGAACATACCAAGCCACCTGGCTCTCAATTGTCAACAGTTCCTCTGCTTGCTCCCAACAGATTTGTCAACTCTTTCCAGCCCCCTGGACTCACCGACTTCCTTAGTCTTCCTGACTCTCAAGGTTGTCAGCCTTTCCCAGTCCCTTACACGGACTACAGTCTCCCACAGGGCAAACCACTCTTCAGCCAGCAGCAAGCTGTTCACACTCCTCCATCCTACACCAACAGCCCTTCATTTATATGGCTTATATGCAGCTGGGCACACACCCTGCTCGTTAACATCAAGACCCAGACACAGGGCTGGAGATATGCAAACTCTGTGTCTGCGTCTCGTTTTCCTCCAATTTCATAGGGACAGAGCCTCGCTCTGTCACATATCCCCCCCCTTTGTTTCGATCCGGAGGGAGGAACACCAGCACCCATCATGATGGTTGGGACACCTCTGTGCTGGCTGTCAGCCACGTAGGCCCAGCCTTTTTTCCGGGTGCGCTTCCAGGAACATTCCCCCCAGGATCTTAACAGGTTCCTATATTGTCCTATACTCAGCCTTCCTCTTCTTTTGGGGTCCCTGGGCTTATTCACTTTTCTTGGGGGAACTCTGCCTTCCTTGAGCCCTCCTTTCAACTTACAAATACCCATTTTACCCTTCACCATCTGTATTTCAGGTTTAAAACAGTTTTTCTTGGTACCCACTGCAACCAAATCATTGTTTACAGAACGAACTCTTAACAGATCACAGCTTTCCAATTCAGTGTTTGTTAGAAGAAGACCTGAGGAGGGACTACATCCGACGGGACCATAGCACAGCTCCATCTCACCCGTTGTCCAACACTCCATGGGTACCTGTTCTAACAAACTACCCTGACCCAAGCATAAACCATTTTTTTCAGGTATACACATTACATTGTTATGGCAACCAATATTAACACTTTCTTCCACAGTGTCTCCAGGCACCTTAACTTGTACCTCTGGGCCAGTGACAGAAAGCATCTCTGCTACTGCCGAGTCCATTCTGGGCCGTTCTTTCTCATGAGGCCTAGCGGGTAAGGCAGTATCTGCGCCCTCTACTGACAACTGCTCCGCCACACCTCGGACCACACCAGCAGAGATTTTTCTAGTCACCGCCCCAGACGGAGAGACCTCTGATATCTCAAGCAGTTCTCTTGCGTGCCTTCCATACCAATCAATAACTAGAAGTACGCTCACAGAGAATCTGGAGATCCTGTGCCAAATGGGTAACCATTGGTCCCACCAATTCCACTGTTGGTCAAGGTTTCCCAGCACTGCCTGTACCACTTGGCTCCACCCATTGGTGCTACGCAGCACCACCTGGTCCAACTGCGGTGGAGATACCCAAGTATACAGCAAGTTCATTTTTACCAACTCTAGCATTTCCAGTAAGGTTTCTGTCATCTCTAAACATCCCATGTCTAAACAACAGAACTTTCTAGGGCCTATTACCCTGTCCAAGACATGGAGGGGCTCAGCGACTGCAGGTTGAGAGGGTGAGACATTTGAAGAGACCTCATCCTCCTTGGAGGTACCCATCATCACAGCTTGTTGCTCCCCTGGAGAGCTGTCAGACACATGTCTCACACTTATCCCTTCTGCACCAGTGTTGGTGAGCCTCTGCAGGTCATTACAAGTCACACTATCACTTTGATACTCAATATCATTTAGCTGTGGAGCTGTGGACAACACATCTGCGATGCCAGTGCCCTGAACTGTTTCTTCAGAGGGGAGGGCATCAACCTTTGCAGGGACCAGGACGCCCTCAACCACCGGCGGCTCTGCGATCCCCCTGTCTGGCATAGCAGTTGTGTCCACACCCTTGTTACTTAAGCTAGCCCTATCCAGCATGGCTAACAATTGTTTGGCCCAGCTGTCCCAGTCCATTGTGGTTCCACCATGGGCGTTCCACAGCGTTGCATCACCTGCTGTAGAAAGCCGCACAGAACCCTGGGATTCATTAGCTTTAACTGCACATTCGTCATTTCTATATACATCATTTTGTAACACCACACTTTTATCAACGTTGCATTGGGGTGATGCTTTGTCACCTAAAGCTTGGTGCAGCACACCATTCTGAACACCTTTTTCTGGTGGCATTACAAACACATCCAGCTTTGTACACTCAGCTTTTGCAGGCTGAATTAACCCCTTGCCCACTGGGCTACCTGTAGGGTTGTGGGGCTGCGCCCACACGCTCTCACTGTGTGAATTAGTCCCCCCTTGTTCCACCAGCATAGCACCAGAGCCATCCTGGGCAGCCTCTGACTCCAACACATGGAGACCCCATGAGACTTCCATGGACAATCCTGTGCCTCTGCCTGTCATGGGAGATCTCCTACTCTCATCACTGGTAGTGAACACATTACCAACCTCACTCTCAGATATGACATTACAAGAAATACATGTTTCAATGTCATTACACTCATCACGTTTAGCAATAGTATCACTTTTGTTAGTACGATCATTAGCATTCTCATTACATGTAGACACAACTGCTGTTTTTGTGGTTTGTTTATGAGCCACCATAACCTCTGAGCGACTCTTCACAGCACCTGCTCTCTGTAAAGGGGCACTTTTGCCTATTTGGGCAGCTCCATAGCTGACCTGGGAAACTCTCTGCTCCAACACTGCAAGCTCCTTGGAAGTTTCCCTGGGCAACCCTGCAGCAGCTATCACTAGGGAACATGGTACCAGCACTGTTTTGGTCACCCCTAGCTCAATTTTCCCAGCCATTTGCTGGATCATAGCAGGCATATGCAGAGTCCCCATGTCCTTTTCAGTCTTTAGCCCTGCGTCTAGTTGGGCTTTACGCTGCGCCTCCCCACTGCTCTGGGTAGCACAATGCAGAAAGTCTATGTCCATTTGTACTGCGGATCTCCCCACTGGACATACTCCCACTTCACTGGATTCAGCATCATAAACTGAAACAGTCTTACCAGTTCCTGCAGCTGGTGTCATAGCCTTCACTTGAGTGCGTTGTCTCACTGGTGTGGTGTCTCCACAGGCTGACTCCCCCATGTGGCCATGGAGCAAAACTGCAGCCTTTCTGGACCCACTGACGCCCCCTGTAGGTAACACAAGATCCTTGTTGCTAGGGGTAACTGCAGACTTGCGCTCCAAAGCAGGTTGGCTATACCTCATGCAGGATTCAGGCTGATATACTCTCCTTTCTGGACTGACCCCTTTGCCTAAGTGGCCATGACAGAAAACCTTACGTTTCTCTGGATTTCCAATTCCTAGGACTTCCGGCGACACTTCTCCCATCCTGGAGCATTGCTGGCGGCCCATGATACGATGGAACTCTCCTCTAAGAAGGATTTCCTCTTTAAACTTGCGATAGTCATCCTGGTCCCCATCCATCAAATGGTAAACCGACCGGAACTCTATCCGCAATAAGGTTTGCAGCAGTTTTGGCCACCGGTCCCTAGGCCATTTTCTCTTTACAGCAACTTTTTCAAATCGTACAAGGAAGTCTCCCACCTCCTCTGTAGGCAGCATGGGTTGCATATAGTCAGAGGCCAAGATCTCAGCCCCTTGCAGTGCACCCGACTCTTTGCGATTCCGCTTGAACCATTCATTCGCTGTCTTACATGTCACTGGCCCTTTTTTACTGGTCCTACAAGGTGGAGACATCTTCTCAGGCCATGCTGAGCTCACTTCTTGGCATCTCCTCCATGACTGGCTCTCACTCGTTGCCATTGGATACCACTTCTGAGGACACAGCTGATCACAATCATTAGTAGATGAGCTCCAGAATTCATCAACCTCCCATCCAGCTTGGTTATTCCACAAACATTCCTGTGACAAGGGGCAATGGGCAACAGCATGTCCCCACTCACTACAACGGATGCAGCGCAGAGGCCTCCTTGCGTCATGCTGTGGCTCCTTTGGGCTCAGGCTGCCAGGAACAACATCCTCTTTAACTTGATTAAACATGAACTTCTTGCTTTTTGACTGCCTCATCCTTGCAATCACATGCACACAGCAGCTTGTAACAGTTCTCAGCAGAGAAAGGAAAAAAAAAAAAAAAAAAAATCTGATGTTTAATTCTTCCTTCACAGGTACACAACCTGCATGCAACACAGTCCATCAAATAAACGTATACGCAATGCTGTTCGCCTGGCTGCCACACACAGCTAGCAGTAGTTCCTGATGCGACTCACCATGGAGCAAGGACCCAGATTCCACCATCTACATGCCCGCATTCGAGCACCACTTGTAATATTGGGGTGATTAAGCTCAATTGGTAGATGCACGTTTTAGTCTACATCAGGCAGGCGTTTTATGGTTAAGGGCCTGGTAGCCCACGTTTATTATAAGAAAACAAAATATTTAGTTCATCCAGTAATCCCACGCAGGGGTTTAAATTCATTCAGCACACAAATGAACATACCAAGCCACCTGGCTCTCAATTGTCAACAGTTCCTCTGCTTGCTCCCAACAGATTTGTCAACTCTTTCCAGCCCCCTGGACTCACCGACTTCCTTAGTCTTCCTGACTCTCAAGGTTGTCAGCCTTTCCCAGTCCCTTACACGGACTACAGTCTCCCACAGGGCAAACCACTCTTCAGCCAGCATCAAGCTGCTCACACTCCACCACCTTCCACACCAACAGCCCTTCATTTATATGGCTTATATGCAGCTGGGCACACACCCTGCTCGTTAACATCAAGACCCAGACACAGGGCTGGAGATATGCAAACTCTGTGTCTGCGTCTCGTTTTCCTCCAATTTCATAGGGACAGAGCCTCGCTCTGTCACAATATATATATATATATATATATATATATATATATATATATATATATATATATACATATACATATATATATATATAGAAATTATTTTTTATTTTATTTTAATTTTTTATTTTTTTTAAAGATATATATATATATATATATATTTCTCTTTTTTTTTTTTTTTTTAATTTGGAATATATTTTTTATATAATTGGAAGATTAATCATAGGATGAGGATGAATAAAAACATGTAGTATAACTCTGTGTGAATATAAGCAGCAAAGCTACTTCACTTTTCTTGCATTACGAAGAAGAAAAGAACGGGCTATATTAAAAAACCACAAAATTAGCAGCATGACGAATATGCTAGCTTCAATACGAATACTAGTTTTACAAGACCGAGCGCTTCCGCCCTGTAAATTCTTTCTGAGTATGCGCGGAACTTAGTTTGACGAACAAGCCTACACACGAGGGGACTGTTCGCTGAAACAAGGTTTCAGCGAACAGTTTTTCAGAAATTCCGAAAAACCTTGTTCAGCAGACTGTTCGCTGAAACTGTCCGCTGAAAGCCCACACACGAGCGGACTGTCCGCTGAAACACTGTTCAGCGGACAAAGTTGAGCGAACAGTCCCCGCGTGTGTACGCGGCCTAACTGTGTTGTGTAATTCCGGACACTAGAGAGAAAAATATTAAGGTTTGAAGGTGTTATGGACAAATGAAGGATGAATGGAATGGCCAAATGAATGTGGAATGAGAGAATGGTTGTATTGTGTTTAATGAACACACAGGGTAACATTTCGATTAGTAAAGTATTTTAAGTGTGTGTCTGGAATGTGCACAGCAGGTTGTCTCATATTGTGTTTAGGCCCATGTTATATTTTCCCTAAAAGTTTGGGGTTAAATTAAAAGAATTGATAAAGGGATTTTGGTAACGGAAGGGTTTAATTTGAAAAAAAATGTTTGAAGAAGTTACTGAAATTAAATGACTGGGATCAGGATACATTGCTGCATATATTGAGTCCATGGGGTACTGAAATGTGACGGGAAGGATTTATTTGAAATAAGCAATCAGAATGACTATTCTGGATATCTACCTTCTGAATTCCCAGGGTGTCAGTCATGAAGTGTTGATGATGAAATGTTGTTTATCCATCAATGTTTTGTTTGTTGCTGATGATCAGACATATTTGCAAAGTCGGGGGACTTCTGAGTCAGAATATGTGTTTGGGTAAAATGTTCTGTCCTTAGTCCCTTGGGTCCCGGGAATAGAAGAAACGAAAGAGGTTTAAGTTTTGTTGAAGTTCTGCTATAATACTGGATTTGGAAAAATGTTTAGTTAAATATATTGAATCTATATAATGAAAACCCTTGCTGAGAAACATTTTCATTCCTGCATGTTTTACTTATGTTTGAGCCAATTAAGAATATTATTTTTAATACCTCCAATGGTTAAGGCCTGAATTGATCAGGTAGATTCTGTGATTACTCATGTCAGATGAGGAGTATCTGCCCCAGCAAGCCTGCATTCACCCACAGCCCTATGCACATGAAGAAATGCCCACCCCAGTCATACCCTACACCCCATTCATACCCTGCCCTATATCCTATCCGGATGAAGTGATGACTACAGCTTTAACGTGGAAATCTTCGTTGTTCATCTTTGTTGTTCAAATACCATAGGAGGTGCTAAGATGACTAAAGGCGGACTCCTGCTGGAAAATGTTCCTGCGAATGACACCTCAAGGGGGAGCCAGATGACGCAAACCTGGGGTACAGAATTCCAGTGAGCACCACATGAGAGAGATCCCAATGTGCCAGCCCAAAGTCCCCGGTCTCGCCCAACGCATCAGTTCCAGTCTGTCTGTGGATATCAAGTTCTGTCCTTACAAATAGGCAGTGTTTTGGGGTAGAGAATTCATGTCTACATATGAGTGATCACAGAATTGAACCAAAAGATTTTGGAAAAAGTTGAGCAGAATTATGCCGCGTACACATGAGCAGACTGTATGACGTACTTAGTCTGGCGTACTTTCCGCCAGACTGTCCGTCGGACTTTCCGAACGGGCTACTTGCCCACACACGGCACTTTTTGAGCGGACTAATATGGCGTACTAAGTCCGCCGTACTATCCGCCCTACTTTTGAAATAAACGGACTCGCCCACACACGCGGAGGAAAGTCCGCTCATTTCGAGCGCGTCTCCAGGTAGGCGGGGCCCGCGAAGGAGACGTCGCTTGCCCCGCCGCCTGGTATGGACTTAAAGGGGAAACCCAACGTCAAAAAAAATCGGCGTGGGGGGTCCCCCCAAGTCCACAACAGACCCTTGTCCGAGCATGCTACCCGGCCGGCCAGGAAAGGGGGGCGAGCGAGCGCCCCCCCTCCTGAGCTGCACCAGGCCGCGTGCCTTCAACATGGGGGGGTGCCTTGGGGAAGGGGGGCCGCGCGGCCCCCCCACCCCAAAGCACCTTGTCCCCATGTTGATGAGGACAAGGGCCTCTTCCCGACAACCCTGGCCGTTGGTTGTCGGGGTCTGCGGGCGGGGGGGCTTATCGGAATCCGGGAGCCCCCTTTAATAAGGGGGCCCCCGGATACGGGCCCACCACCCTATGTGAATGAGTATGGGGTACAGTGTACCCCTACCCATTCACCTGTAAAATAAAAGTACAAAAAAAACACAACACACGAGATAAAATACTTTATTGCACAGCTCCGGGGGTCTTCCGTCTTCGGGGGTCTTCTCGCCGGACTCCTCCGCTATCTTCTTGTAGCTCTTTTGCTAGCGGAGGAGTCCGGCTTTCTTCCTCGCCGCCGGCCTCTTCTCCCGACTTCGGGGGTCTTGTCCCCCTCTTCGGTTCTTCTGCCGGGCCACCACTAAATATAAATACAATAGGAAATGAATCAATTTCAAAAATTCCAAAAAATATACGTGTATGCAATAAATGTGCAAAAATAGTGAATAAAAGTCCGTGGAGAAATATTCAGACACCTAGACAATCCACATAGACAATCCAAATGCAAACAAACATAATAGAATATCCATATGAAAAATATAAAAATATAAAAAAACAATAGTGAAATATCGTGAAAAAATAAATATTTAAACATTCGATATACACACGTGATAGTCCATAATTAAAGTGCATTAATGACTGATGCCATCATTAATGCACTTTAATTATGGACTATCACGTGTGTATATCGAATGTTTAAATATTTATTTTTTCACGATATTTCACTATTGTTTTTTTATATTTTTATATTTTTCATATGGATATTCTATTATGTTTGTTTGCATTTGGATTGTCTATGTGGATTGTCTAGGTGTCTGAATATTTCTCCACGGACTTTTATTCACTATTTTTGCACATTTATTGCATACACGTATATTTTTTGGAATTTTTGAAATTGATTCATTTCCTATTGTATTTATATTTAGTGGTGGCCCGGCAGAAGAACCGAAGAGGGGGACAAGACCCCCGAAGTCGGGAGAAGAGGCCGGCGGCGAGGAAGAAAGCCGGACTCCTCCGCTAGCAAAAGAGCTACAAGAAGATAGCGGAGGAGTCCGGCGAGAAGACCCCCGAAGACGGAAGACCCCCGGAGCTGTGCAATAAAGTATTTTATCTCGTGTGTTGTGTTTTTTTTGTACTTTTATTTTACAGGTGAATGGGTAGGGGTACACTGTACCCCATACTCATTCACATAGGGTGGTGGGCCCGTATCCGGGGCCCCCTTATTAAAGGGGGCTCCCGGATTCCGATAAGCCCCCCCGCCCGCAGACCCCGACAACCAACGGCATAGGGCTTCTCATAGTCCTCATCTTCTGCGTCCTGGTGTATCATCACTGGGGTCGCTTGGTCGACTGTTTTGCCTAGGAATTTCTTTACACATGGAATAACACAACATACTATAGTAGCTAGAAAGACCAGAATAACTAGTATTACAGTACCTATCCGAGCCAAGGTCTTCTGCCAACCACCCAAACCACTGGTCCCATGGCTGATCTATACCCAAATTCTTCTTCAGCTCTACTGATAGGCTTTCCAACATTTTTATGGCCAGAATAACCTTACCATTTGGACCGGTGTTGTCAGGTATGTATGTATAGCATGTCCCCGTACCTTCTATCATTTTACAAACAACCCCTTTCTCCGCTAAAATTATGTCCAAGGCCATACTATTCTGAAATGTCATGTAAGATGTGGGTGCTATTTAGTCAGCAATCCCCTGTAGGGCATCTCTGGTGTAATTTATCTATACATCTATTATTTTGATCATGTGTTGCTATGCACGTACTCTCCTACTTGTCATGCTTAGCTCCCTGTGCCCGCTCCTGGTATATATATGAAATGAATAAATGTTTCAATGTCTTGAGATCTATGAAATTAAATATATTTTTATATTTTTCATATGGATATTCTATTATGTTTGTTTGCATTTGGATTGTCTATGTGGATTGTCTAGGTGTCTGAATATTTCTCCACGGACTTTTATTCACTATTTTTGCACATTTATTGCATACACGTATATTTTTTGGAATTTTTGAAATTGATTCATTTCCTATTGTATTTATATTTAGTGGACAATATTTGATTCACATTTATTTTGAGATCATTATACACTGATTTAATTTAGCATTTTTGGTAGCGCCGCATTTTTATTAATTTATATATTTAATTTTGGTGCAGAGAACACTTTTTTATGCTGGCTGCTTCCTAGATACATTATTTCTTTTCTGTAGGATATCTTAGGTGGAGCGCACTAGTTTTTTCCCTTTTACATTATATATGTACTGGTTCACATGTCATCTACCAGCCTCTGTGTTCTGGGGGAGCCTTAAGGTTATATGTAGCCTACCTGATAACACCACTAATAACACCACTAATAACACACTCATTGGACATAGAGGGGATGTGTATTCAAAGTTTACAGGAACTCCACAGTGTTTGACACCTTATATCGTGCCATACATCACACTTCATGCATACCTCTGACCCCCATACTGAGATGGCCAAGCTACTTTCACAGCTTGCCCTTGCAGGATTCTCTGAGGGTGCCCAACAGGTCCTTAAGCAGACAGCCACTGGCCTTGGGCAACAGCACATACATTTGTTGTGGAAGACAATGCCATCTGTGGATTCTGAATGATTCCAAGGGATGGTGTTACTTGGCCTCATTGGTTCCGATAGTGGTGATTCTCGGGGACAGTGAGGAACATCACTTGCTCAAGGCTAGTGTTCATCCTGGATGACCCCTCAAACACTGTTACGCTGAGTCATTGTTTCTAGAAAAGAACATGACCTGGGCATGGTTCCTCTCAGGAGCCTAAGGGGGTATTGACATGATGAAAAGGCAAAATAATTGCTTGGGAGCCCCCTGAGTAACATGGGATGTTTGGTTTCAATGCTGGATCCTGCATTGTTCCTGGATTAGGGATATTGCAATGTTTGTTGTACTGATTTTGCTTATGGTATTACTTTTATATGCCTGTTTCAAGTTTATTATGTGCATGATTTCCGAGGAACTTGACCTTCCGACCCAGCTGCAGCTAATAGAATATATCTTAACTTTTACTATGGTCACTGGGATGAGTATGTCACAATGAGAAAAAGTAAGTCATGTTCATGATTTGATTTCATGACTTAAAGAGGGGATTGTTGTGATATGGCTGAACCAGAGTGACTCCATCTTTATAAGTTCATATAAGATTAACTTGGGTTTACCTATTAGTTAAACTCTGTATTTACAGACTGTCGCAGTTTTCCTATAAAGCATACATATAAGAAAATATAGCTTGCATAAGCAGTTTTATTTTGTACTGTCTAAATGAAGAAATTGTGTCTTAATAAGTCTGGGCCACAAGACTCATAACTGTGACTCATGAAAGCAGATGACATAATTAATGATATGTAATGTACACCTCTGTATTAACCACACCCATGTTCTATGCAATGATTGGCTGATAATGGTGCATATAAATTGTAGACCCGCCCAGAATAAACCAGACAACCCCTGAACACCAATCTTGACTCATCTCTTCTTGTGTTCAGCAAAATGCTGTCTCCTTAGTACTGCAGTGCTAGGGGTTTCGTAAGTATGGTAATCGCCGTAATTATACCTAGCTGGTCTTTGTCAGGTATATAGAAATACCATTTTAATCACAACACTAATTCCAGAGGACAAGACATTGATTGCACCATGATGTCTACATTGTATATCCTTTTCCTGGTAAATTGGGTGAGGGCCCAGCAGGTGGCTATCACTAACAGGAGTGCTCCTTAGGGAAGTTTTGACCCATATGTGTATAGATGCCATAGGGGTCCCGGATGAGTTTAACGCCAGAGACCAAGTAAAGGCAGGTTTTGAGTCGGATTCCCCTAATTACTGTCAACAAAAATGTACATATATTACAACCAGCAGTGGTTTGTAAATTACACCAGAAGTAAAAAAAAAGGGAGTTGGGACTTTACATGAAGAATAGTGGAGGTCGATTGCATATTTAATTTCATAGATCTCAAGACATTGAAACATTTATTCATTTCATATATATACCAGGAGCGGGCACAGGGAGCTAAGCATGACAAGTAGGAGAGTACGTGCATAGCAACACATGATCAAAATAATAGATGTATAGATAAATTACACCAGAGATGCCCTACAGGGGATTGCTGACTAAATAGCACCCACATCTTACATGACATTTCAGAATAGTATGGCCTTGGACATAATTTTAGCGGAGAAAGGGGTTGTTTGTAAAATGATAGAAGGTACGGGGACATGCTATACATACATACCTGACAACACCGGTCCAAATGGTAAGGTTACTCTGGCCATAAAAATGTTGGAAAGCCTATCAGTAGAGCTGAAGAAGAATTTGGGTATAGATCAGCCATGGGACCAGTGGTTTGGGTGGTTGGCAGAAGACCTTGGCTCGGATAGGTACTGTAATACTAGTTATTCTGGTCTTTCTAGCTACTATAGTATGTTGTGTTATTCCATGTGTAAAGAAATTCCTAGGCAAAACAGTCGACCAAGCGACCCCAGTGATGATACACTAGGATGCAGAAGATAAGGACTATGAGAAGCCCTATGCCCCATTACAGTCCCTCCCCATATCTATAAATTATAAGATCATTCAGCCATAGGGATAGCATCTGACTTCCACATGTGTAAAGACTGTGGCAAGGGGGGTGATGGGCCAGCCATCAACCGTCTAATGTACAGCAAGAAAAAAGTTCCAAGGCACATGAGGACAGATGAGTTAGACCACCTACTAGGGACAGAATAGGAAATAGACATTTCAAGGGGGGACTGTTATGGATTGTTTAATACTTTGATTAAATGACTATTTTCTATTATGTCAAGACATATGCTGAATGTCCTTACTCAAAATGCTTCACCTAGAGACCCCCCTCCCATCGGAGTGAGTCCAGGAGTCCACAAGCCATCAGCAGAAAACCTGGATGTAACTGGCCAGACGACCCCTTAGATAAGGGTCCTCCAATCTCTTCTTGACAGCACAGAATACAACTGAGATGATGCTTTTGCAAATAATGAGTCATCTTCTACTATAAAGGGGGCTATATTCCCAGAGCAATAAAGGAAGCTTTTCACTGAACAGTGTGTGTCAGCGTACTCCTTCTAAACATGCATGCATGGGCATTTGCATTAGACCAGGTGCAGATAACTCGGCCGGACATTTGTCTGGGATCCAAAACACTAGTACTGGCATCCTGCTGCTTATAAGACAAATTAAGTGTTCCTAGCACTTCAGCTACCCGGGGTCGGGTACGCCTGACCTTAGCAGGGACCTCTCCTCCATCCTCTGAGCTTCCTGTCAGAGTGCCGCTGCTCTCTACAGGTTCATATTCGGAGCCTAAATCTGTCAGTGAAGACTCCTCCTTCGCTCTCTGCTGTCATACTCAAAATGATGTAGGCCTTTTCACTAGAGTACCTTTGTTGAGACATTTTGGCCACTAAATTCACAGATACCTAGTGTGACTCACGGGAAAAAGAGCTCCTGGCTGTCAGGGACTGCTTGAACTACTACAAATGTAGCAAGGTCTCCGGCCTCATTCACTCTAATGAGAACCTCCAGGGCCAGAGATAGCTGACATTCTTCTGTATATGGTTGGTTGTGAGGCATAGTGGGTGCAAGGTGAAAGTTATTGGGCGCCAGACACTTCTTGAATGCAAAAGAGATGTTTATTTCTCTTACAAACTTTTTGGGGGAAAGAGGGTAAGGGCCAGGACACCCTTATGTAGTTGCAAGTTCAATTAGCAGACTCCGAGACTTCAATAGGAAATCAGCCGTGCAGGGAAAGGCCTCCAGCAAGAAGCCACATCTGCACGTGCAGAAATGCTGTCTCCTATGGCAACAGTCTTTAACAGTTCCTAACACAAAGCATAACAGTTCTTTCACTTTTACAACTTCTCCTTGTAGTTCTTCAGCCCACTGCGCTCCCAGTCTCTCACTAGACCCTCTGATTCACTGACTGAGCTTCTCCAATCTTCACGGTGGTATCTTCCTCAAGCGCCACCCCCGCCTCTTTGCTGGGACCCTAGCTTGGCACTCCAGATACGTCTAAAGTTTCACCCCACTGGCCTGCTCGGTCCCTGGCTTGACACACAAGGCTGCTCTACAAGCGTCACCTCCACTGGTTGGGTCCCTGGCTTTAAGTTGCCTGATTCTCCATCATGCCCGTCTGGTGAGAATATTGCTCTGGTACTTGCTTCCGTTACTCACTGCGGTCCCTGGTAATAAGGTGGTTGACCCCTTAGTGGGGCCAGCTTCACCTCTACCCCCAACCATGACAGGTTCTCCAGCCAGCAGAACCGTCACTTTTGGTTGGACTGCAAGCTGCAGTCCCAACCCTGCGCTGCTCTCTTACTTCTGGATAGGACCTCAGACAGCCAATCAGCCAGATGTGCCCAGGATAGGCCCAATCTCCATTTAAGCAGCCCAGGGCATACGACAGACAGACGCCCAGGTGACACAGAACATCAATCACCTGACTCCAATCAAATATATAGGTTCTCCCAGCAGGCCAAGGGATTCAAGAAAACACCTGCTCATTGGCTGAAATACCCCATATACCCATAACCTGACCATAGGTTGTCTTTCTCATATCTAGTACCACCAGGTACCCAGCCACCTAGTGGTAGAAGAGAAAAGTGCAACAAGGCCAAACTTAGGGAGAAATCCATAGATCTCTAACAATCAACCAGGATAACTACTCCTGGCAAGTAAATTTGTGAGGAGCTTCCTGCCTAAACTCCAGGGTGCTACACAAATAAAACTTACCTGCTAGTGCTAGAAGAGATCAGGCCTGATTCTGCCAACACTGCGGTTATGTGTGCAATGTATCAGAGGAGCCGGTGATCTACTGACACTGCACTTGTTGGGGGGCAGAAGGGCTGATCTGCTAACGCTGTGTTATTAGGGACACTATACTAAGGGGGGACACTAATATAGTTCTGTTCATGATCAGGATATTGATCCATACAAACACTATACTAGTAATGGTGGTGATCAGGATATTGATCCATACAGACACTATACTAGTAATGGCGGTGATCAGGATATTGATCCATACAGACACTATACTAGTAATAGCGGTGATCAGGATCCTATAGTGTGAGTGCGATAGTGTGCGGACAATCTAATGCTAGCTGACCCTGGCACTATCTGATGTAACAAGTGACCCTAATACAGCGATTGGTGAAAAATACTGTACACTGACGCTGTACTAATGGCACTGGTTGGGTGACAGGGGTGATCAAAGGGTGAATGAGGGCAACCAATGGGGTTAAATGTGCCAATCTAAGGTGTGTGGGTGTAAAGTGCGGTGATTATACTCACAGTGTGGTGTTCTCTTCTCTTCCTGAACAGAAAAGGACTCGGGAAGAGAAGAAATCACAAGATAGCTCCCCATGTTTACAAAATAAAACACAGGAGTGATTTGTCATTGGCTGCAGGTGATCAGCAGGGTACGGGGCAAAATCAATGGCTGGAACCTGCTGACAAACTTGTCCTACAGCTAATGACAGTGGAGATTGCTGGGTGTGCGCGTGCATGGGTGCGGACCCGGAAGAAAGCCATGACATAAAAGTACATTATCAGACCTGTATGAGCCGCCCATCCATTGTATTTTTACAATACTTCATCCATGTCTTTGGTGATCTCTGATCTCCTTATCAACTGTTTCTTACATGATGAAGATCAGCCATGGAGTATATCTGAGGTGTATATGAGGGTGAGCTTCTTCCCCACATGAGAGCTGTGATGTCCAGCAACATTCATATAGAAGACATTTCCCACACTCAACGTACTAATACACCTCGAGGGTTGTGTGGGATCCCTGATGTACAGGAAGGCAGGACTTCAGTGAGGAACAATTCCCTCACTCGGGACAGGAATATGGCTTCTCCCCGTTGTGAGATCTCTGATGTCTGTAAAGATGGGACTTATCTGAAAAGCATTTACCGCACTCAGGACAGGAATACGGCTTCTCTCCTGTGTGAGATCTCTGATGTCTGTAAAGATGGTACTTCACTGAAAAACATTTCCCACACTCAGGACAAGAACACGGCTTCTCCTCTGTGTGACATCTCTGATGTGTGGAAAGATTGGACTTCTCTGAAAAACATTTTCCACACTCAGGACAGGAATATGGCTTCTCTCCTGTGTGAGATCTCTGATGTGAGGAAAGACTGGACTTATGTAAAAAACATTTCCCACACGTAGGACAGGAATACGGCTTCTCCCCCGTGTGAGATCTCTGATGTGAGGAAAGACTGGACTTCTGTAAAAAACATTCCCCACACTCAGGACAGGAATGCGGCTTCTCCCCCGTGTGAGATCTCTGATGTCTGTAAAGATGGGACTTCTGTGAAAAATATTTCCCGCACTCAGGACAGGAATATGGCTTCTCCCCCGTGTGAGATCTCTGATGTATGGAAAGATGGGACTTCTGTGAAAAGCATTTCCCGCACTCAGGACAGGAATACGGCTTCTCTCCTGTGTGAGATCTTTTATGCATATCAAGTTTGGATTTAGAAGGGAAACACTTCCCGCACTCAGTACAAGAAAAGCTCTTCTCTGTTGGAAGGACGGCCCCGTCCCTCACAGTCTGAGGTTCCTCAGGATCAGAGGAATACGATGGTCCATCTACACTGTGTGGTGCCAGATGGACATTTGAGGTAGTCGGGTTTTCTCCTGGACTATACTGTGTGATGTCCTCATCTTCTACTTTACAGTCTGGAGACAAAGTGAGACAATCCTCTGAGGTTTTCCTCATCTCCCGTCCATCTACTAAAATAGAAATACAAAGATTATTACTAGACAGGAGCTGATTGGTTCCCCTAAACCAGGACTCCGCCCACATCAGGCAGCTTTGTCTCTGAGGATCTTACAATTCCCCCCTCAAGGTAACTAGTAAATGGGTCCTCTGATCTCCTACCAGATCATTTCTTTATTCATGGACCTTAGTCAGAGAGTGAGGAAACAACGAGAACTGTCTTTTATAGGAGTGACAGTGATGAGGGGATTATAGGACGAGTGTCCCCTCCCCCTCTATCACTCATTGTCATCTTCCCAACACAAGAAGTCCTGCACTTCCTTAATTAGTAGGGATGCACCGAAATTTCGGCCGCCGAAACATATCGGCCGAAAATTGTCTTTTCGACATTTTGCCGAAAGAGAATTCTTGCCGATAATGGTGGCAAAAATCACGCATGCACAGTAGCGGTGGGAGAAACTACGGATGACGTCATTCGTTCTGTGGGCGGCTTGCATGTTCCTCGTGGATAAGACGCCGCACTCGTAAGCACGTTCCCTGCAGAGACGCTGGCACCTTCCCCGCGGACGCTCCTCGTGCTTGTGAGACGCTGCTGGGACCCGAGAGACGCTGCTGGGACCCAAGAGATGCTGCTGGGACCCGAGAGACGGCTTCATAGAGGGCTGCACATAGCATACTGAAGTACAAGGGTGGGCACTGTCCCTCCTGGGTGGCTACCATTACTGCTATTCGCCGGTGAGCAATGCATTGCCTTTTTGCCTTAAACTGACAAACAATCCAACTAATTTATTTTACTATACTACTGAAACTGTCATAGCAGTCAAACAACATGGTATTAAATACGTCTGTCTGCACTGCAGTACATCTGACTTGTAGCAAAAATAATATTATTATATATAAAACTGATTTGAAATGGAATGGCATGCTATTTATTCTGTAGTACTAGTATACTATAAAATTAAATGTATGCCCTTGTTGTCATTGAATTTGTAATTTTGGTATAGTATAGCACACTGACATGACAGCAAGCACATGATTTTTTTTAAAACATGACAGTACGCAATATAATATATTATATTTAATAACTATATATTATATATTTTATTGTGTACTGTCATGTTTCAACAAATCATGTATAACTTAGTTAATACTACGCTGACAAATGCAATGACAACAAGCGCATGAAATTATAGTATATTATACTACAGAATAGCTCAAAAAAATTAAATATAGCATGCAATTGCAATTTGCATGCAAGCAATCCATTCCATTTCAAATGAAATTTCATCAGTGCAATTATATTATCTTTTTGGTACAAGTCAGATGTACTGCAGTGCAGTCATATAACTACCTTGCATGGCAAGAGCTGCAAAAAAGTGATAGTTTGTTATTTTTTAAAGCTGCCTCCTGGGGTTTAGCTTTTAAATTGATTTCATCCTTTCTTTTTTTTCCCCCTTAGATTTCACTCCCACTATAGATGAATTCTATGCTATTATTCTGCGCTACCAGCAAAGGTGGACCATGTCTGCAGTGTGGAAATATTTTAAAGTTTCTGATAAAGACCCCAAATTTGCAATCTGTAGTCTTTGCTCAGCAGAAATTTCAAGAGGGGGTACAGTGCCAAGGCATTTTTCAACAACAGGTTTGATACACCACCTGAAAACACGACATCCAGTTCAGCATTCAGATTACAAGAAAACAGTGCCACTTCCAAAAAGTGACTCAGGCTCAACACCATCTGTGGCCACGGTCTTTAAAAAGGTTAAAAAATTTTGCAAGTGACAGTCCCAAAGCTCGTGCCATAACAGATAAAATTATGGAATTTATTGCATTAGACGATCAGCCATTCTCTGTTGTGGAGGACATTGGATTCCGTAGGCTCATGCAACATATTGAGCCACTTTACTCACTACCAAGCAGACGCTACTTTGCAGATACCTGTCTACCTGAATTGTTTTGCAGTGTTAGAAAACACGTTCAAGAGCTCATGACTACCGACATCATAGCAATCAGTTTTACTACCGACATTTGAAGTTCAGACGTCAGTCCAACGAGCATGCTTAGCCTGACAGCGCAGTGGATAGATGACAAATTTCAATTGCAAAACATCCTACTTAACGCACGTGAGTTTGTTGGATCACATACTGCAGCAGCAATAGCTGACACTTAAAAATCCATGCTTGACACTTGGCACATTGAGAAGTCTAAAGTGCATTTGATTGTATGAGATAATGCGCGGAACATGGCAAAGGCAATGGAGGACAGTGAACTTAAAAGCATACCGTGTATGGCACACACGCTGCAATTGGCTGTGAATGAAGGATTGCTGAGTCAGCGCACCATATCTGATATTGTATCAAAAGGAAGAAAAATTGTGGGTCACTTTAAGCATTCTCTGCTTGCTTATTCTAGATTACAAGCTTTGCAGATACAGTTTGGAATGCCACTGAAACGACTGCAGCAAGATGTAGCCTCTCGTTGAAACAGCACCTACTATATGCTGCAAAGTCTTTTTGAACAAAAGCGCATTTTAGCTGCATACATTGCAGATTACGAGCTGCTGGCAACACTGAGTGCACATCAGTGGATGTTAGTTGAAAATAGTTTGTCTCTTCTATCTCCATTTGAACAGTTAACAAAAGAAATAAGCTCAACTAATGCTTCTATTTCTGAAGTTATTCCCTTGATTGCCGCACTGAAGCGTCTGCTAGGAAAAGAGATAGAAACAAACCATGGCGTAAAAACGGCTAAAACCACTCTACTGGAGGCTGTTACCGAGCGGTTTCAACCCTCTGTACTGCATTGCAACAGTTCTAGACCCTCGATTTAAAGAGCATTATTTTAATGTTGAGAAAAAGCAGCGTGCACGGGAAATGATACAGGCACAAATGGAGGTGGTGGAAGCATCCGGTGAAGGAGTTTTGAGGTGTAGCACAGAGGAAAGTGAGAAGAAACGGTTGCATACAAGTAAAGAGGAACACACTCCCTCCATATCTGATATGTTTGAAGAAATTTTACATGAATGCACCCCAGTCCATAGCAGTGCAACAACAAGTGCAGCTACCCAACAGCTGGACATTTATTTAGCTGAACAACCTATCGCCAGAAGTGACAATCCCCTTGTGTACTGGCGCATCAACAAACAACGTTTTCCTTTGCTTGCACAGATTGCACGCAGATATTTATCTGCCCCAAGCACAAGTACAGAGAGTGAGAGACTATTCAGTCTAGCATCTCATATTCTTGATGAGAAGAGAAACAGTCTCTCCTGTGAGAAAGCGGAGCAACTTTTGTTCTTAAAGCGAAATCTGCCACTTATACTGAAATAGATTTATAAATCCGTAGCATAGACCAATTCATTTACCATGTTGTTGAACATAGTAAATGAATTGGCATTGGACTGTGCTATTGGACAATTGGAACATACAACATAGTATGACTGACTAGTGACTACCAGTATGTTCCAGTTATCTAGTTGTGCCATACTGCCATTAGTTGGTTGTTCATTGTAGTAGTTCTACAGTTTTTTGTACTTCTTCAATTTAAGAGATCTCCAGTTTTAGTACTGTACACACACATCATACACAGTTTGTTGCTGTTGGGCCAAACTATATCTCTCTCTCCCTAAGCTTTCAGCCCGCTGCATGTGCAAAACTGTATGTCCTGTATCTGTGGCTGTCCACATATTCCAGTACTATACACTATACCACACTGTGTTCCAGATATGGGCGGAGACTTCCAGAAACAGACTAGTCTACATTGCTTGCTTGCTGTGATTGCCCGAGCACCGCTGCTGTAGACCAGACTGTAGACTGTGTTCCAGGATGTCTCTGCTCATACCCGGGGGCCAGAAAACAGTGTGGTCTACTGTATGACTATGTATGACCTGCAGCTACATACATACACTTTTATTGCACATGCAGCCGCTGACACCTTAGGGAGAGAACTTAGGGGGAAAAAATAAAATTACTACAGTTCTCTCAAGTTGAAAATAAATATTTATTTTGCATTTAGCATACTTATATATTTTATAGATACTGTGAAACAGAATAACAGCCTTCTGCCATATTATGTTGTTATTCTTTATAGTTTGTTGTTGGGACAAACTGTCAGTCATTGATTGTCTCTCCCTAAGCTTTCAGTCCGTTGCATATGCAAAACTGTATGTTCTGTATCTGTGGCTGTCTACATACTCCAGTACTATACACTAAATCACACTGTGTTCCAGATATGGGTGGAGACTTCCAGAAACACAGACTAGTCTACATTGCTTGCTTGCTATGATTGGCTGAGCACCTCTGCTGTAGACCAGACTGTATCCTAGTCTGTGTTCCGGTATGTCTCCGCTCATACCCGGGGGCAGGAAAACAGTATGGTCTACTGTATGACTATGTATGTAACCCGCAGCTACATACATACACTTTTATCGCACATGCAGCCGCTGACACCTTAGGGAGAGATAACTGAATTACTACTAGTTCTTCTGATTTAAGTTGAAATTTAATAAAGTCTAAGACTTTAAGTCTTCTTAGATTTAGTCATTTTATTTTTATATTATTTTTTTATTTTTATTTTTTTATTTTGTTGTTATGGTTCAATGTGCACTGATTGCAGTCTACACTGCAGGATATGCTGTAGTAACTTTTGTATTTTATTTGATTTTATGATTTTATCTTCTGTGTCCACTGTTCAATTTATTTGGGTTGCTTTATTAAAGTACTGTTATTTTACATTACTGGACTATTCTTTTATTCATAAAATTAATGATTCAGTTAAATATGAATACTATAATGAATAATACTATAAGACAATTTTATATAAATCATTTTTTATATATATATATATATAAAGCCATTTTCGGTTTCGGTGCTGTCTCGGTATCAGTTTCGGTTTTCGGCCTAGTGTATTTTTCATTTTCTGTATCGGTTTTCGTCACCAAAAACCCATTCGGTACATCCCTATTATTTAGTCCATGATTTAGTCATGAATAACAGCGGGGCTGAAGCCCCACCAGAGGTCAGAGAGTGAGGAAACAATGAGAACTGTCTTCTATAGGAGTGACAGTGATGAGGGGATTATAGGACGAGTGTCCCCTCCCCCTCTATCACTCATTGCCATCTTCCCAACACAAGAAGTCCTGCACTTCTTTATTTAGTCCATGATTTAGTCATGAATAACAGCGGGGTTGAGCCCCACCAGAGGTCAGAGAGTGAGGATGGGGGGAGAACAACCAAGATGAAGACTGGACTGTTCCTGAAGACCCCCATCATTGGGTTATTGACTCCTCCCTCATTATCACTTTCTGTTTAAGGTTCCAAAGTCTGAGGATGTTATCACATTATTATCACCATGTAAAAGTCTGTGCTCCAATCACATCATCAGATATAAAATGTCCAGCTGGTAGGAAATGGGTGTAACAAAAGAGAATACATATTATGTGTATATATAGCAGTGGGGGGAGGGGAGAGAGCAGAAGTCAGGACTATGTAATGTACAACATATTGTATAAGATAAAACAGATAGGACTATATAGTATCAGAATGATGTAATGTACAACATAGAGTATATAGTGCAGGGGTCAGGAGTATGTAATGTAGAATATAAAGTATACAGTGTAAGGGTCAGGACTGGTATTGGTATTCAGTGGAAGCTTCAATTAGACTATACAGAAATATCCCTCAACTTAGCACAGCCAGAAAAAAACAGAGCAAGTAATTCTGGAAGGATTTTTTTCTTTTCAGAGATTATGCTAGACCTGGGCATGAAGTAGAAGACCCAAAGCACATGCACAAGGTCAATAGGTAGAGCAACATCTATTGTGAAAATCTAACTTTTGCTGCCAGCTGATCCCCAGAATTTCCATAAATGCAGTCTAGATCCAAAAAAGGTGTCTGCAGCACAGAGTCCCCGTCCCTGCCCTACTCTGGACCAATCAGTGAGCAGTATGGGGGGAGGAATGTATTCAGTGTTAATGACCCACCTGTGCTGATCACTGTAGGAGTGTCCTCCTCTATAAATGTCCCCGTTATTCCATCCTCCTCCATAGACTGCTGATCATCCCTCACATACCTCTCTTCTTCTTCTGATTTCACCTTAAATTCTATATCCATTGGATCTCCACTCTAAACCAAGAGAATGAGAGAGAATATCATCTGTAAGATAGAAGATTTATTATTGTGACATCACATAGAAAATCCACACATTATCTCTAGTAGTCCATGTTTTAGATGCTCCATCCCACCAACCTTGAGGTAACAGTGGGGGATGGTGTGATCTTCCTGTGTGGAATCCCGGGAATACAGAGGACGGGGACATCTCTCTGGTGGGTTCCTGGTATTTGGTGGCTCCATCATATCCTTGTGTCCTTCCAAAAACTCCTCCATCACTCCATACTCCTCATCCTCCTCTTTATACTCTTCTTTAACATCAATATTATCATTCCCGAGGTTTCCACTCTGAATATATAATAAAAAATTCATTGTAACAATCATGCTGTGTATAAATCAGAACTACCAATAATTGCCAATCATCTACCTGATGATGGTGGGGGATGGTGTGATCTTCCTGTGTGGAATCCCGGGAATACAGAGGACCGGGACATCTCTCTGGTGGGTTTCTGTAGCTGGATGATTCCATCATGGTGTCCTGGTGCAGATCTTTGTGTTCTTTTAGAGACTCTGACTCCTCCATCACCCCATCCTCATCATCCTCCTCTTTTATCTCTTCTTTAATCTCAACTTTAGAATCTCTCAGGTTTCCACTCTGAATATAGAATAAAAATGACATCAATGGTAACAATGCAGATAATGTACAGATCCTAATGATACTATCAGTGATTGTTCCTCATCTACCTGATGATGGTGGGGGATGGTGTGACCTTCCTGTGTGGAATCCCGGGAATACAGAGGACCGGGACATCTCTCTGGTGGGTTCCCATTACTGGATCCATCTGTAGGAAACACACACACTGACTGAATACATTGTTTCTATGTGTTTATCAGATGATGGGGGATCTAGGTGGAGCCTCCGTACTGCTCTCTCCTTTACAATAAAGTCTCCTCTTACCCGGTGATGTGAGGGGCGGCTGATTGTCCATCATGACGTCCTTGTAGAGATCCTTGTGTCCTTCTAAATACTCCCACTCCTCCATGGAGAAATAGACAGTGACATCCTGACACCTTATAGGAACCTGACACACACAATGATACAGTCACCATCCAGACACATCCCTTGTCTGTTACTGGATAATGTCCCAGAATTCCCAGAATCCTCCTCACCTCTCCTGTCAGCAGCTCCCTCATCTTCTTGGTGACTTCTAGAATCTTCTCCATGTTGTGTCTCTCAGGTTTTAGGGAGTCACATGGAGGCACTGTGATGGTCATATGATCACCTGACTTCACAAGAGGAAATCTCTGTATTGAGGAACCAATAGGAACATCATGTTAGAATCCCAGAATCCTCCTCACCTCTCCGGTCAGGTCTGTGTTTTATTAATAGAGATAAGAGTGATGTCATGTGACCTCCCAGAATCCTCCTCACCTCTCCGGTCAAGTCTGTGTTTTATTAGTAGAGATAAGAGTCATGTCATGTGACCTCCCAGAATCCTCCTCACCTCTCCGGTCAGCAGGTAGATGATCTCCAGGGTGAGGTTTAGTATCTTCTCAGTCATGTGACTCCGGTCCTCCTCTATCCTCATTGGTGCCGTCATTTGATATATACAGGTCTTCTTGTAGACGGATAACTTTGGGAAATGAAAGTAAGAATTATTTGGATGGTGCTGGTCACACAATAATAAGATGTGGGTGTGAGGGGGTAATAGGAGGGTTGCTGTACATTTAACAACTACTCCCCCCATGGGAACACATTTAGTTTGGACTGTTTGCTACATTTTTGAGGTGTGGGACTCTCTTGGCTGCTGGATCAGATATTCCCTTTTCTCTGTTGGGTTTGTTTAGTTCCTGAACTGGTTTTGTTTAGTTTTAGATCTGCAGACAAGGAATGATAAATACGATCCTTCCTTTGACTTGTTTGCTCTGAGGCAGTGCTGTGAGGACAATGTCGGGTCATCATGATGTCCAGGAAGGGGAACTTGCTGACTTTTGGTCGGAGTTGCTGGCTAATCAGGATAATTACCAGAACTCCGGCTGCAAGGCTCCAATCTCCGGCAGCCTGCTGACTGATCGGAGTGATGTCACTGTCACTCTCTGCAGTAAGAGAAGGGATGGGATTGGATAGCAGGAGGATGCTGCTGGTGGAGTACAGAACTTTGGGGGAGGAGTAGGTTTTGTTCTCTCCAATAGCAACCCATCTGCCATCTATGCTGATTATGAAGATTTTATCATGTAAGTGTACTATTTGTTTTTATGGAATAAATGACTTCATCATTCTAATGAGGATCTCGCGCTGTCATTTCTTTGTTGTTTGTGCTCCTTGGATCTTCCCGGATCTTTATCTGACAAGCTGCAGGACCCTTGTATGTTGGAATGAACATTTGTCCTCATCATGCTGTTACCATAGACTGCTGTCTGTTGGGCTGGACCTTGTAGTGCACATTACTGGTGTGTGTGTTTTATTTCAGTGCTGGTAGGAGGACAGCAGGGGGGAGGGGTTTGTTCTCTTGGTATATTTTGTATCCTGTAACATATTTCTAGAATGGTGAAATGGTGAGGTGAAGGCTTCCTTCACTTGCTGGCAGAAGGTCTTTAAAAGAGAAGTATGATTTATTTTTCTTTCAGATTCATACTTACCTAGGTGGATGCAGCATCGGTCCCCCGGCGCCTCTTCCCTGAGAACCGATCGATCTAACATCTGCGATGGCTCGGTTCTCACAGCTCTGCCCCCCGCACTCACTGGAGCTGTGGAGGGGCGGGGAGAGCCTGTCTCGGTCTCTCAGTGGCTCGCTGAGAGGCTGAGATGGCCATCAGTCCAGGCACCTGGAAGATCAAGACTTCCTTGTCATGATGATGCGGTGCCTGGACTGATTCCAGTGATGTCACCAGAGAGCCGACTTCAGCCCGCTCTCTGCTGAAAACAGGTCACAAGAGTGCAAAACGAACTGCACTCCTGTAACCCATAGGAGAAGCCCAGCCAAGCCATCTCAGGCTGGACTTCTCCTTTATGGAGGTCAGAAAAGTATGTGCAGGTGGGTGAGAGGACCACCAGAGACCAACAGCCTGTGTAGTGTAATAATTGTCCTTTGTAGGCCATGTATGGTCAGGATGGTCATTGTCTTGTCTATTTATTGTCAGTGATGTTTGTTTAGAGGAACATATTACTAGAATTTATCTCTGAAATGAAGAGAACGTTCCGGCCCTGTAAGTGGGGAAATGTTCTGCCCCTGAAGGGGTTAATCTAGGTCTCCACACTATATATGTGTGTATCATCATCTGCTGGAGATAAAAGACATCACAGTGACTATGGAGGAAGAGGACGGACATGACGGGGGGTTACTGGGTGTAAATAGAAAATAAGATCTTATTACCTCTGCTTCTGCCACTTCCAGCAGCGTCTCCTCGCTACTTCCCGACTCACCTCTCACCCGGAACTTCCTGTGTGTACCTGACATCACTTCCTGTCTGTATTCCATAGAGACTTCCTGTCTGGGTAGAAGTAAGATCACCATCTTGTGGAGTTCAGAGGAGCTGCAGCCCCAGGAAATGACTCATTATAACCATGTATAACAGGGCAAAGTTAAAAACATAACTCAACAACTAAATTGAATTTTTGGATGAAGAAAATGAAAAAATATATATTAAAAAGCATAAATATATATATAGTCCACTCATAATGAATATGTTAAACATAAATTGCAAGGATGTAATGTTTACATAGGAATGGTGCTTGAGATCTCTCCAAGTAAGAACACTTACATAGTTGCCAACTGTCCCGAATTTCCAGGGACATTCCCGGGATTAGGACATTTGTCCCGAATTCATTTTGTCCCGGGAAATTCAAATTTCCCATTTTTCGCTGAAGGCCGCTAGAGGTTCGCGGCCGGCGGAGACAATTCCTCCAAGCCATTTTAAAGAAGACCAGAAGCTGGTCTTCAATGGAGCTCAGATGCTGCGTCGCCGCCAGTGTCTGCAAAGTGCAGTGTGGGTGGCGCCACAGTTTAAAGTCAGCACGGCAACGACAGCTTGGAGGACAGGAGATCATATGTCCTGTCGGGGCCAGTCCGTGCAGTAAGTATGTCGGGGCCAGTCCGTGCAGTATGTGGGGGCCAGTCTGGAGATGTGGGGGCCAGTCTGGTTATGTGGAGGCCAGTCTGTGCAGTATGTGGGGGCCAGTCTGTGGATGTGGGGGCCAGTCTGTGTATGTGGGGGCCAGTCTGTGCAGTATGTGGGGGCCAGTCTGTGTATGTGGGGGCCAGTCTGGATGTGGGGGCCAGTCTGTGGATGTGGGGGCCAGTCTGTGGAGGATGTGGGGGCCAGTCTGTGGAGGATGTGGGGGCCATTATGTCGGGGACAGTCTGTGCAGTATGTCGGGGCCAGTCTGTGCAGTGTGTGGGGGCCAGTCTGGAGATGTGGGGGTCGGTCTGTGGATGTGGGGGGCCAGTCTGGATGTCAGATGTCAGAGGGGCACCAGATGTAAGGAGGGGCAAATAGGTGAAGTGCTAGTGGCACTACGGCAGCAATCTGCATCACCCTTGGTGTGCAGGTGGACATCCATCACCACACACAGCAGTGATCAGCAATCCAAGGGCAGATAGATGGGGAGACCTGAGAGAGCTCAGGACTTAGAAAAAGAGTTCCTCCGGCACGCCTCTTCCTCCTAGACCCCACCTCCTGAAGAGGCAAGAACAGCTGGGCAGGCACAATGGGACTGCAGATAGGGACAGGGCTAGGGGTCTCTCTCATCTCCCCCTCTCTCAACCCTCTCCTCTCTCCGCACACCCTCTCTTTCATCCCTCACTCACTCAACCCCCTCACTTTTAGCCCTTCCTCTCTTAGTCCTCCTCTCTCTCAGCCCCCCTCTCTCTCAGCCCTCCCCTATCTTAGCCCCCTTCTCTCAGCTCCGCTTTAACCCCCCTCTCTCAGCCCCTCTCTCTCTGAGCCCCCTCTCTCTCTCCATCCCCCTCTCTATCAGCCCCCTCTCTTTGTCAGTCCACCCTCCCTCTCTCTCAGCCCTCTTCCCTCTTGCTCTCTACCTCCCTCCCTCTCCATCAGCCCCCCTCTATCTTAACCACCCTCTCTCTCTACCACCCTCTCTGTCAGCCCCCTCTCTCTCTAAGCCACTCTCTGTCAGTCCCCTCTCTCTCAGCCCCCCCTCTCTCTCTCTGTCAGTTGCCCCTTCTCACCCTCCCTCTCTCTCTCAGACACCTTCTCTGTCAGTCCCCCTCTCTCTCAACTACCAGCTCTCAACCACCCTATCTCTCTCAGCCTCCCCTCTCTCTCAGCCCCCTCTCTTTCCACCACTCTCTCTCTGAGCCCCTCTCATAGCCCCCTCTCTCTCAGCCCCCCTCTCTCTCTATCTCTCTCAGCCACTCTCTCTGTCAGCCCCCCTCTCTCTCAGCCACCCTATCTGTCAGGCCCCTCCCTCTCTATCAGCCCACCCTCTCCCTCTGAGCCCCCTGTCTGTCCACCACACTCTCTTTGAGTCCCCCTCTATCTCTCTCTCAGCCCCCCCCACCTCTCTGTCAGTCGCTCCCCCCTCTCTGAACCCCTCCCTCTCTCTCAGCCCCACTTCTCACTCTCTTTCAGCCCTCCTACCTGTTTCAAGCAGAAACACTGCACACCCTGACTCCTACCTCCATGACCACTTCAAATCACTGAAGTTGTCATGTTGGTTGGAGTTTTCTTTTAATATTTCTCAGAAGAAGTAAACCTCTGTATAGTGATTCCAATTCATTTGACCATCCCCTAGTTATATTAAATTGGTGGTGGGGGGGTGCTGAGCGCCACCTCCCTGACATGAGTTTTCCCCCTCCCAGAAATGAGTTTGCCTTCTCCCTGAAATTAGTTTTTGCAGGTTGGGATGTCTGATCCAAACATAATGATTACATCTGTAGTGCTTGCTGTGTGTTGACTTCTTAGGCCTCCCTCTGATTGCCTGCAGACCATTGTTGGGGATTTTCACATATCCCTCCTTAATCCCAACTGCTTGTTACTCAATAAACAGTCCAGAGTGCTTGTTTTTTTTTATATTTATTGTGAAACTTGGATGGGAGAAGGGATTAGTGGGATACTCCAGCTGAACTATTCACAGTAGATAATGACAACTCTCACTTGGCCTTATTTATGGAAGCAGACACATTGCTTTAACCATACAGCCACAAGTATGGAGGATTTAAGTCTTCTTTCTCTAGCAGCAGACTTGACTCAACTTCTTTATCTTCAGTATATTCTCTAATATCCCCTTGACTGACACTCACCCACTGACTATTCTAGCTGAAGGGATGGCCCTCAAAGAACAAGCCCATGACACAGATCTGTACTCCCAGTAGGCAGAATCAGATTCTTGCTGGGGTCTCCCTTCCAGTCAGCTTTGCAGTACCTCTGGGTTCAGGTCTTCTGTAGCTTTTAGGCCCTAAGTTCTCCAGCTAAAAGACCCCAAGCACAACAGCCCTTAGCATTTATACAGTTACCCAGCATGCAATGAGGCACTTTCTTCTGCCAATTGGCAGGGCTGTAATAATGTCTGTGCCCTCACTTGTCAGGTACCCTCCCACTGTCCAATGTGTGGGACATTCAGACAAGCCGAGCTGCACCTAGGCACCATGAGCAGACCCTACCAATAGATCCTGCTCCTTGGTAGGCAGAAAGAACCAAAACTAAATTTGCCTTACAATCCTTCTGCTAAGCAGAAAGAACAAAAACTATACTCTTTTCTAGTACCTACCTAGGAGGGTGCTACATTCACCCCCCACTAAACAAGCCATGTGTTAAGGCTAGGCTCAGCCCTTCCTTCTCAAAGCTGGCCACTCAGCTGTCAGCTAATTGCCAGCTCCTTTCTCTCCACAGTGACTCACCTGTTGATGATATCCTGCTCGTCAGCCCTGCCTACTTAATCCGTCCACCCCTGATGATCTCTGCCTTCGCCTTTGTCACATCTCTAGAGACGCTCTACTGTGTTCCTTTTAAAGACTTACTTGGCTGACATTTTCTGGCTCCAGATCCTGCTTGCTGTTCTATGCTCATCTCTGGCTCCCTGATGTTTTGGCTTGTCTGACAATCCTTACCATTTCCTGAACTTTGGCTATGTTTTGATTACCTTTACTCTGTTTACCTTTTTATTATTATTAAACAAGTGAGATTTAACTGTACTTCTGTCTCAGTCTGATTCATAGTTTCTGACAGTAGGCAAATGCCATGAATTCAGAAGATGCAGTCAATCCATTTGTTGGTAATATTTTTTCCAGATTGGATGAGCAGGATCACCGCATGGATCAGCAACCTGAGTCGGAGGCTGTCCCTGCTGCTGCTCCAGTCACTGTGTAGCCACCCGCCTTGAGTATTACCTCTCTAAGACTTATGTCTGGTTCTTCTTCGCTTCCCCCTGCGATTTGGGTGCGATCCAATCCAATATCAGAGGGTTTCTCAACCGGGTTGAGATATATTTTGAGATGCTGTCTCAGGCTTTACCCACAGACAGAAGCAAACTAGGTTTCATGATATATTTGCTTTCTGAGAGAGCTTTGGTCTGGGCAAACCCTCTACAGGAGATGCAAAAACCTGTTGTCTTGAGTTACCCAGAGCTTGTGGCTTCTTTTAAAAGAGTATTTGACGTTCATGCATGCTCCGCTTCTGCTGCCAAATGCCTCATGTCCATCAAACAGAGTACGAGGACTGTTGCCGACTATGCCATTGAATTCTGTACTCTGGCAGCAGAGGTTGCTTGGAACAATGAGGCCCTCGTGGCTACTTTTTCTCATGGTCTCTCGGATACCATCAAGGATGAAATAGCAGCCGAACATTTGTTGCAGTTATGTGTGGTTGTTTATCTCAACGATATCCTCATATTTTCCAAGTCCTTGGAGAGCCACCACACAGATGTCTGTCGTGTGCTTCAGAAACTAAGAGAGAACAATCTCTATTGTAAATTAGAAAAGTGCAAATTCCATTGTGAACAGGTTACATTCCTGGGTTATGTCATTTCCACTGCTGGTTTTTCAATGGACCCAGAGAAACTTTCAGCAGTCCTACAGGGGCCCCGACCCATGGGTTTATGTCCTCTGCAGCATTTTCTTGGCTTTGCCAACTATTGTCGGAAGTTTATTCGTAACTTCTTGTCTCTGCTCAAGCCCCTGACTGATATGACCAGAAAAGATGGTAACCCACAGAGTTGGTCTCCGGAGTCCATTAAGGCCTTTGAGAGTCTCAAGGCTTCCTTTGTTTTTGCTCCTGTGTTGGCACATCCTGATCCTACATTACCTTTTATCCTTGAGGTTGATGCTTCTGAGAATGGAGTTGGCGCCCTTCTGTCTCAACGTCTTTCCTCTGAGAGCACCTTGCATCCTTGTGGCTACTTTTCCAAGAAATTGTCACCTGCAGAGTGCAATTACCAGATTGGTGACAGAGAGCTTTTACCGATCATTTTAGCCCTGAAAGAATGGAGATATCTCCTTGAAGGTAGCACTGTGCTGGTTCTCATTCTTACTGACCATAAGAATCTCACATTCTTGTCTGAGGCTAACTGCCTCTCTCCCAGAAAGGCGCAATGGGCTCTTTTCTTGTATAGTTTCAATTCCATTGTCTCATTTCTCATGACAATTTTCCTCCACTTCCAAGATGGAGTCAGTTCTGGTTCCTGTGATTCCTCCTGATTGTATTCTGGCTACGGTTCGAATCAGTCTCACTTCTCCTTTGGGTGACAAAATTCCTGCACCTCAGGTCCATGCTCCTCCTGAGAAACCTTGTGATCGCTGCTTTGTCCCAGAGAGTCTCCATACTGCTCCAGACTTACCATTCTCCCAAAGGCTGCTGGCCACCCTGGGAAGAATCAACTCTTTTGGGCCATTTCTCAACAGTTCTGGAGGCCTAGTCTACGTGCTGATGTAGCAACATTCGTAGCTGCCTGTTCCATGTGTGCTCAGAGTAAGACTCCATGACACCTCCTACAACCCATACCCAAAGGCGAGAGGCCCCGGACCCACCTGTCTATGGATTTCATTGTGTAGTTACCCAACTCCCAGGGCAACACAGTTATCCTTAAGATGGTTGACCGGTTCTTGAAAATGTCCCATTGAATTCCACTTAAGAAGTTTCCCACTTCTAAGGAACTGGCTTCCATTTTTGCTCAGGAGAGCTTTTGCTTACATGGGTTACTCAAGGTGATTGTCTCGGACAGGGGTAGTCAGCTTGTGTCCCAGTTCTAGCAAGCCTTTTGTGCATAGTTGGGAATTCAGCTTGCTTTCTCCTCTGCGTATCACCCGCAGTCTAATGGGGCCACAAAACAAGCTAATCAGTCCTTGGAGCAATTCCTACGTTGCTATCTTTCTAACCATCATAACAACTGGTCAGACCTTGATGAATCTTTTGTGGTCAGGGATGGAGGATTTTTTAGAGGTTTCAGCATACGAAATGCCTTTGGCTTTTTTAAACATTTTTATTCAAGTAGTGGGATGGGAGACCGTGGAAAAAAAGGCCCATCTTAATGGCTCTCCAAACCCATCATTTTGTTAGTCTATACCTCCTCTGTAGTATTTGTAACATAGTTTTGGGACTGGCCAATGAGTGGCAGAGTTGTTTCCCAGACTGCCACAGTAATTGGTTAGTCTATTAAGCTGATATTTTAACTGCAGTATGGTGGTTATCTAAAACCAAAAGATATTTTCATTTTCATGCCCTAACCTTGTGATTTGAGGGACTTACATTCACCTCAGTATAGGGATAACACACCTCTTCTTGTTTGTTGATGTTTTTGTTTTAGATGAACCTCTGTCAACATGGTGCCACACATCTTTTTGTGACATGAAATAAAGTGATAGATATTCTTATGACTTATGACCTCTGACTGGAAGGTTATAGAAGTTCATGTCCCCCATCCTAATAGTATTTAAAAAAATAAACACACACAAAAGTCCTTCATTTATTCAAATTCTAAATAAGTTAGGCCTTTTTTCCCTCCTGATGGCTTTTGGTGTGTGGGAATACGCACTCTTGTTTTTTGTCTAAGAGACAACTGCTGACAGCTGAGAAAAATAAACTTGGCAAACTTCCATTCCTGGAGGGTGATTAGCTGCTAGAGGGTGAACACAAAGAACCACCCAAGACAGGGTGAAATTTACTATTTCCTGGGCTACCTAACTTCTGGGGCTTCCCTAATGAGTTACTTATGCCCAGCCTTGACATTATCTAAGTTGCCCCTCATAGGGAACCTCAGACCTGTCAACCAATGGAGGAAAACAAGACTAAGCACCCCCAGCATCAGAGCATTGGTCAGCAACAACCCCGCCTACAATGACCAAACCCTGTAGTATCAAAAGGGAGGAAGCAGTTGAAAAGATGACCATGGCCTGGAATGCAACTGGGAAAAGGGAAACCTACTTTGCAACACCCTCAGGTAAAAACAAATTAAGGACATTTTACCAACAACCTGAACAGAGGCACCTAATGCCCCGTACACACGAGAGGAATTAAGTCTGACGAACCTCCGACGGAGTTCCGCTGGAGTTCCGACGGAGTTCTGGCGGATTTTTCGACCGAACGGACTTGGCCACACACCATCACTCCAAACTCCGACGGAGTCGAGCGTGATGACGTACGACTGGATTCGACGTAGGAAGTTCATAGACAGTAGCCAATAGCTGCCCTAGCGTCGGTATTAGTCCGTCGGAGTAGCACACACACGAGCGAATTTTTCGAAGGGGACCGGCTCCGGCGGAGTTCCGACGGGAAAATTTAAAGCATGCTTCATTTCTAAAGTCCGTCAGACTTTAGCGAAGCTAAAGTCCGTTGCAGCCCACACACGATCGGATAGTCCGACGGACTTAGTCCGTCGGAGTTTGGATGTCGAAAAGTCCGCTCGTGTGTACGGGGCTTTAGAGTGCATATTAAGGCATTGTCTCCAGAGGAAAAAACACTCTCTCCTGGGCAGTCTTCAGGGACAGGCCCTAATATTCTAACCGCTAAGCCAGAAGTAATGCAGCATTCTGGAAATAGAGAACCCAATCAATCTCTGTAGAGTAGGTACCAGGGGAGACTCATTGGAGTTGATTTACTAAAGCTGGAGTGCAAAATCTGGTGCAGCTGTCCAGAGAAACCAATCAGTTTACATTTTTTTTGTCAAAGCTTAATTGAACAAGCTGATGTTTGAAGCTGATTGGCTACCATGCATAGCTGCACCAGATCTTGCACCCTTCAGTTTTAATAAATAAACCCCAAGAAAAGAGCAAAATGCTCCCAAGGAAGTCGGTCATCTATGTACCCTTCAATAGAAATACCCATCAAAAGGCCCAGAGTCAGAGCCAGGACCCTGGTGAACCTCTGGGAATCATGGGCAGGTTGAATGTTGGGGCCATAAAACAGTAGATGACATTCCTCCACCACAAATGACAGGAACCTCGGGGGGGGGGGGGCATTAGGGGCTCCCTTCATGTCCACCAAAGCCAGGAAGACCCCAGCTGGAGAGAGGCCATCACCAGGTTCACTGATTCCATCTAGAACTTCCACACATCAAGAGACCTGTCAAAATGAATTTAGATCCAGAATAAGATGAGCATTGCTGTCTGGTGCTGGAACTATAGGAGCATAAATGTAGAACCTTCTCTGGAACAATCAGTCCCTGAAACAAAGGAGGATTGCATGTTTTTGAAAAAGCAAATCTGTTGTCGGAGAAAAAACCTGTGTGTCAAGTTTCTCTGCAAAAGGCCTGTAAAGTCCTACCTCACCCAATCAGAGGGGGCGCCTCTTCAAGTGAAGTCCCTTGTTTAGATAGTGTGGATGACCAGAACTCCCAATGGAACTGGGGACTGCAGCTGAATGCCCAAAACTTGATCTCACTGAAGTGGAAGGAGTAGCAAGCTGTTGAAACCAAGCGCTTGCCCTACTCCCAGAAGGCACAAGAGCGCCCCCTATTCCTGATGACTTTTGGATATTATAACTTCTGGTTGTGATAAAGGATTGCCGGCTCTACCAGACACATAAACCTCTCTGAGCGAACTCACTCTCCCTGGGGTATTACCAGGTGAATCTCTACAGCAGAGCAAACACTTCTTGGGGGTAAGGTCAGTCCACATACTAGACATCCATATGGTGAGGATGTGTCTGGAAAGCTAAGGACATTGTGGCATCTGCCATGATCCAAGCCCTGAAGACCCTTGAGAAGAAAAACTAAGGAAGTGGACATTTTAAATTTTGCGGAATTTTAAATTCCACAAAAGAAATCACAAAGGATTTAGTTGTCTGCCAAAAACTGAGATTCCTCCGGTGCAGAGTCCTTGAAGGAAAAACCTTCCATTTGCCCCAAAATGTTATCTGCCTCTGTTGTTTTCTCCATCAGGTCCCCTTCCATAATAAGGATTGGGGAGGAGATGGGGAATGCCCAAGTTTGCAAACTAAATGGTCCAACCGGCACCAATCCCAGAAACGATGCTGTCCCTCAGCCAAGCAAATGCAGATTTCTTCATAATCACACAGGAATTGGAGGAAAGGTGCAGCAGAGAGAGCGGTGATACCGTATACAGTGCCTTGAAAAGGTATTCATACCCCTTGAAATTTTCCACAGTTTGTCATGTTACAACCAAAAATGTAAATGTATTTTATTGGGATTTTATGGGATAGACCAAAATAAAGTGCCACATAATTGTGAAGTGGAAGGAAAATGATAGATGGTTTTAATTTTTTTTTACAAATAAATATGTGAAAGGTGTGGCATGCTTTTGTATTCAGCCCCCTTTACTCTGATACCCCGTACTAAAATCTAGTGGAGCCAATTGCCTTCAGAGGTCACCTGTGTGTCATTTAATCTCAGTATAAATACAGCTGTTCTGTGAAGCCCTCAGAGGTTTTTAGAGAACCTTAGTGAGCAAACAGAATCGTGAAGGCCAAGGAACACACCAGACAGGTCAGGGAAAACGTTTTTGAGAAGTTTAAATCCTAAAGGCAGTGCTTGGTTTTCGGGTCCCGTACGCGGCTCGGCTCCCAAAAAGTCCCCCACATGTGGTATCCCCGTACTCGGGAGAAGCAGCAGAATTTATTTTGGGGTGTAATTTTACATATGCCCATAGCATGTGTGAGCAATATATCATTTAGTGACAACTTTGTGCAAAAAAAAAAGTTTGTAAAATTCCCGCAACTTGTGTCAAAATATAAAATATTCCATGAACTCAACATGCCTCTCAGTAAATAGCTTGGGGTGTCAACTTTCCAAAATGGGGTCATTTGGGGGGGAGGGGGTTGTGTTATTTTGGCATTTTATGGCCTTCGAAACTGTGATAGGTAGTGAGGAGTGAAATCAAAAATTTGCACCATTAGAAATCCTGAAGGCGGTGATTGGTTTTCGGGGTGCTGTACGCGGCTAGACTCCCAAAAAGTCCCACATATGTGGTATCCCCGTACTCAGGAGAAGCAGCAGAATATATTTTGGGGTGCAATTCCACATATAACTATGGCATGTGTGAGCAATATATCATTTAGTGACAACTTTTTGTAAACTTTTTTTTTTTGTCATTATTCAAACACTTGGGACAAAAAAAATATTCAATGGGCTCAACATTCCTCTCAGCAATTTCCTTGGGGTGTCTACTTTCCAAAATGGGGTCATTTCGGGGGGGGGGTTGTACTGCCCTGCCATTTTAGCACCGCAAGAAATGAGATAGGCAGTCATAAATGAAAAGCTGTGTAAATTCCAGAAAATGTGCTCTAGTTTGTAGACGCTATAACTTTTGCGCAAACCAATAAATATACGCTTATTGCCATTTTTTTTACTAAAGACATGTGGCTGAATAAATTTTGGCCTAAATGTATGACTAAAATTGAGTTTATTCGATTTTTCTTAAAACAGAAAAGAGAAGACACCTAGAGGGAAAGTGGAAAGCGCTGCACACCCCTAAATACAAATTGTACAAAAAAAAGAAAAGATTTCCCCGATGGGGCATTTTGGCAGCGGAATAGCAAAGTCAAATATCTTTGTCATGGTTGTATATGAAGAAATTGATTTATTTAAAAAATGTCCAATGTCATAGTATAGTTCAATACAGTGTGTACAGTATAACATCTGGTTCAGAGAATACATACATACATACATATTACATATACATATTACATATTCCACAATCCAATAAAAACAAACATGTATAGTTACACATTGTTATAGTATTATATAGTAGTTGAGCCCCGACGCGTTTCGACCAACATATGGTCTCTTCAGGGGGACAGGTGGATCTGGAAGAATTTACATGAATTCAGAGTTAAAAAACATGTCAATGTAGATAACATTGGGTGAGCCAATGATGGTATATTTACCACTCAAAAGTGGAATGGGTATTCCTATCACCCAAGATTCTAAGAGCCGCTTAAGGAATCCGAGAGGTCTCTGATGCTTGCCTCCGTCTACCCAGGAAGGAAGAAAGCCCACCACGAGGGACTTACAAGGAGCCACACTGTACGTGCCCCTGGAGGGACGGAGGAACCTGCGCCTGCAATCAATACCCAATAGCAATCATTTAGTATTTTTAAATAAATCAATTTCTTCATATACAACCATGACAAAGATATTTGACTTTACTATTCCGCTGCCAAAAAGCCCCATCTGGGAAATCTTTTCTTTTTTTTTGTACAATTCGATTTTTCTTATAACAAAAAGTAGAAAATATCTTTTTTTTTTTTCAAAATGTTCAGTCTTTTTCCATTTATATCGTAACAAATAAAAATCGCAGAGGCAATCAAATTCCATCAAAATAAAACTCTATTTGTGGAAAGAAAAGGACGCAAATTTTGTTTGGGTACAACATTGCATGACCGCGCAATTACCAGTTAAAGCAGTGCAGTGCCAAATTGTAAAAAGACCTCTGGTCCTTAGGTTGACAATTAGTCCAGGGCTTAAGTGGTTAAGCTTGTTATTATAGCTACCAGTAGGGTTCCATAGGAGTCCTTTGTATGTGTTAGTATCACCAATCAGCCTAAAGGCTTCCTCCAGATATTGATCCCTATCAGTGGCGGCTGGTGAAGTTTTAAGATGGGGGGGCGCTAGACCACGCCCACCCTTTTGACCCATCCCACTTCTCATAAGCCCCACCCATTATAGAATCCACCAACTCCGTCCCCTGTGGTACATCATATACAAGGCTCTACATTATACACAGGGCTCTATACTTCATATACCAGGCTCTACATTATAGACAGGGCTCTGTACATCATATACCAGGCTCTACATTATACACCAGGTTCTAATGACACATCAATATGTCTGACAGCCCAGCCACACTCCTCGTTCACCAGAGAAAAAAAAACAGGAAACACAAAAAAGGTGCTCGGGAAACAGCAATAGGCAGAGGTCACCGCAGACAATGAAGTACAAGAAAGCCTAATAAAATAAAACAAATAAGTCATCACATTTAGTGACTGCAATAATGCAATATCTTACATGTTTGCCTTTGGTGGTGGGATCAGAGGGATGGTGATGATCAGAGACAGAGGGGTGGAGGTGGGGTGGGGAGTTGGATCAGTGGTGAGTGGGATGGGATCAGGGACAGAGGGATGGATCAGGGACAGAGGGGTGGTGGGATGGATCAGGGACAGGGGGATGGTGGGTGGGATGGATCATGGACAGAGGTATGGGTGGGTGGGATGGATCAGGGACAGAGGGATGGGTGGATGGATCAGGGACAGAAGGATGGTGGGATGGATCAGGGACAGAGGGATGGATGGGTGGGATGGATCGGGGACAGAGGGATGGATGGGTGGGATGGATCAGGGACAGAAGGATGGTGGGATGGATCAGGGACAGAGAGCTGTTGGGTAGGATGGATCAGGGACAGAGATATGGTTGGTGGGATGGATCAGGGACAGAGAGATGGTTGGTGGGATGGACCAGGGACAGAGAGATGGTAGGTGGGATGGATCAGAGACAGAAGGACGGTGGGATGGATCAGGGACAGAGAGATGGTGGATGGGATGGATCAGGGACAGAGATATGGTTGGTGGGATGGATCAGGGACAGAGAGATGGTTGGTGGGATGGATCAGGGACAGAGAGATGGTGGGTGGGATGGACCAGGGACAGAGAGATGGTAGGTGGGATGGATCAGGGACAGAAGGATGGTGGGATGGATCAGGGACAGAGATATGGTTGGTGGGATGGATCAGGGACAGAGATATGGTTGTTGGGATGGATCAGGGACAGAGAGATGGTGGGTGGGATGGACCAGGGACAGAGAGATGGTAGGTGTGATGGATCAGGGACAGAAGGACGGTGGAATGGATCAGGGACAGAGAGGTGGTGGGTGGGATGGATCAGGGACAGAGATATGGTTGGTGGGATGGATCAGGGACAGAGAGATGGTGGGTGGGATGGACCAGGGACAGAGAGATGGTAGGTGGGATGGATCAGGGACAGAAGGACAGTGGGATGGATCAGGGACAGAGAGGTGGTGGGTGGGATGGATCAGGGACAGAGATATGGTTGGTGGGATGGATCAGGGACAGAGAGATGGTGGGTGGGATGGACCAGGGACAGAGAGATAGTAGGTGGGATGGATCAGGGACAGAAGGATGGTGGGATGGATCAGGGACAGAGAGATGGTAGGTGGGATGGATCAGGGACAGAAGGAGGGTGGGTGGGTGGGTGGGATGGATCAGGGACAGAGAGATGGTAGGTGGGATGGATCAGGGACAGAAGGAGGGTGGGATGGATCAGGGACAGAGAGGTGGTGGGTGGGATGGATCAGGGACAGAGATATGGTTGGTGGGATGGATCAGGGACAGAGAGATGGTTGGTGGGATGGATCAGGGACAGAGAGATGGTGGGTGGGATGGACCAGGGACAGAGAGATGGTAGGTGGGATGGATCAGGGACAGAAGGACGGTCGGATGGATCAGGGACAGAGAGATGGTGGGTGGGATGGATCAGGGACAGAGATATGGTTGTTGGGATGGATCAGGGACAGAGAGATGGTTGGTGGGATGGACCAGGGACAGAGAGATGGTAGGTGGGATGGATCAGGGACAGAAGGACGGTGGGATGGATCAGGGACAGAGAGGTGGTGGGTGGGATGGATCAGGGACAGAGATATGGTTGGTGGGATGGATCAGGGACAGAGAGATGGTGGGTGGGATGGACCAGGGACAGAGAGATGGTAGGTGGGATGGATCAGGGACAGAAGGATGGTGGGATGGATCAGGGACAGAGAGATGGTAGGTGGGATGGATCAGGGACAGAAGGATGGTGGGTGGGTGGGATGGATCAGGGACAGAGAGCTGGTGGGTGGGATGAATCAGGGACAGAAGGATGGTGGGTGGGTGGGATGGATCAGGGACAGAGAGCTGGTGGGTGGGATGAATCAGGGACAGAGGGATGGTGGGTGGGTGAGATGGATCAGGGACAGAGAGCTGGTGGGTGGGATGAATCAGAGACAGAGGGATGGTGGGTGGGTGGGATGGATCAGGGACAGAGAGCTGGTGGGTGGGATGAATCAGGGACAGAGGGATGGTGGGTGGGTGGGATGGATCAGGGATCAGGGACAGAGAGATGGTGGGTGGGATGAATCAGGGACAGAGGGATGGGTTAGTGGGGGGAGGCTTCATATGGGCTGTGGGTTTCACAAGAGCCTCCACTGACACTGCCAAACCGAAACACAGCAACACCAGTGGAGATAATAGAAGCACTGAGGATCAGCACTTGATAAAACTCACAGCCCGTGTGAAACCTCCCCCTCCATCCATCCTGTAGAAATAAGGAGACCAGCCTTGTGTGATCGTCAGTGATTCTAATATCTCCACTGGTGTTGCTGTGCCTCGTTTGGCTGTCAGTGGAATCATTCAGCTCTGCCCCCCTCCTGTGGATTTCCAGCATCTACCTTGTTGTTGTTTCATAGCGGCAAGTGCAGGAGTTCACTCATCCGCTCCTCTGCTCCTCCGCTTGGCGCACTGGTCTGACACAGGGGAAAACCGGAAGTGACAGACTAACTAGTCTGTCACTCAAAGCCCATAGCATAGTAAACAAATGGGCGCCGGGCGGATGCAGATCGGCACTTTTAATTGCGCCACAAGGCGGGTTAAAACCCCGCAAATGAAGCGCCGCGTCTGCAATCTTGTGATTGTGTTGACGTGGCGCTTCACATAGTGCACTGTGTCCAGCGCTGCACTGTGTCCGGCGCTCGTACACAGTGCACTTAAGGACTTTTTTTCATTTTTTTTTTTTAAAGGGCCATTTAAAAAAAAAATTTTTTTTTCTAATTTTTTTTTGTGACTGCCTGGAGGGGGGGGGGGGCGGCGCCCGGGCGCCCCCTATGGGCGGGCCGCCACTGATCCCTATCTTGTATGACAAAGTCTCCACCTTTATCCGCTTTTCTAATTCCAATTTCTGAATTCTTTCTCAGGCTGCTCAGAGGGCCCTCCATACCTACTTCATGTCCCTTTTTATATTTGTAACCTTTGTCACCACACATCTTCCTAAACTCTTCCATCACAACCTCATAAAAAGTGGGTATGAAGTTGCCCTTATTCCAGTGCGGGTAGAAGCTTGATTTTGCTCTAAAATTCGTATTGATAGTCTCTCCCTCCAATGCCAAGGGGGGGGGGGGGGTCTCGTCAACAAACTCTTGGCCTCCTTCTGTATATAATTCCTCCAAAATCTCCAGCATTATTATTTATTATATTATATTATTTATTCTGCATCGCAAAAAAATGGCCTGGTCATGCAGAGGGTAAATCTTCCCGAGGTGAAGTGGTTTAATAAAAAAATTAAAGTTACACCAAAACTAGACATGTGCATTCGTTTTCGTCCGAATGCATTTTCGTCCGAATTTCAGGTATTTTCGTTTTCGTTTTGACAAACGATAACGAAAGTGCAGATTCCGAAAAACGAAAGATCCGACATAAATAAATGCTTTTTTTCGTTTTTGTTGTTACAACAGTTCGATATAGAATAGGAGATTCGAAGTGACCGTTCGATATAGAATAGGAGATTCGACGTGACTCCATATGTCTATTGAACCTGTGGTCGAATGTGCCTAAGTTTCGTTTACCTCTATTAGTACTATTATATAGAAAAGCTTCGACAGAGAGTAAATATTCGACATAGAGAGAACAGAATCGACAGAGAGAAACCATACTGGAATTGGGTGGGGGAAGTAAATTAAAAAAAAATAATGATAATATTCGACGGGATCGTTGCACGTTTATAATAATATTCGACGGGATCGTTGCACGTGTATAATAATATTCGACGGGATCGTTGCACGTTTATAATAATATTCGACGGGATCGTCGCAACTATACGACACTGCAATCGTACATTTCGGCAATCGAATGCTCCGCCTATAGGCTATATAGTTTAGCAGCTCCATCGAATCTTCTTTATCCATTCGACAGATACCATAAGCCTTCCAAGACAGATTCGACCGTAATTCATGTGGATTTTCGGACGAATGCAATTTTTGCACGAAAAACTAAATAAATAAAAACGAATTTCGGGAGTAACTAAATAAATAAAATTTACGGACGAAAACGAAAAAACGAAACAAAATATTCTAGTCTGCACATGTCTAACCAAAACACATAAAATTCCCCCCAAAAAAATGTTGAGGCCCCCCACCTCCACATATACACACATATGAATGTAAACACAAGTGTCGGGGTGCCTACACTTAAAAACATTTATTGTGATACATATGTTACATATCGCCGCACACGCCTGAATGAGAGTGATAATTCTATCACCAGACCTCCTCCATAACACTAAACTGATGACCTATAGGGGGCTTTTAAACCATCCCCTATAGAAAATATAGGGTACAGAAATGTGTTGACATTCAGGGGCGCACACAAATTTAAGGTGTGACATGTTGAGTATTTATTTACTTGGTGCAACCTCATCTTTTATATTTTACCAAAATTGGGTAATTCTTTGCATTCCTTTGCCCTAGAATTAACTTTAGTGTATTTGTGGTAAAATCTTGTGACAAAAATTGGAACTCACCACTATTTTATTCTCTAGGGTGTCTGCTTTCCGAAAATATATCATGTTTTGGGTTTTTATGTAATCTTCAGGCCTACAATAATTTTTTAAACGTGTGCAGAAAATGAAAATAAAAATAAAAATAAAAAAAGAGACTGGCAGCTAAAGGGTTAAAGTTGGTTTAAAAAAAAAATCTGTGGAGGTCACATGACTCCTGTGGAGGGTGGAGCTTCAGTCTGCAGTCAGATACCATCAGGAAATGAAGATGTGACCGGAAACATTGTTTCCAATGTCTATTGAATGTTTGTTACATTAAAGTTCATTAAACAAACAAAAAAAAGCAAGTTTGCTGTCAAATGTGGAGCTCCACTCTCGGGAGACAGGAAGTCTATATTGAAGACAGGAAGTGATGTCAGGTACAGACAGGAAGTGATGTCAGGTACGGACAGGAAGTTCCGGGTGAGAGGTGAGTCGGGAGGAAGTAGTGAGGAGACGTTACTAGAAGACGTAGCAGAGGAGGTAATAAGATCTTATTTTCTATTTACACCCAGTAACCCCCCGTCATGTCCGTCCTCTTCCTCCATAGTCACTGTGATGTCTTTTATCTCCAGCAGATGATGATACACACATATATAGTGTGGAAATGTAGATTAACCCCTTCAGGGCGATCAGTTGATGATGAATAGTGATGGGCTCCGGTGTGTTGGAAATCCCACATTCCCGATCCCGCCAGGAAGCCGACACTGCACAGTGCTAATCACAGACAGTGAGACATTTCCTGCTTTATCGTTCATCCGGAGGGATAAGAGGAAAAAACGGAAGTGATTCCCCCATCCACACATTGGAGGGGGATGGGGGAATCCTCCCCGCTGCACTATTGTATTCTGACAATGGGGGGCGCTCCTCCGCTCTCAGAATACACAGATCAGTGATGAAGCTATTGGCTGCAGCCGCTGATGGAGTGACTTTTTTCCGGCAGTGACCACACATGGATGGAAATGTGACTGATCCCTGCTGAACCAGCTGAATTTCCATGTCTCTATGGTCACCATAAGTGTTTTCCTCCCCTCCCCCTCATCTCCTTCATTATGTAAGTCATGCTGAGATCATCTCCCATTGGCTGAGCAATATTCTCATTTGTCTCTGAGCTCCTTCTTGCTATTCCTCGTCCTGCCTGTTGTTTCCTTGGATTGATTTTCTGTGTAGTGACCCCGGCTTCATCTCTTGGATGCGCTCGTCTGTTGCTTGTCCTGACCTTTATCCTGATTCCTGGATCTCCTCCTCATCTCTCCTCCATATCCTCTTACACAGCTTTTCTCCACACCTGCAGTGATCCTGGGGGGTGGAAACTTGGAACCAGCACTCAGCAAAATCCATCCCCACCATTAGGAGCTCTGGAGAAAATTGTCTGCTATTTACATTGCATTCCTCCGCACGTCACTTGATTACATGAGAGCTTACTTTCACACATTCCTGACAGATTTCTGTATGGTAAAGGTCAAAGTTCACTCTTCAGTTTAGGAGAGGAAGGACGCACCCAGGAAAAATGATTTGGTTTTCACAGGAGCCTCATATAGAGGACCCCTCAAATCTCCCCATCCAAATGTCCCTCCATCCAGAGTCTATATGTCCTATGACATCACACTGACCTCAAAGATCCTCCTCCCAATGTCCCTCCATCCAGAGTCTATATGTCCTATGACATCACACTGACCTCACAGCTCCTCCTCCCAATGTCCCTCCATCCAGAGTCTATATGTTCTATGACATCACTCTGACCTCACAGCTCCTCCTCCCAATGTCCATCCATCCTGAGTCTATATGTCCTATGACATCACACTGACCTCACAGCTCCTCCTCCCAATGTCCATCCATCCAGAGTCTATATGTCCTATGACATCACACTGACCTCACAGCTCCTCCTCCCAATGTCCCTCCATCCAGAGTCTATATGTCCTATGACATCGCACTGACCTCACAGCTCCTCCTCCCAATGTCCCTCTTTCTGACTTTTTTTTATGATACTCTTAGGATGTGGGCAGACCCTTGGCACCCTCACTAGCAAAGTGGGACTGTTGGTCCTGCATTGTATGTAATGACATCAGAATGCCTGTTGCAAGCTTTTATCCTGCATAGTGTGGGGGTCCTGTGGGGGTAAATCATACCTTAGTCTGAAGTGGGGCTTTAATAAAATGGAGACCTGAATGGAGAGGTGAGGAGGATTCTGGGAATATCATTTGATTTTACTATTTGTGTTCAGATCTAGAGTTTTCCTCCTGTGAAGTCTGGAGATCATATGACCATCACATTGCCTCCACCTCCCTCCCTGATAGAATAGAGAAATACAAAGAAGATTCTAGAAGTCACCAGAGAGATCATCGAGCTGCTGACAGGAGAGGTGAGCGGAGCCGGGAAGGACATCATGATGGACAATCAGCCGCCCCTCACATCACCGGGTAAGAGGAGACTTTATTGTAAAGGAGAGAGCAGTACGGAGGCTCCACCTAGATCCCCCATCATCTGATAAACACATAGAAACAATGTATTCAGTCAGTGTGTGTGTTTCCTACAGATGGATCCAGTAATGGGAACCCACCAGAGAGATGTCCCCGTCCTCTGTATTCCCGGGATTCCACACAGGAAGGTCACACCATCCCCCACCATCATCAGGTAGATGAGGAACAATCACTGATAGTATCATTAGGATCTGTACATTATCTGCATTGTTACCATTGATGTCATTTTTATTATATATTCAGAGTGGAAACCTGAGAGATTCTAAAGTTGAGGTTAAAGAAGAGATAAAAGAGGAGGATGATGAGGATGGGGTGATGGGGGAGTCTCTAAAAGAACACAAAGATCTGTACCAGGACACCATGGGGGAGTCATCCAGCTACAGAAACCCACCAGAGAGATGTCCCCGTCCTCTGTATTCCCGGGATTCCACACAGGAAGATCACACCATCCCCCACCATCATCAGGTAGATGATTGACAATTATTGGTAGTTCTGATTTATACACAGCATGTTTGTTACAATGAATGTTTTATTATATATTCAGAGTGGAAACCTCGGGGATGATAATATTGATATTAAAGAAGAGTATAAAGAGGAGGATGAGGAGTATGGAGTGATGGAGGAGATTTCAGAAGGACACAAGGATATGATGGAGCCACCAAATACCAGGAACCCACCAGAGAGATGTCCCTGTCCTCTGTATTCCCGGGATTCCACACAGGAAGATCACACCATCCCCCACTGTTACAAGGTTGGTGGGATGGAGCATCTAGAACATGGACTCCTAGAGATGATGTGTGGATTTTTTTTTTTTTTTTGCAAATATAAATTTTATTAAACGCCACTCATGGGAGAAATCCCAACAATACAGTCAATGCAAAATTAGGTACAAAGCTCTTGTTCATTATAACAATATTACAGATAGTCTCACATTGTCTGGTATATCACATCAAACTTCCATTAAACCTGGAGAACGTATAGGGCCACACAGTACTCCACCATAACAACTCCTGGCCAGGGGTGGGAGTCTCCCTTCCATTTTCCACACTATCTTCAGAGGAAGAGGGGAAAGAAATAAAGAAAAGATGGGGGAGGAACGTCAGCTGAGGCGAGGGTCATCCTAGACAGACAACCCCAGGTGTAACGGATCATTACTGATAGAGGGCCATTACGACCCTAAGAGGGTAGTTCCCTCAGCTGAGTATATATAGGTATTCCAAATAGCCCATGTAGCAGAAAATTGCTCACTTTTATGTTGCACGGTGAGGACCAAGTCTTCTAATTTTTTGATTTCCCCCACCTTACGTAGCCAATCTGTCACCGTTGGAGGGCATTGCTGTTTCCAGCGAAGCGGAATTCATGTCTTCGCTGCATTCAGAAGGTGACGCACCAGTGACTATTTATACTTTGTCAGGGGAATTGTTGACAGGTGTAGGAGGAAGAAGGCGGCATCATCTGGAATTACATATTCCGTAAATTTCTGAGTGATATGCCTGACTGCTCTCCAGAAATTCTCAAGCTTGGTGCAGGCACAGAAGATGTGAAGCATCGTACCGTCTTCCTCACCACAGCGCCAGCATCGATCCGAGGTGTCAGAGAAACATTTGTGAAGTTTTGAGGGGGTAAGGTACCACCCTGAAAGAACTTTATAATTTGTCTCTGCTGATAATCCTCTGTTTTTGTGTGTAGGTGAACGTTCGGTTTAGGTCTTTCTCCCACGTTTCTAGGCCAATTAGGCGTGGTTGGGTGTGGGGTGAATTGAGTAATACATACATATTGGAGAGGGTTCTTGACATGGCATAGACTCAGTGCCTACGCAAAACTCTTCGAAGACTGTCCGTTGGCTGATGAAGTCCCGAGGGCCAGGGATCGAGTGAAGAAAGTGGTGCAACTGCACCTCTTTCCAGAAGTTTAGTCAAAATGCGCCTGCTGCGTCAGTTCCGTCAGGTTAGGCCATCGGTCCAGTACCACAAATTTAGCTGCCTGGTCAGAACCGGCGTTCATCAAGTCAGTGAATTCCGTAGATTGGAGGCCTGGCGTAAAGTCCGGGTGTCCCAATATTGGATAGAGAGGGGATTTGTTCAGGGTGAGCGAAAATTGTACAGCTGCCTGTCTACCTTGGTGTAACGTGGTTCCAAGGAGGGGGCGAGTTTTCATGCTTAGAGGGAGAGAGTCGTAGCATCATAGCGCCCCCTTTAGTGGGATATTCGTATGTGTGGATTTTCTATGTGGTGTCACAATAATAAATCTTCTATCTTACAGATGATATTCTCTCTCATTTTCTTGGTTTAGAGTGGAGATCCAATGGATATAGAATTTGAGGTGAAATCAGAAGAAGAGAGGTATGTGAGGGATGATCAGCAGTCTATGGAGGAGGATGGAATAACGGGGACATTTATAGAGGAGGACACTCCTACAGAGATCAGCACAGGTGGGTCATTAACACTAAATCCATTCCTCCACCCATACTGCTCACTGATTGGTCCAGAGTAGGGCGGGGGCTGGGTGATATCAGCCTGTAATCCCCTGGTCACTTTCCTGAGCTGTGTTCCCCGTCCTGTATTCCTGGATTTCTCTCCGATAATCTTCCTTCTCTGTGCTGCCGACACAATTTATGTATCTAGACTGGATTTATGGAAATTCTGGGGATCAGCTGGCAGCAAAAGGTTGATTTTCACCATAGATGTTGCTCTACCTAGGCACCTTGGGCATGTGCTTTGGTTCTTCTACCTCATGCCCAGGTATAGCATGATTTCTGATAGAACAATGAATGGGGGGAGGGGCAACTACATGGCAAATGAGGTTCAATGTAAATAAAGTAAAATAATGCATTTGGGTGGCAAAAATCTGAATGCAATCTATAGACTGGGGGAGAACCTCTGGGGGAATCTAGGATGGAAGAGGACCTGGGGGTCCTAGTAGATGATGGGCTCAGCAATGCCATGCAATGCCAAGCTGCTGCTAACAAAGCAAACAGAATATTGGTATTAAAAAAGGGATCAACTCCAGAGATAAAACAATAATTCTCCTGCTCTACAAGACTCTGGTCCGGCCGCACCTGGAGTATACTGTCCAGTTCTGGGCACTAGTCCTCAGGAAGGATATACTGGAAATGGAGCGACTACAAAGAAGGGCAACAAAGCTAATAAAGGGTCTGGAGGATATTAGATATGAGGAAAGGTTGTGAGCTCTGAACTTATTCTCTCTGGAGAAGAGACGCTTGAGAGGGGATATGATTTCATTATATAAATACTGGACTGGTGACCCCCACAATATATAAATACTGTACTGGTGACCCCACAATATATAAATACCGGACTGGTGACCCCACATTATATAAATACCGGACTGGTGACCCCACAATATATAAATACTGTACTGGTGACCCCACAATATATAAATACCGGACTGGTGACCCCACAATATATGAATGCCGGACTGGTGACCCCACATTATATAAATACCGGACTGGTGACCCCACAATATATGAATGCCGGACTGGTGACCCCCAATATATAAATACCGGACTGGTGACCCCACAATAGGGACAAATATTTTTCGCAGAAGGGAGTTTAACAAGACACGTGGCCACTCATTAAAATGAGAAGAAAAGAGTTTTAACCTTGAACTACATAGAGGGTTCTTTACTGCAAGAGTGGCAAGGATGTGGAATTCCCTTCCACAGGTGGTGGTCTCAGCGCGGGGCATCAATGATTTCAAGAAACGATTTGGTGATCACCTGAATGACCGCAATATACAGAATATACAATGTAATACTGACATATAATCACACACATAGGATGGACTTTATGGACTTGTGTCTTTTTCCAACCTCACCTACTATGTAACAATCCCCCCAGGATTACTTGTTGTGTTGTCTGCTGGCTGTGCCGGGTGGAGGGATATGTCTGTATAGTCTCAGACCCAAGTCACTGAGTGCAGTCTCAGGAGATGGGAGGCAGCGGTGTGGGACCTCTGCAACTTGTCTCATGTAATCATTTCATCTTCCACTGATTACTGAATACCAATATTATGAGTCCTGACCCTTACACTGTATACTTTATATTCTACATTACATACTCCTGACCCCTGCACTATATACTCTATGGCAGTGATGGCGAACCTTGGCACTCCAGATGTTTTGGAACTACATTTCCCATGATGCTCCACTACACTGCAGAGTGCATGAGCATCATGGGAAATGTAGTTCCAAAACAACTGGAGTGCCAAGGTTCGCCATCACTGCTCTATGGTGTACATTACATCATTCTGATACTATATAGTCCTATCTGTTGTATCTTATACAATATGTTGTACATTACATAGTCCTGACTTCTGCTCTCTCCCCTCCCCCCACTGCTATATATACACATAATATGTATTCTCTTTTGTTACACCCATTTCCTTCCAGCTGGACATTTTATATCGGATGATGTGATTGGAGAACATACTTTTACATGGTGATAATAATGTGATAACATCCTCACACTTTGGACCCTTAAACAGAAAGTGATAATGGGGGAGGAGTCAATAACCCAATGATGGGGGTCTTCAGGATCAGTCCAGTCTTCATCTTGGTTGTTCTCCCCCCATCCTCACTCTCTGACCTCTGGTGGGGCTCAGCCCCGCTGATATTCATGACTAAATCATGGACTAAATAAGGAAGGTCAGGACTTCTTGTGTTGGGAAGATGGCAATGAGTGATAGAGGGGGAGGGGACACTCGTCCTATAATCCCCTCATCACTGTCACTCCTATAGAAGACAGTTCTCGTTGTTTCCTCCCTCTCTGACTAAGGTCCATGAATAAAGAAATGATCTGGTAGGAGATCAGAGGACCCATTTACTAGTTACCTTGAGGGGGGAATTGTAAGATCCTCAGAGACAAAGCTGCCTGATGTGGGCGGAGTCCTGGTTTAGGGGAACCAATCAGCTGATGTCTAGTAATAATCTTTGTATTTCTATTTTAGTAGATGGACGGGAGATGAGGAAAACCTCAGAGGATTGTCTCACTTTGTCTCCAGACTGTAAAGTAGAAGATGAGGACATCACACAGTATAGTCCAGGAGAAAACCCGACTACCTCAAATGTACATCCGGCACCACACAGTGTAGATGGACCATCGTATTCCTCTTATCCTGAGGAACCTCAGACTGTGCGGGACGGGGCCGTCCTTCCAACAGAGAAGAGCTTTTCCTGTACTGAGTGCGGGAAGTGTTTCAATTTAAAATCCAATCTTCATAGGCATAAAAGGTCTCACACTGGGGAGAAGCCGCATTCCTGTCCTGAGTGCGGGAAATGTTTTTCAGAGAAGTCCCATCTTTCCAGACATCAGAGATTTCACACAGGGGAAAAGCCGTATTCTTGTCCTGAGTGCGGGAAATGTTTTTCAGAGAATTCCCATCTTTCTAGACATCAGAGATCTCACACAGGAGAGAAGCCGTATTCCTGTCCTGAGTGCGGGAAATGTTTTTCACAGAAGTCCGATCTTTACACACATCAGAGATCTCACACGGGGGAGAAGCCGTATTCTTGTCCTGAGTGCGGGAAATGTTTTTCAGAGAAGTTCAATCTTTCCAGACATCAGAGATTTCACACAGGAGAGAAGCCGTATTCTTGTCCTGAGTGTGGGAAATGTTTTTCAGTGAAGTCCCATCTTTCTACACATCTGAGATTCCACAAAGGGGAGAAGCCATATTCCTGTCCTGAGTGTGGGAAATGTTTTTCACAGAAGTGCCATCTTTCCACACATCTGAGATTGCACAAAGGGGAGAAGCCGTATTCCTGTCCTGAGTGCGGGAAATGTTTTTCACAGAAGTCCGATCTTTACACACATCAGAGATCTCACACCGGGGAGAAGCCGTATTCCTGTCCTGATTGTGGGAAATGTTTTTCAGACAAGTCCAATTTTTCCAGACATCAGAAATCTCACATGGGGGAGAAGCCTTATACCTGTCCTAAGTGCGGGAAATGTTTTTCACAGAAGTCCAGTCTTTCCACACATCAGAGATCTCACACGAGGGAGAAGCCATATTCCTGTCCTGAGTGAGGGAATTGTTCCTCACTGAAGTCCTGTCTTCCTGTACATCAGGGATCCCACACAACCCTCGAGGTGTATTAGTGCCTTGAGTGCGGGAAATGTCTTCTATATGAATGTTGCTGGACATCACAGCTCTCATGTGGGGAAGAAGCACACCCTGATATACACCTCAGATATACTCCATGGCTGATCTTCATCATGGAAGAAACAGTTGATAAGGAGATCAGAGATCACCGAAGACATGGATGAAGTGTTGTACCGTGTTGGCCATTGATAGCAGGAGAAAAATAAAAATGGAGTCATTACCTCTCATTGGCTGAGTATATGCTGTGGTGGAAGATTTCACAAACACTTAGAGGTCTATTAAAATAAAAAACTAGTTGAATGAATGTGACAAACATTCACCCGGCTGTGATGAATATTGGATGTATTTTATTTCATACACTGATTTTCTTGGCTCCATCTAGTGGCCATAATGCGTTATTGTGATATGATATGACAGATAAAATATCTCATTATGGCCACTAGATGGAGCTGATGATGATAGGAAATCACTGTGTTATGGCCAGAATGTGTAATGGTTGGATGAATGATTGTCATATTTGTCCAATGGATCTTCTAGAAGTAGACCCCTTAGTTTCCTCTGTCAGACGTGGTTTCATCCTCATACACTGGTGAGTACAGTACACACTGAAGGATAGAAGTTCTTCAATACCGGGCACTCCCCCCCCCCCTTCCTGCCCAGGCCAATTTTCAGCTTTCAGTGCTGTTGCACTTTGAATGACAATTGCTACAATGTACACAGACAACATTTTTATCATTTTTTTCTCACAAATAGAGATTTCTTTTGGTGGTATTTGATCATCACTGGGGGGTTATTTTTGCTAAACAAACGAAAAAATATCAAAATCTTTGAAAAGAAAAATTTTCTTTGTTTCTGTTCTAAAATTTTGTTTTCTCCTTCACGGCCGGGCACTGATGAGTTGGAACTGATAAGGTGGCACTGATATGTATAATGGATGGGCACTGATGAGTTGGAACTGATATGTAGAATTAATGGGCACCGATAGGCGGCACTCATGCAGCCCTGATGGGTACTGACAGGTGGAACTGATGATAAGGTACTGACAGGTTTTATTGATGGGCAATGATTGGCACTGTTGTGGGCACTGATTGGCATGCTTTGTGGCAATTCTGATGGGGCTTTGCTGATAATCAATGTGCTGATTATCAGCGCAGACCCCCCTCTGACAGGGAGAGCCCCCGATCGGCACAAACCAAGGAAAGCCTTTTCCCACCACTTCCTGGTTTACACTGTGATTGGTCACAGCTGATCATGTGGTAAGGCGCCTTCGTCAGAGGCTACTTACCACGATCGGAGATGCGGTGTATCAAAGTAGCACACTGCACTATTGATCGCTGCGCTGCGTGCCCCCGCGGGAGTATACCGGCATATTATTTGCTAGACGTCATATGACATCCAGTCATGATAACTTAACCGCCGCCCGACCATCATTCTGCTATAGGCCGGGCGGGAATTGGTCAATCAAAGCAACAATATTAACCAGTTGCTGACCTGCAGTAGTATATACAATGGATGGGCGGCTCATACAGGTCTGGTAATGTAATTTTATGTCATGGCTTTCTTCCGGGTCCGCACCCATGCACGCGCACACCCAGAAACCTCCACTGTCATTGGCTGTAGGACAAGTTTGTCAGCAGGTCCCAGCCAATGATTTTGGCCCGTACCCTGCTGATCACCTGCAGCCAATAACAAATCACTCCTGTGTTTTATTTTGTAAACACGGGGAGCTATCGTGTGATTTCTTCTCTTCCCGAGTCCTTTTCTGTTCAGGAAGAGAAGAGAACACCACACTGTGAGTATAATCACCACACTTTACACCCACACACCTTAGATTGGCACATTTAACCCCATTGATTGCCCTCATTCACCCTTTGATCACCCCTGTCAACCAACCAGTGCCATTAGTACAGCGTCAGTGTACAGTATTGTTCACCAATCTCTGTATTAGGGTCACTTGTTACATCAGATAGTGCCAGGGTCAGCTAGCATTAGATTGTCCGCACACTATCACACTCACACTATAGGATTCTGATCACCAACATTACTAGTATAGTGTCTGTATGGATCAATATCCTGATCACCACCATTACTAGTATAGTGTCTGTATGGATCAATATCCTGATCACTGTCATTGCTACTATAGTGTCTGTATGGATCAATATCCTGATCACCACCATTACTAGTATAGTGTCTGTATGGATCAATATCCAGATCACTGCCATTGCTAGTATAGTGTCTATATGGATCAATGTTCTGATCATGAACAGAACTATATCAGTGTCCGCCCTTAGTATAGTGTTCCTAATAACGCAGTGTTAGCAGATCAGCCCTTCTGCCCCCAACAAGTGCAGTGTCAGTAGATCACCGGCACCTCTGATACATTGCACACATAACCGCAGTGTTGGCTAAATCAGGCCTGATCTCTTCTAGCACTAGCAGGTAAGATTTATTTGTGTAGCACCCTGGAGTTTAGGCAGGGTTGTGCCTCACAAATTTACTTGCCAGAAATAGTTATCCTGGTTGATTGTTAGAGATCTATTGATTTCTCCCTGAGTTTGGCCTTGTTGCACTTTTCTCTTCCACCACTAGGTGGCCGGGGACTTGGTGGTACTAGATATGAGAAGGGCAAACCAAGGTCAGGTTATGGTTATATGGGGCATCTCAGCTAATGGGTAGGGGCTTTCTTGAATCCCTTGGCCTGCTGGGAGAACCTATATAATAGAGTGTAGTCAGGTGATCGATGTTCTGTGCCACCTGGATGGCTGTCTGGGTGGACATGTGTCGTATTTCCCTGGGCTGCTAGACTAGAGATTGGGCCTATACCGGGCACATCTGGCTGCTAGGCTGTCTGAGAGTCTATCCAGAAGTAAGAGAGCAGCACAGCTTTGGGACTGGCTTGCAGTCCAACCAAAAGTGACGGTTCTGCTGGCCGGAGAACCGGTCATGGTCGGAGGTAGAAGGGTAGCTGTCGTCACTAGTGATGGCCGAAACTTCGGACGGGATGTTTCGCGAACCGCGAACGCGGCCAAAAGTTTGCGAACCGCAAAGTTTGCGGCGGACCCCATTGACTTTAATGGCAAGCGAACCTTAAAAACCTACAGGTCATATTTTCAGCCACAAAATACTTACTAGCTGTGCACACATAGTCCCACCACATGGACACTGACATAACAGAAGTATGAAGTGAATCTGGGATCGACAACGACAAGCATTTTTTTTATCTGTGAAATTTTGACAATTCAGGAGCGCATGAAGGCCATGGAGGAGAGGCAAGGTCAGGGCAGGCTATGAAGGGGGTGCAGGAGATGATCAGTGCCACAGTCAGGGCAGCGCAGTCCTGTGCCAGTGTCCCAACCTGTGCTTGAGCCCCTCCCTCTGCCCGACCCTTACTGCCACCTATGCAGGGCTCCACTGCAGTGGTCCGGAGGTGCCAGTCCAGTGCTGATCCTCAGCCATGGTGCTGGCACTGCCTGCTGATTGGCTTCTCCGCTATCTCCCTCACTGTCTGAAACCAGCACCGCGATAGCGACTGAGCACTGACACCAGCACCGTGATAGAGAGCACTGACACCAGCACCAAGATAGAGAGCACTGACACCAGCCCAAGATAGAGAGCACTGACACCAGCAACGGGATAGAGAGCACTGACACCAGCACAGAGATAGAGAGCACTGACACCAGAACTGAGATAGAGGGCACTGACACCACACCAGCACCGTGATAGAGAGCACTGAGACCACACCAGCACCAAGATAGAGAGCAGTGACACCACACCAGCCATGGTGCTGGCACTGCCTGCTGATTGGCTTCTCCGCTATCTCCCTCACTGTCTGAAACCAGCACCGCGATAGCGACTGAGCACTGACACCAGCACCGAGATAGAGAGCACTGACACTAGCACCGGGATAGAGAGCACTGACACTAGCACTGGGATAGAGAGCACTGACACCAGCACCGTGATAGAGAGCACTGACACCAGAACTGAGATAGAGAGCACTGACACCACACCAGCACCGTGATAGAGAGCACTGAGACCACACCAGCACTGAGATAGAGAGCACTGACACCAGCACCATGATAGAGAGCACTGACACCAGCACCGAGATAGAGAGCACTGAAACCACACCAGCACTGTGATAGAGAGCACTGACACCACACCAGCACCGAGATAGAGAGCACTGACACCAGCACTGAGATTGAGAGCACTGACACCAGCACTGAGATAGAGAGCACTAATACCAGCACCGAGATAGAGAGCACTGACACCACACCAGCACCGTGATAGAGCACACTGAGACCACACCAGCACAGAGATAGAGAGCACTGAGACCACACCAGCACTGAGATAGAGAGCACTGACACCACACCAGCACCGTGATAGAGAACACTGAGACCACACCAGCACAGAGATAGAGAGCACTGAGACCACACCAGCACCGAGATAGAGAGCACTGAGACCACACCAGCACCGAGATAGAGAGAGAGCACTGACACCAGCACGGAGATAGAGAGCACTGAGAGCAGCATTGATACCAGCAACTCACTGCGGGACCCAAAAATATGACACCGCTCAACCTCTTCAAACAGGAGGGTATGGGCATATAGTACAGTGTGCTTTTTTTGTACAAGTGAGCCAAAGGTAGAAAAAAGGTCTGTGTGCTAGATTAAATAGTTTATAGAGTTATGTATATACATGGTCTACTGGTCACATGTGTTGCATTCCTTCGAGATCCATGCCTCATTCATTTTTATAAATGTGAGGTAGTCAACACTGTTGTGAGCTAGGCGAGTGCGCTTATCGGTCACAATCCCCCCTGCTGCACTGAACGTCCTTTCGGACAGGACACTGGACGAGGGGCAAGCCAACAGTTCCATTGCAAATTGGGCAAGCTCTGGCCAGAGGTCAAGCCTGCCCACCCAGTAGTCCAGGGGTTCATCACTCCTCAGAGCATCCACATCAGCCGTTAACCCGATGTAGTCGGACACCTGTCAGTCTAGGCGTTCACTGATGCTGGATCCGGATGAGACCTGTCGATGGGTCAGCTGAAAGAATGATCTCATATCAGAAGTCACCAACACATCTTCAAACCGGCCTCTTCTTGCAGGCGCTGTTGGATTGGTACCCGCAACTCTTTCTCTGGGAGTGGGAATTCCTCCTCTGCCAGCGCATGCAAAAGCAGAATGCAGCATTTCTCGAAGCAAGGCCTGGAAGTGCTGCATTCTGACAGCCCTCTGTGACGGCGGTAACATTTCCGCCATTTTGTGTTTGTACCGGGGGTCTAATTACGTTGCCACCCAGTACTGGTCCTTGGCCCTTATGCTTTTGAAATGGATATTTTGATAATAGGCAACTCCTATCCTCATATTGATTAGTTGTTCCAAATTAATAACTACTGCAGTAGGGAACAGACACAAAAGATACACTCAGCATCTTTCCAAATAACCGTTCTCCTTTATTATGACACATTTGAAGGTTTTTATACACATGATTACGTAGGTATCACATTAATATTACAATTGTACGTTTATGGTAACAAGGGGCGTTACATAGGCAGGCTAATTCTAATCAGGACTTGAAAGAATGCAAAACATGTACTGAAAACATTATTAGTTCCATGTGCACAGTGAGGGCATTGTGTAATACATATAAAATAGAATACAATTATATACAGAACCTAGAAATTTCCATTACAGTCTCCTCTCTTTTGATCAATATTTTGATTACTAACCATACCTGCTATCACCTTTAGCCTGGAACCTCCACATGCTTAGGTGGAGGTAATCCTGGCCAAAGAGGCAAAAACTCCATTGTGGAGAAAATAATAGCTGAGCAGCTTTTTTCATTACAAAATGACTTTTCACTGTGAAAAACAAATGATTGATAAGACATATTTACAGAGTACTGTCTGTACACTTCTGTGGCCAGAATGGCCTTCTAGCTTAATTGCTGGTATGCTGACTTATCAGCACATGTAAACACAGACAATTCTACATAAAATGGAAGAGGTACAAAAGACAAATATGACTTCAACATGGCTAAACTACTTTTCAAATATATATATATATATATATCCCTTACAAAACACAGAGATTTCTTTCATTTAGTCATATTACAGTGTCTGGTGTGGATCCAGGTGACTTTTTCCTTCAAGTTTTGCAAAACTGTACATGAAATAGATGCTGTATTGAGTCTCCAAACATTTCCTTATATATAAATGTCTCTTAACAATCCACAAGTCAACTGGCTTTAGTTTTAGATCCTTCCAAACTTTTAGGATCTGGAATTGGGGAGAAAACACATAAATAAGTTTGTCAAAAACCTTAAAAAATCAGCAACATTCTCTGTGAGATCCGAATGGAGGACTTCAGCTGCTGAGACAAAATATAAGCAAGTGAGTAACACACTCCCAAAACCAATTCCCATAGGGAAAGAGTCCAACATCCCCTTAGGGGCTTGATAAAATATAAGAAAACATTCAGGCAAAAGTTTTCTAGTTTCTTACTCTACTTTGTCCACTACATTGTAGACAGTAGGGGGTGTAAAAATAAAACCTCAAAACTTCTAATAAGGACTCTCCTATAAAAATGATTTCCTCTGTTACTCTCTGTAGATTCTGCACTCTGCACTTAAAAACTACTTCTGAGAACACCTTTTTACTGTGGCCTTTGCAGTAGCATTTGCCACTGGACATTCAGAAAACATGTCCACACAAACAAAATGCATACTCGTAAGATTTGGGTATCTGGATATATCTTTTTGTTATCTCTGGAAGGGATGTTTAGCTTTTGGTAACACCTTTGGTAAGAGGTAAAACAAGAAGTGGTATGTTATAAAAACAACTGTGGAGAACCCTGGCTCTATCCCACGCTCATTTACTAAGGCAGCCATAACTGCTTGTGACTGATGACACGGTCCATGTGTCAAGCTGGAGGGAAAAGAGTGTCTGGCAAACATAAATGATCACCTTTTCCAAAGTCTTGTTTCATAAGAAGTTGCCCTTTGTGGACCACTTGTTCTTCTCGTTCTGGGGTCCTTAAAGTTGGATTATTAATCCCAGCTATACTGGGCCACAACTAGGGTGGAATCTGTGAGTTACACAGACCCAGCAAGTGTCCGGGGCTGTAAATGCAGCATCCTTAGAGTCGTCTGGTCTGCTTCCATATGCAAGTTTTACTGTTAGTATGGCTACCTCAGCAAGAATCTGGAAGGCTGAAAACAGCCGATCAAATTAACTTAGCGTGCTTGATTGCTTTACCTGCCGAAGTAAAAACAAACTTCTGGCCCTTCAAATGGAACCAAAAGCTCTCTATATCTCGACTATCTATATAAATATATACTCTTTTTATAGCTCACAGGCTTTTCTAAAGCATGGAGCTCTGCTTCTTGAGCGGGGTAAAAAGGATCCAATGACTGAATACAGAATATCCTTCTGGGTGATAAACTTCATCCTCGGCATAAAACCAGGAATCACTACAAAAAAGTAAATACTCGGGTCTTCAGGGAGTGTGTCCTGCACTGGGCTCACAGCAGCTGATTCCCACATCATCAATGTAACACATGTGCTTTTTCTTTGTCTCCAGCCTCCTCCAATAGAGGCAATAAGGTGGCTGGATTCAAAAGTATGCATTTTTCATTTAGATTTGTACACAAACACAAAACAAATTCATATTTTCAACCTTTCATTAGACAAACACTTAGCTATATATTTGCTGTGCAGAATGTCGGACTATTAAAAATTAAATATTCGACCAAAATAATATCTGTAACTTTGTCTAATAGCAACTTTGCATAAAGCTACAGCTCTGATATATCGGAGTGAACCCTTCATTACTGGGTCCAGCTTCCATAAATATAACAATGGCTTGTTTTCTATCATGCGGTTTGTGTAAGAACACCAGTTTCATGTTTCAAAAAGACAACTTTTTCCTGGCAATATTATAATAAATGATAAGAATACCCTTCAGTCATGCAGAGATGTCCATAAATCCAAAATATTCTTCTACTTATACCCACTGCACTTACAAGGAAAAGGGGCACATCATTTCACAATCCACACATTCTGCTTTGGATTTCAAAAATAAAAAAACATAAAAACAAAAGGACCAACAATATGTATGACGGACGAGAAATCACTTGACCATCAAAAACTATAAACCAACTGGCTGCAGGCAGCATCTATCCTAACAGGGTGTGTGGACGTGATGTGATGGGTCTGTTATATTTACATTGTATTTATTATTACGCTCACATCATGGACCGCACATCAAGTTATTATCAGACTTTAAGATTTCATTTTTGTAGAAAAACTTCTTATGTATCCCATCCATCTTGGCTTTGTTAAACATTATTGCAGCTCTATTAAAATTAACAACCTCATCTTAATCTTTTTTTTTCTTTCCATTCAATAAATGTAAAATTACAAAATTGTTATCTTAATCTAAACTAATTCCATTTTTACCAATTTCCCCATTAACCTGGATTTCATTTCCAACCAAAGGTTGTCTAAACCAGTTTCAATATATCTATATTTATTCAAAAATAATTGTGATCACATTGTTTATCATTAGATTCGTTAACCGGGAACATTTTGTTATAAATGTTTTGTCTAAAAAACTGAAATTGGCATGGTGTCGTTCCAGCTTATCACCAACCTCTCATCCCAGCCACATTCTTTCATAAGAGCACAAAGGAGGGGGTCACATTTGCGTACATGACACATACAAGTGATAGAAGGTTCCAGCATTCACAAACATACTCAAATATATCTCTAAAATCCCATTTGTACACAACACATGCATATCTTTCTCTCACTTTATTTTAATACTTTTTAATACTTCCTTGCTTAAACTTCTGCTTTCTTTATATTGTTCTGATATCCTTTGCATCCAATGTATTGTAATACCATACTTCCCATACTGTACCTTCTGTGATCAGACGGGCAGCCATAGTGCTCATCCCATCTTCCCTCTCTGACAACATATAAAGCATTCTGTTTTAACTCTCATTACTGTTTCTTGACTTTATTAGTTGTAGTGCCTGACCCCAAATTCATCCCACAACTTAACATCAAAATGTCCCTTTCTGTCTAGTGTTAATTGTCACCCTTGATCCATCCTGCTCACATAGATAGCCGTTTCTCTAGCTGTATCCTCTGCATGATTCCTTGTCCCTGTGGACTTTGGTGGTAACCCAGTTACCCTTTGTGGATCCCTGCCCACTTTAGCCATTAATCTAGGGGATCAGTATAGGCAGTAGTGATGGCCGAACGGTTCGCCCGGCGGTCGTTTCGCGGCGAATTTCCGACTTTCGCCGTCCGCGGGTTCGAACGCCTTTTTCCGTCGTTCGCCCCGGCGGACTTACGTGTTTAATGTATACAAGAACTTTAACCTTTCGTGACACGTTTATCATGTGTTACAGGACAACCAATTGAGACATGACAGCTCATGGACACTTGGACATTCCCCCTAACCTATAAATACACCCGATCCGGTGGCCATTTTACATTCTTTCTTCTGTCACTGTAGGGAAAGGATCCTGTGTGGAGTAGGGACAGAGAAAACGCTAGCTATTTGGTACACAAAAGTTCTTTTCAGGACTGGTATAGGTGTTAGGTCAGCAGCCTGAGTTTCTTTTGTCAGTTTAGATAAAGGGACAGAGCGCTGTATGCTGCTATTTTAGGGACAGCTCAGCCAGATTAGTCTTTCTTCATCATCATCATCATCATCATCATTAGCTGTTACTATCAGGTCCACAAAAGAGCTGTTCCAGCTAATCGTTCCAGCCTACTCTTTTTTGCCAATTTGTATAGGGACAGGCAGGAAGCAGTGTGTCAGGCAGTGAGGATAATTTTAAAGACTTGCTGTTACTATTAGTTCCACAAAGGTTCTTTTCAGGACTGGTATCAGTGGTACGGTAATAGGCTTGTACACGTATAATATTCTTTCTTCCAAATATAGAAAGAATATTATACTTGACTGCTGCCCTTCTGCTGCAGTCTGCTAATCATTCACAACTCACTTGTTCCACAAAGCTCTTTATCAGGACTGGTAACTTGGTCTGTCTAGGGTGCTACGGTACATAGGCTTGGGTGCGGTACAGTCTGCTGTTCTGTAAGGACCGCTATCGGTCCACAATAGATAGGGTTGCCGTGCACTACTGCTGACCGCTGCCCTATACTGCAGCAGTCCTTCAGCGGTATAGGGACTGACGCACAGTCTGCTAAACACTAATACACAACCTGCTTGGTCCACAAAAGTTCTTATAAGGACTGGTAACTTGGTATAGGGTGCTACGGTACATAGGCCTGAGTGCGTTACAGTCTGCTGTTCTGTAAGGACCGCTATCGGTCCACAATACATAGGGTTGACGTGCACTACTGCTGACCGCTGCCCTATACTGCAGCAGTCCTTCAGCGGTATAGGGACTGACGCACAGTCTGCTAAACACTAATACACAACCTGCTTGGTCCACAAAAGTTCTTATAAGGACTGGTAACTTGGTATAGGGTGCTACGGTACATAGGCCTGAGTGCGTTACAGTCTGCTGTTCTGTAAGGACCGCTATCGGTCCACAATACATAGGGTTGACGTGCACTACTGCTGACCGCTGCCCTATACTGCAGCAGTCCTTCAGCGGTATAGGGACTGACGCACAGTCTGCTAAACACTAACACACAACCTGCTTGGTCCACAAAAGTTCTTATAAGGACTGGTAACTTGGTATAGGGTGCTACGGTACATAGGCCTGAGTGCAGTACAGTCTGCTGTTCTGTAAGGACTGCTATCGGTCCACAATACATAGGGTTGCCGTGCACTACTGCTGACCGCTGCCCTATACTGCAGCAGTCCTTCAGCGGTATAGGGACTGACGCACAGTCTGCTAAACACTAATACACAACCTGCTTGGTCCACAAAAGTTCTTATAAGGACTGGTAACTTGGTATAGGGTGCTACGGTACATAGGCCTGAGTGCGTTACAGTCTGCTGTTCTGTAAGGACCGCTATCGGTCCACAATACATAGGGTTGCCGTGCACTACTGCTGACCGCTGCCCTATACTGCAGCAGTCCTTCAGCGGTATAGGGACTGACGCACAGTCTGCTAAACACTAACACACAACCTGCTTGGTCCACAAAAGTTTTTATAAGGACTGGTAACTTGGTATAGGGTGCTACGGTACATAGGCCTGAGTGCAGTACAGTCTGCTGTTCTGTAAGGACCGCTATCGGTCCACAATACATAGGGTTGCCGTGCACTACTGCTGACCGCTGCCCTATACTGCAGCAGTCCTTCATTGGTATAGGGACTGACGTACAGTCTGCTAATCACTAACACACAACCTGCTTGGTCCACAAAAGTTTTTATAAGGACTGGTAACTTGGTATAGGGTGCTACGGTACATAGGCCTGAGTGCAGTACAGTCTGCTGTTCTGTAAGGACCGCTATCGGTCCACAATACATAGGGTTGCCGTGCACTACTGCTGACCGCTGCCCTATACTGCAGCAGTCCTTCAGCGGTATAGGGACTGACGCACAGTCTGCTAAACACTAATACACAACCTGCTTGGTCCACAAAAGTTCTTATAAGGACTGGTAACTTGGTATAGGGTGCTACGGTACATAGGCCTGAGTGCGTTACAGTCTGCTGTTCTGTAAGGACCGCTATCGGTCCACAATACATAGGGTTGACGTGCACTACTGCTGACCGCTGCCCTATACTGCAGCAGTCCTTCAGCGGTATAGGGACTGACGCACAGTCTGCTAAACACTAATACACAACCTGCTTGGTCCACAAAAGTTCTTATAAGGACTGGTAACTTGGTATAGGGTGCTACGGTACATAGGCCTGAGTGCGTTACAGTCTGCTGTTCTGTAAGGACCGCTATCGGTCCACAATACATAGGGTTGACGTGCACTACTGCTGACCGCTGCCCTATACTGCAGCAGTCCTTCAGCGGTATAGGGACTGACGCACAGTCTGCTAAACACTAACACACAACCTGCTTGGTCCACAAAAGTTTTTATAAGGACTGGTAACTTGGTATAGGGTGCTACGGTACATAGGCCTGAGTGCAGTACAGTCTGCTGTTCTGTAAGGACCGCTATCGGTCCACAATACATAGGGTTGCCGTGCACTACTGCTGACCGCTGCCCTATACTGCAGCAGTCCTTCATTGGTATAGGGACTGACGTACAGTCTGCTAATCACTAACACACAACCTGCTTGGTCCACAAAAGTTCTTATAAGGACTGGTAACTTGGTATAGGGTGCTACGGTACATAGGCCTGAGTGCGTTACAGTCTGCTGTTCTGTAAGGACCGCTATCGGTCCACAATACATAGGGTTGCCGTGCACTACTGCTGACCGCTGCCCTATACTGCAGCAGTCCTTCAGCGGTATAGGGACTGACGCACAGTCTGCTAAACACTAACACACAACCTGCTTGGTCCACAAAAGTTTTTATAAGGACTGGTAACTTGGTATAGGGTGCTACGGTACATAGGCCTGAGTGCAGTACAGTCTGCTGTTCTGTAAGGACCGCTATCGGTCCACAATACATAGGGTTGCCGTGCACTACTGCTGACCGCTGCCCTATACTGCAGCAGTCCTTCATTGGTATAGGGACTGACGTACAGTCTGCTAATCACTAACACACAACCTGCTTGGTCCACAAAAGTTTTTATAAGGACTGGTAACTTGGTATAGGGTGCTACGGTACATAGGCCTGAGTGCAGTACAGTCTGCTGTTCTGTAAGGACCGCTATCGGTCCACAATACATAGGGTTGCCGTGCACTACTGCTGACCGCTGCCCTATACTGCAGCAGTCCTTCATTGGTATAGGGACTGACGTACAGTCTGCTAATCACTAACACACAACCTGCTTGGTCCACAAAAGTTCTTATAAGGACTGGTAACTTGGTATAGGGTGCTACGGTACATAGGCCTGAGTGCGTTACAGTCTGCTGTTCTGTAAGGACCGCTATCGGTCCACAATACATAGGGTTGCCGTGCACTACTGCTGACCGCTGCCCTATACTGCAGCAGTCCTTCAGCGGTATAGGGACTGACGCACAGTCTGCTAAACACTAATACACAACCTGCTTGGTCCACAAAAGTTCTTATAAGGACTGGTAACTTGGTATAGGGTGCTACGGTACATAGGCCTGAGTGCGTTACAGTCTGCTGTTCTGTAAGGACCGCTATCGGTCCACAATACATAGGGTTGACGTGCACTACTGCTGACCGCTGCCCTATACTGCAGCAGTCCTTCAGCGGTATAGGGACTGACGCACAGTCTGCTAAACACTAACACACAACCTGCTTGGTCCACAAAAGTTCTTATAAGGACTGGTAACTTGGTATAGGGTGCTACGGTACATAGGCCTGAGTGCAGTACAGTCTGCTGTTCTGTAAGGACTGCTATCGGTCCACAATACATAGGGTTGCCGTGCACTACTGCTGACCGCTGCCCTATACTGCAGCAGTCCTTCAGCGGTATAGGGACTGACGCACAGTCTGCTAAACACTAACACACAACCTGCTTGGTCCACAAAAGTTCTTATAAGGACTGGTAACTTGGTATAGGGTGCTACGGTACATAGGCCTGAGTGCAGTACAGTCTGCTGTTCTGTAAGGACTGCTATCGGTCCACAATACATAGGGTTGCCGTGCACTACTGCTGACCGCTGCCCTATACTGCAGCAGTCCTTCAGCGGTATAGGGACTGACGCACAGTCTGCTAAACACTAATACACAACCTGCTTGGTCCACAAAAGTTCTTATAAGGACTGGTAACTTGGTATAGGGTGCTACGGTACATAGGCCTGAGTGCGTTACAGTCTGCTGTTCTGTAAGGACCGCTATCGGTCCACAATACATAGGGTTGCCGTGCACTACTGCTGACCGCTGCCCTATACTGCAGCAGTCCTTCAGCGGTATAGGGACTGACGCACAGTCTGCTAAACACTAACACACAACCTGCTTGGTCCACAAAAGTTTTTATAAGGACTGGTAACTTGGTATAGGGTGCTACGGTACATAGGCCTGAGTGCAGTACAGTCTGCTGTTCTGTAAGGACCGCTATCGGTCCACAATACATAGGGTTGCCGTGCACTACTGCTGACCGCTGCCCTATACTGCAGCAGTCCTTCATTGGTATAGGGACTGACGTACAGTCTGCTAATCACTAACACACAACCTGCTTGGTCCACAAAAGTTTTTATAAGGACTGGTAACTTGGTATAGGGTGCTACGGTACATAGGCCTGAGTGCAGTACAGTCTGCTGTTCTGTAAGGACCGCTATCGGTCCACAATACATAGGGTTGCCGTGCACTACTGCTGACCGCTGCCCTATACTGCAGCAGTCCTTCAGCGGTATAGGGACTGACGCACAGTCTGCTAAACACTAATACACAACCTGCTTGGTCCACAAAAGTTCTTATAAGGACTGGTAACTTGGTATAGGGTGCTACGGTACATAGGCCTGAGTGCGTTACAGTCTGCTGTTCTGTAAGGACCGCTATCGGTCCACAATACATAGGGTTGACGTGCACTACTGCTGACCGCTGCCCTATACTGCAGCAGTCCTTCAGCGGTATAGGGACTGACGCACAGTCTGCTAAACACTAATACACAACCTGCTTGGTCCACAAAAGTTCTTATAAGGACTGGTAACTTGGTATAGGGTGCTACGGTACATAGGCCTGAGTGCGTTACAGTCTGCTGTTCTGTAAGGACCGCTATCGGTCCACAATACATAGGGTTGCCGTGCACTACTGCTGACCGCTGCCCTATACTGCAGCAGTCCTTCAGCGGTATAGGGACTGACGCACAGTCTGCTAAACACTAACACACAACCTGCTTGGTCCACAAAAGTTCTTATAAGGACTGGTAACTTGGTATAGGGTGCTACGGTACATAGGCCTGAGTGCAGTACAGTCTGCTGTTCTGTAAGGACTGCTATCGGTCCACAATACATAGGGTTGCCGTGCACTACTGCTGACCGCTGCCCTATACTGCAGCAGTCCTTCAGCGGTATAGGGACTGACGCACAGTCTGCTAAACACTAATACACAACCTGCTTGGTCCACAAAAGTTCTTATAAGGACTGGTAACTTGGTATAGGGTGCTACGGTACATAGGCCTGAGTGCGTTACAGTCTGCTGTTCTGTAAGGACCGCTATCGGTCCACAATACATAGGGTTGCCGTGCACTACTGCTGACCGCTGCCCTATACTGCAGCAGTCCTTCAGCGGTATAGGGACTGACGCACAGTCTGCTAAACACTAACACACAACCTGCTTGGTCCACAAAAGTTTTTATAAGGACTGGTAACTTGGTATAGGGTGCTACGGTACATAGGCCTGAGTGCAGTACAGTCTGCTGTTCTGTAAGGACCGCTATCGGTCCACAATACATAGGGTTGCCGTGCACTACTGCTGACCGCTGCCCTATACTGCAGCAGTCCTTCAGCGGTATAGGGACTGACGCACAGTCTGCTAAACACTAACACACAACCTGCTTGGTCCACAAAAGTTTTTATAAGGACTGGTAACTTGGTATAGGGTGCTACGGTACATAGGCCTGAGTGCAGTACAGTCTGCTGTTCTGTAAGGACCGCTATCGGTCCACAATACATAGGGTTGCCGTGCACTACTGCTGACCGCTGCCCTATACTGCAGCAGTCCTTCATTGGTATAGGGACTGACGTACAGTCTGCTAATCACTAACACACAACCTGCTTGGTCCACAAAAGTTTTTATAAGGACTGGTAACTTGGTATAGGGTGCTACGGTACATAGGCCTGAGTGCAGTACAGTCTGCTGTTCTGTAAGGACCGCTATCGGTCCACAATACATAGGGTTGCCGTGCACTACTGCTGACCGCTGCCCTATACTGCAGCAGTCCTTCATTGGTATAGGGACTGACGTACAGTCTGCTAATCACTAACACACAACCTGCTTGGTCCACAAAAGTTCTTATAAGGACTGGTAACTTGGTATAGGGTGCTACGGTACATAGGCCTGAGTGCGTTACAGTCTGCTGTTCTGTAAGGACCGCTATCGGTCCACAATACATAGGGTTGCCGTGCACTACTGCTGACCGCTGCCCTATACTGCAGCAGTCCTTCAGCGGTATAGGGACTGACGCACAGTCTGCTAAACACTAACACACAACCTGCTTGGTCCACAAAAGTTTTTATAAGGACTGGTAACTTGGTATAGGGTGCTACGGTACATAGGCCTGAGTGCAGTACAGTCTGCTGTTCTGTAAGGACCGCTATCGGTCCACAATACATAGGGTTGCCGTGCACTACTGCTGACCGCTGCCCTATACTGCAGCAGTCCTTCATTGGTATAGGGACTGACGTACAGTCTGCTAATCACTAACACACAACCTGCTTGGTCCACAAAAGTTTTTATAAGGACTGGTAACTTGGTATAGGGTGCTACGGTACATAGGCCTGAGTGCAGTACAGTCTGCTGTTCTGTAAGGACCGCTATCGGTCCACAATACATAGGGTTGACGTGCACTACTGCTGACCGCTGCCCTATACTGCAGCAGTCCTTCAGCGGTATAGGGACTAAGAGTTTTGTCACAGGGTGATTTAAAAAATGACAGGCAGAGGAAGAGGCAGGCCCTTCCGCAGGGGTGGTAGGGGTAGGGCAGGAGCAACAGCCTTGAGCCAAAGTGGGAAGTTGCAGAAGGTGCGTTCAATTACTTTAAAGGACGCACCAGACTTGGTTGAGTGGCTCACTCAGCCTTATTCTTCTGCACCCTCCTCATCCTCTCGATCTGCACCCTCTTCTTCACTCTCTGCTATGTGCACCCCCAAAGACACTACCACCAACAACACCACCACCACCACATACCTTCCGCTTGAGTGCAAATGGGGGCCTTCATGCTCCAGTGTTTTAATAGGGACCCCCGTATAAAAAGCATGAGGGTCAAGGACCAGTACTGGGTGGCAACGTACTTAGATCCCCGGTACAAACACAAAATGGCGGAAATGTTACCGCCGTCGCAGAGGGCTGTCAGAATGCAGCACTTCCAGGCCTTGCTTCGAGAAATGCTGCATTCTGCTTTTGCGTGCGCTGGCAGAGGAGCAATTCCCACTCCCAGAGAAGGATTTGCGGGTACCAATCCAACAGCGCCTGCAAGAAGAGGCCGGTTTGAAGATGTGTTGGTGACTTCGGATATGAGGTCATTCTTTCAGCCGACCCATCGACAGGTGTCATCCGGATCCAGCATCAGGGAACGCCTAGACCGTCAGGTGTCCGACTACATTGGGTTAACGGCCGATGTGGACGCTCTGAGGAGTGATGAACCCCTAGACTACTGGGTGGGCAGGCTTGACCTCTGGCCAGAGCTTGCCCAATTTGCAATCGAACTGTTGGCTTGCCCCTCATCCAGTGTCCTGTCCGAAAGGACGTTCAGCGCAGCAGGGGGGATTGTGACCGATAAGCGTACTCGCCTAGCTCACGACAGTGTTAACTACCTCACATTTCTAAAAATGAATGAGGCATGGATCTCGGAGGAATTCAACACATGTGATCAGTAGACCATGTATATGTCTATAAACAATTTTTGGAATCAAGCACACAGACCTTCTTAATTCATTTGGCTCACTTCCCTGACCCAAAAAAGCACACCGTACTATATGCCCCTACCCTCCTCTTTGAAGAGATTGAGCGGTGTCATATTTCTACTGGGGCTGCTTATTATGAGGGGTTCCCACCATCCCTGTGCTGTGCTGACTTCCTCCTGGGTGTTCTTATTATGAGGGGCTCCCACCATCCCTGTGCTGTGCTGACTTCCTCCTGGGGGTTCTTATTATGAGGGGCTCCCACCATCCCTGTGCTGTGCTGACTTCCTCCTGGGGGTTCTTATTATGAGGGGATCACACCATCCCTGTGCTGTGCTGACTTCCTCCTGGGGCTGCTTACGGTGCTGCTGTCAGCGCTGTATGTCACGGAGCTGCTGTCAGCGCTGTATGTCACGGAGCTGCTGTCAGCGCTGTATGTCACGGAGCTGCTGTCAGCGCTGTATGTCACGGAGCTGCTGTCAGCGCTGTATGTCACGGAGCTGCTGTCAGCGCTGTATGTCACGGAGCTGCTGTCAGCGCTGTATGTCACGGAGCTGCTGTCAGCGCTGTATGTCACGGTGCTGCTGTCAGCGCTGTATGTCACGGAGCTGCTGTCAGCGCTGTATGTCACGGAGCTGCTGTCAGTGCTGTATGTCACGGAGCTGCTGTCAGCGCTGTATGTCACGGAGCTGCTGTCAGCGCTGTATGTCACGGAGCTGCTGTCAGCGCTGTATGTCACGGTGCTGCTGTCAGCGCTGTATGTCACGGAGCTGCTGTCAGCGCTGTATGTCACGGAGCTGCTGTCAGTGCTGTATGTCACGGAGCTGCTGTCAGCGCTGTATGTCACGGAGCTGCTGTCAGCGCTGTATGTCACGGAGCTGCTGTCAGCGCTGTATGTCACGGTGCTGCTGTCAGCGCTGTATGTCACGGAGCTGCTGTCAGCGCTGTATGTCACGGAGCTGCTGTCAGCGCTGTATGTCACGGAGCTGCTGTCAGCGCTGTATGTCACGGAGCTGCTGTCAGCGCTGTATGTCACGGAGCTGCTGTCAGCGCTGTATGTCACGGTGCTGATGTCAGTGCTCTGTATTACGGTGCTGCTGTCAGTGCTCTGTATCTCCTGCACCCTCTTGTTTGCCTACCCTGGTCCCTGACCTTCCCTCTCCTCCATTGCCTTCATTAGCTCCATAGTCCTGAATTGTCAGAACAATTTCCCAAATAAAAAAAAAATGCTTGTAGTTATCGATCCCAAATTCACCTCATACATGTATTATGCTATTGTCCAGGTGGTGGGACTACGTGCTACCCCCTAATAATTACCCCGTGGCCGCAAATTCGACCTAAAGGTTTGCGAAATTCGCCTCCCATTGAAGTCAATGGAGCCCGCGGCGAACGGTCGTTTTCGCGAACGTTTGTGTCCGTTCGCGTTTCGCGTTCGCGAAACGTCCCGTCGGAAGTTCGTCCATCACTAATAGGCAGAACCGCACCTTCGGTTCATATATAGCGCTCCTCTTGCGCTGGGCATTTTTGAGGGTCTCTTACCCTTCATTCCCTTACTTAATTTAATGCCCATAATGGCTGGTCAGTCTTCTCTACGTGTGCCTATACCCTCTTGCCTCTAAACTACTTTATCTAGCAGATGTACTACATATACCTGTGAACAGCAATATTCTTCCCTTTCTCTATAACACTCTGATGGACAGTAGACAGTGACAACATAACATATAACCACCAATCAATACAGATCAATTAAGGGGAGTAAAATAGGTACCCTTTGTCCCAAAAATGCCTTATCGATCAAGGAAGTCTGATAACTCAAATGTAAGCAAAAGGCTTACCTCAGCCGGCTGATTATCAGAAATTCCCGTTTCGTCTCAAGCTCCTCGTTTTGGATACTCAGGGTCACCTGATAACCCCTGCTGGCTAAGCTCACCACCTGAAATGGATATTTTGATGATAGGCAACTCCTATCCTCATATTGATTAGTGGTTCCAAATTAATAACTACTGCAGTAGGGAACAGACACAAAAGATACGCTTAGCATCTTTCGAAATAACTGTTCTCCTTTATTATGACGCATTTGAAGGTTTTTATACACATGATTATGTAGGTATTACATTAATATTACAACTGTACGTTTATGGTAACAAGGGACATTACATACGCAGGCTAATTCTAATCAGGACTCAAAAGAATGCAAAACATGTACTGAAAACATTATTAGTGCCGTGCACAGTGAGGGCATTGTGCAATACATATAAAATAGAATACAATTATATACAGAACCTACAAATTTCCATTACAGTAGCAACTGCACAAACATCAGCTGTTCCTAATTTGACATCCATGTGGGTCCGGGTCCATGTCCCTGAGCTCACACCATCTATGTTTGGGCCATACACCCACACCAATGTCAGATTAGAAGCAGAGGCTGTGCCACTGCATCCTAATTGACATGAATGGGACTGCCTGCATGGGGATGCACGGAACACCTGGGAATCCCCATACGGGTAAACATGGCCCTCCACAGGCGTACATCCCATGTGAATGAGGATTTAGTAGGAATTTATCAGAAATGTTATAAGTTATGTTATGATTGTCCACTAATAATGATTTTTAGTGGAAATAGCATTTTGCTAACCATTTGCGCAACTATTGTGGACCCTAAAAAATCAGTAGCACATTTTATTTATTCTGCTGGTCATGTGCTTTCAGAAAATATATGGTTTGAGGGGTCTTTTACAAACTCTGAAATCTGTAATGGAAAAAAATATAACATCAGATTTTAAGAGTAAATTGTTTTTATTTACCATTTTGCGTACCTTCAGTTTTCACCATTTCATAAAAAGACACAATTCTAAATTGACATATATTTATTAACTCAATACAGTCTTAGCTTTTATATTTAGCAGGAATTTTGTAAGTTTTGGCATGTCTGTATCCACTTTTTAGTTTTTAGTTTTTTTTTTTTAAGAAAACAGTGAATTCATAAACATGCGCAACTATTGTGGGGCATAAAGAAACCATTAGCATATTTTGTTTAATTCTATAAGTCATGTGCTTTTAGAAAATGTATGGTTTGGGGGGGTCTTTAACAAACTCTGAAAGCTGTAAAGGAAAAAAAAGCAATGGAAAAACTGCAAACTGGCCACCTGAATTGAAAAGTGAATTGCAGGGCTTGGCAGCAAAAGGGTTAAAGCTCTAGTAATTGCTCATCCTCCAGTAATGGATGTTTGCCAGGTGAATTTTTCTCAGCTGTCAGCAGTTGTCTCTGTAGAAGCAAGCTCTTCATCTGGAGGTGTTCTGGAGCACAGTCAATGGTGAGGCTCTCCCGATGTGGACTTCTGGAGTCCAGGTTCAATGGGGAACTAAGCAAGTGTGTCGTAAGACCAGCATCCTTAGTGCATCTGTGTTAGTTGCTCTGGTGACATTGTGGGATCGGTAATCCTTGCTTCTGCCTTCCCTCTGCTGCATTTTTCCCTCATTTGCTTCACTGCATTCAGGTGGAGGATTCCTGTGCTTCTGTATGTTCTGACTGGGACCAGGAGAACATGGTGTTCCAATGTTGTGACTTGTCAGAGGACAATCCTTGGATCTCTGGATAGTCAAATACTGCAGTTGAAACGCCAGATTATTTCAGCCTTATGTTGTCAGTGGGCATACCAGATTGGCTATTGCAGTCAAAAAGGTTTTAAGAGATAGGGGTGTCTAGGCCTTTTGTTTTTCCTGCTTTTTTGAAGGCTAGTATGGCTAAGTCAAGGAATTCTTGGTGTTGACCTAGCGGTTTCCTGCTTGTATCTTGGATTCCTCCGCAGGCGGTATGATTTGTTTCTGGCCTTGTGTATAATCAAGGGTCATATTTTGGCTTTGACTGTCTTTTGGAGGCTGGTTGCTGTTCCTGTTCTTGGTGCATGCCTTTGTACTAGATCACATATGTTGTTTCTCCAGTCAGCCCGTCATTGGCTTCATGGGATCTTAATTTGGTTCCTGTTTTTACAGAATTCTCCATTTGAGCCTATTCAGGAGCTTCCTTTTTGTTCCCTTTGTTGTTTGACATGGAAGGTTGTCTGTTCTGGTTGCCATTACTTCAGCTCATAGGACTTCGGAACTTGCTGTCCTTTTCTGTAAGGAGTCTTTCTTAGTCTTTTCCTGCATGGTAAGATAGCTTTTTGACCTCTTTTTTATCTAAAGTGGTTTCTATCTTTTCATCTCAACCAGAACAGTGTATTATGGATGAGCTTGGTGTTTGAGTTGAACGCATGTTCGACTCGAACACCGGCTGTTTGCCCGTTCGGCAAATACCGAACGTTATGGGCCTTTCGCGCCAAATTCGTGTGGCGCTCATGGCCCACAATGCACTGCGTCATCGCAGTGCATTGCTGGCTCATGGCTGCTCAAGCATGCACGGTAACCCCACATGCTTGGCCAATCACAGCGCCGGCAGCGAGGAGAGCCATAATTGGCCACAAGCAGGATGCCTGTGGCCAATTATAGCTCAGGAGGTTTAGTACACGCCCCACACTATATAAGACCGCCAGCGCAGCGGCCTTGTGTAGTGTGTTCCGGCGTGCAGGGAGAGAAGTATAGGCAGGGACAGTGCGTTCTTTTCTCTGGCATCTGCAGGAGTTAAAGTGGGTGTTGTGTGCCTCCAGCATAGTATACACCTGTATCTACCCTTTTTTGCAGGTGTTCTCTGATACAGGCATCTGCAGGAGTTAAAGTGGATTTTGTGTGCCTCCAGCACAGTATACACCTGTAGCTACCCTTTATTGCTGGTGTTCTCTAATACAGGCATCTGCAGCATTTACAGTGGGTGGTGTGTGCCTCCAGCACAGTATACACCTGTATCTACCCTTTATTGCTGGTGTTCTCTAATACAGGCATCTGCAGGAGTTAAAGTGGGTGTTGTTTGCCCCCAGCACAGTATACACCTGTATCTACCTTTTTTTGCTGGTGTTCTCTAATACAGTCATCTGCAGGAGTTAAAGTGGGTTTTGTGTGCCTCCAGCACAGTATACACCTGTAGCTACCCTTTATTGCTGGTATTCTCTAATACAGGCATCTGCAGGAATTAAAGTGGGTGTTGTGTGCCTCCAGCATAGTATACACCTGTCTCTACCCTTTATTGCTGGTGTTCTCTAATACAGGCATCTGCAGCATTTACAGTGGGTGTTGTGTGCCCCCAGCACAGTATACACCTGTATCTACCCTTTTTTTTGTTGGTGTTCTCTAATACAGGCATCTGCAGTATTTACAGTGGGTGTTGTGTGCCTCCAGCACAATATAAACTACCCAATTGCTGGTTTTCCCATCTCCCTGCAGGCCATTACTATGTCTGGAAGGCCAGCAATGAGAGGCAGACAGCCACGAGCCAATAAAAGAGGGCAAGCAGGCTCTGTGTCTAGAGACAACAGTGCTGGTCGCGGACGCGGTGCATCATCATCAGCACGTGGCCATGGGACACATTTGTCCTTATTTTCGGCAGCTGGACATGTTGAGCCACATCATGTCGAAGACTTGGTAGAGTAGATGACCAAGCACTCCTCATCCTCTCTCACCCAGGCTCAGGGTACTAGCAAAGCAGCTGCCAACGTGTCCTCTTCCCACGTCTCAATGTCATCAGTCACTCCTTCCCTAGGCCCACCATGTCCTCCTGAGGAGTCCCCCGAACTGTTTGAGCACAGTGTTGGGTACATGCTCCAGGAGGATGCCCAGCATTTTGAAGGCTCTGATGATGATACCCAGCTAGAGGAAGGCAGTAGCGTGAGTGCAGAGAGGGGATGCTCAAGAAGGACAGTAATCTGGCAGTCATGTTCCACCAGGTGCAGCATACTGCCAGGTTTGCTCCAGTGATGAAGAGGGACAGGATGATGAGGTCACTGACTCCACGTGGGTGCCTGATAGGAGGAGGAGGAGGCACATCTCCAATGAGGCAGAATGCCCTCCGGGGGTCAGCTTAGGGGCAGCACACCGACTGAATCACACCGCAGAGCTCCGCCTGTGCAGGGCGCTGCCTCTTCACGTTATTCCAAAAGTTCTTTGGTGTGGGCCTTTTTTGAGACGAGTGCTGCTAGGCTAAATTGCTAGCACTTCAACTGCTGCTTTTTCAGTTGGTAGACTCGGCCCCCTTCCGTGAGTTTGTGCAATGTGCGGTTCCTCAGTGGCAGGTCCCCAAACGCCACTTTTTCTCACGGAAGGCGATTCTGGCTCTCTACCAGCGTGTGGAGGCAATGTCCTTGCCTTGCTGGACGGGGTGGTCAGCGGTAAGATGCATATTACCGCTGATTCATGGTCCGGCAGGCATGGACAGGGACGTTACCTGTCTTTTACGGCCCATTGGGTCACTCTTCTGGCAGCTGGGAAGGATGCAGGACAAGGTGCACTAGTGTTGGAGGTTGTTCCGCCACCACGCCTCCAAAATGCTACTACTGCTCTTGACACACCTCTCTCCTCCGCCCCCTCCTCTTCTTCTTCCTCCATGGCCTCTTCCAGTGCTCTGTCCTCAGAACCAGCGGTGCTCCGTAGGCGTTTAAGGGGCTATGCAAGTACGCAGGCAAAAAGATTCCATGACATGCTTGCACTGGTTTGTTTGGAGGACAGGAGCCACACTGGGGCAGATATTTTGTCAGCTCTGCAGGGGCAGGCCGAGAGGTGGTTGACGCCATGGCAGCTTAAGCCAGGAACGGTGGTTTGCGACAATGGCACCAACCTCCTCTCTGCCCTCCGACAGGGACAACTGACCCATGTGCCCTGCGTGGCTCACGTCCTTAACCTGGTGGTGCAGCGGTTCTTGGGCAGGTACCCGGGCGTACAGGATGTCCTGAGGCAGACCAGAAAAGTCTGTGTGCCTTTCCACCAATCATTTAATGCCAGTACTCGGCTGGCTGAGCTCCAAAAGGAGTTGAACCTGCCCAAGAACCGCCTTATATGTGACATGCCCACCAGGTGGAACTCAATGCTAGCAATGCTGCAGCGGCTGCACATGCAGCAGAGGGCCATTAATGAGTACCTGTGCGAGTATGGCACCAGGACAGGGTCAGGGGAGCTAGTTTTTTTTCACCACGCCAGTGGGCATGATCACGGATGCAAGCACTGTCCTGTCACCATTTGAGGAGCCAAGGGGATGGTGAGCAGTGACAGTGCATGCATCAGTGACACTGTACCGCTTGTCCACTTGTTGGGGCACATGCTGCATGGAATAATGGACAGGGCACTTGAGGCAGAACAGAGGCAGGAAGAGGAGGACTTCCTTGCCTCTCAAGGACCCCTTTATCCAGACAGTGTTCCTGCTGTACCACCCATCACACAGGAAGAGGAGGAGGAGGAGGAGGATTGTGTCAGCATGGAGGTGGAGCCTGGCACTCAGCATCAGCAGTCTTTTAGGGATGATTTACAGAAACCCATGGACTTCTACGTGGCTGGGAGGAGGTGGCTGCGGATCATGTTGTCCTCAGTGACCCAGAGGACTCTGGACCGAATGCCTCCGCTAACCTATGCTGCATGGCCTCCCTGATCCTGCAAAGCCTGCGGAAGGATCCTCGTATTCTTCGGATCAAGGAGAGGGACCATTACTGGCTGGCCACTCTCCTTGATCCACGGTACAAGGGTAAGGTTGCAGACCTTATCTTGCCGTCGCAGAGGATGAGACATTTCCGGGAGGCCTTGCAGAAAGGTTCTTGGACAACGTGTTGCTGAGGCTTCGGTCAGTCACAGAAGGAGCGGTGGAGAAGATAGCCATCTGACCGATGTGTTCAGACAATTTTTTAGTCCGCAGCCCCAAGGTATGATTGGTTCCAGCAACCATCGCTGGCGCCTGATTTACATGGTGCAGGAATACCTAGGGGCAAGGTCAGACTTGGACACCTTTCACACCGAAAATCCTCTGGCTTACTGGGTCTTGAGGATGGATCACTGACCAGAGCTTGCACAGTATGCAATTGAGCTACTGGCCTGTCCTGCATTCAGCGTTCTTTCAGTGCTGCTTGAGGCTTTGTAACCGAGCACAGGGTGCACCTGTCCACCGACTCGGTTGATCGACTGACCTTCATAAAGATGAATCAGTCTTAGATCACCACCAGCTACCAAGCACCTGAAGCTGATGTAACTGAATAATTTTTTATTGAAATGTCACATTACTTCAAGACTGCCTATGCTGATGCTGAGTGACTGTCCTGTTATGTTGACTGACTATCCTCTTCCTCCTCAATGATCCTGCTGATAGCTTGGAAGAACATTTTTGGTTGTGGGTGATGTCACCAGCCCAATTTTTCAGCCCCTGTTTAACAGGGGCATGTAATTACACTTTTGGATGCAATGCTTTGCAGCAGGGCTCATTCCTGCACTGCAACTAGAGTATGTGGGGGAGGTTGCAGTGTCGTGGCACCAGCACCAGTGCCTAAGGCCCAATTTTTCAGCCCCTGTTTAACAGGGGCATGTAATTACAATTGATATAATATTTCACAGCAGGGCCCGTTCCTGCGCCTACCACGAGTAACTGTGAGGACTTATAGTCTTGTGGCACCAGCACCACCAAAGGCCCAATTTTTCTACCACCGTTCAACAATGGCATGTAATTACAATTCTTGATATAATCGTTCACAGCAGGGCGCTCCAGCGCCCATCAAGAGTCACTTTGAGGGCTTACAGTGTTGTGGCAACACCAACACCTTAGGCCCCATTTCTGCAGACCATATAGGGCAGGCCCTTACTTTCAAACATCCAACTTACAAATGTCTCCTACTTGCAAACAGAAGGAGACAACAGGAAGTGAGATGAAAAAAGACGGACGGCAAAACAAATTATACAGGGGTGATAACCCTTCCCTATGTTTTCCAAAAAGCTTAAAAATTGATTTTTTGACTGGAGCTACACTTTAAAAATGTACCAGTTCAAAATTACAAACAGATTCTACTTAACACAACAAACCTACAGAGTCCCTGTCTTGTTTTCACTGCCTGTATACTGCTGTTCTGAGTATATAGGGCCTGGGGGCCCCACGCCTTTCCTTTTTTAATTTGGGTACGGGGTTCCCCTTAATATCCGTACAAGACCCAAAGGGGCTGGTAATGGGCAGAGGGGCTACCCATGCCATTTTTCTCAATGATTTTCATTTTTATTTCATTTCATTTTCAAATAGTGATGCCCCACCCCCAGATATACACACTTACAAACATAAAACTCACACATTGGGGCGCCTATGCCTGAAAACATTAATTGCAATACACGTTACATAACATCGCACACACCAGAATGAGAGTGATAATTCTATCATCAGACCTTCTCTGTAATAATAAACTAATGGCCTATAGGGGGCTTTTAAAGTGTCGTCTTACTATAGGGTACTGAAATTTGTCACCACTTCAGATGACAGGCGCATGCAAATTTAAGGTTTGACATGTTGGGTATCTATTTACTCGGTGCAACCTCGGCTTTTATATTTCACCAAAAAATTGGGTAATTTATTGTGTTTTGTGTCTCCTAAAATTAACTTTAGTGTATTTTTCACTGACATTCTGCGTTTCCTAGACTTTTGCGGTAATATTGTGTGACATAAAAAAATTGGAACTACTACTACTTTATTTGCTTTCAGAAAACATATCATGTTTTGGGGTTTTATGTAATCTTCAGCCCTAAAAGGATTTTTTAAACATGTGGGCATAAAAAAAGGATGAAAAAACCATCTCTGACAGTGAAAGTTAACCCTTTGGAAAGATGTTACATGTTCCTGCAGCGGCTCAGCAATCCGAGTCCTCTGTGTGACAGCAGTGTGGGGAGAAGTTCCCTGTACTGGCTGTGCCATTCATTTCACAGAGTTCTGTCCTTTGCCGATGTCGGCTTGTAGGTTTCATTAAACTCCCACACTGCTGGTGAGCTCTCTGGTAGATGATTGGTTCTTCATGTCACTGTAACTGCCTTCCTGTATAATGTACAGACAGACAGATTACACGGACAGTCTGCAGGAGTCCTGCATAGCACCAGCCATCACCACATCATGGCTGCAATGCTTTCCAGGCTCCTAAAAAAATAGCAAATTTACTTTTTTTTTTACTGTGCATTTTATGAGCCATAGACATTCCACAAAGCACCAGATTTATATACGGTTTTGGCTAAAATCATTTTTTATTTTATCAGGACAAGGAGATTGTCATAAGAGGCGAGGAGATTGGGACCCCAATTTAGTCTCTTGGACAAGTAGTATTTTCACAAAATCTCCACACCCCTGGAACTGTTTCTTCCATGATGAAGATCAGCCATGGAGTATATCTGAGGTGTATATCAGGGTGTGCTTCTTCCCCACATGAGAGCTGTGATGTCCAGCAACATTCATATAGAAGACATTTCCCGCACTCAAGGCACTAATACACCTCAAGGGTTGTGTGGGATCCCTGATGTACAGGAAGACAGGACTTCAGTGAGGAGCAATTCCCTCATTCAGGACAGGAAAGTGGCTTCTCCTCCGTGTGAGATCTCTGATGTCTGGAAAGATGGTACTTATCTGAAAAACATTTCCCGCACTCAGGACAGGAATACGGCTTCTCCCCTGTGTGAGATCTCTGATGTTTGTAAAGATGGGACTTCTGTGAAAAACATTTCCCGCACTCAGGACAGGAATACGGCTTCTCCCCTGTGTGACATCTCTGATGTGAGTCAAGATGGGACTTCCGTGAAAAACATTTCCCACACTCAGGACAAGAAAACAGCTTCTCTTCTGTGTGAGATCTCTGGTGTTTGTAAAGATTGGTCTTCCTTGAAAAACATTTCCCGCACTCAGGACAGGAATACGGCTTCTCTCCCGTGTGAGATCTCTGATGTATGTAAAGACTGGACATCTGTGAAAAACATTTTCCGCACTCAGGACAGGAATACGGCTTCTCTCCTGTGTGAGATCTCTGATGTTTGTAAAGATTGGTCTTCCTTGAAAAACATTTTCCGCACTCAGGACAGGAATACGGCTTCTCCCCTGTGTGAGATCTCTGATGTGTGTAAAGATCGAACTTCCTTGAAAAACATTTCCTGCACTCAGGACAGGAATACGGCTTCTCCCCCGTGTGAGATCTCTGATGTGTGTAAAGTTTGGATTTCCCTGAAAAACATTTCCCACACTCAGGACAGGAATACGGCATCTGCCCCGTGTGAGATCTTTGATGGTTGTAAAGATATGACTTTGCTGAAAAACATTTTCCACACTCAGAACATGAATATGGCTTCTCCCCTGTGTGAGACCTCAGATGTTTACAAAGATCATACTTCATTGAAAAACATTTCCCACATGCAGGACAAGAATGTGGCTTCTCCCCTGTATGAGATCTCTGATGTCTGTAAAGATTGGACTTGTCTGAAAAACATTTCCCACACTCAGGACAGGAATACGGCTTCTCCCCTGTGTGAGATCTATGATGTATGGAAAGAAGGTACTTCTTTGAAAAACATTTCCCACACTCAGGACAGGAATACGGCTTCTCCCCTGTGTGAGATCTATGATGTATGGAAAGACGGGACTTCTTTGAAAAACATTTGCCGCACTCAGAACAGGAATATGGCTTTTCTACTGCGTGAGATCGTTGATGTTTTACTAGTTCAGATTTTTTTACAAAACACTTCCCACACTCAGTACAGGAAAAGCTCTTCTCTGTTGGAAGGACGGCACTGTCCCGCACAGTCTGAGGTTCCTCAGGATAAGAGGAATACGATGGTCCATCTACACTGTGTGGTGCCGGATGGACATTTGAGGTAGTCGGGTTTTCTCCTGGACTATACTGTGTGATGTCCTCATCTTCTACTTTACAGTCTGGAGACAAAGTGAGACAATCCTCTGAGGTTTTCCTCATCTCCCGTCCATCTACTAAAATAGAAATACAAAGATTATTACTAGACATCAGCTGATTGGTTCCCCTAAACCAGGACTCCCCCCACATCAGGCAGCTTTGTCTCTGAGGATCTTACAATTCCCCCCCTCAAGGTAACTAGTAAATGGCTCCTCTGATCTCCTACCAGATCATTTCTTTATTCATGGACCTTAGTCAGAGAGTGAGGAAACAACGAGAACTGCCTTTTATAGGAGTGACAGTGATGAGGGGATTATAGGACGAGTGACCCCTCCCCCTCTATCACTCATTGCCATCTTCCCAACACAAGAAGTCCTGCACTTCATTATTTAGTCCATGATTTAGTCATGAATAACAGCGGGGCTGAGCCCCACCAGAGGTCAGAGAGTGAGGATGGGGGCAGAACAACCAAGATGAAGACTGGACTGATCCTGAAGACCCCCATCATTGGGTTATTGACTCCTCCCTCATTATCACTTTCTGTTTAAGGTTCCAAAGTCTGAGAATGTTATCACATTATTATCACCATGTAAAAGTCTGTGCTCCAATCACATCATCACATATAAAATGTCCAGCAGGTAGGAAATGGGTGTAACAAAAGAGAATACATATTATGTGTATATATAGCAGTGGGGGGAGGGGAGAGAGCAGAAGTCAGGACTATGTACTGTATAACATATTGTATAAGATACAACAGATAGGACTATATAGTATCAGAATGATGTAGAGTGCTTTGAAAAAGTATTCACACCCTTTGACATTTTCCACATTTTGTCATGTTACAACCAAAAACGTAAATGTATTTTATTGGAATTTTATGTAATAGGCCAACTGTCAGAAACCATTAATCAGACTGAGACAGAAGTACAGTTAAATCTCACTTGTTTAATGATAATAATAAAAAAAGGTAAACAGAGTAAATGTAGTCAAAACATAGCCAGAGTTCAGGAACCGGAACGGATAGTCAGACAAGATAAAATGTCAGGGAACCAGAGACGAGCATAGTAGAACAGCAAGCAGGATCTGGATCCAGAAGGAATGTCAGCCAAGCAAGTCTTTAACAGGAACACAGGAGAGCGTCTCTAGAAATGTGACCAAGGCGAAGGCAGAGATCATCTGGACTGGACAGATTAAGTAGGCAGAACTGATGAGCAGGATATCATCAACAGGTGAGTCACTGTGGAGAGATAGGAGCTGGCAATTAGCCGACAGCTCAGAGGCCAGCTTTGAGAAGGAAGGACTGAGTCCAGCCCTGACAGTACCCCCTCCTCAATGACCCCTCCCCCTCAGAAGACCACCAGGCTTGAGGGGAAAACGTCTATGGAAATCAGGGAGGACGACAGGGGCATGCTCGTCCGAGGATGAAACCCAAGAGCGTTCCTCTGGACCATACCCTTTCCAATGCACCAGACACTGTATGCGGCCATAGGAACCTACGGGAGTCAACAATGGACTGTACTTCATACTCCTCATGGTTCTCAACCTGAATAGGGTGAGGACGAGGCACCGAGGTGGTAAAGCGTTTGCAGAGCAAAGGTTTTAATAAGGAGACGTGAAATACATTTGAAATACGCATATTAGAAGGAAGGTCTCATGTGTAAGCCACTGGGTTAATCCTGCAAAGAATACAGAAAGGCCCAATAAACCGAGGTGTGAACTTCAGAGAGGAAACATGAAGTCAGAGGTTGCGAGATGAAAGACAGATCCTGTCCCCAACCTGGTAGGAAGGTACAGGCAGGTGTCTGCGGTCAACAATGAGACTGTACCTATCATTAGCATGTCACAAAGCCTCCTAGAATTGTGCACAAGTGGAACAAAGACCACGGAGATGCTCCTCTAATGCAGAAATACTCTGCAGAACAATTGAGTCAGGAAACATGGAAGGTTGGAGAATATAGTTTGCCATATACGGAAACAATCTGGAAGCAGAATTCAAGGCACTATTGTGAGCAAACTCTGCCCATGGTAAGAGGTCTGATCAGTTGTTATGATGGTCAGAAACATAGCAACATAGGAATTGCTCCAAGGACTGATTGGCTCGTTCTGTAGCCCCTTTAGACTGCGGGTGATACACAGAAGAGAAAGCAAGCTGAATTCCCAACTGTGCACAAAAGGCTCACCAGAACCGGGACACAATCCGATTACCCCTGTCCAAGACAATCACCTTGGGTAGCCCATGTAAGCAAAAGATCTCCCGAGCAAAAAATGGAAGCCAGTTCCTTAGAAGTGAACAACTTCTTAAGTGGAATACAATGGGACATTTTCGAGAACAGGTTAACCACCATAAGGATAACTGTGTTGCCCTGAGAGTTGGGTAACTCCACAATAAAATGCATAGACAGGTGTGTCCAGGGCCTCTCTCCATTGGGTATGGGTTGTAGGAGGCAAACTGAAAGGTGTCGTGGAGTCTTAGGCCACGTACACACGGGCGGATTGTCTGTCCAACTTAGTCCGCTGAACCGTGTTTCAGTGGACAATCCGCTCGTGTGTGGGCTTCAGCGGACTTTTTCAGCGGACAGTCTGACGGACTTAGTCTTTCGGAATTTCCGTAATTTTGTGCGTCCAAACTTGGTTTCAGCGGACAATCCGCTCGTGAGTAGGCTAGTTCGATGGACTAAGTTTGGCGCATGCTCAGAAAGGATTTACACGGCGAAGGTTGCATTGCAGTGTATTGGACGTCGTATTTCTAGTCCCGTCGTACGTGCCGTACACGTCATCGCGCAAGCTTTCGGCGGACTGTCTGTTCATCGTGTGTGGTCAAGTCCGTTCATTCAAAATTACGACGGACTGTCTGTCGGATTGTCTGACGAACTTAGTTGGACAGACAATCCGCCCGTGTGTACGCGGCCCTACTCTGAGCACACATGGAACAGGCAGCTACAAAGGCGGTTAGATCAGCGCATAGACTAGGCCACCAGAGTTGTAGGGGAATGGCCCAAAAGAGTTGATTCTTCCCAGGGTGGCCAGCAGCCTTTGGGAGAATGGTAAGTCTGGAGCAGTATGGAGACTCTCTGGGACAAAGTAGCGGTCAAAAGGTTTATCAGGAAGTGCATGGAAATGAGCAGCAAGAATTCTGTCACCCAAAAGGAGAAATAATACTGATGCGAACCGTAGCCAGAATACAATCAGGAGGAAATCACAGGAATCATAACCAACTCCATCTTGGAAGTGAAGGAAAATTGTCCTGACAAGGCATCAGCCCTTACATTCTTAGTACCGGGTAAAAATGAGACAATGTAATTTCAACTAGACAAGAAAAGAGCCCATCGCGCCCTTATGGGAGAGAGTCGTTTAGCCTCAGGACAAGAATGTGAGATTCTTATGGTCAGTAAGAATGAGAACAGGCACAGTGGTATCTTTGAGGAGATGTCTCCATTCTTTCAAGGCTAAAATAGTCACAAACAGCTCTCTCACAATCTCGTAACTGCACTCCGCAGGTGACAATTTCTTGGAAAAGTACGGATGCATAGCACTCTCAGAGGTAGGACGTTGAGACAGAAGGGTGCCAACTCCAGTCTCAGAAGCATCAACCTCAAGGATAAAAGGCAACGTAGGATCAGGATGTGCCAACACTGGAGCAGAAACAAAGGCAACCTTGAGAGTCTCAAAGGCCTTAATGGACTCCAGAGACCAACTCTGTGGGTTACCATCTTTTCTGGTCATATCAGTCAGGGGCTTGAGCAGAGACGAGAAGTTACATATAAACGTCTGATAATAGTTGACAAAGCCAAGAAAACGCTGCAGAGGACGTAAAACCACAGGTCGGGGGCCACTGTAGGACTGCTAAAAGTTTCTCTGTGTCTGTCGAAAAACCAGCAGTGGAAATGACATAACCCAGGAATTTAACCTGTTCACAATGGAATTTGCACTTCTCCAATTTACAATAGAGATTGTTCTCTCTTTGTTTCTGAAGAACACCACAGACATCTGTGTGGTGGGTCTCCAGGGACTTGAAAAATATGTGAATATCATCAAGATAAACCACCACACATAACTGCAACAAATCTCAGAGGACATTGTTGATAAAGTCCTGGAAAACTGCGGGGGCGTTACAAAGGCCAAAAGGAATTACGAGGTACTCATAATGGCCTATTCTGATATTAAACGCAGTTTTCCACTCGTCCTCCTTAATCCTCACAAGATTGTATGCCCCTCTCAAATCAAGCTTCGTGAAAACTGTTGCTCCCTTGAGGTACTCAAATAACTCCATAATAGGGATGAGCTTCGTGTTCGAGTCGAACATACGTTCAACTCGAACATCGGCTGTTCGCCCGTTCAGCGAATACTAAACGTTATGGGCCGTTCGCGCCAAATTCGTGTGGCGCTCACGGCCCACAATGCACTGCGCCATCGCAGTGCATTGCTGGCTCATGATTGCTTGAATCACAGCGCTGGCAGCGAGGAGAGCCATGATTGGCCACAGGCAGGATGCCTGTGGCCAATCATAGCTCAGGCTGTGTAGTACACGCCCCACACTATATAAGGCTGCCAGCTCGGCGGCCTTGTGTAGTGTGTTGGCGTCTGTAGGAGTTAGTGGGTGTTCTGTGTACCTTCAACACAGTATACACCGTTCGTTATCGGCCGATTTTGCGTTCTTGCGCTTCTGTAGTGGGTGTTGTCTGCGTGCCCTGACCGCAGTATACACCATTATACCCACCTATATAGCTAGCTATATTGCTCTTTATTAATAGGGCTTGCAGTCAGTTGTAGGAGATTGTGCGTGCTGTCTGCGTGCCCTGACCGCAGTATTCACCGTTTTATCCACCTATATTGCTCTTTTTTACTAGAGCTTGCAGACAGTTGTAGGAGATTGTGTGTGCTGTCTGCGTGCCCTGACCGCAGTATACACCTTTATATACACCTATATAGCTAGCTGTCTTGCTCTTTTTTAATAGAGCTTGCAGTCAGTTGTAGGAGATTATGCGTGCTGTCTGCGTGCCCTGACCGCAGTATACACCGTTATATCCACCTATAAAGCTAGCTTTCTTGCTCTTTTTTAATAGAGCTTGCAGTCAGTTGTAGGAGATTGTGCGTGCTGTCTGCATGCCCTGACCGCAGTATACACCGTTATATCCACCTATATAGATAGCTATCTTGCTCTTTTTTAATAGAGCTTGCAGTCAGTTGTAGGAGATTGTGCATGCTGTCTGCGTTCCCTGACCGCAGTATACACCGTTATATCCACCTATATAGCTCTTCTCTAATTGAGCCATCTGCCATCTGCAGGAGTTAGTGGATGTTGTGTGTGCCTCCAGCACAATATACACTACCCAATTGCTGGTTTTCTCATCTCCCTTCAGGCCATTACCATGTCTAGAAGGCCAACAAGGAGAGGCAGACAGGCGCGAGCCGATAAAATAGGGCAAGCAGGCTCTGTGTCTAGAGACAACAGTGCTGGTCGTGGACGCGGTGCATTGTCATCATCAGCACGTGGCCATGGGACACGCTTGTCCTTCTTTTCGGCAGCTGGACATGTTGAGCCGCAACATGCCAAAGACTTGGTAGAGTGGATGACCAAGCCCTCTTCATCCTCCTCATCCTCTCTCACCCAGGCTCAGGGTACTAGCAAAGCAGCTGCCAATGCATCGTCTTCCCTCCTCTCAATGTCATCATCAGTGACTCCTTCCCTAGACCCACCACATCCTCCTGAGGAGTCTCCTGAACTCTTTGAGCACAGTGTTGGGTACATGCTCCAGGAGGATGCCCAGTGTTTTGTAGGCTCTGATGATGATACTCAGCTAGGGGAATGCAGTAGCGTGAGCGCAGAGAGAGGGGATGCTCAAGAAGGACAGCAATCTGGCAGTCATGTTCCACAAGCTGCAGCATACTGCCAGGTTTGCTCCAGCGATGAAGAGGGAGGGGATGATGAGGGCACTGACTCCACGAGGGTGCCTGGTAGGAGAGAGGAGGAGGAGGAGGCACATGTCCAATGAGGCAGAATGCCCTCCGGGGGCCAGCTTAGGGGCAGCACACCGACTGAATCACACCACAGAGCTCCGCCTGTGCAGGGCGCTGCCTCTGCGCGTTATTATAAAAGTTCTTTGGTGTGGGCCTTTTTTGAGACAAGTGCATCAGATCGCACCGCTGCTATTTGCAACATATGTCTCAAGAGTATCTCGCGTGGCCAAAACATCAGCCGCTTGGGCACCACATGCTTGACCAGACATATGTTGACCTGCCATGCAGCTCGTTGGCAAGCGTACCTCAAAGACCCACACCAAAGAACAAAGTGGACCTCTCCTTGCTCCTCATCAGCTGGGATCTCCAACCCCACTAGACCTTCAGTCCTCTCTGAAACCTTCTCTGAGAGGAACGAAGGTGTAGAATTAGGTGTGTCACAGCCAAGTGCTTCCGGGCACTCTGCTAGCAGTACACCAACGTCCGATTATAGCAGGCAAATGTCCATGCCCCAGCTGCTAGACCGTCAAAATAAGTTTACTCCCAGCTATCCACTTGCCCAGAGGTTGAATGCTAGCTTGGCTAAATTTCTAGCACTTCAACTGCTGCCTTTTCAGTTGGTAGACCTGACCCCCTTCCGTGAGTTTGTACAATGTGCGGTTCCTCAGTGGCAGGTCCCCAAACGCCACTTTTTCTCACAGAAGGCGATTCCGGCTCTCTACCGGCATTTGGAAGGCAATGTCCTTGCCTCACTGGACAGGGAGGTCAGCGGTAAGGTGCATATTACCGCTGACTCATGGTCCAGCAGGCATGGACGTTACCTGTCTTTTACGGCCCATTGGGTCACTCTTCTGGCAGCTGGGAAGGATGCAGGACAAGGTGCAGTAGTGTTGGAGGTTGTTCCGGCACCACGCCTCCAAAATGCTACTATTGGTTATGACACACCTCTCTCCTCCACCCCCTCCTCTTCTTCTTCTTCCATGGCCTCTTCCAGTGCTCTGTCCTCAGAGCCAGCGGTGCTCCGTAGGCGTTCCAGGGGCTACGCAAGTACGCAGGCAAAACGATGCCATGCCGTGCTTGCACTTGTTTGTTTGGGGGACAGGAGCCACACTCGGGCAGATATTTTGTCAGCTCTGCATCAGTGACACTGTACCTCTTGTCCACCTGTTGGAGCATACGCTGCGTGAAATAATGAACAGGGCACTTGAGGCAGAACAGAGGCAGGAAGAGGAGGACTTCCTTGCCTCTCAAGGTCTCCTTTATTCAGACAGTGTTCCTGCTGTCCCACCCATCCCACAGGAAGAGGAGGAGGAGGAGGACGATTGTGTCAGCATGGAGGTGGAGGCTGGCACTCAGCATCAGCAGTCTTGTAGGGATGATTTACAGTCCCAAGAAACCCGTAGACTTGTACGTGGCTGGGAGGAGGTAGCTGCGGATCATGTTGCCCTTAGTGACCCAGAGGACTCCGGACCGAATGCCTCAGCTAACCTACGCTGCATGGCCTCCCTGATCCTGCAAAGCCTGCGGAAGGATCCTCGTATTCTTCGGATCAAGGAGAGGGACCATTACTGGCTGGCCACTCTCCTTGATCCACGGTACAAGGGTAAGGTTGCCGACCTTATCTTGCCGTCGCAGAGGGAGCAGAGGATGAGACATCTCTGTGAGGCCTTGCAGAAATGTCTGTGCAACGCGTTCCCAGAGACTGGGAGGTTACAAACTCCTGGTCCTGGACAACGTGTTGCTGAGGCATCGGTCAGAAGGAGCGGTGGAGAAGGTGGCCGTCTGACTAATGCTTTCAGACAATTTTTTAGTCCGCAGCCCCAAGGTATGATCGGTTCCAGCAACCTTCGCCAGCATCTGATTTACATGGTGCAGGAATACCTAGGGGCAAAGTCAGACTTGGACACCTTTCCCACCAAAAATCCTCCGGCTTACTAGGTCTTGAGGATGGATCACTGGCCAGAGCTTGCACAGTATGCAATTGAGCTATTGGCCTGTCCTGCATCCAGCGTTCTTTCGGAACGCACCTTCAGTGCTGCTGGTGGCTTTGTTACCGATCACAGGGTGCGCCTGTCCACCGACTCAGTTGATCAACTGACCTTCATCAAGATGAATCAGTCTTGTATCACCCACAGCTACCAAGCACCTGAAGCTGATGTAACCGAATAATTTTTTTTGAAATATCACATCTGTTCAAGACTGCCTATGCTGATGCTGAGTGACTGTCCTGTTATGTTGATTGTCTATTCTCTTCCTCCTCCGCTGATATGTTGGAAGAACATTTTTGGTTCTGGGTGATGCCACCAGCCCAATTTTTCAGCCCCTGTTTAACAGGGGCGTTTAATTACAATTTTTGATGCAATGCTTTGCAGCAGGGCTCATTCCTGCACCACAACTAGAGTATATGGGAGAGGTTGCAGTGTCGTGGCACCAGCACCAGTGACAGCAGTGCAATTTTTCAGCCCCTGTTTAACAGGGGCATGTAATTACAATTCTTGATATAATATTTCACAGGAGGGCCCGTTCCTGCGCCCACCCAGAGTAACTGTGAGGACTTATAGTGTTGTGGCACCAGCACCACAACCACCAAAGGTCAATTTTTCTACCACTGTTCAACAATGTCATGTAATTACAATTCTTGATATAATCGTTCACAGCAGGGCGCTCCAGCGCCCACCAAGAGTCACTTTGAGAGCTTACAATGTTGTGGCAACACCAACACCTTGTTCCGCCATTTCTGCAGAGCATATAGGGCAGGCCCCTACTTTCAAGCATCCAACTTACAAACGTCTCCTACTTGCAAACGGAAGGAGACAAAAGGAAGCGAGATGAAAAAAGACGGACGGCAAAATAAATTATACAGGGGTGATAACCCTTCCCTATGTTTTCCAAAAAGCTTAAAAATAGATTTTTTGACTGGAGCTACACTTTAAAAATGTACCAGTTCAAAATTTCAAACAGATTTGACTTAACACAACAAACCTACACAGTCCCTGTCTTGTTTGCACTGCCTGTATAATGCTGTTCTGAGTCCTGAAGGGGCTGGTAATGGACAGGGGGGGCTACCCATGCCATTTTTCTCAATGATTTTCATCCATATTGCCGGAACTAGATATTACATTAAAACAGCAAGCAGTTTTAAATTACTTTTTTCCGTTAAATGTCATTTTGTGCAGGGACTGTTCTAAACATGGGAAACACGTGCCACTTCACAGGCATACTACAGACACCCCCCAGGCACGATATTTAAAGGAATATTTCACTTTTTTTTTCACTTTAATCGTCATTAAAATCAGTGCTCCCAAAAAAACTGCAGTTTTTAAAAACATTTTAGGCATTGACCCATGTCCCCTGGGGCAGGAGCCAGGTCCCCAAACCCTTTTTAGGACAGTATCTTGCATATTAGCCGTTAAAATTACCACTTTTTATTTTGAATATTCGAGTCCCATAGACTTCAATGGGGTTCTAAAGTTCGCACGAATTTGCAGTCTGTTCGAAAGTTCTGGTGCGAACCGAACCGGGGGGGGGGGGTGTTTGGCTCATTCTAGTATTCAGTAATCAGTGGAAGATGAAATGATTACATGAGACAAGTTGCAGAGGTCCCACACCGCTGCCTCCCATCTCCTGAGACTGCACTCAGTGACTTGGGTCTGAGACTATACAGACATATCCCTCCACCCGGCACAGCCAGCAGACAACACAACAAGTAATCCTGGGGGGATTGTTCTGTCAGAGATCTTGTCATACCCGGGTATGGGGCAGAAGACCCAAATCACATACCCCAGGTGCCTAGATCTAGTAACATCTATGGGGAAAATCAACATTTTGCTGCCAGCTGATCCCCAGAATCTCCATAAATCCAGTCTAGAGACATAAATTGTGTCGGCAGCACAGAGAAGGAAGATTATCGGAGAGAAATCCAGGAATACAGGACGGGGAACACAGCTCAGGAAAGTGACCAGGGGATTACAGGCTGATATCACCCAGCCCCCGCCCTACTCTGGACCAATCAGTGAGCAGTATGGGTGGAGGAATGTATTTAGTGTTAATGACCCACCTGTGCTGATCTCTGTAGGAGTGTCCTCCTCTATAAATGTCTCCGTTATTCCATCCTCCTCCATAGACTGCTGATCATCCCTCACATACCTCTCTTCTTCTTCTGATTTCACCTCAAATTCTATATCCATTGGATCTCCACTCTAAACCAAGAAAATGAGAGAGAATATCATCTGTAAGATAGAAGATTTATTATTGTGTCATCACATAAAAAATCGACACATTGGTGTTGGTTTACTAAAGGCAAATCCGCTACGCACTACAAGTGCACATGGAAGTGCAGTCACTGTAGATCTGAGGGGAAGATCTGAAATGAGGGGAAGCTCTGCTGATTTTGATCATCCAATCATATGCAAGCAAACATGCAGTTTTTTATGTTCCCCTCAGATCTAAAGCGACTGCACCTCCAAGTGCACAGTGGATTTGCCTTTAGTAAATAAATCCCCTTGTCGCCTCAAATCCATGTTCTAGGTGATGCATCCTACCTACCTTGTAACAGTGATGGATGGTGTGATCTTCCTGTGTGGAATCCCGGGAATACAGAGGACGGGGACATCTCTCTGGTGGGTTCCTTGTATTAGGCGGCTCCATCATATTCTTGTGTCCTTCTAAAAACTCCTCCATCACTCCATACTCCTCATCATACTCTTCTTTAACATCAATATTATCATCCCCGAGGTTTCCACTCTGAATATATAATAAAACATTCATTGTAACAATCATGCTGTGTATAAATCAGAACTACCAATAATTGTCAATCATCTACCTGATGATGGTGGGGGATGGTGTGACCTTCCTGTGTGGAATCCCGGGAATACAGAGGACGGGGACATCTCTCTGGTGGGTTTCTGTAGCTGGATGACTCCACCATGGTGTCCTGGTACAGATCTTTGTGCTCTTTTAGAGACTCCTCCATCACCCCATCCTCATCATCCTCCTCTTTTATCTCTTCTTTAACCTCAACTTTAGAATCTCTCAGGTTTCCACTCTGAATATAGAATAAAAATGGCATCAGTGGTAACAATGCAGATAATGTACAGATCCTAATGATATTATCAGTGATTGTTCCTCATCTACCTGATGATGGTGGGGGATGGTGTGACCTTCCTGTGTGGAATCCCGGGAATACAGAGGATGGGGACATCTCTCTGGTGGGTTCCCATTACTGGATCCATCTGTAGGAAACACACACACTGACTGAATACATTGTTTCTATGTGTTTATCAGATGATGGGGGATCTAGGTGGAGCCTCCGTACTGCTCTCTCCTTTACAATAAAGTCTCCTCTTACCCGGTGATGTGAGGGGCGGCTGATTGTCCATCATGACGTCCTTGTAGAGATCCTTGTGTCCTTCTAAATACTCCCACTCCTCCATGGAGAAATAGACAGTGACATCCTGACACCTTATAGGAACCTGACACACACAATGATACAGTCACCATCCAGACACATCCCTTGTCTGTTACTGGATAATGTCCCAGAATCCTCCTCACCTCTCCTCCATCATCTCTCTGGTGACTTCTAGAATCTTCTTTGTATTTCTCTATTCTATCAGGGAGGGAGGTGGAGGCAATGTGATGGTCATATGATCTCCAGACTTTACAGGAGGAAAACTCTACATCTGAACACAAATACTACAATCAAAGTTTATTCCCAGAATCCTCCTCACCTAATCTTCCCATTTTCCATTTTATTAAGGCCCCACTTCAGTCTGAGGTATAATTTACCCACACAGAACCCCCACACTATGCAGGTAAAATAGTTTTGGTGTCATTACAACAGTCCCGTTTTCCTTGTGAGGATGCCAAGGGTCTGTCCACATTCTAAAACTATTAAATAACAAGAAAAGTGCCAGATGGAGGGACATTGGGAGGAGGAGCTATGAGATCAGTGTGAAGTCATAGGATTCTTCATAAAAGTGGTATAATCCGTTAGTATAGACGGATGAGGTGAGAAGGTGATTTGTGGGAAAGGTGACACATCTCCAAAATGAAGAGAATGTTCCGGCCCTGTAAGTGGGGAATGTTCTTCCCCTGAAGGGGCTATTCTACATTTCCACACTATATATGTGTGTATCATCATCTGCTGGAGATAAAAGACATCACAGTGACTATGGAGGAAGAGGACGGACATGACGGGGGGTTACTGGGTGTAAATAGAAGATAAGATCTTATTACCTCCTCTGCTGCTTTTTCCAGCAACGTCTTCTCTCTACTTCCTCCCAACTCACCTCTCAACCGGAACTTCCTGTCTGTATCTGATGTCACTTGCTGTCTTCCATAGAGACTTCCTGTCTGGGTAGAGGGGAGATCACCACCTTGTGGAGATCAGAGGAACTGCAGAAACATCTAGTAGTGTTAACACGGCCTTGTGCTGTGTGTGTATGTACTGTATATCCTTATAGATGGGTCATCTCCACTCCCACCAAGGGGGATAGAAATATATTACTGCCTAGTCCAGCCTTTCTCAGCCAGGGTTCCTCCAAAGCTATTGTGGAGCCACTTATTAAGAGAATGATGGAGGTCTGATGAGTGTGAGCACCAAGAGATCATGGGATTGGTGTGGGGAAGGAGGAGTTTTGTAGTCCACTACACACAGTTTGCTGGAGCATATACTGAGATTTGGAGGAAGAAGCTCTGGAGGTTTTGGAGACATTTATTGGTGGTGATATCATTTATTGAAGTATAAAGGAGACGTTGGATGGACTTTGATGTCACTTTATGGTTTATCGATGAGGTGAAATGCGTAGATGATTTATCACAGAGGTTTTCACATCTTTTACTCTGATGATAAGAGGGTGGGATTTATGGATATAAGGGGAGGGGTCATTGTATTTATCACCCATCTCCCGATGCTGGATGATACAAGAAGCTGACACTCTATAGGAAGTCTTGTCTCTGCCAGCTGGGGAAATATTTACTCCCCGACCTTCCCAGACAGAACACTGCTTGGAGGGCTGGAATAGTAATCAAATTCATTGTTCTCAGATGGGAGTGTCTGGGGTTTCATTGACTTGTACACAACTTCAGATTGTGTCTGTGGCCACAAAATTCTCTTTACTGAATTTTTTACTGTCATTTTGTGTTTCCTAAACCATTTCACTAATATTGTGTGACATAAAAAATTGGAGCTACCACCATTTTATTCCCTAATGCGGAAATGGGTGCTAATAGGCTGCAGGAGATCTGCTGAGACATAGAAAGGGAAATGGGTGCTAATAGACTACAGGAGATCTGATAAGAAAAAAGGAGGGGGTTAAAGAGATGCAGATCTCCTGCAGCTTATCACCACCCACCCCCCCCCCCCCCTTTTTCAGCAGATATCTGCAGCCTATTAGCATCTATTTCTCCTACTGAGAATAAAATATTATTTTCCTTTATTTCATTTTATTTTTCTTACTAAGTTGTGTATTCATGTACCCCCCCCCCCCCCCAGAACATGATACCCACCCACTAGAATATTATACCCACCCACCAGAACATGATACCCACCCACCAGAATATTATACCCACCCACCAGAACATGATACCCACCCACCAGAATATTATACCTACCCACCAGAACATGATACCCACCCACCACAACATTATACCCACCCACCAGAACATTATACCCACCCACCAGAACATGATACCCAGCCACCAGAACATTATACCCAGCCACCAGAACATTATACCCACCCACCGGAACATTATATCCACCCACAAGAATATTTTACCCACTCACCAGAATATTATACCCACAGAACATTAAACCCACCCACCAGAACATTATATCCACCCACCAGAATATTATACCCACCCACCAGAACATTATACCCATCCATCAAAATATTATAACTACCCACCAGAAAACATTATTACCACTCACCATAAAACATTATGACCACCCACCACAATATTATAACTACCCACCAGAACATTATAACTATTCACCAGAACATGATACCCACCCACCAGAACATTATACCCACCCACCAGAATATTATGATCATCCCTCTAATATTGAGTTGGTCCCCCTTTTTCTGCCATCAAGGCACGGACTCCACCAGACAAAGCATCACACTCCTCCACCGGCTTGTCTTCTTCCCATGCTGCATCCCAGTGCCATCTTGTCTCCAGGTAAGTGACACACACACACCCGGCCATCCACATCCCACAGAGCCCCATACACAACAAACTGTAATGCCCATTTTATATGCTTTCAACACATCAACTTCAGGGACAACCTGTTCACCTGCTGCCTAATATCATAGCACCCAACAGTCCCTGATTTAGAACAAAGTCCCTCTTTCCTCCTCACTTGTCCCTCATTCTGGTCTTATCTTTATAGTTGTATATAAAATGCACTATTTATCTCCCAGTGTTAAACCTTTCATTCGATTTCTAAATTGCTGTATTTGTAAATTTCAAAAGCCAATATAAAGGAATTATAGTGGTAAAAAAAAACACTTGTGGGTTTAACTAATATTTTTTTTATAACTTGCATTTAAGGGTGAGTGTTGGGGCAGTGTGTCCTACTCCTACATACATTTGCTAATAGATAGTCCCTCGCTCTCATCTCAGAAAGTTTGGAGGTGTGTAATATATCCCACCCGCTTCCAGATGCCATTATAATGAGATAATCAATGTTATTAATTTCACCTGTCAGTGGTCAGAATGTTATGGCTGATCGGTGGAAGGTACATACGCACATAGCACAAGATCGTGTTCACACTACGAGACTTTTCTCAGGCTGCAGTTCCTCTGATTTCCACAAGATGGTGATCTCACTTCTACCCAGACAAGAAGTCTCTATGGATGACAGACAGGAAGTGATGTCAGGTACAGACAGGAAGTTCCGGGTGAGAGGTGAGTCAGGAGGAAGTAGAGAGAAGACGTTGCTGGAAGTGGTAGCAGAGGAGGTAATAAGATCTTATTTTATATTTACACCCAGTAACCCCCCATCATGTCCGTCCTCTTCCTCCATAGTCACTGTGATGTCTTTTATCTCCAGCAGATGATGATACACACATATATAGTGTGGAAACCTAGATTAACCCCTTCAGGGGCAGAACATTTACTCACGTACAGGGCCAGAACATTCTTTTGGAGATAAATTCTAGTAATATGGTCCTCTAAACAAACAGCACTAGGGATGAGCTTCGTGTTCGAGTCGAACGTACGTTCGACTCGAACGTACGTTCGACTCGAACATTGGCTGTTCGGGCGTTCGGCGAAATCCGAACTCTTGGTCTGTTCGCGTCAAAATTCGTATGGTGCGCACGGACCACAATGCAGTGCGATGGCGCAGTGCATTGCTGGCTCATGATTGGCCAAGCATGCACTGTGACCCCGCATGCTTGGCCAATCGCAGCGCCAGCAGCGAGGAGAGCCATGATTGGCCACAGGCATCCTGCCTGTGGCCAATCATAGCTCAGGCTGTGTAGTGCACTCCCCACACTATATAAGGCCGCCTTTGAGGCGGCCTCGTGTAGTGTGTTGGCATCTGAAGCAGTGGGTGTTCTGTGTACCTTCAACACAGTACACACCGATCGTTTTTGGCTGATTTCCTATCTTGCTCTTGTGTAGTGGTTATTGTCTGTGCCCTGACCGCAGTATATACCACTACACTATATTCACCTCACCTATATAGCTAGCTAGTGATCTATCTTTAACCACTTAACAACCGCCCATTGCCGATTAACGGCTTCAGGGCGGTTGTTTAACTCTGAGAGGCCGTTAATTAACGGCCTCCCAGAATTCTGCTCTCGCGCGCCCCCTGGGGCGCGCACTCGAGAGCATCCGTGACCGCCGGGTCCACAGGACCCAGCGCATCACGGTAAACAGCCGCTCGTCGCGGCCGCTTACCACGTGATCGCTCCGTCAAATGACGGAGTGATCACTTGTAAACAAACCGGCGTCATGTTATGACGGCGGTTCCTCCCTCCCCTCTCTGTACCAATCAGTACAGCGGAGGGGAAAGAGATCGGTGTCAGCAGCGATGTGGGCTGCATCTGCAGTGCCCACATCACTGCTCACCGAATTTAACCCCTCAATTCCCTGCCGATACTCTGCAATACCAGTGCATACTCTGCAGTACCCTGCTATTACTCTGCAGTACCCCCCATTACTCTGCAGTACCCTGCCATTACTTTGCAGTACCCTACCATTACTCTGCAGTAACCCCCCCATTACTCTGCAGTACCCTGCCATTACTCTGCAGTACCCTGCCATTACTCTGCAGTACCCCCCATTACTCTGCAGTAACCCCCATTACTCTGCAGTACCCTGCCATTACTCTGCAGTACCCCCCAATACTCTGCAGTACCCCGCCATTACTCTGCAGTGCAGTACCCTGCCATTACTCTGCAGTACCCCCCAATACTCTGCAGTACCCTGCCATTACTCTGTAGTACTCCCCAATACTCTGCAGTACCCTGCTATTACTCTGTAGTACCCCTGCAATACCCTGCCATAAATTGCCATACCCAGCCATACTCGGAGATACCCAGCCATACTCGGTGATACCCTGAAATACCCAGCCATAGACGCCCCCCACCCCTCACCGCCCTCCGGTGCTTCTACCAACTCGCCAGTATGATCAAAGCCAGAATCTTTTTTTTATTTTTTATTTCAGGCTTCCCAGCCTAGAGGTGAGATGTGGGGTCATATTGACCCCCAGATTTCACTGTAAGGAGGACCTGTCACCCCATATTCCTATTACAAGGGATGTTTACATTCCTTGTAATAGGAATAAAAGTGATCAAAAATATATTTTTGGGGAAAAAAATGTCAAACTAAAATAAATAAAGTAAAATGAACAATAAAAAAAAAAAATTAAAGCGCCCATGTCCCCATGTGCTCGCATGCAGAAGCGAACGCATGCGTAAGCCCCGCCCACATATGAAAACGGTGTTCAAACCACACATGTGAGGTATCGCCGAGAACGTTAGAGCGAGAGCAATAATTCTAGTCCTAGACCTCCTCTGCAACTCAAAACATGTAACCAGTAAAAAAAAAATTATGAAGAAAAAATTACTAATCTGCTAAATTTTATAACAGAAACATTCATTTTTTCGCAGAATTTCCGGTCTTTTTTCTTTTATAGCACACAAAATAAAAAACTGAGAGGTGATTAAATACCACTAAAAGAAAGCTCTATTTGTGTGAAAAAAAGGACAAACATTTCATATAGGTCCAGTGTTGCATGACTGAGTAATTGTCATTCAAAATGTGAGAGCACCAAAAGCTGAAAATTGGTCTGGTTATTAAGGGTGTTTAAGTGCCCAGTGGTCAAGTGGTTAATAATAGAGCTTGCAGTCAGTAGTGTTAGGAGATAGTGCGTGCTGTCTGCGTGCTCTGTACCCAGTACATACCGCTATAATATAGGGCAGGCCCCTACTTTCAAACATCCAACTTACAAACATCTCCTACTTGCAAACGGAAGGAGACAACAGCAAGTGAGATGAAAAAAGATGGACGACAAAACAAATTTTACAGGGGTGATAACCCTTCCCTATGTTTTCCAAAAAGCTTAAAAATAGTTTTTTTGACTGGAGCTACACTTTAAAAATGTACCAGTTGAAAATTACAAACAGATTCAACTTAACACAACAAACCTACACAGTCCCTGTCTTGTTTGCACCGCCTGTATACTGCTGTTCTGAGTATATAGGGCCTGGGGGCCACACGCATTTCCTTTTTTTAATATGGGTACAGGGTTCCCCTTAATATGCATACAAGACCCAAATAGGCTGGTAATGGGCAGGGAGGGCTACCCATGCCATTTTTCTCAATGATTTTCAACCATATTGCAGGAACCAGATATAACATTAAAACCGCAAGCAGTTTTAAATGGTGTTATTTCCGTTTAATGTCATTTTGTGCAGGGACTGTTCTAAACACGGGAAACACGTGGCACTTCACAGGCATACTACAGACACCCCCCAGGCACCATATTTAAAGGAATATTTCACTTTTTTTTTCACTTTAATCGTCATTAAAATCAGTGCTCCTGCCAAAACGGCAGTTTTTAAAACTTTCTTTTGCATTGACCCATGTCCCCTGAGGCAGGAATCAGGTCCCCAAACCCTTTTTAGGACAGTATCTTGCATATTAGCCGTTAAAATTAGCACTTTCCATTTCGAACGTTCGAGTCCCATAGACTTCAATGGGGTTCTAACGTTCGTAACGAACGTGGGGGCCGTTCGCAAGTTCTGGTGCGAACCGAACCGGGGGGTGTTCGGCTCATCCCTAAACAGCACTGACACTAAATAGACACGACAATGACCATCCTGACCATACATGGCCTACAAAGGACAATTATAACCCTACACAGGCAGCCAATGGGCAATCATTACACTATGCAGCCATAAAAAATGATGAAGTGCCGGGGTCAGGAGTATGGTGCATAGAGCCCCTTATATTGCTGGTCAGGAGGAAGAAATCATCCCCCAGCCTGCCATGAACAATATGTTCCATCATTGGTGTCAGAGGGAGGAAAATACTGAGGGCTCTGAGGGATGTAGAGGAGCTCTGGGACCACTGAGGGGGTAGTCCGGCTGCAGAGTGGGACCCTTGAGGGGGTATTCCGGCTGCAGAGTGGGACCCTTGAGGGGGTAGTCTGGCTGCAGAGTGGGACCCTTGAGGGGGTAGTCTGGCTGCAGAGTGGGACCCTTGATGGGGTAGTCCGGCTGCAGAGTGGGACCCTTGAGGGGGTAGTCCAGCTGCAGAGTGGGACCCTTGAGGGGGTAGTCCGGCTGCAGAGTGGGACCCTTGAGGGGGTAGTCCGGCTGCAGAGTGGGACCCTTGAGGGGGTAGTCCGGCTGCAGAGTGGGACCCTTGAGGGGGTAGTCTGGCTGCAGAGTGGGACCCTTGAGGGGGTAGTCCGGCTGCAGAGTGGGACCCTTGAGGGGGCAGTCCGGCTGGATGGCTTTGAGGGAATAGGGGGCTGGAGACTTCAGGGGTCTCTGAGGGACATAAGGGGGTCTGTGATGGCCCTCCCACCCCACTTATTTTTCAGACCTTCCAGAACTGACAACCTTAACCATCTTACTGTCTCAGTGGTCATGTGATTTTTTTTCTGGAATATCAGGTAAGATGAAGAAGGACATTCCTTCACTCGTTGGTGAGCACTTGTTCTTAGAGGAGTTCTGTTTTGGCTGCAAACCAGTTCAGAAAGAAAACAAACTCAACAGAATAAAGATGAATATCTGATCCGGCAGGCCAAGAGGGTCCCCAATCCTCCAAGATGTAACAAATTCTACACAGTCCAGACTAAATGTATCCCCATGGGGGACAGTACTTTATTTCTTAAATGTACAGCAACCCTCCTATTTCCCCTCTCACATCCACATTAGGAGTCGATCGATTATCAATGCGGCCGATATTCACTTTTTTGAAGAATCGTTATCACTAACATACTTACCGATATTAGTGATATTTCTTGAAGGGATTGTACCGGAGTGATGCATGAAGCTACAGGTAACCCAGTACCATTCTTTAGCCTGGACGGTCAGCTTTCTTGTAATAACAACCAATGCCACTAAGCAGCCGCTCGGCTGTTATTACAAGCAGCGGGAGGAGACCCCACTCTTGCCGCTCCACCTGGCTCTCCCGTCCCAGCGCTGGCCGGAGGCCCAAACAAAGCCAGAATCAGCACTGATCGGGTCTCGGATCTAGTAACCCGAAAGCGATGTCACGATATCACTTCCCGATTACTGGCATCATAAAGGCGCCAGTTTTAAAAAATAGAAAGTATTCAAAATGCCGATCTTGGAGTTTTGAATAGTTTCAAGTGCAGAGGAGGGATTTGGGGTTTTATAGAGCCCCGATCTCTCCATAAAGAGGACCTGTCACTGCCTATTACTGTCAAAACAGGAACAAAGCAGCGCCTTCTAAGTGTAGCAGTTAAGACATTTAATGAATTAAAATCATAATGGGAACATTCACAAACCAGCGGTATAAAAACACATAGATATCAGTGTCATCCACGCCGTCCTGGGAACTGCCTGGTGTCACTGGCTGGAATGTCCGTGTGTCTGTCCTTTATCCAGTCACATTGGTGGAGCCCAGCGCTCCCGGAATGCTGGGACAGGGATCGGCAATGCACGGGAACACGGCAGGGTGTCGTCACTTCCGGGTACAGGGTCAGCGAGGAGGTGCAAGTGTTTGGATCATGCACGCTCCTTCCTCAGGCTCTGCTGGGGGCCATCTTTGAAGAGGGTTTTTTATATATACACATAGACTGAGTACTAAGTGACTGGCTAAACGGATAACCATGGGAACATGTAAACATTGAGGAAAATTACAATTCCACCAGCTGAACATACTATTTTTATACTCTTAAACAATTTTACGTGATTATGACTAAAATTACCAATAAACTTAAAGGTGAAATTAATACTTTTAGAAAATTATTTAAAATTATACTTTTAAAAAAATTCATAAATGAATAAACTTAAACTAAAACACTAAATACTTATCTACATCAACATATTTGGCAGAACAACCCCTATGCCTCCCATTTAGTATTCTATGGACGCTATATCGATGACGTTGTCATTATCTAGGATGGGCCAGATACTCTAATCTCTGGATTTCTACAACATTCCAAAACCAGCACTATGGGCTTGTCATTCTCCTCAGTATCTGATGACAATAAGCTTGCGTTTTTGGATCTAGAATTGTTCCATCATGACAACAGTATTTGTGCTCAGAATTTCACAAAACCCACCTCCGGCAACTCCTATTTGCACTATCGTCACCATCCACGTTGGGTGAACAAAATCCCGAAGAGCCAGTTCTGCCGTCTTAAGCATAACTGTACTCGTACACAGGACTACAATACCCATGGTCAGATACTCAAGACCAAATTTTCAGAAAAAGTCTACCCCGATGATATTGTTGAAGAATCTTTTCAACACACATCTTCATACAAATGTAAAAAGTGATAGAAAGGCTAAAACAGAGGACCGTAGACAACCAGTGTGGGTCATCACACAGTTCCATACTCCATTTAGGAAGATGGAAAGGATCCTCTCTAAACATTGGTCCATATTGAGCGAGGATCCCCATCTAAAATCCACACTACCCGATCGACCTCTAGTAACTTATAGAAGAGCAAAAAACATCAAATAGCTCTGAGTAAAATAAAACCATCATGACCGATCGCTAGTGCTTCCCTGACATTCTTTAACATCAAGGGAACGTATCAGTGCAAAAAACCCCAATGTCTTCCGTGTAAACACGTGACACATAGACAGCAAGATTTCACATGTAAAGGAAAGCAGTACACCATACCGGATTTCTTTACATGCTCATCTGACTACATTTTATACGGCTTGACATACCCATGCAGTCTACTCTATGTAGACTGCACCATCCGTACTCTCTGCAAAAGGTTTGGTGAACACTGTAACTTTGCTGAGAGGGGTGTGGATAAAAATAGAGTCCCGAGACAGAGTCCCGAGAAGAGTTTCACAAGAAGTCATCTTCAGAGCTTCACCGTTGGGTCATAGAGGCCAAATCCAACCATTTTCCCAAAGCAGAACCCTATAAACGGCTATGTGAGCGGGAAAATGACTGGATTTATACTTTGGATAGTCTATCACCCGGGGGTCTTAATGAGGGCATTGAAATTAATATTCTACTATGACCAGATCTGTCCTCGTGGTCCATTTTGTATGTGTGTAAGTATGCACTTATGTACGTCATGTTTGTGTATGTATATGTACACCCATATGCATAGATAGGATATTTACATTACTGTCACATGGGATGTTTACATTCATTATAGACCTCAGATCTCTCCATAAAGAGGACCTGTCACTGCCTATTACTGTCAAATGGGATGTTTACATTCATTATAGACCACAGATCTCTCTGTAAAGAGGACCTGTCACCGCCTATTACTGTCACATGGGATGTTTACATTCATTATAGACCCCAGATCTCTCCATAAAGAGGACTTGTCACCACCTATTACTGTCACATGGGATGTTTACATTCATTATAGACCCCAGATCTCTCCATAAAGAGGACCTGTCACTGCCTATTACTGTCACATGGGATGTTTACATGCTTTGTGACAGCAATAAAAGTGATAAAAAATAAATAAAAGGACAGTGTAAAAATAAAAACGTTAAATCTGCAGAGTACTGCTTCCGGTTATCAACTATTGGCCTCAAATGCAGCCGAAAATATGGTATCGGTATCGGCTCTGAAAAAACTATATCTGTCTAACCATAATCCACATCCTATTATTGTTTGACCAATACCATCCAAATAATTCTTATTTTTATTATCCAAAGTAATCAGTCTTCAATGGAGACCTGTATAGATCAAATGACGGCACCAATGAGGATGGAGGAGGACCGGAGTCACATGACTGAGACAATACTAAACCTCACCCTGGAGATCATCTACCTGCTGACCGGAGAGGTGAGGAGGATTCTGGGAGGTCACATGACATCACTCTGATCTCTATTAATAAAACAGACCTGACCGGAGAGGTGAGGAGGATTCTGGGAAGTCACATGACATCACTCTTATCTCTATTAATAAAACACAGACCTGACCGGAGAGGTGAGGAGGATTCTGGGAGGTCACATGACATCACTCTTATCTCTATTAATAAAACACAGACCTGACCGGAGAGGTGAGGAGGATTCTGGGAGGTCAAAAGACATCACTCTTATCTCTATTAATAAAACACAGACCTGACCGGAGAGGTGAGGAGGATTCTGGGAGGTCACATGACATCACTCTTATCTCTATTAATAAAACACATACCTGACCGGAGAGGTGAGGAGGATTCTGGGATTCTAACATGATGTTCCTATTGGTTCCTCAATACAGAGATTTCCTCTTGTGAAGTCCGGTGATCATATGACCATCACAGTGCCTCCATGTGACTCCCTAAAACCTGAGAGACACAACATGGAGAAGATTCTAGAAGTCACCAAGAAGATGATGGAGCTGCTGACAGGAGAGGTGAGGAGGATTCTGAGAATTCTGGGACATTATCCAGTAACAGACAAGGGATGTGTCTGGATGGTGACTGTATCATTGTGTGTGTCAGGTTCCTATAAGGTGTCAGGATGTCACTGTCTATTTCTCCATGGAGGAGTGGGAGTATTTAGAAGGACACAAGGATCTCTACAAGGACGTCATGATGGACAATCAGCCGCCCCTCACATCACCGGGTAAGTGGAGACTTTATTGTAAACTAGAGAGCAGTACGGGGGGTCCACCTAGATCCCCCATCATCTAATAAACACATAGAAACAATGTATTCAGTCAGTGTGCGTGTTTCCTACAGATGGATCCACTAATGGGAACCCACCAGAGACATGTCCCCGTCCTCTGTATTCCTGGGATTCCACACAGGAAGGTCACACCATCCCTCACCATCATCAGGTAGATGATCGACAATTATTGGTAGTTTTGATTTATAGACAACATGTTTGTTAAAATTAATAATTTATTATATCTTTCAGAGTGGAAACCACGGGGATGATAATATTGATGTTAAAGAAGAGTATAAAGAGGAGAATGAGGAGTATGGAGTGATGGAGGAGTTTTCAGAAGGATACAAGGATATGATGGAGCCACCTAATACCAGGAACCCACCAGAGAGATGTCCCCATCCTCTGTATTCCCGGAATTCCACACAGGAAGATCACACCATCCCTCACTGTTACAAGGTAGGTAGGATGGATTTGAGGAGACGGGAGGTTTATTTACTAAAGGCAAATCCACTGTGCACTTGGAGGTGCAGTCTCTGTAGATCTGAGGGGAACATACAAAACTGCATATTTGCTTGCATATGATTGGATGATCAAAATCAGTAGAGCTTCCCCTCATTTCAGATCTTCCCCTCAGATCTACAGTGGCTGCACTTCCATGTGCACTTGTAGTGCGTAGCGGATTTGCCTTTAGTAAACCAACACCAATGTGTAGATTTTCTATGTGATGTCATTATAATAAAGATTATATTTTACAGATGATATTCTCTCTCATTTTTTTTGATTTAGAGTGGAGATCCAATCGATATAGAATTTGAGGTGAAATCAGAAGAAGAAGAGAGGTATGTGAGTGATGATCAGAAGTCTATGAAGGAGGATGGAATAACGGGAACATTTATAGAGGAGGACACTCCTACAGAGATCAGCACAGGTGGGTCATTAACACTAAATACATTCCTCCACCCATACTGCTCACTGATTGATCCAGAGTAGGGCGGGGACTGGATGATATCAGCCTATAATACCCTGGTCACTTTCCTGAGCTGTGTTCCCGTCCTGTATTCCTGGATTTCCCTCAGATAGTCTTCCTTCTCTATGCTGCAGACACACTTTATGTATCTAGACTGCATTTATAGAGATTCTGGGGTTCAGCTGGCAGCAAAATGTTCATTTTCACCATAGATGTTACTAGAACTAGACTAGACTAGAGGCATCTGGGGTATGTGATTTGGGTCTTCTGCCCTATACCCGGGTTTGGCAAGATCTCTGACAGAACAATTCTCCCAGGGTTACTTGCTCTGTTGTCTGCTGGTTGTACCGGGTGGAGGGATATGTCTGTATAGTCTCAGACCCAAGTCACTGAGTGCAGTCTCAGGAGATGGGAGGCAGCTGCAACTTGTCTCATATAAACATTTAATCTTCCACTGATTACTGAATACCAATATTATGAGTCCTGACCCTTACACTATATAATTTATATTGTACATTATATACTCCTAACCCCTGAACTATATACTCTATGTTGTACATTACATAATTCTAATACTATACAGTCCTATCTATTGTATCTTATACAATATGTTGTACATTACATAGTCCTGACTTCTGTTCTCCCCCCTCTACCCACTGCAATATATAAACATAATATGTATTCTCTTTTGTTACACCCATTTCCTATCAGCTGGACATTTTATATCGGATGATGTGATTGGAGCACAGACTTTTACATGTTGATAATAATGTGATAACATTCTCAAACTTTGGAACCTTAAACAGAAAATGATAACGAGGCAAGAGTCAATAACCCAATGATGGTGGTCTTCAGGATCAGTCCAGTCTTCATCTTGGTTGTTCTCCCCCATCCTCACTCTCTGACCTCTGGTGGGGCTCAGCCCCACTGTTATTCATGACTAAATCATGGACTAAATAAGGAAGTGCAGGACTTCTTGTGTTGGGAAGATGGCAATGAGTGATAGAGGGGGTGGGGACTCTCTTTCCTATAATCCCCTCATCACTGTCACTCCTATAACCCTTTCATGACTAAGCCTATTTTTGGTGTTTGGTGTTTACAAGTTAAAATACATATTTTTTGCTAGAAAATTACTTGGAACCCCCAAACATTATATATATTTTTTTAGCAGAGACTCTAGAGAATAAAACGGCGATTGTTGCAATATTTTATGTCACACGGTGTTTGCGCAGCAGTGTTTTAAACGCAACTTTTTGGGAAAAGGGACACTTTCATGAATTAAAAAAAACGAAACAGTAAAATTAGCCCAATTTTTTTGCCGATCGAACAGGAGCACTGGTAACAGCGGCGAGAGGCGGCGGGAGGGGGGACTTCCCTCCCGCTCCTCCGGCACAACAGCCGAGTGGCTTTTAGCCGCTTCAGTTGTTATGGCTGGAAAGCCAATCGCCCGCTGAAAAAATGGTACCGGGATGATGCCTGCAGGTGCGGGCATCATCCCGGTATACCCCCCAGAAGCCGAGTACGTACATCTGCGTACGCTCGGCGGGAAGGGGATAAAATACAGTTCTTGTTGTTTCCTCACTCTCTAAGGTCCATGAATAAAGAATTGAACTGGTAGGGGATTCAGAGATGTAAGGCTGAAACAGTGATCAACTATTCTCACAATTGATTAGTTGGTTAGATGATTAATTGGCTTGCATAAAGAATGCATTATTTATTTACACATCAGAAAATACAGCTCAGTACACCATCCATATGTAGCGCCTCTCCTAATTAGTAGGCACTATTGTTTTTCAAAATTGTGTTTTCTGAAGCCACAGTTGGGCTTCAGACTAATTATTCTAACGTTCTGGTTTCTCTACCAGTTCAGCTGAGGTGCACTGGTTTCTCCTTGACTGTGGGTGTCACTGTCACCAATGGTAGGTGTAGAAATGCAACAGGTTCAATGCATTGGGTACCCATTTACTCAGAACCATCCCGGTGGGAGTGGTCTACCTGCTGTGCATTCTGGGAAAGGGTACTTAAGGTACAGGCGCCATTTTTTCTGAGGTGTCCTGGGTTTCCGTTATCCTGACCTCGCAGCCCTCCTGGCCTGGGGTGCCCTGCCCGTGTATCCTGTGTATCGGGGCCAGCTGACTCAAGGCTACGCAACTTATGGAGTAGGCCCAGAACAGTCTTGGGGCCTACTGATCCAGGGATGGTCCGCTGCTGTCTCACCTGTAAGAGAGGCCGAGAAACTGGAGGATTTAGGGGAGGACTTTCACCAAGAGAGGACCGAGTGCAAGGCTGGTATCTCTGGAGAATACTAGAAACTCAGTTAGAGGATGCAACCCGGATCAACACCTATACAGTATCGCTGGACCAGTTGAAAGAGACTGGTACTGTATGGCAGTTTCTAAAAACCTCTCAATAATGCTCAAGTTTAATTAACAAGTCTGTGGCAGAGACTTTACCGAGCACCCTACCGGATGCTAGGCCAAGTGAGAAGGGCTTATCCGGGGGCTGCTGAATCCAGTCTGTGGAACTGTTTTATCCTCTGGATTCTTCTACTATCTTTATCCCGCAATTACAAAGTTCCTGAACTCACCCTTAACCCTTTGACCCTATTTATTGAGAGACGTTGCTTTTATTTTTGAATGAATAACCATAAAAAGGACTAAGTATTGGAAATTCACATACTTTGGGCCACTTTCCACGGGACCCTTAGGACGGAGACACCAGCAGGTGAGGTAACGGTAAGCCCAAATAAAACCAGCAGCTCCTTTGTGGGTTAGTGCTACACATACATGTCAGTAAATGCCTGAGAACTTGAATGTGTGAGGAGCAATGCCTCATTGGACATGTAGTCCTGGGCAAGAGAAGAAAGCAAGGGATTTTAAAGACAGAAGTTTTTTTATCTTCCTATAGGGGAACTCTATACTGTACTTTGTGTCTTCCTATAGGGGAACTCTATACTACACTTTGTGTCTTCCTATAGGGGAACTCTATAATATACTTTGTAGCTTTCTATAGGAGAACTCTATACTATACTTTACCGCTTCCATAGGGGAACACTATGCTATACTTTGTGTTTTCCTATAGGGAAACTCTATACTATACTTTATACCTTCTTATAGGGGAACTCTATACTATACTTTGTGACTATAGGGTAACTTGTGACAGAACAAACTGTACTTTTAGCTGATAAAGACATATACAAGATAGTGGTATTCCCAAAGCATGGGGCTACAAGACTTGGGGACAAAGTGGCATTGAGATAATGTAATGTAATGCTACATCCCTTCTCCCCCACCCGCTCTTGTTGCTGTGTTTAATTGTGTTGGGTCATGGAATGTAGACAAAAGGTCTGGAGACACATCCCAGCAGGGGATGTGTAAGGAGGGGCTGCCTGCTTGTCATAATCCCTTCATGTGCTTCAACTGTAGTTGTTTGAATATATAAGTGTTGAGTTTCCATTGGTTCATCCTTGTCCCCTACCCCCTTATGACCAGGCTAAGGGGAGTGTCCCTAGCTATGTTAAAAGTGTATGTTTGGGACTTAATAAACAGTTTATGCTCTGGATGTTTAACCATCAACACCTGTGTGGCTTGTCTAGTGATTGAGGGGTTAAGGGCTGGTTATGGTGAGTCTGCAGGCTGCGTATGCGTCTGGAGGACAGGAGACACAGATCTGGCGGAGATGCCCAGCAGTGGTATCTAAGATCCATCACAGAACTCTATACTATACTTTGTAGCTTTCTATAGGAGAACTCTATACTATACTTTGCAGCTTCCTATAGGGGAACACTGTGCTATATGTTGTGTTCTCCTATAGGGAAACAGTGGTGGCAAGCAGTGGGATGTCTGCTGCAGTCCAGGACATCCAAATCACCACCAGGATTTAAGATCCAGGCAGCCCTTGAGGAGTGATACTGGGACCAGCCAACATGAGAGCAGAGTTTGGGGGAGGCTGCAAGGCATGTGGAAACAACATCAGGTACCAGCGACAGAGCACACCATGCTCGGCTGGGAGGATGTGATCTGCCGGCAACTCTGGCAAGAGACACTAAGCCATGAGTGGCACCATCAGGGGAAGATCCTTCCCTCCTCCACAGAGATGTACTGGACGCAGTACCGTGCATGAGAGGTGTTCCTGAGGGAAAAACCGCGAGATGAGTGGAAGGCGGAGCTCGAAAGTTTGGTTTGGCAGGAGATGAGGCTGGACGCCAGCTATAGAGCCCCAGAAGGCGTTGGCTGCGGTGTCGTAGGGCTGCTCCATCAAAAATGTACGGAGACCCAGACTTTGGGAGCATCAAGGAGTGGTGGCTGGAAGACATCCTGGACTTCTCAGATGAGGTTCTGGACCTTGCAGAAGAGGCATGTGACCTGGAGGAATTGGAGTTCCTAGTTGAGAAGGAATGGGAGCTCAAGATTGCCTACAAGTGGCTGTTTGATGGTAATCAGCAGCCTGGCACGGCTCTCGTTGCCTGGGACTGTCCGGGAGAAATAGCGGACAGTCGCGAAGATGCAGAGCAAATGGGGCCAGGGGTGTCCCTACGTTTTCCTGTCCTAACCGCAATTGAAGAAGCGGCAATGATACAGAGGTCACTACGAGTGCTAGAATGCTGGTAGATGGTGATCAGCAGCAAGTCCAGAGTATCGCATCCGATGTTCCAGCAGAAGAGCTGGCTACGAAGAAGAGCGGCACTGGCCTCTGCCCACCCTCAGAGTTAGATCCAGGGAGACCAAGGGATGACCTCAGTGAGCTGTTTCCCCAGCAGCAGATATTCCCACCAGGAGTGGAGAAAGCAATTCTCCCTCCCAAGCACTTGGACCCTACCCTAGTGTTTATAACCCCAGCAGAACCGCTGGCGACAGAGCAGAGCACGCTTGCCTCTGCCCACCCTCAGAATTGGATCCAGAAAGTCAGAGCGATGACCTTCGGGAGCTGTTTCTCCAGCAGCGGATATCCCCACTTGGAGTGGAGAAGGCCATTCTACCTCCCAGCACTTGGACACTACCCCAGTGTTTATCCCCCTAGCAGAAGCACTGGCTATGGGGCATAGTGCAGCTAGCCCCTGCCCAGCCCTCAGTATGCTTTTGGAGGGTTTGGGAGACAGCCCCTGTCAGAAGTCGCCCCAGCGGCTGGTCACAGAACCGGGAGGGGAGAATACTGGGAGAGGATTATTCAGCTCCCCCAATACCTGCAACCAGGCCCCAGACAATGGGAGTGCAGACAGCCGGTCCTGCTCTGAAGCGGCCTTTTTTGTTCACGGGAGACCGTATGTGTGGTTTTGCTCCCCAGCAACAGAGTCATATTTTTCCTTTTCCCGTTTGCCTGGATTGGGCATTTGTGACTAACGCAGGTCCAGACCAGTTGAGGGTCAGAGACCTGGTTAGTCTGTTTTTAAAAGGGGAGAAATGTGACAGAACAAACTGTCACTGTGTGTTTTGGAAGGGGCTGTGGGCTCGCCTCCTAACCAACAGACTATGGCCCATCAGAGAATATGAGATTTGGAGGGCTACTTGCCTTCTCCCACCACCTGGAGAAGATGCCATCTCCAGACATTTGTGTCCAGAGACACCAGTTCATGGGAACCGGGTGAACACGGTATCTGTGGCTGGGCTTGTGGAGCCATTCCTGGCTACCTAAACCTTTTGGCCCAGCTGGGCTAAATAAATACTTTTATTCCACAATGTACATTTATCTGATAAAGACATATACAAGATGGTGGTATTCCCAAAGCATGGGGCTATAATACTTGGGGACAAAGTGGCATTGAGATAATGTAATGTAATGCTACATCCCTTCTCCCCACCCCCCCCTCTTGTTGCTGTGTTTAATTGTGTTGGGTCATGGCATGTAGACAAAAGGTCTGGTATGGAGACACATCCCAGCAGGGGATGTGTAAGGAGGGGCTGCCTGCTTGTCATAATCCCTTCATGTGCTTCAACTGTAGTTGTTTGAATATACAAGTGTTGAGTTTCCATTGGTTCTTCCTTGTCCCCTATCCCCCCATGACCAAGCTAAGGGGAGTGTCCCTAGCTATGTTAAAAGTGTATGTTTTGGGACTTAAACAGTTTATGCTCTGGATGTTTAACCCTCAACACCTGTGTGACTTGTCTCCTGATTGAGGGGTTAAGGGCTGGTTGTGGCGAGTCTGCAGGCTGTGGATGTGTTTGGAGGACAGGAGACACAGATCTGGTGAAGATGCCCAGCAGTGGTATCCGAGATCCGTCACAGAACTCTATACTATACTTTGTAGCTTTCTATAAGAGAACTCTATACTATACTTTGTAGCTTCCTATAGGGGAACACTGTGCTATATGTTGTGTTCTCCTATAGGGAAACTCAATACTATACTTTGTACCTTCCTATAGGGGAACTCGATACTATACTTTGAGGCTTCCTATAGGGGAACTCTATACTATACTTTGTACCTTCCTATAGGGGAACTCTATACTTTACTTTGAGGCTTTCTATAGGGGAACTCTATACTATTCTTTGAAGCTACCTATAGGGGAACTCTATACTAAAGTTTGCACCTTCCTATAGGAAAACTCTATACTATACTTTGTACCTTCCTATACGGGAACTCTATACTATACTTTGTACCTTCCTATAGAGGAACTCTATACTATACATTGTACCTTCCTATAAGGGAACTCTATACTATACTTTGTACCTTCCTATAGAGGAACTCTATACCACACGTTGTACCTTCCTATAGGGGAACTTGATACTATACTTTGTACCTTCCTATAGGGGAATTCTATACTATACTTTGTGGCTTCCTGTAGGAGAACTCTATACTATACTTTGGGGATTATTTACGAAAGGCAAATCCACTTTGCACTGCAAGTGTACTTGGAAGTAAAGTCACTGTAGATCTGAGGGGGACATGCAAGGAAAATAAAAAACAGCATTTTAGCTTGCACACGATTGGATGATAAAATCAGCAGAGCTTCCACTCATTTCAGATCTACCCCTTAGATTTAGAGCGACTGCACTTCCAAGTTCACTTGCAGTGTAAAGTGTATTTGCCTTTGGTAAATAACCCCCTTTGTGTCTTCCTATAGGGAAATTCTATACTATACTTTGTAGCTTCCTATAGGGGAACTTTATACTGTACATTGTACCTTCCTATAGGAGAACTCAATACTATAAATTGTACCTTCCTATATGAGAACTCTATACTATACTTTGTAGCTTCCTATAGGGGAATTCTATACTATAATTCATGGCTTCCTATAGGGGAACTCTATACTATACTTTGTAGGTTCCTATAGGAGAACTCTATACTATACTTTGTACCTTCCTATACGGCAGAACTCTTTAATATACTTTGTACCTTCCTATAGGAGAACTTTATACTATACTGTGTACCTTCCTATATGGGAATTCTATACTATACTTTGTGGCTTCCTATAGGGGAACTCTGTACTATACTTTGTGGCTTCCTATAAGGGAATTCTATACTATACTTTGTGGCTTCCTCTAGGGGAACTCTATACTATACTTTGTACCTTCCTATAGGGGAACTCTATACTATACTTTGTGGCTTCCTATAGGAGAACTCTGAAAGCAGTAGGAGCCACAAGTGACAGGGGGATCCAGAAGAAGAGAATCGGGGCTGCTCTGTGAAAAACCATTACACAGAGCAGGTAAGGTTAGGTTACATGTACAAATATATAAGGGGTCCATATAAGGAACTTGGTGTCGAGTTATTCACTTTACAGTCAACAAAGAGAACAAGGGGGCACTCTTTACGTCTAGAGGAGAAGAGATTTCATCTCCAAATACGGAAAGGTTTCTTCACAGTAAGAGCTGTGAAAATGTGGAATAGACTCCCTGCAGAGGTGGTTATGGCCAGCTCAGTGGATTGCTTTATGAAAGGCCTGGATTATTTCCTAAGTGTACATAATATAACTGGGTACTAAAATTTATAGGTAAAGTTGATCTGGGGAAAATCCGATTGCCTCTCGGGGGATCAGGAAGGAATTTTTTCCCCTGCTTTAACAAATTGGATCATGCTCTGCTGGGGTTTTTTGCATACCTCTGGATCAACTGTGGGTATAGAATTGGGTATATGGGCTGGTATGATATTTATTATATATATATATTTTTTGATTGAACTGGATGCACTTGTGTCTTTTTTCAACCTGACTAACTATGTAACTATGCAAGTATGACAAGTTATAAAAAGGGAAGGTGAAGGCTGATAGACTGGAGATGATAGAAGGCATTACTATTACATAAAGTAAAAGTTTACTAGTATTGTGCATTATATATAAAATTATTATAGCCATGAAAAAAGTCTCAGCTTTCAGTACTACTTTAGCCGCTTTCCGCCCGCCCACCATCAAATGAGGACGTTCTGGGAGGATGGCATATGACGGTGCCCAGAATGGTGGCTCTCGCACGCCCCCCCCACTGCTGCAATTTGTTGCTAGGGCACGGCACAACCTCAATCACTGTAAAGAGCTCTTTAACCATGTGATTGGATGTGACCAATCACGTCAGGTCACATGTTAACATGGAAATGCTGGTAATCAGCTCTCATTGCCTCACACTTACAGAGTGTGAGGAGAGGTGATCAGTGGCCTCTCCTCACAGGGGACTTAGACACATATAACCAGGACACTCAGTGCCCATTAGTGATTCCAGTCAGTGCTGGCTATCAGTGCAGCCCATCATTGCCACCCATCAATGCCCATAAGTGTCGCCTAATCAGTGCAGCCTCATCAATGAAAGAGAGAAATTACTTATTTACAAATTCACTGACAGAAACAAAGACATTTTTTTCCAAATTCTAAAATAAAAAACAGCAGTGATTAAATACCACCAAAAGAAAGCTCTATTTGTGTGAAAAAAATTTCACATGGTTACAGTCAGGCCCAGACTGGGACAAATAATAGGCCCAGGCATTTTAGATTGAGCAGCCCATACCAGACACGGACTGACTGACCCGGGGAAATAAGAGATCGTGGGCCCCCTATGTCCCCACCCACACTCAACGCTGTACCCAAATAAAATCAATGTCCTCTTTTTCCTACAAATAAGGCTTTTTTTTGGAGGTATTTGATCACCTCGGCATCCCTTTTTTTGGGCTATAAACAAAGACAGACAATTAAAAAAAGATATATATATCACAGGAAGAGGGGGTAGTGAGAGAGGGGAGAGGGGGTGTAGGCAGTGGGGGGTAGTGAGAGAGGGGAGGGGGTGTAGGAAGAGGGGGTAGTAAGAGAGGGGGGTGTAGAAAGTGGGGGGTAGTGAGAGAGAAGGAGGGGGTGTAGGAAGAGGGGGTAGGAAGAGAGGAGAGGGCTGTAGGAAGAGGGGGGCCGTAAGAGAGGGGGGCCGTAAGAGAGGGGGTGTAAGAAATGGGGGGTAGTGGGAGAGGGGGAGGAAGGTATATGCAGTGGGGGGGTCATGAGAGAGGGGGAGGGGGTGTAGGAAGTGGGAGTAGTGGGAGAGGGGGAGGGTGTGTAGGCAGTGGGGGGTAGTGAGAAAGGGGGAGGGAGGTGTCGGAAGTGGGGGGGTAGTGAGAGAGGGGGTGTAGGACGTGGGGGGTAGTGGGAAGGAGAGGGTGGGTTGATCAGTATATCTGCTATGTCCCACCATTATACTGTATAAAGTACATCCCCCACCCACATACACAGATCTCCTCTCAGAGTGGTCTCTCCCCGTCTGTGTCACACTTCGGTTCTCAGCTGCTCACCACTCCCTCTTCCCACCATCACATCCAATAAAACTAACCCAGTCCAGGAAGTATCCTCCTCCTCCCCAGGCTCTCTCGGTCCCTCTCTCTCCTCTCAGGATCAGGAGCCCGTTGATGCCACCCATCCCGCGGCCAAATCCATCCTTCCCCATCCACCCAGGAGCCTCTCATAGGTCCCCCTACTGGCCGCAGCCCTCGGGCACTCAGCCTGAGAGCCTGAATGGTTAGTCCACCCCTGTGGGCGGGCCTTGCACTGGTCATCGGCAGCCACGGCCGGCGAACGCTCGGCATTGCCATGCTCCCCAGGAGTTGGAAAAAGGTTAACAGAATGGAGAGGAGTGAATACATGGTTACAACATGCGGCCCGATGGCCAGGCGGCCCACCAGGCAAATTCCCGGTATGCCCTGTGGCCAGTCCGGGCCTGGTTACAGTGTAGAATGACCACGTAATTGTCATTCAAAGTGATTGCTCTGAAAGCTGAAAATTGGCCTGGGCAGGAAGGGGGTGAACGTGCCCGGTAGGCAAGGGGTTAACCACTTACAGACCAGAAGATTTTCCCCCTTAATGACCAGGCCATTTTTTGGGATACGGCACTGTGTCACTTTAACTTACAATTGCGAGGTCGTGCAACTTTGTACCCAAACAAAATTTACGTCCTTTTTTCCCGCAAAAGAGCTTTCTTTTGGTGGTATTTGATCATTTCTGTGGTTTTTATTTTTTGCGCTATAAACAAAAAAAGACAGAAAATTTTGAAACAAAAACAAAAATTTTTCCTTTTTTGCTATAATAAATATCCCAAGATTAAAAAAAATATATATATATTTTTCAGTTTAGGCTGATATATATTCTTCTACATATTTTTGGTAAAGAAAAAAAAAGTCACAATAAGCCTATATCGTTTAGTTTGTGCAAGATTTTTTTTTACTAGCAACGGCAGTGATCTGCGATTTTTATCGTGACTGTGACTTTGCGTCAGACAGATTGGACACTTTTGACACTTTTTTTGGTCCTTTGACATTTATTCAGCAATCAGTTCTATCAATGGTGTGCACACGGGGTGTGCTTGGTGTTCCTGGGCACATTCTAATCACCCTGAGTGTGTGTTAGTATCTGAGATCTGTCTGGGCTGCTGTGAAATTCTGCATCCAAGCATTGAGAAGCCTTCCACTGCTTGTGAGACAGAATCACATTGAGAACAGATTGTGAGGCTTGTAAGATCCGCTGAGAGTGTGAAATTGTCATGTAATGTAACTGCATGCAGGGAGAGGGAGGAGCTATCACAACTCAGCTGTGATGTCAGGGATGGGCGGGACCGAACAGCTATCAAACACCAGCCAATGGGATGGAGTCTGGGTGGGCTACTACGTGTTTGGGAGATCCGCCCCCTTTCCTAGGCAGCCCAATCATTAGCTGGTGTTTAGATGTTAGCAGTTCGGTCCCACCCACCCCCGACATCACGACTGAATTGTGACAGGTTCTCTCTCTCCCTGCATGCAGTTTACAAGTCTCATGATCTGCTCAATGTGATACTCCCCTCTCCCCAGTCAGTGCCACTAAATGCTGCCATTCAGTGCCACTAAATGCTGCCAATCAGTGCTTCCTGTTAGTGCAGATTATCAGTGCCATTAGTGCTGCCAATCAGTGCCCATCTGTATTGTCAATTAGTGCCACCTATCAGTTTCAGTCAGTGCCACCAAGCAGTGCCAATCAGTGCTGCCTATCAGTGGCCATCAGTGCTACCAGTGGCACCTATCAATGCCCATCAGTGCACTGAGTGCAGGAATGGGGAGAGGAACTCAGCAGACAGGCACATTTTCCATGGGGGGCTGGCCTTGTTGGGCACAACTGAAATCTATTATATAAAATATCTAAAAAGGCAAAATAAAAAAGTGTCAGTAAAAGGTCTGCCACTAAGCACTGTTATGTGTTCCCACACCACAAAAAAAAGGTGCAGCACTAACTTACTGATCAATAACTTAACAATAATGGGGTAACCCTCTAATGTATGGAAATCTCAATAAACTTCAATATTAGCACAATAGCGGTCTCTATGATCTGTAACGTCACATATAATACACATCACATATAATACACATCACATATAATACACATCACACTGAGAATAAGACATACAAAATAAAACTTAGCGGAATGGTGGAAACCCCTCCTATAGATATTTCCCATACAGATTGCCTTCCAGTGCAATAATTCCAGTGATATGTGATGTCACATGTAATACACATCAACATGAGAAGAAGACATAAACATTTTTTTTATTTAGCAGGGATGGTGGAAACCCCTCTACAGATAATTGCAATACAAATTAACTCCAAGTGCAGCAACTTTTTAGTTGGGAGTTCCCCACCATTATAGCACTTTGGAATATTTATTTTTTAGATTGTTACATTCAATTTTATATATTTTAGTTACTATTTATAATGTCATTTGTTTGCACTTGAAGTTCATTTCCAACCACCCTCACTCATCCATGTCTTTATAGACCTTGCTTTGTGCACTGGTGTGCAGTCATGTTGGAAGTGCTGTCCCCAAACTCTTCCTACAAAGTTGGGAGCATGAAATTGTCCAAAATGTCGTGGTATGATGACGCCTTAAGAGTTCCCTTCACTGGAAGTAAGAGGCCAAGCCAAACCCCTAAAAAACAACCCCACATCATAACCACCCTCCCCCCACATCATAATCCCCCCCTCCACCAAACAACCTCTCACCATAATCCCCCCTCCCCCCACACAATAATCCCCCCTCCACCAAATGATTGGGACCAGTGGACAAAGCAAGGTCCATGGATGAGCGAGTTTGGGGTGGAGGAACTTGACTGACCTTAATGCGATAGAACACCTTTGGGATGAATTAGAGCTGAGACTGCCAGCCAGGCCTTCTCATCCAACATCAGTGCCTGATCTCACAAATGCGCTTCTGGAAGAATGGTCAAACATTCCCATAGACACACTCCTAACCCTTGTGGATGGCCTTCCCAGAAGAGTTGAATCTGTTATAGCTGCAAAGGGTGGGCCAACTCAATATTGAACCCTACGGACTTATGCCCCGTACACACGATCGGACATTCTGACGAAAAAATCCATCGGATTTTTTCCGACGGATGTTGGCTCAAACTTGTGTCTTGCATACACAGTCGCACAAAGTTGTCGGAAATTCCGATCATCAAGAACGCGGTGACGTACAACATGTACGCCAGGACTATAAAGAGGAAGTTCAATAGCCAATAGCTTCCGTCTCATAATTTATTCTGAGCATGCGTGACACTTTGTGCGTCAGACTTGTCTACACATGATCGGAATTTACATGATCGGATTTTGTTGTCGGAAAATTTTAGATCCAGCTCTCAAATTTTGTGTGTCGGAAATTTCCGATGGAAAAAGTCAGATGGATCCTACACACGGTCGGAATTTCCAACAAAAAGCTCCGATCCCTGGGAGTGTGCATGTGTGAAGGTCCTCTGCACTACTAAATATAACTCAAAACCAAATTAAATAAAGTGGGATTGCAACAAAACCTAAAAGTCTTCACAACTCCACTAATACACAGAATAAATGATGTAAAGGGATCTTGTGCATATCCTGTAGTCTCCCATATATAAATTAAATCATAAATGGTCAAACAATAATAAATTGTGAAAAGAAACTAATAATATGGTACATCTGATGTTGATCCAATATATATATATATATATATATATATATATATATATATATATATATATATATATATATATATATATATATACTGTATAGTGACAAAAAACACCTATTAACCACTTCAGCCATGGACCATTTGGCTGCCCAAAGACCAGAGCACTTTTTCAATTCAGCACTGTGTCGCTTTAACTGACAATTGCACATGTTATGTTGTACCCACACAAAATTTTTTCAAAAACTTTTTTCCCACAAATAGAGCTTTCTTTTGGTGGTATTTGATCACCTCTGCGGTTTTTATTTTTTGCTCTATAAACAAAAAAAGAGTGAAAATTTTGAAAAAATAACAATATCTTTTTGCTATAATAAATACCCTCAAAAAATATATAAAAAAAATATTTTTTATGTTTAGGCCGATACGTATTCTTCTACATATTTGTGGTTTAAAAAAAAAAAAATCACAGTAAGTGTATATTGATTGGTTTGTGTAAAAGTTATAGCATCTACAAAATAGGGGATAGTTTTATGGCATTTTTTTATAAATTTTTTGTTTTAATAGTAATGGCGGTGATCAGCGATTTTTATCGTGACTGAGACATTATGGCAGACACATCGGACACTTTTGACACTATTTTGGGACCATTCACATTTATACAGCGATCGGTGCTATAAAAATGCACTAATTACTGTGTAAATGTGACTGGCAGTGAAGGGGTTAACCAGTAGGGGGCGCTAAAGGGGTTAAGTGTGTCCTAGGTATGTGTTATAACTGTGGGGGGGATGGGCTACGTGTGACACGACACTGATCACCACTCCCGATCACAGGGAGCAGACGATCAGTGTCCGGTCACTAGGCAGAACGGGGAAATGCTTGTTCACAGCAGCAGTTCCCCGTTCTTCCTCTCCGTGAGATGATCGTGGGACTCCCAGCGGACATCAACTCTGCGGAACCCGCGGTCACACTCAAGGAGCTTGCAGCGGTTGCATGCCACCGGCGGCGCACGTTCGCCCCACAATGCCGCATATTAAAGTGGACATATATATATATATATATACGTCCACATGCCCAGCCGTGCCATTCTGCCGACGTATATCGGCGTGCGGCTTTTGGCAAGTGGTTAAAGTACATCCAATATCTCATAACAAAATGAAGTAAAAAGAAATATTTTGAAAAAGTGCAGTAAAGTCCTTATGAATGAATAGTCCAATATTCAGGAAGGTGCAAACAGTGAAGACGGTGAAGAAATAATCTCTTGGTGTATTGTCATGAGTGAAATGGCTGACACCACACCACTGTGCTCACAGGACTCTCACCTCATGGACATATAACATATGCCTTAGATCTTCATCCAGTAAAACAACAATCACCACCACTTCCAGGATCCAGGGTCACCAATATGTGAAAATTTGTTCGATGGAGAGGAGTTTTCTGTTCTGCTCCTTTTGAATTTTCCCTTCACTGTGGTGGAAAATGAACGCCGATTTGACCCACTAATGGTTCGAAAATTGGATGAATGTTTTTTTTAAAAGAAAAATGAGTTTGTGTTCGGCCAGCATAAGTGACATCAGGTGCAGGGAGCTTGTACCCACCTACCTGTCTATGACAAGGGAGTCTGTCATCCATCATATTATATTACACTCCTGTCTGATCATCTGCAATACAGCGTTTTACCTCTTTTTTATATTTTATTAATGTTGATCTCTGATTCTGATATGTAGCAGATTCTCCCTCTAATAATACATCTATCTGTCTGTTATTCTCAGAGTGGATTAAATATCCAACTATATATCTGGAGATTTATATTTACCACTGTATATAGATATTCAAGAATATTAACTCAATTATACACCAACTTTTTTATGAGGTTTTTATCCAATTAGTCGATTAATCAAAATAATAATCGGCCAACTAATCAATTCTGAAAATAATCATTAGTTGCCGCCCTACAGAGGACCCATTTACTAGTTACCTTGAGGGGGGAATTGTAAGATCCTCAGAGACAAAGCTGCCTGATGTGGGCGGAGTCCTGGTTTAGGGGAACCAATCAGCTGATGTCTAGTAATAATCTTTGTATTTCTATTTTAGTAGATGGACGGGAGATGAGGAAAACCTCAGAGGATTGTCTCACTTTGTCTCCAGGCTGTAAAGTAGAAGATGAGGACATCACACAGTATAGTCCAGGAGAAAACCCGACTACCTCAAATGTCCATCCGGCACCACACAGTGTAGATGGACCATCGTATTCCTCTTATCCTGAGGAACCTCAGACTGTGAGGGACGGGGCCGTCCTTCCAAGAGAGAACAGGCTTTCCTGTACTGAGTGTGGGAAGTGTTTCCCTTCTAAATCCAGACTTAATAGGCATAAAAGATCTCACACCGGGGAGAAGCCATATTCCTGTCCTGAGTGTGGGAAATGTTTTTCACGGAAGTCCAATCTTTACACACATCAGAGATCTCACACGGGAGAGAAGCCGTATTCCTGTCCTGAGTGTGGGAAATGTTTTTCACAGAAGTCCGATCTTATCAAACATCAGAGATCTCACACGGGGGAGAAGCCATATTCCTGTCCTGAGTGCGGGAAATGTTTTTCACAGAAGTCCGATCTTATCAAACATCAGAGATCTCACAAGGGGGAGAAGCCGTATTCCTGTCCTGAGTGCGGGAAATGTTTTTCACAGAAGTCCGATCTTTACACACATCAGAGATCTCACACGGGGGAAAAACCATTTTCCTGTTTTGAGTGCGGGAAATGTTTTTCACGGAATTCCAATCTTTACACACATCAGAGATCTCACACGGAAGAGAAGCTGTATTCCTGTCCTGAGTGCAGGAAATGTTTTTCACAGAAGTCCAGTCTTTACACACATCAGAGATCTCACACGGGAGAGAAGCCGTATTCCTGTCCTGAGTGCGGGAAATGTTTTTCACAGAAGTCCGATCTTATCAAACATCAGAGATCTCACACGGGGGAGAAGCCATATTCCTGTCCTAAGTGCGGGAAATGTTTTTCACAGAAGTCCAGTCTTTACACACATCAGAGATCTCACACGGGAGAGAAGCCGTATTCCTGTCCTGACTGTGGGAAATGTTTTTCACAGAAGTCCGATCTTATCAAACATCAGAGATCTCACACGGGGGAGAAGCCGTATTCCTGTCCTGAGTGCGGGAAATGTTTTTCACAGAAGTCCGATCTTTCCAGACATCAGAGATCTCACACAGGGGAGAAGCCGTATTCCTGTCCTGAGTGAGGGAATTGTTCCTCACTGAAGTCCTGTCTTCCTGTACATCAGGGATCCCACACAACCCTCGAGGTGTATTAGTGTCTTAAGTGTAGGAAATGTCTTCTATATGAATGTTGCTGGACATCACAGCTCTCATGTGGGGAAGAAGCACACCCTGATATACACCTCAGATATACTCCATGGCTGATCTTCATCATGGAAGAAACAGTTGATAAGGAGATCAGAGATCACCAAAGACATAGATGAAGTGTTGTAAAAATACAATGGATGGGCGGCTCATACAGGTCTGGTAATGTACTTTTATGTCATGGCTTTCTTCTGGGTCCACACCCATGCATGCGCACACCCAGAAACCTCCACTGTCATTGGCTGTAGGACAAGTTTGTCAGCAGGTTCCAGCCAATGATTTTGCCCCGTACCCTGCTGATCACCTGCAGCCAATGACAAATCACTCCTGTGTTTTATTTTGTAAACACGGGGAAATATCTTGTGATTTCTTCTCTTCCCGAGTCCTTTTCTGTTCAGGAAGAGAAGAGAACACCACACTGTGAGTATAATCACCACACTTTACACCCCACCCACACACCTTAGATTGGCACATTTAATCCCATTGATTGCCCTCATTCACCCTTTGATCACCCCGTCACCCAACCAGTGCCATTAGTACAGCGTCAGACCAATCACTGTATTAGCATCACTTGTTACATCAGATAGCGCCAGGGTCAGCTAGCATTAGATTGTCTGCACACTATCGCACTCACACTATAGGATCCTGATCACCCCCATTACTAGTATAGTATCTGTATGGATCAATATCCTGATCACTGTCATTACTAGTATAGTGTCTGTATGGATCAATATCCTGATCACCGTCATTACTAGTATAGTGTCTGTATGGATCAATATCCTGATCACCGCTATTACTAGTATAGTGTCTGTATGGATCAATATCCTGATCATGAACAGAACTATATTAGTGTCCCCCTTAGTATAGTGTCCCTAATAACGCAGTGTTAGCAGGATCAGCCCTTCTGCCCCCCAACAAGTGCAGTGTCAGTAGATCACCGGCACCTCTGATACATTCCACACATAACCGCAGTGTTGGCAGAATCAGGCCTGATCTCTTCTAGCACTAGCAGGTAAGTTTTATTTGTGTAGCACCCTGGAGTTTAGGCAGGGAGCTCCTCACAAATTTACTTGCCAGGAGTAGCTATCCTGGTTGATTGTTAGAGATCTATTGATTTCTCCCCAAGTTTGGCCTTGTTGCACTTTTCTCTTCTACCACTAGGTGGTCGGGCACTTGGTGGTATTAGATATGAGAAGGGCAGACCAAGGTCAGGTTATGGGTATATGGGGTATCTCAGCCAATGGGCAGGGGTTTTCTTGAATCCCTTCGCCTGCTGGGAGAACTTATATATTTGGTGGAAATAATATAGCACATATAATTGTGACACCAATCATATCGTAATTGAATGTTATTAAAAAATTCCTTTCCTTTTCAATCTGCAGCCAATGTAATTTTCTGAGAATACATTGCAATATGGCCACCTGGAGTTGTTCTATACACAGAGTGTGTACTGACCAATCCCCAGAAACATAATTTCCTGCTTGTGTGATTGGCTCACCAATTTTCCCAGAAGTCTGCCCTAAGATGCAAGTCAGATTTCAGGCATCCCCTGAAACAAAAATGCCATTTTTGGAGAGATACTTTCAATAGGAACACGTCTAAAGGGATTCAGGCCTGGCAGCTTTCCTCATTACTGCTCTGCATCTGCACACCTGACAGTTAATTATGAAACCACTCCCATTAGACTCACTCAGAACAGAGGCACAGACAAACACACAGGGATTTATTCAGAATAACAAAAGGTAGGAATCTGCAACAAAGATGGTTATAATCCCTGCAATGTACACAGATCACCCAGAGGGGAATGTTTTTTTTTCTCAACAAAAGTGGAGTTACACTTTAAACATTGTAGTTTACTTTGCAGGAACAACAATCTGCTGCAGCACTGATCTGTTTATTCTGACAGGAAGCAGGGTGTTGCTCTCAGAATACATACATCTGTACCTGCAGCGCTGCAGGAGGAGATTTCTCATCCACAGTTTAAAAAAATGTGCATACCCAAGCATGAGGGGCCTGTGTGGTCAGTGAGTGGATTGCTCCTTTGTTTCAGCATATTTTTTTCACTTTTTTGGTATAGATTTCAGTAAAAAAAAAACATTTTTTTATTGAGTTAATTTCATATTTTTATTGTGTTTTATTGTTAACCATTGTTTACTTTAGAGCAGGGGTCTCAAATTCAAATTACATGAGAGCCACAAGACAAGTTTTCATATGCCATGGGGGCCGAATGCAAGCTTCAAAAACAACAGTACTGGTGTCAGCGGACGCATTATTAACCACCAGCACTGGTGTCAGCTGACGCATTATTAACCCCCAGCACTGGTGTCAGCGGATGCATTATTAACCACCAGCACTGGTGTCAGCGGATGTATTATTAAATCCAGCACTGGTGTTAGCGGACACATTATTAAACCCCAGCACTGGTGTCAGCAGATGCATTATTAAACTGCAGCACTGGTGTCAGCCGACGCGTTATTAAACCCCAGCACTGATGTTAGAAGATGCATTATTAAACCCCAGCACTGGTGTCTCTGTCTACTTTACAAAAAGAGGTAATTTGGGGGCATGTTTTTACTGTAGCGGAAATGTGTGAGTTCTGTATATAATTGTATTCTATTTGTGTATGTATTGCACACGGCACTAATAATGTTTTCATTACATGTTTACATTCTTTTGAGTCCTGATTAGAATTAGCCTACCTATGTTACGCCCCTTGTAACCATACAAGTACAATTGTAATATTAATGTGATACCTACGTAATCATGTTTATAAAAACCTTCAATTGCATCATAATAAAACACAACAGTTATTTGGAAAGATGTGGAGGGTCTCATTTGTGTCTGTTCCCTACTGCAGTAGTTATTATTAATTTAGAACCACTAATCAATATGAGGATATGAGTTGCCTATCAATAAACTTCCATATCAGATTCGCCATGCCTAGGAGGTGATTTACAGGTGACCCTAAGAATCCAAAACGAGGAGCTTTAGACAATCCGGAAGTTTCTGATAACTCAAATGTAAGCAAAAGGCTGATTATCAGACTTCCTTGAATGGTAAGACATTTTCAGGACAAAGGGTACCTATTTTACTCCCCTTAATCAAACTGTATTGATTTGTGGCTATATGTTATTTTGTCACTGTTTACTCTCCATCGGAGTGTTCATAGGTATATGTAGTACACATCTGCTAGATAAAGTAGTTTAGAGGCAAGAGGGGATAGGCAAAAGTAGAGAAGAGAGAAGACTGACCAGTCATTTTGGGCATTAAATTAAGTAAGGGAATGAAGGGTAAGAGACCCACAAAAAAAGTCTTAACTTAAAGGTGAGATAGAATCAGTGACAGACTCCGCCTGACTGGGTATCTCCGCCAAGAAGCTGCTTCCCAAGCTCTGGAACACGAGACCATTGGATCTGGCTATAGTTACCCAGTCTTGGAGTAAACCAGAATAAGAACTGTTTATTTGAATAAGAATACAGGCTTTTATACACTTGAGAAGGAGATCACTCACCACATTAACAATGACCCAAATGTGACAGAAGTCACTTTTGGGCGCAGGTTGACCAAGAAAAGAATGAACCCTGAGAATATGATTGGATCACTTCAAATGGGACAGTAATATTCATTAACAATATCTCTCAAGAAATATGAAGATTTTATCCCATGTACACTGTGAGGTCTATGTCCAGGAAGTATAAATCCTAATATGGGCATTCCAAGAAGTTCAATGTAAGAGACCGACCATCTATTGCTTAACGATGTTGCTTTTGTCTGGATAAGTAAAT